>LR991068.1:11906808-13106808 GCA_905163555.1 Notocelia uddmanniana
TGTATAAAACTATGTTACTTATATACACGGTGATTTTTACGTGTTGATCAGTAGTCGAAAAATACGAGTATAAGTAGCCAACATAAACAGATTCCAATGGGCAAGGGTCTCATGCAATTACATCGCTGTTTAGTTATTTTAATATAATAATGTAAACATTGATATCCACTTAATGTATGGCTATTCTACATTTCTTGAAGTGTGTGCGTGCATACGTCAAAGCTCAGAGCTTAAGTTTATAGATTGAGAAAATGTGATATTGCAGTAACAGGTTGCTAGCCCATCGTTCAACCTGGTTTACCAAATGTTAAAGTTATTTAATATCATAATATTCACCACAAGTAGTAACGATGACTGAGCTATGCCGCAGATGGACGACGGACACGGCGAAACTACTAAGTTTCTTTGTTTACTACGGTACTCTAAAAATGTGATTATTCTGTTTCATGCTCTCCGGGATAACATACCTGGGTATATCATCGTCCTAAATATTGTATTACAAATCTATATTTATCCCAAATAGATGTTTGGGATTTTCAATCAGATGTTGGATTTATGTAAAAGTGTCCTCTCTGGGAAGCTACGATTTCACATTCACAATATATCCCTTTGACGCGCGCCATGGTGGAAATGCTCAGTGTGATATTAATATCGACTCTACTACATGATAGTTATACGAGTATCATATCTCAGCTTATAATCTTTGACTGTTTTATTATCCACATTTTTTTTCAAAATAGAGTTACGTGTGTAAAAAATAATCTAACGTTATTTTTATTGTCCGTGAACATAAAAAATGATTTTTTTATGTTCACGGACAATAAAATATTTTTCTCTCATAATTTCCATTAAAATCTCGTGTAATAATATCACATGAATGGAATGAAGATTCTCAAACGATACCAAATGCCTAATGACAAGCGCGGCTACTTATAAGAACTTACATTTCCAAAGAAAAAAGTTTGGAAGCCCAATTAACTACCCTCGTTTCTACGAGAACAAAGGCTGACCAAGTTAAACGACTTACAACGCTTTTATTTTAACTTTTGAATTAACAATTCAAATACGTCATAATTTGCAGTTGCTCGACCATATAAATCACCGAATTACGTTACTACGAACAAAAGCCTTGACAGGTTTGCTGGAAAAGACGCGTTGGGCTGTAACTGCGAAAACCATTCGGATATCTCCATCTCTATCACACCTGCATCGTTCGAGTGATAAAGATTATGAACTCTCATGTTCGGGCATTCGCGTCAGCAGCTCTGAAGTACTTCATGCATTGTCTTCAATCCACTCCAGTCCGGTTTCCGTCCTGGTCATAGTACGGCTACTGCTCTCGTGAAAATTACTGACGTCATCCGGGCGGGCATGAATGTTCAGAAGTTGACAGTATTGACGCTGTTGGATTTCAGTAACGCGTTTAATGCTGTCGATTTCGACATCGTACTTGGGATAATGCGTTCTCTTAATGTATCTCCTGCAGTAATGGACTGGTTTCGTAGTTATTTAACTGGTCGTCTGCAACGTATAAAGGTGGATGATGTCCATTCTTCTTGGTATCACACGCAGGCCGGCGTTCCACAAGGCGGCGTGCTGTCTCCCTTGTTATTTTCCATGTTTATTAATTCAATTACAAATAATCTCTCTTCTCACTATCACCTTCATGCCGATGATCTTCAAATTTATTCGCAGGGTACGCTTAATGATCTTCCATCTGTCATCACTGCTGTAAACAATGACCTAGCGCGTATCCTAAATTGGAGTCGTGATTTTGGACTCACGGTTAACCCCTCTAAAACCCAGGCGATTATAATTGGGAGCTCAAAATTTATTTCTAGAATCGATTTTAATGGCATTTTACCAATTTACTTCGATAACGTCTTGATTCCTTATTCAACGCAAGTTAAAAATCTAGGTTTCATTATGGATAGGACCTTATCTTGGGTACCTCAAGTAAACGAGGTCAGCAGGAAGATGTTTTCAGCTGTAGCTTCTCTCAGAAGGCTACGTAATTGCCACTAGAATTGCGCTTACTCAAACACTCCTCCTCCCCATCTTAGATTATGCTGATGTTTCGTATATTGACCTCAACGAGGAGCAACTTAATAAGCTTGAGCGCCTTCAAAATGTCTGCATTCGGTTCATATTTGGGTTACGCAAATATGACCATGTTTCCCATTTCCGTTGTCAGCTTAAGTGGCTCCCTATCCATTTTCGTCGTAACTCTCACATCCTTTCTCTTTTGTATTCTACTCTCTTTAACCCCACAACTCCATGCTATCTCAAAGAGCGTTTTAGTTACCTTCTTCCTGCTAGGTCCTCGCGAAATTTGCTCCTTACTTTTCCGTCCTCCTCATCTAAATTTTATACTTCCTCCTTCACTTTCCAAGCTATTCGGCTTTGGAATTATTTGTCTCCTGATTTAAGGCGTGCTAAATCTCTTGCTGTCTTCAAAAAACAGCTTAAGGATTATTATTTGTCACTTCCATGACCCATGACACTTCAGGCTCAGCTCCTTTAGACTTTGTGGCTAACTATATATATATATATATATATATATATGTATATTGTTAAAAATATAGTACAAAAATTGTTGTAATTATTAGTAGGTCTCATAAATTGTTTCTGCACCACCTATTGCGAATTGTAATTATTTGCTTCCGCTACCCAAAGGTTGTCTGGTAGAGATCGCTCTTTAGCGATAAGACCGCCTTTTGTTTGCCTCTACTTATTGTTATTACGTACTGTACTGTGTCCTTTAATTGAGGTGTGCAATAAAGAGTATTGTATTGTATTGTACTTCTTTACAATTATAATTATCTCGTAACGACATTGTTGAGTTTCAGAGGATTTTTCCACGTATGTACGTACAGTCACGAACAAGGATCCTTTTCTAACTACGATGTAACAATGACAATAAGGTTTGTCCATGTTCCGATGTCCATAAATGACCGTCGATTTTGGATAACTCCCGAAACAAAGCAATAATATCTATCGCCTTATGCGCTATCCTCAAACAGTAAATAAATTAAACGTCGGCGTCGTTAGCGAAAGAAAAATGACCGTTCTTGCGATAAAAGCATTTCGCTTCAAATGTGGCTTCAGGAAATATTTCATACTGATACCGTCGTAGAATTAATAGAGCAATTCACAAATCGTTGTCGGACCGCCGCCGGCGTGCCTATCGTCGATCTCGAGGCGAGCTTGACGAAATTCGCGCTATCAACTTTATAGATGGATAGATAGGCACCGATCACAGATATTTATCTAACTAGATCACGCACGGCACCATTTTTGCGTATTTTTTTATGTTCGTAGTCCATACATTAACGATGAAAATAAAATAAAAAACGGTCTAAAGTTTTCTTTTATATTACAACAGTGACAAACAAGCATCTGGCCTCCTCTAACGGAAAATGTAACCTATGGCCGCTGGCGACTCCAGAACAAACAAAAGCGCGCTGCTGAAACTTTTTTATTTGATAATTAAGTATTGATTATATCGACAGCCATATATAAATTTATACCTGTTTGAAAACACCCACCCAATAAATAATTCTGAATATATTTTCTGATTAGTACCCAAGTTAAATTAATAAGAATATTAATTTGTGGCGGGATTGGGAAGAACGACGACATCCCACTGACACCAATATTATAACCACTTGCCACAACCCTTTCGTCAAGAGTGTATAGTCGAGGCCATAAATATGTATACATTTTTGGACCTTATTTCAATGGAATAAGGAAGAATACCGAGTCTTGACTGTACGGCTGTGAAGGGGTGCCATCGATATCATTATCGAAAAATCGCTTAGATGTAATTTGTGGCAACAATAAGTTAAATACCACCACGGTAGTACTGGAATACATTGATGACGTCATTTTGCGCCATAAATAGTTATATACATGAAGTTCGCACAATTCGCGGTACATGCGACGTCTACTCAATCGAATGTCGGCGGCTCCAGTGAGCGAGCGCCCGTCAAGTTCAAAAACCTTACATTTTCTTTCGTCCTGTCCCTATTTCCTCAACAATAGTAAACAATAGAGTAAAAGGGACAGTGTCATAGAGAAAAGTCGTGATCATTTCAAAGTTCCGTAGTAGCGATGAATTGCGTGGCAACGTTGTTTTTGCAAATCTTCTTCAGCATGTTTGTATCCCGATCTCTTGTGAAACTAGAAAACAGTACTGCTCAATTCAGCAGTTTGAATGAAAAATTCGATAATGGTGAATGAAGGAGCTGTTTTGAAAATCTACTAACAGCTATTGATGATTACTATATATTATTCTAAGCTACCCTATGAAAGCACCTAAAGCTCTATTCAACTTAACAAGTTAAATTAGAATCGTTATGGCGCTTCTAACACCATACTTGTGTAATTAATATTTCGGCAGTTCCGGAGCAATCTAACGAAACCTACGTACCTTGTACGTGAGAACTGGTAACGCAGCGAAGCCATACCGTTACTCGCCTAAATGGAATGTGTTCTTTTAGTATTTCTATTTATACTGATATGTATGTTAGTTTGTAAGGTATATGTAAATACGGGCATTGTTGTCTGGTGCAAATAAGTAAATAAATAAAGTGTACTTAAATATACTGAGACAGTGTTTTCTAAAATCTTTTGGGGTGATGGCTTGGTTAAGGTCGCGGGAGTCAACTAGACGCAGGCAGCCTATGTCTAGTCATTGTGGTAGTGTCTGGGTTATGGCTGGCTGATGATGATGATGATGATGATGTTATAGAGTATAGACTATAGCTATCAAACGTATTAGTATTTGTCGCGTAAGCGGTCCCTGACATTTAAGGGTTGGTGCGCGTAGTGAACCTTCGTTTCGGATAACAGATTCGTAAAAACTGTATTAAAATCTAATTGTATTATCGTGACTGCGAGCCTTTTTTTATTACCAGTACCCAGTCCCGCGGCTATGCCTCATTTAATGAAGAATGGTATAAGGCAAGATATGTTTTTTTTTTTACAATAGAAAATTGATACATTGGTATAACGGAAAAGTGTCGTTAAACCCTATCGGGTTTGTATCGACATCGAAATCGTGGGCAATATAGTTAATAAGCTTACTTACGAGCTAATTGTATGACACATTGGAAAAAAAAGAAAAATTATACTATTATAAAATTGTTGTTACAGTGTGAGTGATTTAATTGTGTTGGGAGGTAGTGTTACGTAATTATAAATAACTCCCATCCGGGTACTGCAACCGATCGTGTGTATGCATCGCAAGGTGTGCAATTGGTGACCCATTACGGCTCAACTCTCTTCTGGCCTTCTGATTCAAAAATGATATGGCATTGATAATGCACGTCGCGCTAATATAAGGCTTGCAGTCAAAATAAATTAAAGACTAAAGTTATAAAATAAACCTAATAACGACTAATCAGATAAACCGCCTCTAGTCGTAAAGTAAAAAATAGTTTTAGCAATACCTTAAAATTGTTTTAATGGCGTTACACAAATATCCACAAACTGCACACTGCACTAGCTTCCACTCTCAAGCTGACAAAACATTATTGCCAACATTTGACGACCCGTGCGTCCATCGAGCAGTCACGTAGTGCTAAGTGATACGTTACGAACTACGCCGTAGACGACTTGTAGCGTTACAAGATTTTGCTCCAGGAAGTTAAAATAAATATATAATTGAGGCCATGATTTTTTATATTTATATATACGTATTTAAGGAACGGGATTTATTGTGTAGCATTAAATTCATTTGGGAACAATTGAAATGACTGCCTAAAAGATTTTGTGACTCTAAAGTCTCTTACCCAAAAAGTAATCTAAACATCAAATGTAGTAATTAATTAACAAATGTAGTAAGCTGATTATAATCACCGGTTCTGATCACTAAACCAAAAATGTAATAAATGATCATCAAGTTGGAAGGAGCAAATTATTCAATCTTATAATCAGAATCAATCAGAGGCCGTGAAGTAAGGGATTGCTGGACGAGTTTGGGATAAACGAGTCCTGCAATCCCTGTTCCGGCCGAGGATTGTATAGTTATTTTCTCAAACATGTTAGAAAAAAAAAACAATTAAAAAACTACAATGTAAAAAACACTAAAAAATACAAAACGTCCAAAAATAGCAAAGCATCACGACAAATAACGGAAAATAAATAAAAACACGAAAAATGCTACAAAATACAAGCACCATTGAAAAACACGAAAGAACTAAAAATACCAAAAACATGTAAAAGCTAAAAAAATACCAAAAAACATTGAAAAACAAAAAAAAAACGAAAAGTACAAACAAAATACGAAAAAACTTTTAAAAAGTCCAAAAATATCAAATAACGCTACAAAATAACACGAAACGTAACTTGAAGTCCTCTTTTCGTGACATTAATGCATACATTTAGGCGCATGTTTGATAAAATATTCTTCTGAAAACAAAATCAGAGCACCACTCTTCCACGTGGTATTGTCTGTCCTACCTGTACATTAGGGTGGAGCGTTTTCACTTTTTTGTGTTTTGAGATTTCTAATAGTGACAAAAAGTTGCCTTTTGGGCTCAAAATAAAAAGTTAAATTGACCGCATCTCAATCAGAAGGGGGTAAGTGCCTCCGCAAGGTCAATGAACTTTCATTAAAAGGGCATTTATAAGGAAAATTTTAACAACGTACTACTTTCATAAACCATTATTTATTTTTAATTTAATATTTAATATATATTTATTAGGATCTCTTATATTATATAAACACATATTTATGGTCGATATTTAACATTGAAAGGCTTAAATAACTAGAAGTCATCACGTGAAAAATCGCGGCCCAGCGTGCGCCGCTGAGTGCGATACTACCCGCTATTCGCAATTTGTAAATTAGTTTCTGCACTTTCTGTAACAAGTTATCACTATGTGGTCTAGTGTAGCATAATTAATATAGATTATATTAAACTTAGGACTGATTTTAAACAATGGGTAAGACAAGGAGTGCTGTAAATTTTTCTTTGTTTGGTGGTATAAGTGAATTAAAAGAAAACATTCTGCCAACTACGAAGATGTCACGACATTTTGGGAATGGAGTAGGCATGACCTTAACTGAGATTAAAACCCCAAAAGAACCGCTAATTGCTGATATTGTTGAAATAGACACGAGCAGAATTGAAGAAATATAGGCAAAAGCGTCACTACCTACTGTGTCTCGTACAAGGATCGTTCAAGCGTTAAAAGTTTACCACTTAAATGTAAAAATATGCTGAGGTCTATTAAACGTTTGACAAATTATCAAAAACGGTCATTTTTGACTAAAAGCAGAGTTTTGTTTGATATTTTAGCGTGTAAATGTAGTCATTTTGATTAGTGTATCCGTTTAAAACACAGAAAAGTTCCAAAAGCTGAGCAATTGTTTTTAATGGACCAAAGAACGTCGTGCAATATGGTAATCGGAGGATTAGATATAGCATCAACTAAAAAACTGCAAAAGCGAAATGAGAGGCAAAATTTAACAACCGATTGCGAGAATGTACCTGGAAAAAACTTCGTGGAGATATTTCAAATGAAAAAAGTTCAGTTCAAAACGACACTGTGACATCTACAACCGTTATACCTACCGAATCAAACAGCAAAGTCAAAAAAAACCATTTCCTTCGCAAATTTAGCCCACAACTGTGACCGTTATTGGATATCTGACACCTGCAGCAGCAGCAATCGCATCCTCAGTGTCGACCGATATTCAATTCGAAGTAGAAATAATTGACCGTCGAAAATCGGCTCCGTCTTGTCAACATGCGGCTATTACATTTTTATGAAGAGGTTAAACGTACCCGGTATTTACCTACTAATCTTAATTAAAACAAGATAAACCTCAATACCACTACGTATGTTGATCTTATAAACTGTTACACAACTAAAGCATTACAAAATCTGACCGACGACGAAATCAAAGCCTTCGCGGGTTGCACTTGGAGGGATGTCGCACCATGTTTGTCCCATTTCCCTGACCATACACAAGCTGTAGAGAGGGCGGTTATAATAACGACAGAAACATCCGTGCTGGCATGTGATAAAACAGCCAGAAAAGGGTTAATAAAAGCAAGATTAGCTTCGAGAAAAAATATGCCCAAATTTGAAACAAAAAAAAATTCAGGGCAGTTCAGTAGTGTTTTTCATTTTATTTCAGAGGAGTTTTTGCTATGTTTTGTACAAATTAATACATATCTAGTCCTGCAATATGGTTTTATTTATTTAAAACCTAAAAAAATAAAAAATAAAATTTTAATACGTTCAATTAAAAAAGTCTGATATTTTTGATTTTTTCGAAAATTCAAGGACGTTGCGGAGGCATTAAATGACGACATGTTTTTTTTGTAGTTAGTGAGCTTTAAATAGGATAGCAACTTCTAATACGTATATTTTTGGTTATAATTTTATGCGAATATATTGATTTAATTTGTCATCATATATTTGTTGCAGACTTGAGGAATTAATTTGGCTTTAGTATATTTTGTGATCCGCCAATTTATCTATTTGCCTCACTGAGGTTAGTCAACGTTTGGGATGTGTCTAGTATCTCTGGTTGCGAGCAAACTGGCGTAAGGAGGTATCAGCACGGCTCTCAACATCGCACTGTGATCGCGGGTTTTCAACTAGACCGCACTTGGTTCTTATTAATGAATTTTCTGGTTACGCGACAAGGGAAGGGGCAAGGGAGTAATTTTTATTTTATTTTAAACCGCTGAGTACTAAATTATGCATGCTAATTATATTGGTAGGTATACTTAAATTGGTACGCAATACTGCGATCGCCAACCCGCATGCCAAGCGTGGCGATTATGCCATATACTCCCTGTGAATTTGGGGGAGGCCCATGTCCAGCAGTGGACGTTCTTTGGCTGATATGGTGGTACGCAATCTAAGAAGGTAAAAAGGCCGTTCGTTTCATTTCCAAAATAGCCGCAAATGGAAATTTAAAAAAATATCTTAGATTGACCCCATGTTATTACTTATTGAAATTTCGAATGCCACATCATTTACTGGAAATCCACAATCTTATTTCTTTTACGACATAATGGTAATGCTCAGAATTCTAAAGCCAATTTTATAAACAAGGTCAGTATTTGATCACTGGTGCGAGCGGAAGAAGTTATCATTTCAGTTGGAACAGCCTATGATTTCCCCAGGCGCCGGCATTTTTGTATTTATGCCTCACGTTGTCAAATTACATTCGAGCCATTGATTAAAATTATCCTCTGATTGTGTATCACTTTGCTCAAAAAACAGATGGCTAGGATTATGTTTTATTGGGTGGGTTGTATATCTATGTACCTATATCGTTCTATCCAAAGAGACGCGCCTACCTACCTACCCTATACGTACGTAATTGACAAAATACACACTAGCATGCAATTGTTATTTTATAGAATTTTATTGCCAGGAATTTCCTCGCTCGGACGCTCCGATTGTGGAATGCCGAGGTTTTCCCGACGGACTGCAGCAGGGGGTTCTTCAAGAAAGGAGTGTATAAATTCTTAAAGGGTCGGCAACGCGCCTATGACACCCCTAAGAGTTGCAGGCGTCCATAGGCTGCGGTGACCGCTTACCATCAGGCGGGCTGTATGCTTGTTTGCCACCGACGTGGTATTAAAAAAAAGATATACCCAAATTGTAACATTAATTCAATTTAGGTATGTACTCGTGTCTAATAGATTACTCGTACTCGTTTAATGACTTAGTAATCCAAGTTTTATAGGTACGAGTGCTTACCCACATCGTGATTCCTGTCTTTATTATATACCATGTCTTTATTATATACCTTAACATGTAGATACTCTTTTGGCAAAAATATTTCCCCGAATTTGCTTTGTTTCCACGGTAACGTTAAATATAAAGCTGAATGGCACTGAATTATTAAACAATTAAAACGCGAAAAAGAAGACGAAATAAATTTCGGAAAATTTGTATTTCAAGAATACCAATTGGTACCTAATCCCTGTTAATAATATATTTACTGTGCACGAAATTTCTTCAGAATTCAGTTATTGTGTGTTCCTCACTCGCAATTCACCTAAGTCGCATAAGCACCCAAGCGACAGCCTGTGACATTTCCATTATTTTTTAGATATTCGATACCAATAAGACATACATAAAATACATAAATACTACTCACCTCGTAATACAAAGAGATGTACTGTTAGAGACCATATCAAAAGCATACTCATATTATCACCTAAAATACTGACATACTCGTGCATGTACGAGTAACTATGTATCAGTAAAACATTGGTGTAAAGTCGATTGTCGCACGACGTCATTTTAAGGGTTACTTCTTTTCAGAAATTGCGTTAACGTATAGGGAAACTACGGCTCTTCCGTCCTTATTACATTAAAAGCAATACCTTCACGCTCCTTTCACGGATGTCAACTCAATTGTCCTTTACGGGTAACCGTAAGGTGGTGGACAAAACACGACGTGACGTTATGGGGCCTCGTGACCTTTGCTTGTACAAATTGGGACATTTGTTTCCCGGCGGGGCGACTTTGTGATCGGCGATAACAAGTCAGGGTATCCCTTATCGATGGAAATATCGCAGCAGTAGAACTAGTCTACCTACGTACTTGGAAACAACGCATGGTTAGGTAGATCAGCAATTTTTTTTTACTAATAACAAAGTTGCTTTTTTTGGAACTAGGTATTTCCCCAGTTTTTACATTGAGACACACACACACATTTAGACTACGACTTTTTTAGACTACAGACAGAACACGTTTAGACTACGTTGAACTACAGTTTTACTTCTTCTTGAAATGAATAAGTTACAAATCATAATGCTATGTTTAATGCACATTTTCTTCTTCATCCATTACTGCTTTATATATAGATTTTGTCGACTACACGGGAGATCGGTCTGACTCGACATGTTGCATCCACGTCCTTCCAACCTTATGTGTTCGAACGAATGTGCACAACATGATTTAAATATCGTTTCATACGATCGTCTATACAGGGTGATTCGGGAGACGTGAGCAAGATCACTACATATTCAGTAGATCATAAGCTACTGCTTCGTGCCACTATTAGTGAAATTAACGTTCATTTATCTTTTATGTTGAAAACAAAATGTTTTAAATTATTTATGAAATTCATGGTCACTCTACAATCAGAATACTTCAGTCAAGTGATACGTGTCAAATTGAATGTCATCCGAGTCCGATTACTTTTGAAATATCGTATCTCACTCAATGTGACAATTTACTTTCTTCGTCATCAAAGTGCTGTCATAATAGTTAAAGGTTTAATCTTTATGAACCAGTTGTTTTAGGGTGACCATGATTGTAGAGAATTAAACTTTAACTTAATAAAAATTAAAATACAGGAAAAAGGTATGGGTGTTTCACTTAAATACAATGGTGAACGATTCATTGCCATTTACTATGTATGTAGTGTTGGTCCTGCGCACGTCTCCTGAATCACCCTGTATTGTGCTGTAATTTCCTACCAAATTATTTCTCATGAGCATGATATACTACTCAACTAAAACAGTAATACAGGTGATAAATCTTCGTAAACGAATCACCAGGAGTTTTGTATCGCGTCTAATTGTTTCCTAATATCGCCGGCGCCAGCTGCGCCGGCCATTCCATTGATCACTGTCGAATAACTGACGGCAGCCAAAAGCGATCGAGGTTTCAGTTTACAGACAAATACTGCTTTCAGATTTTAGATTGTGGAAATAAATCACTGTGATTACTGGCGAGAGCAAACATGTCGACTTACAATGGAAATCGCAAAGCCAGATTGTAGCTGGAGATTTAGTGCGAGGATGTTGCAAAAGTTTTAGACAAGTATGCGTACAGCTGCTCATGAAAATGTTGAACATACTCGGGGACTACTTATTTTAAAATGAAGCACATATGCATTATACTGGTTTTTGAAAACATATTATACTGGGTGGTAATTCTAGGCAACTCAACGGTATTGTTGTCTCAAGTGAATGAGCTCAGTTCGAAAAGTTTGCACTGTATATCACTCGGATGTGTGTTTTTTTTTGCGATGTGATCTAAAATATTTTTTTCTTGACTTTGTGTAAACCCATGTTTGTGAGCCATAGGTTAAGTTAATGGTAGAACACAGGTGTCGCACACTACTTTTTTTCAGATCAAATATAACTTGGAGAAAGTACTGGGCCATGAAAGAAGTTGTCAACGGAGAGTACAACCTGTCATTAAAAAAGTATTGAGTGACAACTGTCTTCTACCGTGCTTAACTTATACCTCACAAACATGGGTTTACACATTACAAACAAAATCAAAGAAAAAATAAAATGCACACAAAGAGCTATGGCTCTCCATAGATTGTTTCGTAGTCTTAGCATGCTCCCCCGAGCATGAGCATGCTAAGACTACGAAAAATAGACAATATAAGACATACAAAAATTAGAGAACATCTAAAATTACTGATGCTCTCACACATGACCTTAAATTGAAGTGGCCATGGGCCGACCATGTTACCCGAACGCCAGACGAAAGATGGGCCGAGAAACCAACACTTGGCGTTGGCCAGGTGGTAAACGAAAAGTAGGCAGACCTTGCAAGAAATAGGTTAACGACATCATCCAAACAGCGGGCAAACATTGGATAAATATAGGAAAACAAAAAGAAGAGTGACAAAAATTCGAAGAGGCCTTCGCCCAAAGAGGGATCCAGATACATCAAAAATAAAACTACATTTACATTAAATTAAAGAGAAATATGGAACATAAAAGGTTTAAATAAATAAGTAAATTAAAAAAATCCAAATATAATAGTGGCACATTTTATACCTGTTAATTTAAGTCCCATTTATTCATCATCATATAATTTAAGAGGCTCTTGGCTCTTGTCGGTGGAGTAATTTCCAGCTTATTCTACATTCAGCTTTGTCCTTTACTTCTCTGTATCTGTCTGATGAAGCATTTATTTTTTCTTTTATTTGCTCCATATACGTTATTCTAGGTCTTCTCCTGTTTCTTTTTCCCTCTATTTTTCCCTCTTTTATTCTTCTAATAAAGTCGTCAAGGCGTATGAGATGGCCTAACATTTTTCCTCTCCTATTTTCAATCATTTTCATCAAATTTCTGCTTTCCTTTACAATGTTTAAAACTTCTTCGTTAGTTTTCTTCTCGGTCCAACTAATACTCTCCATCCTCCTCCAACACCATACTTCAAACGCTTCCAGCCTCTCTCGGCCCTTTTGCGTCATTGTCCACGTTTCGCAACCATAAAGTGCTATACTCCACAGATACTCGTACACCTTGACTAGTTTTTTCCGAGCAAAACTTTATATTCTAGCGGTGAGCAAATGTCTCTTAGAGTTAAAGGCTCTCTTTACCATGGCAATCCTAGTAATAATATCAGGTGTGTCAAACAATTATAGGCCGATAACAATTCTATCCTGCATAGATAAAATCATAGAAAAATACATCGGTAACTCTATAAATACATTTCTATCAAGTAATGGCATCATCAACGAGAAACAGTATGGTTTCCAGAAGCATAAAAGTACGTCACAACTCTTATCACTATTCACAGACGAAGTCAATGGCCACCTAGATAAAAAAACATCATGTCCTTGCAGTAATGATTGACTTCAGCAAAGCATTTGATACATTAAACCATGAAACCCTATATAAAAAACTGAAACAAAATGGTACACAGGGCCCTACTCTGGATCTTGTTAAAACTATCATACGAATAGATACAACGCGATTAGCATCGCGGGCGAACAAAGTGACCTCACGCCCTCCCTATGCGGTACAGCACAGGGTTCAATTCTTGCACCGACTGAATATTTATTATATGTCAATGATATGCACAAGATATTTCAGTATGGTTCTGTGTACCAGTTTGCCGACGATACGAGTACATGTATAATAACAGCTCATAGTGACTTAGAGACTGCCCAGGGCATGTTGCAATTTGATTTTAACAAGTTCTGTGAATGAGCTCATGATCTGGGTTTATCATTAAACTACTCGAAAACTAAACTCATGCACATACACTCACCGTATAACAAAACCAGTATTACGCCTAAGATAGTGGCCCACGATCACAGTTGTTTACATAAGCCCACTGCATCTTGTAATTGTAATAACCTTGAACTTGTAAATGAACATACCTACCTAGGATTGAAAATAGACCACAAATTTAACTGGGGTCCGCACGTGGAACAAGTATGTAACAAATTAAGATCAATATTGTCAAAACTCTGTATCCTTAAACATAAAGTTCCCTACAACACGTTAAGACTTCTTTATATGTCCCTAGCTGATTCAGTTATAAGCTATAGTCTAGAGAGTTATGGAAGAACCTATAAAACTTATCTAGACAAGATATACAACCTACAAATGCGTTTATTAAAGACGATTGTACCTATTAAAATAGGTAATTTATTTATTTAAACTAACTAAAATAACAAAGGTATACACACAAACAAATACAAAGTGACAAACAAATCCTATTAAAATAAAATATAAATATAGAAATAATTACAAAGACCTCTTTGGTCACTGCAAAGTGTTGAATGTATTTCATAAAGTAGATTTAGCAATAATAACGCAATACAATAACAACATAAAAGACCTAAAAAGAAAAACACGACCTAAACGGCTGCGAAAATTATCTAATCCTCCAACCTTTGAGGTGGCTAAAAGTAATAATGAATATGGTCGGAGGGTATCGAATATAATTCTCCCTCACACTTTAAATAGGTTTTCTAATGAATTGATCTGTAAAATAAACGGCAAAGCAAGTCGGCAAGTTTCAAACAATAAACATGCAAGTATATATTATGTACTCGTAAGTAAAGTAATAAAATGCTAAAAGTGTTCTTGCAATAAGGTTGCCTATGTGTTAAAGATTTTTTTTTGAGGACTCCTTAATAAAAAATATATTTTATTGTTAAGATTAGTGGTTAAGATTTATGTACAAACCGTAACGTATTTTTGAAATAAACAGTTTGAATTTTTTTTTTTAGGTGTACATCTAGAGTCGTCCGTAATAACTCTACCTAAATATCGAAATGACCTGACTTGACTCATATTTCTCTATCCCCTAGATGGGGCAAAGGGCTTCCACAGTGCGCCGCCATCCCGTTCGGTCTTGAGCTTCGCGCTTCAATTCGCTCCAAGTCTTCCCTATGTTCTTCGGCTCTGCGATGACCGTCCGCCGCCAGGTTTGCTTAGGGCGGCCACGCCTACGCTTTCCTTGGGGATTCCAGTCTAGGGCTTGCCTCGGTATGTGATCAGGTCAGGGTCCCTTCGGAGCGTGTGGCCGATCCAGTTCCACTTGCGGCGTTTGATCTGCCGGTCGATTGGAGTCTCACCGCAACGTTCCCACAGTTATATGTTGGAGATTTTCTCGGGCCAGTAAACTCCGACAATACGGTGAAGACAGCGATTGATGACAACTTGAAGCCGGCGCGAGATGTCCTTAGTAACTTTCCACGTCTCACATCCGTACAGCAACACGGTTTTTACGTTGGACCGGAATATCTTGAGCTTAACTCTCCTAGTCAGTTTCCGCGATTGCCACACAGGATGGAGCTGTGCGAAGGTTGCTTTTGCCTTGGCGATTCTCGAAGCGATGTCCTCTTCGGTCCCTCCAGTTTCCGACACTACACTACCGAGGTAAGTGAATTTGTGGACCCTTTCCACAGCCTCTGTGCCAATGAGCAACGGCAATGAGCTTGTTGCCCCGCACCTCATTTCCTGGGTTTTCCGGGTGTTGATGTTCAGTCCCGTCTCCTTTGCCTCTCGTTGCAGGTCGTCCAGCTTGGTTTGCATGTCGGCGCGTGTGTGACTCAGCAGGCATAGGTCATCGGCATAATCCAAGTCTTCGAAGACGCTGGATAGTCCCCACTCTATGCCGCGGTGCTTGTTGCTTATTGTGTCGCTCAAAATGCCAACGAGAACAACAAGAAATAGGAGAGGTGAGAGAAGACACCCCTGTCGTACACCCGCATGCACCGGTATGTCCTCCGAGACGAGACCGTCGTGTGTAACTCTACAGGAATATTTCCCGTAGATGGCCTGAATAATGTTTATAATTTTCTTGGGGACTCCAATTTCGCGCAATCGGTCCCAGATGCAGCTCCACCTTAGCGTATCGAAGGCTTTTTCGAAATCCACAAAGGTCAAATAAATGTCCCTCTGCCATTCTGATGCCTGTACGAGGATAATGCGCAAGGTATTGATCTGGTCCGTGCATGAGCGACTAGGTCGGAAACCAGCCTGCTCTTTGCGAAGAAGAGGTTCAACGGCCCTCGACAACCTGTCTAGAATAATCTTGTAGAGCACTTTAGACGGGATCGAGAGCAATGCCTCTCCAATTGCCACAATCACTGAGGTCTCCTTTTTTGGGCACGGTGATGAGAAGGCCTTTATTCCAGTCATCGGGTAGCTCTTCGGCTGACCAGATGTTCCGCAAAAGAGGTATCAGCACGTTTGCGGCGGTAGGTACGTCTGCTCTAAGCATTTCTGCCGTGATGAGGTCTACTCCTGGTGCTTTGCCGTTCTTGAGTGATCGGATGGCTTTCACTACTTCCTCTCTAGTGGGGGGAGACACGTATATGTCGAGGATTTGTGCGGGCAAGCTGATAGCAGGTGTCGCAGTAACGGGGCTGTTTGGGACTCGGAAGATCTCCTCAAAATGATCCTTCCAGCGTGAAAGCTGCCCCTCTGACGTTACGATCAGCTGGCCTCTTTTGTCTTTCAAGGGCTTCTTCTTCCTGTGGTTCCTATTTCCGGCCAAGGTCTTTGTCGCTTTGTACATCTCTCTGAGATTACCAGATTCAGCAGCACATTGGGCGCAATCCGCCATACTATCCGCCCATACTCGCCGATCACGACGGGTACTGCGGTAGATGTTCCTGCGTATCTGTCTATACTACAGCCTTAGGTCTTCACGCACCGCCGTATCGTTGGTTGCCAGTAATTGAAGGTGGAGTTCGCGCCTTTCTTCAATGAGTCTCCAGGTTCTCTGTGACATCCAGTCTTGGCGTGTGTGTGTTTTGTGTCCAAGAACGACGGAGCTGGTTTCTACATAGGCCATTTTAATGTGGTTCCACTCCGCGTCGACAGAAGTAGTAGAGTCCGTCTTAAGGGCGGAGAAGCGATTCCGTAGCTCTAGTCTGAAGGCGTCACCTATATCAGGATCCCTAAGCCTGTTTACCTCAAACCGTTTGCCTATCTTGGTGATCGCGTTAGCCGTTCGAGCTACGGCTACTTTGAGCCGCACCTCTGCTACGACTAGGTGGTGATAACTGTCGATATCTGCGCCACGACGGTTGCGAACATCGAGCAACGATGAGCGCCAATTGGAGCAGATGGCAATGTGGTCAATTTGGTTCTTGGTTACTCCATCGTTTGAGTTCCACGTGTTTTTGTGATGTTTTCCGTGGATAAATAGAGTACCTCCAATGGTGAGGTCGTTATCTTGATAGAACTCCAAGAATCTCTCCCCATTCTCGTTCAGAACTCCCAGCCCGTGTCTGCCCATGTATCTTTGACAGCCGTCGTTTTATGTGCCAACCTTGGCATTCAGGTCCACCATGACGATAACTATGTCCTGTTTGCGGATGTTCTTCAGAGTCAGGTTGAGTGCACTATAGACATCCTCCTTTTCTTCCTCAAATGCCAAATGTGTGGGCGCGTAACACTGAACGACGGTTATCTTGCGGGCTTTGCTGTTGAACCGAGCTGTGATGATTCGCTCTGAGATGGGTTTCCAGTCTAAGAGGCTCTTCTTCGCAGCATCAGAAAGGCCTCTTCATCTTCCTTCCCGGAGTAAAGAAACGTAAGGCCTCTTGACGTTCTCAGTTCCCCGAATCCGTTCCCCCCACCCCACCCCTAAATAAAGTAGAATTAGCAGTAATAACGCAATACAATAAAAACATAAAAGACCTAAAAAGAAAAACACGACCTAAACGGCTGCGAAAATTATCTAATCTTCCAACCTTTGAGGTGGCTAAAAGTAATAATGAATATGGTCGGAGGGTATCGAATATAATTCTCCGTCACACTTTAAATAGGTTTTCTAATGAATTGATCTGTAAAATAAACGGCAAAACAAGTCGGCAAGTTTCAAACACTAAACATGCAAGTATATATTATGTACTCGTAAGTAAAGTAACAAAATGCTAAAAGTGTTCTTGCAATAAGGTTGCCTGTGTTATTGTTTTTTTTTGAGGACTCCTTAACTAAATAATTAAATATTTTATAATTAAGATTAGTAGTTAAGATATATGTAAAAACTATAACGTATTTTTGAAATAAACAGTTTGAATTTTAATTTTTTTTAGGTGTACATCTAGAGTCGTCCGTAATAACGCTACCTAAATATCGAAATGACCTGACTTGTTCAATTAATGTATTGCCAAATAAATTGAACTATTAACCATTCTGTTTGATGCTATTAATGTCTTTGTTTTCTTCCCGTTAATTTTGAGACCCACTTCCAAAAAGGTTGTGTTCATTTCTGTCAATAATGCTTGAAGTTCAATGCTGCCTTCAGCAACTGCCGCAATTATTACTGGGACTATTTTTTAATTTATATATTATTGTCAAAAATTCTAATTAGCGTGTAGACAAAGTATCCCGAGAAAATACCATAGTCAATACTGTGGTTCAACACTTAGGCGCATTCCTGACTTGTCGATGCGGGGGCGGTACGATATGAGAAAACTGTCAGCTGTCAGTGTCAACCGATACTAATGCAGTACTGCCCCACTTCTGCGCATGGTATTACTACTGCGCAAACGTATTACTGACAGTATTTCGTCAAGTGAGGAAATCTCACATCGGTAAATTCACGTCAATGAGCAAAATATCTATGACATATCGCTCCCGCCCCGCCAAATCAGGAAGTCGCCTTAAGCTTAAAGTTAAAATTGCGAGACAACGCGCCGTCTGCGTTCTCATTGTCTAATTACCACACATAGGAGTAGGTTCTAAAACACATTTCGTGTGGCCCTTTCATTTTATTCCCTCAATGATCTACTCATTAGTTTCACCACAGTTGAATTACGTTACAACTTTCAACGGTTCAAATCTCATACAAATCTCACATTGAAAGCTTTCTTGGCCATATCTACACGGTTGGTGATATCTTGGGTACATCTGGAGTCACAGGTTATTTATGCTGCCTAAATATTTTAATCTGTTGACTTGTTATGCGTGTAGAACTTAAGACTTTATTATGCTTTGATGTGACTATTATTTTTGTATTCTGCTTGTTTATTTTGAGTCCAATTACTCTAAATGTGTTGTCCATTTCTACTATAGGTTTTTCTAATTGTGTTGAGTTTTAGGCTGAAGCAGCAATGTTATTCGCAAATCTTATGTAATAAATTGGAGTCCAAATACTCTAAATTTACTGTCCATTTCTACTACAAAATATTCTAATTAATCCATTTCTACTACAAAATATTAATGTCATCCGAAAATATTAGAAATATTTTTTCCCCGTTTATTTAGATTTCTCCTTTGTCCAACTCCAAAAATTTAAATGGCAGCTTCGATAAAATTATTAAAAATCAAAGGCAAAAGTGGACATCCCTGGCGTATACCTTGTCTAATTTTGGCTCTTCTCTCTTTATGTCCTATTTACATAATGGTTTCCTGGTCATTATATAGTTCCTATATAATTGTTTGTTTTCAAAATACTCATCATCCTAATCCAGTCTACTTTATCAAAAGCTTATACTAAGTCGATGAATGCTATGTAGGTGTTTAAGTTGAGATCCATTCTTTTGTCTATAATTGTGCCTTGATGTTGTCTTGTAACTTCCGCCCTATCGGAAATTAATTGGAAACTTATGGAAGTCTAGCTGAAAGCCTAACTAAAATTTTCTTAAAGTTCCTAAAGTATAACTAAAGCTTTATACTTACTTTACCAGAAAATCTGAAAACCAGGATTTTCCATAGGTTGCTAATATCTACTGAAGTTCTAAAGCTTTTAAAGATTCTCAGTAAACAAAACATTTATTTCATAAAAATGATTTTACTCGAAACTCGAATCTAATAAAGTCCGGGGAGAACTTTATTAGACATCCGCTTGATTACTAGGCCAACCTAGACAAGGAAAAACAAGCGGACACACAAAAACCCTTGTTGCCATAAAGCTAATACAATTAACTCAATAGCAGACAAATTATTTAAATAAAATGTGAGTAATTTAAGTAACTTGTTAATTACAAAATCATAAGAAATACTAAACATACTACAGTTTCTAGTAACTCAATAGCTAAATAATTGAAAGATTAATGCCATGATCATCTAGTGACATATTTAAGACTTTGTTATAAAACGTAGTAACCATAGTTCACTGAGGTGTGAGAAATGTATAAAAAATTGAGAATCGGACAATGTTTACACATTATTACAACATAAACTAAAATTAGGATAAGCTTGCCTAAACGAATAACAACAATATCGTATAATATCCTATTAATAAACAATTACTAACCATGATCACAATACTATGAAACCTATAACCTAAACATACTAGAAATTAAAACATTCTTCTCATAAGAATAATAAAAGTAATAAAACACTAGAAGAAAATATTTCTAAATTATCAACACAATGATATATGAACTAGAACAAGTTTAGAATCTAGCCTACTATTTAAACACCGTCGTTGGCTGTGTGATCAATAAAGGCTTAAATAAATTGCTTGGAATTAAATGAAGGCTAGTATAAGTGATCCGAAGTAGTCATAAGATATTTCAAACTAGTACCTAAAAGATAAGTGTTTAGAAAATATGGTAGAAAATAGTTAATGGAGCAATATAAGTTATTATAGCATATATAGTTAAACATGGTAGTAGATGAACGTTGGTAAATTCCTGTGAAACATATAGTAAGTAAAACCTTAAAACTAGATTTGCTATGTCGAGTAAGCATCAATGTTTCCTACAAGGTAGTATATGATATGTAAAGTCTGGCTTCTTACCAAATATGGTATAAATCTCAATCCAAAAGATATGAGAACATTGTAAGCATAAAATAGCTGATTGTAAGCAACCATAAAGCCACAGGACCTTATAAAAGTACCATGCATAAGTCATATAAACCACCAAGCCACATCTGGACATGATGAGGCAACTATGTCGAGGTAGAAGTCTCGCAAAGGAACGGAACCTGATGCTAACCCGCTGGGCGCGTCAAGCTAGCCACTTGGGTGTGTCCCTATCTAACACCTAACACGAACAATCAGAGTATCCTCGCAGGTGGTACAGGCACAAGGCACATGATCGAGACTATGAGAGATATGTGACAATAGCGCCCGATGAATGAACATATACATGGCAGTAATAAGAGCGTAGCCCATAATATTATGAGACCAGCCATTTTATAATGCATAAAAGCATAGGTAAAGTAAACAACTGTGATCTAAGTTAGAAGCCAGTTGAAATAAATGCATAAAGCATTAGTATATACTACTATGATCCACAGATCAGCTGAAATATAAATGTATTATAGTGGCACTCTACGAAGGAGGCCTATGTCCAGCAGGGGACGTCAATCAGATCATATGATGATGATCAATCTATTACACAACTGTGATCTGAATTAGAAGCCAGTTGGAATAAATGCATAAAGCATTAGTAGTATAAACTACTATGATCCACATTAGAGATCAGCTGAAATTTAGAAATATATATTAGAATGGCACTCTACGAGGGAGGCCTACATCCAGCAGGGGACGTCAATCAGATCATATGATGATGATCAATCTATTACCTCGTACCCAAATATTGTGCAAACAAGACAAAAAAATTGTTACTATTCAGGTTTAGATCATCACTACTTAGTTATGCAACCGCAAAACCTCAGCATTGATCAGCGTTCTCACGACAGCAAGGAGTTTTGCTCGAGTCTTCAATAGTCTGTATCGCGATTGAACTTTCACATCCCATCTCGCCCATATAGTAGAGTATACAAGGGCACATATATATTGGGGTCTTTAATGATCAGTTTCAGCAAACGGCAATACAGGTTTCTCGTCCGGGAGGATCTAAAAGATCTTGTAAGAATCAAAGATTCCGACAAGCTGTAATAGAATCCGTACCTAACCGGGTCAGCAGCCCTTTTCAAAGCCCGTCCCGTGGATTCAGACCAAAGAAGAAAGCCTGTCGTTAAGAATCTGTAAAGACTGTCCCTAACACCCATTGATGATCGTATTTCATCGATCTGGAGAAAACCGTTCTTTAGCAATAAAGTTATTATGAGGTATATTTGGGTACTACATGTACAACCAAAACCTTTCGTCATAGGCTGGAACAAGCCATACTTAATCGTGTTAAACGATTGGCAGTCCAAGCTGTGACGTTACCTCATTGCTAGAAATAGCCACGGATAAGGTCCATTGCGGCCACTTCTAACAACTACAATACAACCAAAACCTTTTGTCATAGGTTGGAACAAACCATACTTAATCGTATCAAACGATTGGCAGTCCAGGCTGTGACGTTACCTCATTGTTAGAAATAGCCACGGATAAAGTCCATTACGACCAGTTCCAACAACTACAATACAACCAAAACCTTTTGTCATAGGCTGGAACAAACCATATTTAATCTTATCAAACGATTGGCAGTCCAGGTTGTGACGTTACCTCATTGTTAGAAATAGCCACGGATAAAGTCCATTGCGACCAGTTCCAACAAGTACAATACAACCAAAAGCTTTTGTCATAGGCTGGAACAAACCATACTTAATCGTATCAAACGATTGGCAGTCCAGGCTGTGACGTTACCTCATTGTTAGAAATAGCCACGGATAAAGTCCATTGCAACCAGTTCCAACAACTAAAATAAATTAGTAGTAAAATATGTCAGTTGGTAAATAGATATAGAATACTGAAACAGTATCTACTCGTAGCACGAGTAAGTATAGATGAAAATATTAACGTAATATGAATTACGTGTGACAGACTATGCTGTAATTGGAAATCAAATTCCATCAAGATAAATAAGTCAAGATCACTCAAGACATTTGTCGTACGTGAAATATGGTTGTAAGATATAATCAGATCACACAGCACAACGATAGCACTTTAGGCCTGTTATAAAGACAACATTATTTATGATATTTAAAACGCCAGAGAACATAAACAAGTATCATAGATTGAATGATAAAATCAGAATAATGATGAAGATATTGACGTAGTATTAATTGCGTAGCGGATAGATTTGCAATTGACACGCTATCCTTCTCTTAAAAAGTTTTGATTTCGCAAAACCTTCCAAACGCCCGAACTAAGGCATAGAAATCTACTAGATGTAATAATCAATTGAATGGTAAACACTAATTGAACCCTAATTATTTTACTACCTACATTAGTTTCAATACGAAACGCATAACCACTGTAAGTATATCACGAAATGTAAATCAGGCGCTACGTATAATATAACATTATAAAATGATACGCCCAAAACACACCGAATAATTAATAAATTTCGTAACATTAAAATAACACTGATCCAGTACTATAATCAACATGAACATTACACACTCATTAAGACGTACGCCCGTTTGCTACCGTCATTGTATAAAAAGTACAAATTATTTATGATCCATGATCAAGGCATAATAGTTAAGATAAGATTCGGTAATAACCAGCTTGTATGAATAGCACCTACGTATCTCAATAAATTAAATAGCACACGCAAACCCGCCACCATAATTTGGTAAATAATTAGCATGCACAATAAATGTAGGTCGAATAAAAGACAATTTGTTTATTAAATTAGGTAGTAATCAAACGCCGCCGATGTACCTCTCATATAGCAAATATATGGATAACGCAGTTGTTCAATAAGGTAATACGACACTCGATACCATAAGATGCATTTTTAATGGAGAAAAGAATAAATTGCAATTCTATTATCATTCATTTACGGGAATGTGATATGCTATATCGAATCATCATACATATATTCCACCAGGTTATCTGGCCAGGTAAATATATACGAGTAACCACACTAGTCTCCGGACTGGTTCCGTAACGACAAATATGGTTCGATTATTGATAAAGCATGTCAGAAATTAACAAATTCAAAATTACGAGGCTATGCTAATCCCGAATCATCATACATACCTAAATCCAGAGGTGAGATAAATATGTATGGGTAACCACATTAATCTCCGGACTCGCTCCGTAACAACAAAGATGGTTC
This sequence comes from Notocelia uddmanniana, assembly GCA_905163555.1. NCBI lineage: Eukaryota > Metazoa > Arthropoda > Insecta > Lepidoptera > Tortricidae > Notocelia > Notocelia uddmanniana. Next base: position 11,930,999 of record LR991068.1, read on the forward strand.
GATTCTTGGATAAGCAATACCTTAATAACGTCTCACTTAAATAAAACAAAATTAAGAAAGGAAAACGAACTTGCGCTTGTGGTTTATCTAGTCAAATAACGGAACACCTTCGATCAATAATAAACCTAGATACACTATAAATTTGCCTGTCAACGGCGTCCACGCTCAAGAGTGCTTAAATTCCGTTTAAGCACTCTTGCGTTCACAGTCGCGCGCTAGCCATCGGCGAGTCAACATGCCTAAGTGCTCCGTGAAAAAGTGCAAGAACAACACGTTAACGACGTTAAAAAAGGGTGTAATTTCGTATTTTCGATGAGTATTTATTTAAAGTTTCATAATTTATTGAATTTGTAGTTATGTCAGGCTATACGCGCTTATAAAAAATATTTTACGTAAATATTTGAAATACTCAAACAGCCAACCAGCTACGCTGCTGTCTCTTTCCCTCACGTTGAGTTAGTCGTATATTGAAACGAAACGGAGAACGGACGAATTGGACTATAGTAAAATTTCGAATGAAAGGAGTCGCAGGCTGAAAACTTTTTTACGAAAGTTTACATGTATTGTTTTTATTGTACACACATAATTATGTATGGAGTGTATTTGTATTTTACTTTATTCATATATCAAAATTGGGTGGTAACAGTTTGTTTGTCTGACATGTCGCTCTACTCAGTATACGTTGTTTAAATCAAAAACTTTTTTACTCATTTTGATACGGTTTTCACTTACATGTAGCTTACTAACCTAACTTACTATTAACCTTATAACAGTTTTCCAAAAAGTGAAATTGAGAGAGATAAGTGGAGGCAAATTATAGCTAAAAAAAGAGGTAAAGAATATTTTAAACCAAATGATTCTAGCGTGGTTTGTTCCTGTCACTTTTCAGAATTTTGTTTTACGCATATAACTGATAAAAATAAACTATGTATTCAGTTTTCATTTAAATTTATTTCTTAATTATTGCCACTAGACTGACATTGATTAATTTTTTTTAACAACTCACGCTAATTGGGTACACTTATTTCTGAAAATGCCCTTGTAACATTTAGTTAAAGCAAATTGTTCGTGATGATTTAAATGGTATGAAAATAAAAAAATATGAGGGTACAATCTTACACAAATCGACATAGTCCCAAACTTAATAAAGCTTGTAATATGGCTGCTACATAATATATACTACTTATATTTAAATATAAATAAATACATACTTAAATACTTAAAAACATCCAAGACTCAGGAACAAATATTCATGCTCAATTGCTTACCACACAAATAAATGCCCTGACCGGGAATCGAATCCGAGACGTCCTACTTAATAGACAGACAGGGTCGCTATCAACTAAGCCAAAGTGGTCGTGGTGGTATAAATTGACGTTACCACCTGACAGTCAAGTCGTATGCTTGTATTCCACCGATGCCTATTAAAAAAAAAACAATTTCGACTCCACGGCACACGTTACGGCCTCTGTTCCAATGTTGACATCTAATCAGTGGATAATCAACAGAAACCGAAACTGAACCTAATTGCTCTTGATTTACGGTGTACAATCTGTTAACATAATGCGGACTTTTGTGGAAATTTTCCACAATCGATACGTGCATTTTGTAATGTTATAACCGCCAAACACTATCATTCAAAATAAAACCTTATGCTTGTGACGTAAGGCTTAATATCGAATAAAAGGAAATGGTACAAATCGCATTACTTTTTTTGTGTGTCTCCTATACACGCACACAGTCGCAATGAAATTCGGACACTTTTTCGACTTGAATTTGCAGGTGATAGTGTATCTAGGTTTATTATTGATCGAAGCGGAACACTAATATATCACCAATATTTGCTATACGGAGGTTTTAAGACATTCGCTGACAAAGAAATCCCTGTGAACAGAAAGGATTATTCACACACATATCCTAAAAATATCCTAACATAATGAAAACCCTACAAGAATCCCTAGCCAAGACACTACACTTTAAAAGACTCACAATGATACTCCTGAAGAACAAACCCACTGTTACTTGTTGCTCTGGTGAAGGCAAAGTCCCCTAAAACCGTTGTGAATCTCCTTATATATCCTCCTTATCCGGTCATCAGCGCCACCAATATCACGCGATCACTATGTTTTTCCGTAAATTTGGAGGGAACGATTCTCATTGGTTTTCAATTTAAATCTGAAATACTATTGGTTGACAAAACTCACAAGTTCTCCTACTCGACACCAGACACCTTCACTTTCGCTATTCCTTTAAAACCTGAAGACCTTCATCATAAATCTCATTTTAGTCGGGTAAGCATGAAAGTCAGGCGCGAATCTACCCGCTCAAGGCAGCTCGGCAGCTATTGCTATTCAATTAACAACTTCCATCAGAGAGACTCACAGCTCATGTCTAGTATATCTTGACACCGAGATTCGTAATAACAACTCTTAGTCGGAGGTCAGATCTACATTGGTTCGCCTAAGGTGAGGTAACCTTTACGTCAACTTTAGCATTGTGAATGATGCCCTTACAACTACCCGTAAAATTTCAGATGGCTACAAATATCGCTACTGGACAGACCAAATGACGTACTTTTGACACGGTTGTATTATTATCTCTTGTCAGTTAAGCAACTCGTCGCTAGATGGCCCTGCCTGGCCTAAATAACCTAACGCATTTGAAAACATTAAACATTAAAACTTTGTTGAAGCTGTTCTAATAATTATATTGATATACTATTCTGAAATACAATAAAAATACATTGAAACTTGAAAAATATTATGAAGAAATATTAAATAATCGAACCTATTAAAACTTAATTTCAAGCCCATTAACTTTTACCATGAAAACCTTCATCGATAATGAAAATTCAAGAAAATAAATAAGCTTTCCCGATTTTCCCGAAGCTTACAAGCTTTCGTGGGTTTTCGCAAGGCTGAGGGATGTCGTTCTGTTACAGTCTGAATCCATATTATATATAACCAATTTTTAAATATTGGCATATTTTAGCGATGCAGCTTTTTACGTAAGTTTATTAAGTTTGACTTTCAGATGTTTGATGTAAATGATGTGGCTGACTGCGAAATTATATTCTGAAAATCTTAATTTGGTTGAATTCGCCTGTGGTGCGGCTAGACTTAATTGAATATAAGGGAAGGTAAGAATGAAAATCAGAATAGATTGAACATTATAATTTATTTTAATTACATCTTTGGTAAGTACAATGGCTTAGGGTTGGCATGGACCCAAGAGATTGGTTCTTTGGTACCTACATTTTTGGTGTTTGGCTTACATAATTTTGTCAAATATATCTAAAATTGAGTATTTTGGCAAAAGTAGTAGGGTATGATTTAAAAATACTTTTACAAGCGTTATTCATTAAAATATTGTGCCAGATTAGGTTTGTACTTTAAACATTTGTCAGGTTCCCGATTAAATAAAGAATTCATAAATTATACATATTCAAAGAGGTCTGTACCTATGCATGTAGCTACGTTTCATGAGTTTTTGTAAGATACAAAGTTTTCAAAATATGCTCATTAATGTATTGTGGACAATTCTTAATTTAAAACCAATATAATTTGTTAGGTACTTAATGAGTTATGGATACATGTTGGAAAGAAGCATTTAAATAAATTATACCGCTGTTCACCGTGATGCATTTAACCTTAAATAAATCACACATGATTCCATAATGCATGTCCATTTTTGTAATACAGATGTAATTATTCTTTTGTTTATTATCGCACTCTGACATTATGTGATTTACGCTATGCCGTGCCGCTCACGGATGTCGTAACATTTCATGATAATGTCAACGGAAATTAGGTACACTAGGGTACAGCAAGTGGCCTTCACCGATACGGCAGTAGTATAGGTGTTTACGCTTATTTAATACATGCATTATGTTTATTTCAGTATCAGTCATGTCAGTACATTAAAAGTGTTAAGATTTTTTGCTGGTGTATAGTTCCAATTAAACAAAAAAAAAAATTGAAATGTTAAGTACGCATGGAAATTCTATATGTCAAATAAACGTATTTGAGCGTACCTTCTTTTAGACAAAGCATGTAGGAAATGAACTTTAGTTTAGGTACAGCTTACAACGTTTTAATTTAATTAATTGACTCCATTATGTTAGCTAAATTTGTCCACATTGCCGTTTTTAACTGTACGGTAGGTAATTGATTTCTATAAATATTGAAGGGACAATGTTACAAAAAATTATAGACTTCGTTACCCATCCATTCTACAGTAGCTTTAAAATATTTAATATAGGTAAATTATCTACAACATCAACAGTATATATGTTTTCGTTATTTTCGCCCTAAATGTTATGTTCGCGTACCTTAGTTTAATTAAAACTAAAATTAGTGAACAAGAGTTAGTCACGTGGGCAAGTCAGAAATGTGAAAGAATTAGGAAATTAACGTTGACATTATACAGGTGAGGGGTGACGTGAACAACATAGCAATGTGAACGAAGTTAACATAGGCAAACTCAGTATTTTTCCATGAATCAAAGTTCTCAAACTATTAGTTTACCCAAAATTTCCTCTATGTTTTTGAATCGTAGTTGTCGAGCATTTAAAAAACTAGTTCTTTCAAACAATTGATGATATAAATACAGCCACTAGTTAGGTAACTTAACTAAATTTTACAAAGGTATCATACTGAAAAATACTCAAATAAATTAAAAAAAGACTATTTCACTAAACCACGTCAGGTTTTCTAAAATCGTCTTAGTTAATGTAGTTAGTTAATAAGTATCGTATAAATTTCAGCCAAATCGTCTTCTAACATTTAATAACATACTCGCTTCGTCACTGAGGTATAATCTCAGTTACATGAGGAATTACTTACATTTAGTCGTATTCAAGTTTAAATGTTAAATCCTATATACTATATTTGGAATGGTTTTGAGTTTACATCGATTTATAAATGCAAAACATCATAACTTCTTTGTAATATTCGCATCTCACTCAAATTAGAATAAACAACAGAATGTTTCACTAAAGAACACTACTAAACTAAGCCCGATTCTCCGATTTCAAACTTTCATCATTTGGACTCATAAGAATAGTAATAAGCCTTTCAATTGAAGTTCCAAATAGCGAGCTGGATTAGCTGCAGATATGCCAGACATGGAGCATAAGGTTGCATTGAGGGGCAGTGCATACACTATATAAATAACAACAGAATCATGCCCTTGCGCGTTTTAGTGCCCGTCAATGTATTTTTAGGCCAATTATCAACATAACTCTACAAAAACCTACTTTTATCTTGTTATACAGCACCGTCTTCGATTCAATAAATATCGTTTCGAATTACTATGTCTTTGACATCCCGCTTACATACAATAATATCACACATTGATATTGTACACTTTGTACGTAACTATTATCATTAGAGCTACAATTTTTACATCGTCAATATTATTAAACTAGTCAATAATTTAACCTATCACTGATTCACAAAGTAAAATGTATTTTCAGAAGCATTTTACTTTTTAGCAATTACTCTTGCGTTGTGAGGTGTAATTGAACAATAATTTGATTTACACGACTAATTGGGAGATCAGTAATTCAGATTTGATTATAAATCAGTAAGCTTTCACAATGGAACTAAATTAGGATTGAGTAGGTAGGTACATCACAAATTATACTCATGAATATGTACAATTTTTTTCATATTTAGTAATTAAAATAAAGGAATACTGCAATGTTTATCTAACCAAATTGCATTTAGTGGATAAGGACCGTACTTTTATTTGACTTCTAATCAGGTAAACGTCCCAAAGTTAGACACGTTCATAACCAAAATGTCTGAATTTTTGAAAGTCCTTGATTATTTTTCTAATGGTAGGAATAACCGTCGCCATTAACAGAAAAAAGTTTTTGATTTTTCGGTTGCGCCATATATTTTGTAAAAATACAAACATTTTATATTAAAAAAAGCGCCTGCTTCAATCTGTGGTACGCAATGTCATTGACAGTGCAAGTCATACGACCAACCTATGATGAACTGTGTGAAACATTTTTCTGTAAATTGCGACGGTTATTCCTACCTTTTAAAAAATTCAGACATTCCCTATTGTTGTGGCATCAGATTGAAGTGACAAGTATTGAGTCAGTGTCGAGCACTGGGACATTTACCTTATATAATATTCATGTGTACCAATAATCATTTGAATTGGCCGAGTTGTATCAAATTAGTCAGCACAAAAAACGACGTTACCGTCCAAGCGTAAAGATTCAAAATCTAATGACAGTATCGGGCATTTAAATAATTTCAATTATAGACAAAACATTTAATTCTGGCTTGGTGTTAGTCAATGGCCAATAACTTAACCGATAGGTTTTGCATTTTAAATTACAGCTAATCAAATCAGAAAAATATAAAATGCTTAGTCATTCATTGCTTCTCCCAAAATTCCAATATTTTTATTGCTTTTCAAAATTATTGTATTCTTCTCCTTTATTGCTAAGCATTTACAATAAATACGATGAACATTTTAATAGCTACTAGGTACATTTGACACCAACAAAATGCGTACTAGGTGTCAATTTTGAAATCATTTACGATTTATTCACAACTAGTCTATGTGTCAATTATAGTGTCATGTCATAAATTAAGTATTACATCGAGATTGCACATTGACTTACAATTATATTTTTACTTAAGTATAGATTGAATATCATCACGTTATCAATAACTTACTTACCAACGCAACTTTCATTCCTAAACGTCAACATCATCTTCATTAGCACAATCACGGACGGCTCGCGATTAAAATGATTTCTGTAAAAAAATCCACTTTGCACTCGCTCATATATCAACTAGGTACTTACTAATACGAGCATACAGTCTCACTAGAGCATTTATAGTGAAGTCATTTGTGAAACGCGATTATTAATCGGTTTGAGGGAGATACAATCAGTTCTCCCGTTTACGAGTAGTCACGGCGGCCTCTTCTCGGAGACACCGTCTCCAGGCGACCGTCACGCCTTCCGACGACACATCAACAAGTTCTTGTACGCCTGCCGGTACTCGCTGGACATCACCACATAAATGATCGGGTTGATGCATGTTGTTAAATATATTAGAATATAGCCAGCGATGTTTGCCAGCGGATACGAAGTGAACTCTCGAAATATCTTTGTTAGTGTTATTGGGAGATAGCACACCCAAAACGAGAGCATTATTGCCATAATCATCTTCAATAGTTTTCGATCCTTTGGTGTAAGACGCGGCGCTCGAACCGGTCCCGGAGCTCGTTTTAAAGCTGCCGCTGCTTGTCGAAGCCTCTTTGTTGTCTCGCCGCTGCTTGGTGTTCGAGGCTTTGCATCTAGAGCACTTTCTTCATCATGCCCATCTAAGGTATCTACGCCTGAAGACGAAGATCGCTCAGGACATGGGGTCGGTGGACAGTGTAGTACTGGTGGAGCGAGAAGAGTTCTTCGCGGGGGTGCCGCGTGATTAGTTCCATTTTCAGGGCCCGGTGACCTTTCGACAGCGGTCGAGGCCGAGCCCATAGCTGAGTCCTCCCGCCCTGGTCGAGCCCGGCCTCTGGCCGGTGCTCTAGACTTTCTCGCTGCTTCTCGAACAATACAAAATATCCTTGCATAACAAATAACTATAGCAAGGCAAGGGAGCATGAAAGCTCCAACGAAGAGGAACTCTTTCGGAGATCTTTTGTTTTCATCTGGTAGTATGGAACAGGACCCAATGGTGCGATCCAAGCCGAAGCGTCCCCACTTCTCGAGCCAGGTCGCTATGAGTGCACCAAACGCGAACGCCCAAGTACTGGCCACCATGATTGCCAAATATTGTCTTTTGTACAGCCTGGTAACAAAAAAAGAGTGTTAGAGCCAATCTTCTTCCAACTGTTACAGTAAATAAATCGTTTAGTGAGTAAATCGTTTAATGGGTCCAGAAACTTTAAAACTAAGATGACCGATAAAGCAGCTCTTAAGCTACCAGATAAAGAAAATTTGTGATGACTATCGATGTTCTTTTATTAAATGAACTTTAATTTCACTAATAGTGACACGAAGCAGTAGCTTATGATCTACTGAATCTGTAGTGTTGATCTTGCTCACGTCTCCCGAATCAGCCTGTATATTATAGATTTCTCCATTTTAGGACATACGAGTCAGCTTCTTTGCCGCCGTCGTTGTATAAAACTACCGACCAAGTGCGTGACACCTACTAGTCTACATTTAAAACCACTAAACCCCTAATTAATTTTTTTTCGTCATTTCACGTCAATTTTCTGCAGCTGTTTATAAAATACACCTTCCTAGCAAAATTTATATTTGTAGTGTTTATAGTCTCCGAATAAATCGGCTGTGACATACGGACGGACGGACGGACAGACAGACGGACACGAGTATGACGAATCTATAAGGGTACCGTTTTCGCCATTTTGGCTACGGAACCCTAAAAACTAAGCTTAAGAGCTGCTCTATCAACATTCCTAATCTTGGCATTGGTTTTAGGGAACAAGTTATTAGGACGGTGGAATTGACACGACGTTTGACGATTTTGAAAGCGATAACAATACATATTCTTTATCTACTGTGTACTTGTGTAGGTGACAAGGGCTACCACAAAAAGCATAAAAGGCGCAAAAACATTTTACTGTGTGCGTCACGCCTGCTCTCTCTCTCTCTTCTCGCACTAGAATACTAGATGAACAAGTTCTTGCTATCTGTGTAAGAAGAAAGAAAAGTCGCGACCGTTGAAACAGCAGAAGACAAGATCCGAACAAGACTGACTGAAGGTTCAGAGGTACACAAGTTCACTTACTTAGGATATAACCTCGGATGAGATATCATGACGTATCTGTTGATGGTTATAGCCAGCACTGTGAACAGCGATACCGCCACCAGCGCGTATCTGGCTAGCGGGAACATGCGGCACAGGGTCTTCCCGTGGGCCCAGGAGCGCCGCCAAAAAGTCGAGGCAGCCAGGGGAAGGTTGAAGCAGCAGAAGAGAAGGTCAGAGCAGGACAGGTTCATAATGAACACTGCGGTTGCATTTCGGACCTGGAAAATGAAAGCGGGGTCAATAAGGTGTCTGTTTGTGGAGTCCACGTGAATATGGGGGAGGCCTATGTCCAGCAGTGGACGTTCTTTGGCTGATATGGTGGTGGTGGTGGTATGGTTGTGGAGTCCGGTCTGTTCATGCTTGCAAGGGCATAGTAAATACCTTAACACTAGTGTTATTTTATTGAATGTAGATTGACGAGAGACATAATCCTGTTCTGGATTAGTTTTATTGTTATTGACGCTTAGAGACCTTATACATCTCTAACAATATTAAAGTTTACTTATTTTAATTTTAGCGCTTAGAGATCATTTACATCTCTAAGGACTTTGAAATATTTGTTATTAATCGTATTTGGACGCTCAGAGACCATATACATCGCTGAGATATTAAATTAATTTTATATACTTTTTGTTTATTCGGGCACAGATCGAATTCAATACGTCCTTAATATTTGTAAATTTATTTTCATTGAATTGTTAATCATTATATTTTTAATCATTATTGTTAAGTAAGATTGTCCGTTTTTTTAATTGTATAAATTCACGCTTTGACATGAAAAAGTGACCTTGTAGCCTATTTGCAGAATAAAAATTTGATTTTGATTTAGATTTTGAAGGGTTTTAATTGTTGCGTTAACATAATACGGTAATTACAAAGTAAATCAATTGATTTACTCGCTACGCTCATTTTGTTACAGCGACCCTCGAATTTTAAGACCTAATTATGAAGCATGGCATACAACTTTTTCAACGACAGCAAAATAATGTAATTGAAATAAAAAAAACGATTTTCTTTGAATCAACATTTTTTTGCACTACGGTCTCAAATCATCGTCATTTCTAAATCGTTGTTAAACCATATTTATTTGTTGGTACGAGACCAACAAAATCTTACTAAGGACACAAGGATTTTATAATCATTAGTGAAATTTTAATAATACGCAAATTCATAATTATTCAGTATTTTGTTTTTTTTTATAGGCACAAATGTTTTTCAATAATTAACAAGGTGGATGTTTTCTACCGCGCGCCTACGTTTCCAATTCAAAAACTCAATGAAAACCCAGCATTTTATGGAAGGGGCCTTAAAGTTATTTAAACACCTTTAGAAACACGGTCGTAACTATCGTTGTTTATTTTATAAGGTAAAATATACCACACGAGCTCACGAGGAAGGAAAACAAAATAATGCACCATTGTGTTTCTGTTTTTTTTACTATTCAAGGAAACTTCACATGGACAAACCAAATGAGGACGTATTAAATATTTAGTCACTACCAAGTCACTACAGACAGATAACATCAGTTAGCGTGCCATGCCTGCCATAGTCGTAGATGCATAGAGTAAGAATATTGTGAATAAGAAAGGTCACTTGTATCCAAACTCTTTCAAGGTTACGATACCATGCTTGGAAGCGCTGTGCAACATACCCGCAAAGTAAACCCCCGCGATAGGTATTTCTTGCAATTCGTTTTCTTATTCCCTGATGATAATATGGGCAAGTTTCAAAAGCATAAAAAACTCAAGAAAGCTATGTTTAGTAGTGCATCATCGCCGGTAATAGTTATTTGTTATACAAGGGTGCAAAGTTGTATTTTACCCGCGAGTGTGGAATTGAAACACGAGCCAGCGAAAGGATTCTATAGTTGAACCACGAGCGAAGCGAGTGGTTCTAAAATAGAATCCTAAGCGTAGCGAGTGTTTCAACACACGAGAAGTAAAATACAACTTTGCATCCGTGTGTAACACAAAACTTTTCTCCTCACTATAGCGAGGAAAGTGCAACCTGCAAAAAAACACAGTTCCACAGCAGGCATGATTTTCATCACTGGAATCACCGATTTTTTTACGATATTATAACAGAAAACTCTGGAAGTTGTGTATAATATTTACGTGAGTCGGAGTCCGTGACAAGTTGTGTATATTTTAGTTGACATTGACAATGATGACATTTCTTACGATGCGTTTTAAAATTGCATCGACTCAACTTGTGCGTTTACAATTATACTCAATATCATTATAAAACAAATGTTACTTATGGAGTTTGACTTAAATCATTAAATAAAGCTAAATTTGGTATTTTTTGTTATATTCTCAAACCATTAATTTAATGATAATTGATATCAAACGAACCATTATTATGAGCGTTTTACGTTTTGCTATCTGTCAAAAGCTACTCAAACACGCTCCAAGGTCAAATTACTTTCCCCACTTGTGGATAAAATGCGATTTTACCCGCTTGTTTCAAAGGACAAAATACGGCTTTCCGAGCTAGTGAGGGGAAAAGGTAATTGCTTTGGCGAGGACAATATTGGTTTTCCCATGTATAAAATATCTAGTATGTAATCTCAAGAATAGTAGTAGTGTAGTAGGGGAGGTACTCTTAAAATTTTTATTTTTTTTATTTTACTACTTTGTCAGTTTTATTGATTTATATATCCATACCAAATTGCAGCTTTTAGCAAATTGCTAGCACTAACAATCACAGAGCAAAGCCTCGGACAGACAGATGGACAGTCAGACAGACAGACGGACATGGCGAAACTATAAGGGTTTCTAGTTGACTACGGAACCCTAAAACGTATTGACAACATCCTACCTTAAGGATTAGTTAAACTAACAGATCTACCATGAATTTCATTCCATTTCATTTTATAAAGTTCCACACCCAGACATTTTCAACTGAATTCAGCTATTTTGAGAATATTTAACGGTCCGTGTACCCATTATAATGTGTGTAGGAATAATTAGTATACAAAATTAGCCTTCTTGAGATACAATCACATGACGTTTTTGTTATTACGGCCACAGCTTCAATGCCACCCAGAACAATGACCACGACGATATCAACTACGATGCGATAAACAGACACTAAATTATGTATTTTACGTTGATATTATCTAAACTACTCCGTGGTGATGGCTTAATCTACTCGCACTGTTTATTTAAAGAGCAAAGATTAATAAATAATATTTTGTCGAGGTTTACATTTAATGTTACGTTATTTATGTTATATATTTTCATGTTATGATACGAAATGAGATTCACAAAAGGTAATAATTAAAACACACATGACAAGTGTAAATATTGTTGAGGTACGTTAATGTAAATTTAATATACTTACTCGTAAATACAGACTCGATCAATACCAAGAAAGTATTAAACCAATAGCGTTAAAATTCCTATTCTGCAGCGGCTACTTCGTATGATACTAATAGTTGCGTGAAATAAGTGAAAAGTATCCTAGAATTTAAAAATAACATTGCAGTTTTATACGGTATATGGTTAAACGGTACCTAATGTCAAAGCATTGTGAATTCTGGGATCATTTTCCGATAGAAATTAATCATAGTGATGTCTTTAATGATAACCTTTCATTTAACGAATGTCACTTCCGTTCGTATTACGACATCGCGTTCATGTGAACTTTGATTATACAAACAGGGAAACACAGATTCGTTATTAATAATAAAGTTGGGATATTGAGTTTCAGGTACTATATTCTATATATCCTCAGCTTGCTTTCCAATCTAACTTGTTCCTAACTTTTAGTTAGTTCTTAGTACACCCTGAGTACTTTATTTGAATGTAAATTAAATTATCTATGAATTAAATTATTAAACCAAAACATTAACATTCAACTACTTAATTGTATTTTATTTTCAAGTCGTAATACGAACTAAATCCTAAGTCTTGAATTCCTGCTTGGAGTCCTGAGTGTTATCGGTGGGCAAAATGTATGTATTTTCATTTTCAAAGATCCAAACATCTAAACTTTCGCATTTATAATATTAGTGGGATTACCAAGAACTTGAAAAATTCCACTCACCTTTTTACATCGCGCCAAGGCAATGATAGTGATAAGGTTCCCCGGGATCCCCACTAGCATGAAGAGCACACAGCATACGGATGCGAACCGCAGCAACCCCTCTGGGTAGTCCTTAAACAGCTCTATCTTCGCCAACTCCTCGTCCGTGTACTCATCCAACCCCAAAGTCCAATTCTCGTCTTTAATCTCGTATGGACTCGGTGACAAGTCACCCATTTTAACTTCCAATAATCACACATCAATCACATGTCATTTCCGCACCGTATTGCTACCACAAATGAACGGTGCTCGTAAATCGTCACCCATGTTCGTCACAATTTGTTTAATGAGTTGGTTTAGGTAGCGCAGGGGACAGAACGCGGTTGATAACTGTCCGAGAAGCGGGGCCGGCGCTGCAGTGAGTGATAAGGCATTTTGTGGATTCGGGCCGCAGCTGGTCAGGAAGCGCTCGTATCAGTGCGCTCGCATTGTTCTTCTCGCTCGCGCCATCTGCGTGGACAATGTAAACACAATCAGTTTCAACGTATTACTAAATTATATACCTATCACGTCAAAACATTTTTCATAAACCTAATTAAAGATAATTGGATACAGGTTTCATCAGTTGTTTCAACTGCCTGCCTGATAAACAAATAATAATAATATATCGACGACCTGTTTAGCCTAGTTGGTAGTGACTCTGCCTCCGAAGCTAGAGGTCCCGGGTTCGAATCCCGGCCAGGGCATTTATTTGTGCATTTATCACGGATATTTGTTCTTGGGTCTTGGATGTTTTCTATGTATTTAAGTATGTATTTATCTATATAAGTATGTGTATCGTCGTCTAGTACCCATAGTACAAGCTTTGCTTAGTTTGGGACTAGGTCGATTTGTGTAAGATTGTCCCCCAATATTTATTATTTATTATTATTATTATATATTTTACTTTTATAAAGTTATTGTTAAAAACCTAGCTTAAGAGAAAGAAATAAATAAGGAGAAAACAGTTTTAAGACGTAGGTACTTAAAGCAAACCCAAGTACAATACATTTATATCTGGAATTTCTGACGAACATGAGCATGAACATCATCGATGAGCCGCGGATAATCGGCGGGGCAGAAGTGGCAGAACTGACTGACCGGCGATTTCACAGCTGTCTGATTGAGCGCTCGTCATTTGTCGAATTCAGGTTACCCTTCTGTTTTTGGCTGACCTTACAGTTTGCACTATTAGACTAGACGATTCGAACAAACAATTGCTCAAAGCCGACTTCAAAAAAAATATGGAACATACCAAAAAATCTGACCAGTCACGCTCTTTGATTTGTGACCCATATCACAATTGTTTTCTTTGAATTTCTATAAAGTTTGACAGGACTGTCAATCTTAAGGGGATTCTGAATAGTAGTTCTTGACTGTGCAGTGTTTTAGTACTAAAACTATACATTTTAATGAGGTATGTGTCTGATCGTATACTCGCATTTGCCGGATTCAGCGCTCAAACCTGACTTACGGGTCGGATTATGTTTGCAATATACTTTGTTATGTGTGATTGCATGTTGCTACAATAACGACTTAAATATTATTTTATTTCATTAACTCTTACTCTCCACGATATTTATGTATTTATTTAATTTTACTACCGACCTTTCAACACGGATTGCACCGGTCATGTTCGCGGCAGAAACTGACGTCCCAGCAAGTTGTTAACGGAGATATAGGTACACATATTATCTACCTCACAAGAGCTTTTAAGAAAGTGAGAAAAATAAATCCCACCCATCGATTACGGTACTATTTAGTTGTCTTAGGACACTTTATTTATTAGATTATGTACCTACGGAAACGGTAAAGAAAGCTGACAAACGTACCGTAATGGTAGCCGATAGTAACAGTATTTCCCCAATAGCGTCAGAAAGGCTTAGAATAGACTCTGAAAGCTCTAATTTCTCGCCTCTCTGAGAGCAATTTAATTAACGGCAAATATTAAATAACCGCAAACGAAGGGGTTAACTCGTGGTTATTATAAGTTACACGTGTCAGAGTTTCCGGGGCACGATTCCTTATTTTAAGAAGCGGGCATCCATACCAGGATATCGCTTATGTTTTGTATCTGTCATTCTGATTTTAAAAGACTGACATGAAAGCGGCAAGTCAGGACGAATCCCACTAATATTATAAATGCGAAAGTTTAGATGTTTGGATGTTTGGATGTTTGTTGCTCAATCACGCAAAAACGGCTTAACAGATCAAAATGATTTTTTGTATACTAACAGTATATAATCTGGATTCACTTATAGTATACATTTTGTCCCCGATAATCACCCTCAAAGGGATGAAATCGGGGGTGCAAATATGGTCTATGAAACGGGGTGATTTAAATCCTCATACGCCATTCTAAGCTTTAAGTTTCAGCCAATTGGGAATATAACGGCGTGCCAATAAATTTAACTTAACCATAGCAGAATTTGACGTATTGTAAACAAGCTGACGTTTCGATATGTCAAAGCCGAAGTATCATAATTCCTTCTGATTGATGACGCTATTTTTGAGCATAACCTCTTAGCAATTAGGTATATTATTGCGTGTAAATCAAAATAAATTTTCGATACTTTGGAATTGGTGGCCTTCATATGCTTAAATACAAAAACAGCTGCTTCAATGCAGTCTTTGTATCGTCGGTGTACAATTTAATTTTGTCGTGTATTATTTATTACGTAATGGTGACCCTTCACACCATAATAACCGTTTGATATAAGAGATCACTTGGGCTGGGCAGCCCAATCGTCATCATTGAGAGTTGAAGCACCTTAGATCTATGCACAAAGTACAATATATATATACACTGAGATAGAGTGAAAGACCAGTGAAGTATTCCACATAGATCGTAGCGCCGTTGTATATTTAGTAAGAACTAACCGCACGACCGCTGCATCTCTGTCACTTCAATATGCAAGTGCGATAGAGATAGCACCCAGTGACATCCGGTACAAACAAGTTATACTAACATTGCCCTAGAAAAATTCCTACTTCCAACTGAAAGGCCCCTGGATCTATGCTCATCCGTACATATATATAATAAAGCTGTAGAGGGTCGAAAATCTGTACATTGAAGATATTCGATAAATCAATGGAGCGATTGGAGGGTCCCTGGCATCAAAACAGAACATATTTCAACAGTTTTGAGAATTCGTGTCTGTTTGTCTATCTGTTTATATGTCTAAGCATTGTGACTCTCGGCCTTCAGCCTCCCGTGCATTGCCGCTCTGCTTCGGGCCTTCGGCCCTCAGCCTTACATGAGCGGACCGATCTCTGTTGGCTACCTTGCCACTCTGTGTGAATAATCGGCATGAGGAGCCCGCTCTGTGTCTGCCTTTGGACTCGCATGCTTTGCCCCTCTGCATCAGGCCTTCGGCCCCACATAAGGAGACCGCTCTGTTGGGACTCTCGGCTTTCGGCCTCGCGTGCATTGCCACTCTGCTTCAGGCCTTCGGCCCTACATAAGGAGCCCGCTCTGTTGGGTCGCTCGGCTTTCGGCCTCGCGTGCGTGCCACACGGCTCCGGGCCTTCAGCCCTCAGCCTTATAAGCATAAGGATCCCGCTTTATGTGAATGCTCGGCCTTCGGCCTCGCATGCCTTGCCACTCCGTTTCGGCCCGTTAGTCATCAACTTTACATAAAAAATCCACTCTATTGGGAAGCTCGGCCTTCGGCTTCGCGTGTCTCGCCTCCCTGCTTCAGGCCTTCGGCCCTCAACCTTACATAAGAAGCCCGCTGTGTGTGAATACTCGGCCTTCGGCCATCATACTTACATGAAGAACCCGCTCTGTTGGGACGTTTTACGGAAGAACTGCGTAGCGAGACTTTTATCATTGTACATGTAATATTTTTACGGGCTTCATTCGTCTAGAATCGGTACATTTGATATTCTGAAATAAGTTTAATCATTCGTTTTGAAAGCACGAGCACGTAACACTAACTCCCGTTACAATCGGACACTTTTACTCGAAGTTGTAGACGATTATATATACCTAGGACAGACTGTCCAGTTAGTTAGGTCCAACTTCGAGAAGGGTTCATCGTCGAATCCAACTCGGCTGGGCAGCGTTCGGGAAGCTACGGCACCTCTTTTCGTCCAATATTCCGCAGTGTCTCAAGACGAGGCTCTTTGACCAGTGTGTGTTGCCAGTGATGACATATGGCACGGAAACGTGGTCGGTTACTATGTGCCTCATAAGAAGGCTCAAAGTCACCCAAAGAGCAATGGAGAGGGCTATGCTAGGAGTATCTCTGCGTGATCGCATCAGAAATGAGGCCATCCGCAGTAGAACCAAAGTAACCGACATAGCCCTCCGAACCGCTAAACTTAAGTGGCAGTGGGTGGGGCATATTGCACGTAGAACCGTTGGCCGTTGGGGAGGAAAGGTTCTCGAGTGGCGACTACGTACCGGAAGGCACGGGTAGGCCCCCCACAAGGTGGACTGATGACCTGGTAAAGGTCGCAGGTGTCCGCTGGATGCGGATGGCAAAGGAACGGCCATTGTTTCACTCTTTAGGGGAGGCTTATGTCCAGCAGTGGACGTCTTTCGGCTGATATGTTGATTCGTTTTGAAAAAAGGATCCCTATTAAAATTTTCCGTGCGCGGTAAAGAGCATGTCATATTGGATGTAATCATTTCTTAAGGGGGTGTAAAGAAGGGTGAAAGATTTATGGGAAAACAAATAATTCTAAAGCGAGAATGAGTTCTACGCAGACGAAGTCGCGGGCAAAAGCTAGTCAAATTATAAATCTCTCCGACACTAGGCGAAACTCTTATGTCAAAACAGACAAGTGAAGTCGCAGCGACTAACATTTAACATTTATTACACACACACGCAATCAAATGTGTTATACTCGTATGTAGAGCGGGATTCATGTTTTCGCCCAATGAAATAAAATTGTGTAAGAGTTCTAGTACGTAACAATAACATATGAATGACGGACAGATTGGTATGCAGTATCGTGTCAATATTATACAGTTGATACAATTATTATGATAAGATCTATGGACATTATTATTCCGATATGGCGGCGGCTGCACAATATAAGTAGTTACCTATCGTAATGTTAAAATGAATCAGCGGGTAATATTTGCTTTGTACAAACAGCCGCTATCTAGGTATGTCTCTTGTGAAATAATGCTTAGGTACTTGCGTGTTTGTGGCTTGAGTTCTGATAAGAGGGGTGTCTCTAAAATGATGGTAGGATAGTGTTAATGTTAAACAACCTTCCTCCCTTCTCCTAATTTCCTTTCATAATACTTAATTTTCCTTTCATAATACTTTCATAATAAATCAATTAAGTAGTTTATTTAAAAAATCGTTTATTCCAGACAACAGTCCATAAAATTTTGTGTTCATGGGGGGTAAAAATTGGGGGAGGCCGATGTCCAGCAGTGGACGTCCTTCGGCTGATATGGATGGAAGTAAGTCTATATTTAAGATACAGTTAACAGTTAAGGAACCGGTAAGGGTAAGCAGGGTTGACCGGTGAGGGTACGTGATAAAATCTGTGGTACGTGTATGAGTTAATTATTGAGTATAGGGTCAACTGCAAAAATACGTTTCGCTTTAATCCTCTCATAAATACGTACCACAACCTTAATCCGCCGACATAAGAGCTATAGGACATGTTTTTGAGCAAGGTGTATGCACCCATATTTTTGCAGTTGACTGTATTCTATTCCAATACGTGATCTACTATCTAGCCTGTCAGCTATAAGGGCCAGGAGGCTGTTGCAGCTGTGTCACGGGCGCCGTACCGTGGTTATTGAACCCTTGAAATGAAAAAAAAAAATACTTTAGCAGTGTTTAGCCACTCAAGAAGTTATATAATAACTTTTTTTGCTTAGGCTTCGAAATATTATCGCTATATCAAAGTGGAATTTAAATAATGTTTTATCCTCGATTGAAAACTAAGAAAATAAAGAAAATTATGCCAATAACAGGGCTAACTTTGCTAAGGCGAAAGACTTCTACTAGCATTAAGTTACATATGGGACGACCTAACCCTTTATGAAAGTAACTATTTCCGCTGAATCAACGTTATTCTACAAGTTTATAACTAAAAATATGTAAGTGTATTGATTGGTTACGAAGAGGATTGGAATGCGCCAATTCCTAAAATAATACTGCTTTGTGCAGGTATTTCCCGTGTACATTCATAAAACCAATCCTTAAAAGACTTACTGTAACAAACTGACGCCACCCACCGTGACGTCATCCAGAATAATCACGTAAATTTTCAAACGTCGGATAGGTAAATCTGTAATTTTTTACTAAGGAAAATGACATTAAGTTCTAAATGAAAGCTGCGTATTTTTTTTGTACCACGTCGGTGGCAAACATTCATACAGCCTACCTGAGGGCAAGCGGTCAGGCGGTGTCGCATGCTCGTCGTCGACTTTAAAAGTCTACTTTCAGCGTTTTTAATATATTTGGTGAATTCAATATCAAGGGTAGGTTTGTGACGCTGCCGAGCAATTTTGTAGATGGAGTTCTCATTTTCTGCTTTTTCCAATCTGTAATAGAAGTCTTGTCTAGATAGTGCCATGGATTATGTCACAGCTAAATTTGCTATCTTCTTGAGACTTTGGTACTCTCGTCGGTCTTTTTCGAGGTTGGATTTTTCCCATACTTTAAACACATTTCTCTTAGCTGTTATTTAATATTTATCACCTTCATTCCACCAAGATGCCTCTTTGTTCAGACGCAGTGTTTTCTCGGTAAAGTTATATAAATACACCTAGATATTTTTGTAGCACGAACGAGTTGATGTTAGTGATTGACAAAATAAAAATATCGACAGTCCTGTTATCGATAAGTACTACTTCAACGTCATAGATAAAAGTTTGAAAATAAGGGTTGTCTAGTTGGTACCATAGCACATTGCAGTGGATCATAAACTTTGTTAGGTCCATATGAAATCGTTTGTTCTCTTCCTGAATATTCTTATGCTTGTCTGTGTTAATGTGTTTACTTCGCATTTGGTGCCAAATAATTTTGAACTACGAAATCCGATTTCTGGTAAATTTACAATAAACGAGGTGATTCTCTCTTCTCGGGACGTTTTTATGGCTGGCATTTTTTCGTATTCAGTCTTGTGTTTAGAATATATTTGCTTTAACATTGTATGTCACGTTTTACTTTTTTAATAAATAAAAAAGTTTGTTTACTTTTTGACGTTGGTAATATGTAGAGGAATTAAATGAAATGTGTATTACGATTTACCCCGGGAATGGGGACCCGGGTATGTCCTAAAACTACGGCGAAGACCACCGGGGGATGGGCAGCAGCATCCCTGAACTGCGGTGGAGATACTGCGATCGCCAACCCGCATGCCTAGCGTGGCGATTATGGCATTTACCCCCCATGGAATTGGGGGAGGCCTATGTCTAGCAATGGATGTCTTTCGGCTGATATGGTGGTGGTAGTATTACGATTTTGCCTCTTTACCACTACTTCGATGACATGTGATTATTTTTAAATAGATACTGCATGTTTTCCTCACAGACTTATAATGAAGTACATGCCGCAAGTACAGTGATTTATACGTCAGCGAAAATGCCCAACTATGAAGGAATAAAACGTGACTTCAGTACAATGTTTTTGTAGTATACACAGAACATGGACTTGATAAACCCCTTCCCTTAACCTCCCCCCCCCCCCCCCCCCATTCCTTCCCTTGCCTTAAATATTTTTGTAACTCTTTTCTTATACTACAATCAAGATAAACAAAAAAGATAATACACCCTGAAAATTTTATGTAGCCTGCTCTATATAAAGAAAATTATATTGCAAATTATAAAAATAAATTGGATCTTAAATGTACGGATTACGTTCAATTTGTACAAGATTGGTACACGCGGCGTCTAGGTGGGTAGCCGATATAAGTTTGTGGTTGTATGTACGTCTTGTCGTTGAAGTAGTATGTACTTATCGATAACAGGATTGTCGATATTTTTATTGTGGCAAGTACTAAACAAATCTTGTTCCTGCTAGAAAAATATCTAGGTATAGTTATAAAAAAAACGTCCAAGTGCGAATCGGACTCGTCCTTATAACAGTCATGTTGAGAAGACATTCCAGAGCCTTTTGTATGGAGACCATCTTTGTTTTTTATTTTATACTTGGTACAAAATTTCGCATTCCGATTAATACCATGCGTTCGGCTCGAGTTGGCAACTCCCACGGTGCGTGTTTACCTCTGTCCCCTCCCACTCCGAGCTGAGCGGGGCGTATCCGGGGTGCGGTATGGGACGCCAACTCGAAGCGAACTGGTAGTGAGACTGAGCTCGTTGCCACCCTTTGGACGGATCCCTAGAAGTGAAATCGGTACTAAAAATCGCGTTATTATTCAACTTAATATGTCACGACGTGGCCCTTCAAACGAGCCTTCAGGCCCGCAAGGTCAGCAACGTACATTGATCGATGCGGTGACCCGACCCACTCATCTCATCCGAATCATCGCCCACGCAACCTTCCGACCCGAATCCGACGTCAATCTTTCTTGCTCAGGTTAAGTAAAGTGTATTTTAAAGAAGATTTCTGAGTGCGGCGAATGTATGCTTTCAATATAAAATTTCCCTTAATGTGAAATAACTTTTTCCGGCATCAACAGTATTGGAGTTTGGACCGTGTGAATAATGCCAGTAGTTTAGTTATTACGTGTATATAAAAATGATATGCTAGGAGTCTATGATGAGTTTTTTTTATTCACGAATAGGGTAGATGCCTACCTACGTGTACAAGTCTTCCAAAGCACGGGAGCACTCAGTTAGTAACCATTTAAAGCGGTCACCTTATTCTTCGCACGTTGCCATAAAAATGCTAGGTGGAGACTTTTCTTTTGCTGGGTCTCCCCAACTTAACCTTATATCGTTAATTAGGCCCAGCAAATATTTAATTACACCTACCAACGTTCGATATAGTTTTCATTAACCCTAATATGGAAATAACTAAACTTGTATGACATAATTAAATATTTGCTGGGCCTAATTTTATATCTCCTAATCTTTTTTTATACTAAACATCAAATGTACAGAAACTATTAGTGATTATTCCTAATGATTACCGAGCCTAATGATTAATGTATAGGTACTGTGTGTCATTACTATGTTTGATGATTATGAACACTACACCTAATTTCATCACACCTCTTTGTCGGGGTCCCTGTCACTTGACCTACTAACTTTTAACCCTAACGTTTCATTAAATTATGAATATTCGGGTGCCTGATATTAGGGCTAATGAACAGTTAGGAAAACTCGGGTTTGTGATTAGATAAGAAGTTATTAGGGGTAGCGGAGGGGAACCATTTTGATGCAAATACGGAAGGTACCTAAGTATGTCATTTCGTACGAACCCCGAGGTGTCTTGACCCTAGCCGCAAGGCAAGGGATAATACTCGAAGTGAAAATGACACTTCCGTGGGTATATCAATCGACGGTGCGGAAAATATCATAGACATAAAAATAAAACGGTAATAAAAGGGACAAAGCAAAATGCTTTTACTTGCTATTGTTGCCTTTGCACGTACCTGATCTGGATCTGGTGTAGTTTACATATATTTTATTTAACAATCAAATAAATCACACATAGCACAAAAATATTATTAAAAAAATAAGTCTATTACAAAATAATACATAATTAATTTGGGCCTAATGCATCTTGAGCCGTACCTTGGCAGTTTTCTATGCAGTATGAAAGCTATTGGATATTTAAGAAAACTGCCAAGTTAAGGCTCAAAATGCATTAAGCCGCAATAAATTAGTTTTACTGTAAACAATCTAGTGCCAGACTTGGCACCTTTTCAGATAATCTACGGAAACGTCGGTAATTAAGATAAATAAATAAATTTCGTATCAGACCGTATACAAATATTTTAAGAATGTCATCTACGGAACTTGGCACCCATTTAGATATCAATTCTTTTATCGGTGAAGACGACAACCACACATCGCATACTGAACTTGGCTGCTATTTTCACATCTATGTTTTTGATGGGATACTCGTTTTCGGCCATTGGCTTACTCAATCAGTCAACTATTTGAAAACAGTTTTGGAATTATTAATATTAGAAACAATTTTAAAGTTTTAAATATAATAGATTCAAGATTCAAGACTAAAATAAATATTCGTAACAAGCACAATATTAACATTAGATAAATGCATAGACAACACACAAACAAAGGCGTAATTACGAAAGGGAACCTACTCAGCATATATGCAGGCTTTGTAGCCGGCGCTGATCTTCCGTAGGGCCCATAATAATAATGGATAATAATAAATAATAATGGATGGAGGGTTAATGCCAAATGCTGTAATAAACAAAATAAGTAATCTGAACATAAAACTCTTTGGTTCTATGTATGATATGATGTATGGCTTGGACAGAATTTTCTTTTTTTTTATCGGTAAAGTAATAATTTTTAAGAAAAAAAAACCGACTTCAATGGGGCAGGCCGGTGAAAGATTATTATACTTAGATGGTGCACTCTTAGATTCCATACAATAAAATGAAAATGGCGATAAGTATGTTTATAATGGTAGAAGACTAAGTACCCTCAATTCCTCATGGAACCCTCCATCAGAACTCAAGCTTGACAAAAATGTGTCTTGAAAACCTAGCTTGCTTGACAAACAAAACGAAGAGAACAAATCGCCAAACGTGAACCTGTGAACTACGCATCGTTGTTGAAGTGTTTCGTTCTGATCTTCATCAGCAGTTCCACTTCATATAATGTCACTTTTTTGAATGAAAATGCTTGATTAGTTCACGAAAATACTAAAATCACTATTTGTCTGCCTTTCACATTTGAGGAGTTCCCTCGATTCCTAATGAATCCCATCATCAGTACTCGAGCATGGCAAAAATTAATCGTAAAAATAAAACTTGCTTAACAATCACAGCTAGAAGGACAAATCACCAAACGTGAACTTTTCGTCGTTGAAGAGTTCTGTTCTGATCATCATCAGCAGTTCCACTTCATCAAATGTCACATTTTTGAATGAAAATGCTCGATTTGTTAATAAAGATACAAAAATCACTATATGTTTGCCTTTAAGATTTGAGGAGTTCCCTCAATTCCTCATGAATCCCACCATCAGAACTGCGTTTTGACAAAAACGGGACCAACTTTGATATATATACTTACATTCCAAAAAAGAATTTTCCAAATCGGTTAAGAAATGACGGAGTTATGGAGTAACAAACATTAAAAAAAATACAACCGAATTGATAACCTCCTCCTTTGAAATCTTGAAGTCGGTTAAAAAGCAGTACTCGTAGTGCGTGAAATCCAGCTTTGCGCGCGATGTATGAAAGTACCATTTTTAGGCAAACTGTATTAAAAATGTTGCTCTGGAGTTATGTATTAGCTTTTAGTCGCTCAAACTGATCGGATGTTTTCTTTAAAGCGAAATAGGTCTTGTAAAATAAATTAAGACATCAAGCTAACTGTTATCGTTTAACAATATAGTACTTATACTTTTGCATGTTCGAAAGTTCAACCTACCTCCGCTTCGTTAGCCTACCACAAGGCTACCAGTCTTAAATGATACGGTAAAGTTATTTATTACAAAAGAACGCTTATTACTTTTGTAAGTAGGACAAGAAACTAAAAGAATATACCAACAATAATTATATTTATCCGCCCTTTCTAATTAAGATAGAAAAGGAACGGAGTTAGGGTGTGAACTGGAGCCTGAATGCGATCGTTTTGTTTCTCCTCGTATTACGAGTCTCCAACGACCCGAATTCTGGTTTTTGGGTCGAGAGTGTTAATGAAATATCGCTCCCCATCTTGCTTTATTAGGCTGTAAACGATGAGCTCATTTGTTTGATGACGTCACGGAGTGTAATGTCAAGTACGAGTAATATAGCTTATGGAAGCATTTGGGCGCAACGGCGTACCGGTTCCATTCATTGATTAGAATGTGACAATGTGTAGGCTGATACGCTTTATTACGGTACAATGGTGGCAAAATTTTAACATACTTTTACGTCACACATGGCCAAAAAAGTGGCAACTAAGCGTGTATACTTAAATATTGCACTTCTTACCACGGGCGGTAATAAAGAAAGCCTTAGATTGCATATTTATTGCCCTTGCCTTCGGCTCGGGCGTAAAAACCTGCGACCTAAGACATTCTTTATAATACATTCCTAGGTAAATAAAGTGCTGTTAGCGTAGGTACTGTCAGTCACCTACAGTAATATATATTTTAGCAGAATAACTCAGTCCGTAATGAAATTCCAAAACCACTGAGCTTTTTTTGCCATTATCATCTCGGTAAAAGAAGGTTGCTATACCTAGTATTACGTTAGTAAACTCATAGTAATAAATATACATATGTTATATTTTCCAATTCATCGCACTAAATAAGTTAATGAAAGTCATATACATACACAGATTATCCTGACGTGGCACCGTCGATTTCACCATCATTTAAATAGGTATTATATTTATTTCTTCACATTACTTGCATTTTTACCAATTGACCTTATTTAAGTGCAATACTTGTCCCCATAGCGAATGGTAAATGACGTAATGTATGCTAATAGATACAGTCCTCATTCTTAAGTGAAATATTCAACAAGTATTACCATAAGCAGCAATATGGTAATACATGAGCATGCCATTATTTCTAAACGGCAAGAAAACATGATATCTACGTGTGGAAAGTAAATCGAAATACTCGACATGTTAAACAAAGTATTTGCGCCAATGATTAATAAAATCCGGTAGTCCATTAGTTATTTGATATACAAGGGTGCAAAGTTGTATTTTACCCGCGAGTGTGGAATTGAAACACGAGCCAGCGAAAGGATTCTATAGTTGAACGACGAGCGAAGCGAGTGGTTCTAAAATAGAATCCTGAGCGTAGCGAGTGTTTCAACACACGAGAAGTAAAATACAACTTTGCACCCGTGTGTAACACAAAACTTTTCTACTCACTATAGCGAGGAAAGTGCAACATGCAAAAAAACACAGTTCCACAGGCATGATTTTCATCACTGGAATCACTGATTTTTTTACGATATTATAACAGAAAACTCTGAAAGTTATGTGTAATATTTACGCGAGTCGGAGTCGGTGACAAGTTGTGTATATTTTAGTTGACATTGACAATGATGACATTTCTGACGATGCGTTTTGAAATTGCATCGACTCAACTTGTGCGTTTACAATTATACTCAGAGTCATTGTAAAAAAATTGTTACTTATAGAATTTTAAGGTGTACGACTTAAATCATTAAATAAAGCTAAATTTGGTATTTTTTATTTAATTCTCAAACCATTTTCCTCGCTATAGTGAGGAGAAAAGTTTTGTGTTACACACTGGTGCAAAGTTGTATTTTACTTCTCGTGTGTTGAAACACTCGCTACGCTCAGGATTCTATTTTAGAACCACTCGCTTCGCTCGTGGTTCAACTATAGAATCCTTTCGCTGGCTCGTGTTTCAATTCCACACTCGCGGGTAAAATACAACTTTGCACCCTTGTATAACAAATAACTATTTTCGTACGTACTTGGATGGAAGTTTAGTATCTGACTTAGTAACACTCCCTCCCCACTTGCCGCTTCGGCTAAGCTACTCTTACCCACCTCCGAGATGCAAGAGCTATATGCTCAGCAGTAAAGCGGGATGTCATGGTTTGAGTTTACTGGCTGCCAAACGTTGAAATTATAGACAGTGTACATTCTGTACGTATGCGTGGTATGATACCGTGATATGTGCCACGACACTCCTTTCCAGTGTTTCCTCGTAAATGGGCCCCCGTTAAAGTAGCCTTAACGAGTTTTGTACGGTGAATGGTTTTCATTTATTTGCATACTTACTGTATACTAAGTTCTGTGACATTCGAAATTAAGTTAAAATCAACGTAACGATTTAGGAAGTGAAATATACAAGGAGCCGTGACTCGATTCGCAGCCTCATATTCACCCAACGGAAATTGGTTTACGTTCAAAATTTCCTCAAGTTCTTTTCACTGTGAGTGTGATGGTCTCGTGCCTTTGAACATTGGCGTCATCAAATTCGGTTTTCGGTTGCATGTGTGCTTGTGATACAATAATGAGTGTAAATAATTTATACCTAAAAAAACCGACTCCAATCTTGTTCTTCACTATGCCACAATTTGTGGTTTCCGTGAGCCAATGCTTGATTACCTACAGAAAATACCGAAATCGGCATATGAGTGCCTATCAAATTCGAGGAGTTCCCTCAATTCCTCCTAGATCCCATCATTAGACCTTCACCAAATTTATATGGGACCAACTTGGGGCTGGGGGTACCTGCTTTGAAACAAAAAACATATTATCAAAATCGGCCAACGACGTGGTCAAGAGTCATCAGGGAACATACATACATTACATAAACAAAAAAAAACAAGCAAACATGCAGACGAACTGAGAACCTCCTTCCTTCTATTCAAGTCGGTTAAAAATGGCCACGTTTAATATTATGTATACTTATGAAAAATGCTTTATACAGGTTGAATTATAAAGGCAGAAATAGTCCACAGCCGTTTAGCAATAATGCATTTCGCCACACTCGCTTCTCTGTAGAAGCTCTGATCTAGCGCCAAATAAGTTCAAGTCAAATTGTGATACAAGTTGTAAATCTAAGGCGACCTTGTTATCTTCGTTCAAGGTCCTGTATACGTAAATCTAAGCGAAACCTGTAAATTAAAAAAATCTGTATCATTAAAAACATCTTTATTAACCTCAGGTTATAAAGGCGCGTTTTTGGCGAACATAAAATCATGTTTTACATTAAAACATAAAATAAAATCTTAATAATGTTGCAACAGTGTTGTTTGAGTAATAATAAATTCATGTTGATATTAAAATTATAGCTTTCTTACGAGCACTTGGCACTTGAGGTTTTAAATTAACCACAGAATAAATTTATTCTGAAAGATAATGTTTGTAAGTAATGCGTTTTTTTTTCAGCCACGCACAACATTTTATAGTAATACAGTAGTGATACGGCATCCTACCTTCCTAAGTTGATATCACCCTTAGTCACATGTGCGTCCGTAGAGCAGGAAATTCTCACAACATATAAATAAAATAAATAAGTAACAAAATATAAGGGGAACAATCTTCCAAAAATCAAACTAGCTCCGTAGTAAACTCAATGAGGGGTGTGTTATGGGTTCTAGATGACGATATATTTAATTTATTTATTTATATTTGTTTGTTGGTTTGGATGGTTCACCAACAACTGTTTACACTATCATTAATATCAACACAAACGCTATAATTAGGTACTATCGCTAAGCATAACAATGAATTAGAGGTAAACACCACGATAATAATTAATATATATAAATTCTTAAATACGTAAAAAACATCCAAGACGCAGAAACACAGATTCATGCTCCATACCACCACCATATCAGCTAAAGGACGTCCACTGCTGGACCTCCTCCCCCAATTTCATGGGGGGTAAATGCCATAATCGCCACGCTTGGCATGCGGGTTGGCGATCGCAGTGTCTCCACCGCACTCCAGGGATGCTGCTGCCCACCCAACGGTGGTCTTGGTCGTAGTTTTAGGACATTCGCAGGTCCATTCATGTCCAATATTTGCCTTGACCAGGATTCTAACCCAGGACCATCAGCTTCGTAGGCAGGGTCACTATGCCACTTACCACTAGGCGAAACAAGTCGTCAATATGTACGTAAAGGACATTCCCACACGAACACGTGTCGTGGGTGTCAACTTCTCGCGAACGTGTCCAGGCGCGCCGAGCTATCATGTCAGCCCGAACACGCGAAACACATTGTTATTAAATTGGACTGAACAATTTAATCAAATTGAAATGAAATATTTTATCAAATTGGAATGTAAATTGTGATCGAATTGTAATTAAAAAATAATCAAATTGGAATGAAGAAATTAATAAAATTGATGAAAATTTAAATATAACTGTTCCTTAATTTTTGTTACTCTACTAAAACAATAATTACTAAAATGTAACATTGTGAAAAAATCAACAAACGAGTAACAGTTCGTTACATGTTCTTTCAAACCTTGTAGGCGTTCCGAAACATTCGCTACGTAACAGGCTAAATAAGGCTAAATTGGATCAGCCTGTGATAACAAGTTTATTCTGAATCCAAAGTACAATAATCCTCTGCTGAATACTGATGTTAATTGCAGAGCACGTAATTACGCCGTTTTCATGAAGCTGTCGAACTACATAGGATGCCTCTGACTTGACGGTTGACCTACATCTTTTACAATAGTACGTTTTGATCATCAAATCCATCAATAAAATTCGGTTTTCTTATTATGCCACGTTGACATTTGTTTTGACTGCAAAAGAAAGTATTTTTTAGGGTTTATTTATTCACATTAACATTTACTTATTTACGTACGATATTCCCACAGCATCAAACGACTCACCGCTACTGTATCCATCCACTGCCTCGGGTCCCAAGGGCTAGGCTGAAGTTCCAGGGATTGTCGTCCAGCTGAATATGACGTACACAGGTTCCTAGGTCACTGATAAGCGCACTCTTCCGCGGGGGAAAGGTCCTCAACGCACACACGAATATTAATGTGAAAAAGGATGCTCTCGCGGCGCCGCTAATTAAGTAACTGACTTTGACGGTGTGCATTTCACTGCACATTCGTATTTCCGCTTCCGACGGTGGCGCTCTTAGCGCGCTGGTGCTGCCATCCCGGAGGGATGACGGCTTCAAGATAAGAAGCAGTAAATCGCCAGAAGCTCGTAGGGATACCATACATAATAGAAAACATAATAAATCGACCTACAAGTTTGTGTCTTCAGTCATACAAAATTAGAGGTATAAAAAACTAGACAAAAATAGTGTTCCTGTACGGAACATGCCGCTCACCTTAAAAGGACAAGGGTTCTTATAACGACAAAGTACAATAAAGTAAAGATATTTTAAAAACTAACTTAAGTACTAAGATTAAGTTGTAACGATTACAAATTATTCTAAGGGAAGCGGGCAAATCTTGACGACAGGGCGTTTATAAAACGAGTTCCCTGATTTTAAAGTTACTACCCGCGTAACGTTATCTGAGCCAGGATGAAGAGCATGGATGCGCGCGAGCCGCCACTGCAGGGGCGGGAGCTGATCGTCACATACCACGACGACTGCGCCCTCGCGCACGGGCGCGCCTCGGCTCTGAAGCCACTTCTGGCTTTGCTGGAGCTCGTGGAGGTACTCCCGACTCCACCTCTTCCAGAAATGCTAAGTACACTGCTGGACCCAACGCCAGCGACTAAGGCGACTTGGGTTTTCGTCCGTTAAGGGAACGTCTGGAAGGGCGGTTAACGGCTCGCCCACGAGAAAATGAGCCGGACATAAGGGGAGGGGATCGGCCGCATGCGCGCTCATCAAACACAGAGGCCGTGAATTAAGTACGGCTTCGATTTGGCATAGCAGCGTATGCATCTCATCGTATGATTGCGTACGCGTGCCGATCACCCGATGTAAATGGTGTTTAAAACTCTTTACACCGGATTCAAATAGACCACCGAAGTGGCTCGCATAGGGAGGTTGAAATCTCCAGGTTATGCCCTGTTGAAGAGTTTGATTTTGTAGTTCGTTTTGCACGACATCGTTGCGCAAAAAAGTGTATAAGTCTTTGAGGTAATTGCAGCAACCGACGAAATTTCGGCCGCAATCGGAATAAATGTCAGTACACAAACCTCGACGAGATGTGAAACGTCGTAGGGCCGCGAGGAACGCTTCAGTGCTAAGATCTGAAACGATTTCGAGATGTATTGCTTTTACGCTCATACATACAAATACGGCGACGTAACATTTAACTATCTTAGCATTGCGCACATTGTTTGCGCGCACGTAGAAGGCGCCGGCGTAGTCAACCGCTGTCTTAATGAAGGGGCGCGCGGGCCAGAGGCGCGGCGCGGGCAACGGGGCCATTCGCGGCTGCAGGCGCGCGGGCCGGGCACGGAAGCATGGCACGCAGCGGTGTACGCGCTGACGGACGATGTCTCGGCTCGACAGAATCCAAAACCGCTGTCGCAGCAGATATTGCACCGACTGAGGTCCGGCATGCAAATTACTCACGTGAGCATCGTCGATAATGAGGTCAGTTAAAGGGTGTTTTTTAGGGAGGATTAGTTGATGTTTCGATTCGAACGGTAAAAGAGACTTATGAATTCTCCCCCCGACTCTTAAGAGGTTGTCTTTGTCCAGGAAAGGCGTTAGACGCTGTAGGCAATGTGAAGGTAATTTACCTCCTGAAATCTTTTTTATATCGTCCGCGAAAACGGAACGTTGCACGATGTGGATAAGTCGCGTTAATGCGAAATTATATTCGGGCACAGTAATATAATTTGGAAACGACACTATAGTCCCTTTTAAAAGTTGGTAGAATCGAAAGACATACGACGTAACTCGAATAAGTTTACCTAATGTCGAATATCGCGAAATGATTTCTACATCCTGTATTTCGTCAGTAGTAGACGCGTTTGACAAAAGCGGTGTGATAGTGCGTTTTTCTTCTTCCGTTGTAGGAATATGTTTTGAAGCGGGCCACGCGGCTTGATCTTTTTTTAGCCAAGCAGGTCCGTGAAACCACATGTCGTGCTGTAGAAAGGCACAGGGAAGCATGCCTCGCGAGGCTGAGTCGGCCGGATTGTCAGCCGAAGGCACATGTCGCCAGCACTCGGCGGGCACAATGGATAAAATTTCGCTAGTCCGGTTTGATACGAACGTTTTCCACTCGTGTGGCGGCGAGCGGAGCCATGCTAGCACGATAGCAGAGTCAGACCACGCATAAATCTGGTCGCGATCTATGCGGCCACTATACGTTTGCATAACCTTATCTATGAGGCGTGCTAAAAGCCCCGAGGCTAGAAGCTCGAGACGTGGTACGGTCAAACGAACACGTAAAGGTGCGACGCGGGTTTTCGCGATGACGAGATGTGTGGTGACGGCACCATCTCCATCCGTCAGACGTATGTAAACGCACGCGGCAAAACTGCGTTCCGAAGCATCTCCGTACCCATGAATTTGTATGGAATGCGAAGGTGTGAAAATGTGGCGAGGGAAGGACACTTTGGACAAGAGTGATAACTCGTTTGTAAAGGCCGCCCATGCGTTAACAATGTCGGCCGGCGGGGCCGCATCCCAATCCACCTTAGCTATCCATAATAGTTGTACTAAGTACTTCCCATATAAAGTGACAGGCGATAGCAGACCTAAAGGGTCGTACCATTTGGCTATCTCTGAGAGAATAGCCCTCTTTGTGCATATAGCAGTGGTGACTTGCACCTTGAAGTTGAATGTATCGGAGCTAGGGTTCCACTGAAGGCCGAGAACCTTGGTTTTTTTATCGCTCTCCATTTCTGCGAACGGAACATTTTCCAGCCGCTCACCATGATAACCTGGCGGCAGCACCGCAGCGAGTATCGCTGGCGAGTTGCTATGCCACTTGCGGAGTTCGAATCCGGCGGTACGACAAATTTCGATCAGCTCCTGTTGTAAAGCTAGAGCCTTCGACTCCGTGCTTTCACCTGAAACTACGTCGTCAACAAACACAGAGTCTAAAAGAACCGGAGCGGCAAGCTTAAAACGTGTTGCCTCGTCATGCGCTAATTGGTGAATCGTACGCAAAGCGAGATAGCTAGAGGCACTTACACCGAAAGTTACTGTACGCAGTCGATAGTCGCGTATAGGTTCCTCCGGTGATTTGCGCCAAACAATGCGTTGATAATCCCGGTCGCATTCTCTCATTAAAATATTGCGATACATTTGTTTAATGTCAGCTGTAAACGCGATAGAATTGATGCGGAATTTTAAGAGCACATCAATGATGTCCTGGTGAAGTTTCGGACCTGTTAATAAAATATCGTTCAGCGAGTAACCACTGGATGATTTGCATCCAGCATCAAATACGACCCTCGTGCGGGTTGTCTCGCTCGAATCTTTGACCACAGAGTGGTGCGGTATCCAGTAGCTCGGACTTGGCGTATTGCACTCCACGGCCTCCATATGATTTAAATCGAGATACTCTTGAAGGCACGCGTGATAATCAGCTTTTAATTGAGGATTACGCTCAAGTCGGTACTCAAGTTTTCTGAAACGTGCGAGTGCGATTTGTCGCGACTCGCCGAGAGGGGGCGCGGCAGGCTTGAACGGAAGCGCGACGACGTACCGCCCGGTCTCGTCTCGGGTATGCGTCTTTTGGAAAAAGGATTCGCATATATTTTCGTCTGGAGTGTAAATCCGTTTTTCAGGAAGCGACTCCAGCTCCCAGAACCTCTGCAAATTGTCATCGTCGAATGAGCTAAAACAGGCCTGGAGTGCAGTCGGCATCGGGTTATTGACGGCAACCCTACCTAATAACAGATATCCGAATATGCTATTCATAGCAATAGGCGAACCCGGCACACCTGTTATTACATTATCTAATAAAATTTGGGATAGTATATCCGCTCCTAATAACATCTCCACCGGCTGGGGAGTGCCAAAATCGGGATCCGCCAGAGTTAAATTATTTAAGTGTGACCACCCCGTTTGAGATAATGGTACACTCGGCATACGCGTTGTTAAATTAGGTAAAACTAGTGCCTCTACGAGTATCGCAGGATTTTGTTTACCCCTAGGCGTAATAAAACACGAGACGACACCTTTAGGTTGTACGGGTTCCGTATCACCTATTCCGAACACCGGAATATTCGCGTGATTACGTTGTAATTGTAATCGTTGTGCGCAGGCCTCGCTCATAAAGGTCGCTTGACTACCCGTGTCAACCAGGCATCGGACAGTTGACAACTTCAAATCACCCAAACAAACGTCTACGAGTGCAGTGGACAATAAAACAGTATTCGCCCTAGCGCTCGATGCCGCAATCGGCGCGCGCGCCGCACAGTTACCAAGCAAAACTTCGCTATTTGCCAACGGATCCGCGACCGTATCAGCGTTGCACTTCTCCGTAGGAGAGAGTGAGACCGAGCGCGCGCGCTCCTCCGTAGGAGGGAGCGAGACGGCCGTAGACTGCACGGATGCGCTTAACTCCATCGGCATAGATGGCGAATAATAATGAATTAAAGTATGATGTCTTTTGTGACATGTCCGACATGCAAAGTTTGATTTACAACTTCTAACATCGTGACCAATATTCAAACAATTGTAACAAATGTTTTTATTTTGAACTTCCGAATACCTATCGCGCGGTGACAAGTTTAAAAACTTCGAACATTTTGTCAACGGATGTTGAGCTTCACAACAGACGCATTTAGGTTTGATTTTGTTTGAACCTTGGTCACTCGTTCGATTTACAAGTGAGCCCGTCGTGGAAGTGACGTTAGCAACAAAAGATCGCTTGGCGGGAGATGCCGGCGCGGCGCCGGCGCCTGAGCTACTCGCGCGGTTCCAATACTTTCCGCGACTGCTACCCACATCTGAATTTATACTTTTAGCGGACTGCCCGCGAACAGAAATTATTTCTTCCGCGGATATTTCCCGTTCTAGAAATAAGATTAATGTGTCTACATCGGGAATGTCAGATGTTTTTATTGACCGTTCGAATAAACGTCGAGTATTATGAGGAATTTTACGTAGTAAAATATTCAGTAGTATGAAACTCCACTGTTTCACGGGAAACTCCATAACTTCGAGTGCTTTAATGTTTTCTTGATAGATATTAAGTAAATTTCGCATACTCTGAGTGGATTTATCGCAACATGAATCGATATCTAGAATTTTGTCGAGATGTTTTGATGCGATAACCCTTTTGTTGTCGTAGCGGGAGACTAAAATTTCTAACGCGATTGAGTAATTAGAGTCAGTTATTGGGATCGATTTTATGAGGTTATGCGGTTCATTTTTAACTGTGAGAAGTAGGTACCTAAACTTTTCGGCGTCAGTATAGGCGTCATTGCCGTGTACAAGCGAACGAAATAAATCGTAAAATGACGGCCAATCAGTTTGTTCACCACTGAAAGTAGGCAAAGGTAATGTGGGGAGTTTTTTAAACATCTCAGGCTGTGCAGCCATGAAAGGCAATGAGGGACGGCTCATGCGTCTTTGCTCTTCTTCCTCCTTCTTTAAATTTGACAAATGCGTTACTATTGCATAATACAGATCGTTAAAATCGTTACGAATTTTAATCTGTTCCTCTTTGTTGAAACATTTTAACTTAATGAACGTTTTTTCGATTTTACTCTGAACTTTAATGAATTTTCTCTGACAAGCAATTAAATCGGTAGTTCGCGAGCGAAACTGTTCTTGATCAGTTGCTGCGAACTGAATAGTGCGTTTGAGGTCATCAAGGATGAGTTCTCTTTCGAAAATATCTTGTTCGCACGGATTATCGCCGTCAGACATTTTGTTCGACAAAGATGGCGGTTCTCCGCTAGCGTTTGGCGAATTTATCGGCGTATTCATAGGTATTTAAAATTTAATGTGACGAGACAAGAAGACACAACTTGGACGGTACAATCCGGCTCGAACGGATCAAATTATATATATGTACGATATTCCCACCGCATCAAACGACTCACCGCTACTGTATCCATCCACCGCCTCGGGTCCCAAGGGCTAGGCTGAAGTTCCAGGGATTGTCGTCCAGCTGAATATGACGTACACAGGTTCCTAGGTCACTGATAAGCGCACTCTTCCGCGGGGGAAAGGTCCTCAACGCACACACGAATATTAATGTGAAAAAGGATGCTCTCGCGGCGCCGCTAATTAAGTAACTGACTTTGACGGTGTGCATTTCACTGCACATTCGTATTTCCGCTTCCGACGGTGGCGCTCTTAGCGCGCTGGTGCTGCCATCCCGGAGGGATGACGGCTTCAAGATAAGAAGCAGTAAATCGCCAGAAGCTCGTAGGGATACCATACATAATAGAAAACATAATAAATCGACCTACAAGATTGTGTCTTCAGTCATACAAAATTAGAGGTATAAAAAACTAGACAAAAATAGTGTTCCTGTACGGAACAGAAGCTATAAGTGCTTATGAACAAGCCTTTCCATCGGTACGGGTTTTTCTTTACATTTTTCGGGTTCGATTCGCAGTTCAAACAAGCGATAATGTCAACTTATTTGAATGCAATACGTATTGTTTTTATGAATTTATAATGAACTAGCTTTTTCCCGCGACTCCGTCCGCGTGCAACTCGTTATATCGTCGGCTAATAGTGTAAACCTGCTAACGTGATATTATGGAAGTTTACAGGAGAGATAAAAAAAATATTGAGATTAAAATATTGAAATCCGAAAAACGGGAAAAATATAAATAGGTTATTTTTTCCCGTAATTCCAAACTTTTACATAATCGTAAGGAAATGTAAGTATCTAAACTCCTAAGATATATGTATACATAAATATATATATTGAGTGTTGTGCGAAAATATTCATCATCATCATATCAGCCGAAGGACATCCAACTGCTGGACGTAGGCCTCCCCTAAAGAGGGCCACAATGCCCGGTCCTGCGCCACCCACATGCAGCGGACTACAGCGACTTTTATTAGGTCATCAGTCCACCTTGTGTTGAGTCTACCCACGCTGCGCCTTCCGGTAAGTGGTCGCCCCTCGAGAACCTTTCCGCCCTAACGGCCATCGGTTCTACGTGCAATGTGCCCCGCTCACTGCCACGTAAGTTTAACGATTCGGAAGGATGTCAGATCATCATCATCATGTCAGCCGAAAGACGTCCACTGTTGGACATAGGCCTCCCCGAAGACTTTCACTTGTTTGTGTCTCTCATTAGGGGGTAGTTGCCCATAGTCGCCACGCTTGGCATGCGGGTTGGCGATCGCAGTATCTCCACCGTACTGCAGGGATGCTGATGCCCATCCCCCGGTGGTCTCAGTCGTAGTTTTAGGACATACTCGGGTGTCCCGGGTCCAAACATACCCGATAATAATACGTACCCTATGTCAGGTAAATGGGTTCTATTGCGTATGGCCTCATTTCTGATGCGATCACGCTGAGATACTCCCAGCATAGCCCTCTACCTACATTGCTCTTTTGGTCACTATAAGCCCTTTTATGAGGCCCATAGTAAGCGATCACGTTTCAGTGCCCATTATGTCATCACTGGCAACACACACTGGTCAAAGACTCTCGTCTCGAAACACGGTAACAAAATTCTTTTGAGAATATGAAAAATACCTGCTAAGTACTCCCATTAATTTTGATAAGAGGTTAACCCAACCCCAAAACAGTGATTTTATTGGATTTACAGCTCAAAAGCCACGAAATATTAATAACAAACAATAATAGTACATATCTTTGCCATGTTATATATGTTCTATATGTTCTTCGTACACCAAAAACACGAAGCAAATATATCTTACGCGAGAACACACATCTAGGCGATCGAAATTCTTACAAAAATGGCGTGGCGGGTATATTGGAGTTAACCGATAAGTGAGATAAGTTTTAAACTCGTGAAGTTGACTGTTTTAATCTATATGTGATTTAAGTAATTTGTTAAAATAACTGGCAGTACTTAACTGTTTTTCTCAGGCGATGCATCTTTTTTTGCTACATAATGGTGGGTAAAACGAAAAAATTTTAAGAAATGGATTTAGCGGGTTTACACTCAAAAATTGTAATAGGTAAGTTACTATTGCAATGCCCTTGCAGGGTTGTATTGATACATAAAATTGGGGATAAGACTCCCCTTTGGACATAATTGCTATTTATTTGTTGTAGGCGCCCATACAAACTGTTACCCCCTTTTCACCCCCTAAGGAACGATTTCCGGAATAAAAACTATCCTATGTCCTTTCCCGGGACTCAAACTATCTCTATACCAAACTTCATCGAAATCGGTTTAGTGGTTTAAGCGTGAAGAGGTAACAGACAGACAGACAGACGGGTGACTTTCGCATTTATAATATTAAGTATGGATTTAAAACGAAAGTATAACAGCTACAGGAAAATGTAATGGAATGTAATTTCCATTGATTACTTAGCGAACGTCCTTAATTTGTGTCCGACATATAGAAAATACAGGGTGATTCCGGGGTCGTGGATTAATAACCAAACCAGTATTCCAACTTTGTATCTGTTACTTGTTTAAAAAAATGTTGTGACATGAAACAAACTTATTTCTTTTATAATATATTTTGATGACAAAAATACAAAAGCTCAAAAAAAAATGGTTACCCTACTCACTTTGACGGATGCAGCAGAGTTGACAGTGGAGTAGGGTGACCAAGTTGTATGAAAAAGTATGATTTCCCATTAGAATTTGAAGAAAAAGAGAATTTTTTGAGTTTAAATCGTTAGACAAATTATGATGTTGTCTAGTTTGACTTCTTGACCATGTACAATCAACCATCAGGCGGGTCATACGCTTGTTTGCCAGTAACTTAGTTCTCGTCGCAGTAATCTTCTTTGAAACAGGGAACTTTTTGGGTTTTATTCCAAATTTGTACTAAAAGCATGCTATTTCACAATGTAAATGAAATTTTGATGTCCTGTACTAAGACGAAAATTAAACTATGTGGCTTAAGTACTAATTTAAACCCAAAATAATTTTCACATGCCTAACGGCTGAACATATTAAGGACCTAATTAATGTTTATAAGATCTAATGTATACATAAGTACCATATGTTCCTGTGAATA
Source organism: Notocelia uddmanniana (assembly GCA_905163555.1). NCBI lineage: Eukaryota > Metazoa > Arthropoda > Insecta > Lepidoptera > Tortricidae > Notocelia > Notocelia uddmanniana. The sequence continues at coordinate 11,969,491 of LR991068.1, forward strand.
AACTTTCATGTAATTTTATTTGAATATCATCACATAGAAATCATTAGGTTAGGTTAGGTTAGGTTTATTTTGCGATGAGCTGCGGCGTTCCGCAGGGTTCTGTATTGGGACCGGTTCTGTGGAACATCGGTTTTGACTGGCTCCTACGCGGCCCTCTTCTTCCTGGAACCAGCGTAATTTGTTATGCAGACGATACTCTTGTCACGGCACGGGGACGGACCTATGAGGAAGCGGCACGTCTAGGGCAAGTGATGGCCACAGGATCCACCTACTGGGACTCAAAATATCCTTGGGTAAAACCAGCGAATGAAAAAATCATAGAAGCACAACTAGCGTCGCAAAATGACACCATCAAATTTGTGTCCACTAAGGCGGGGCGTCAAAATTGTGTCCAACGGCTGTCTAGTTTGAACATGGCGGCGCAACGTAACAGTTGTATTAAATGAAATATGCCTTTTTGTGCAGTGAAGTTGTGCGTTAATCACTCTAGAAAACATTAAAAAATATATATATAACAAGAACTAAAACCGTAATAAAAATAAAAGAATAAGTGTGTAACTACGCTATACATACAATATATACAATTATTATCAACTACTCAAAGAGTGGATTTAAAGAGCCCAAACTCGGTATGATTGTGTTAACTTATTACAGAGTTCCTTCCATCATCAGATCAGCTCGATACTAATATTATCGTAATATTGCATTGTCACTTAATTTACATATATGCAGTAAGCTCGGTCCTCCATACAAACGTAGTTTAGCTCTCATTTTAAAATTCCATTCTAGAATAACATGAAACTTTGTATACACTATGAAATCCGGAATATCTAGGTTAGAAATTGGTTTCTGTTGCTTGAAATTATAATAGAGAAAAAATACAGCGATTATTAAGGTTTTCATAAAAGACGTAAAAAAATCAAAAACTCGCTGTATTTTTGCTATTACAATTTCTTGCAACAGAAACTAATTTCCGACCTAGATTTGGCGGCTCCCATTGTGTATACAACGTTTCATGTTATTTCAGCAAGGGGTTTAAAATGAGAACGAAACTACGTTTGTATGGAGAATCGAGTTCAGCCGAGCGTACTAACTTCAGATATTAGCTCAATCGGAAATCGAGAAGTGGGTCTAATTTAGCTTCTAAGATTTGACCCACACAAACAAAAAAGACATAAGTTACTGACACGACACGTTAAATAGAAGCTTGTGAAAAATGAGTTAACGTACATATGTTAAATGATTGCGTTGTCTGAATATACTGTAAAAGTTTCGATTACGAGTGGTTGCTGTTCTCTATGTCTAACGGTGTTTAGCAAGCTATAAATTATGTACATGGTCGTCCAATATGCATAGTATAAGTCTGGTACAGCTTAATTAGCGACTAGTTAGATTTTCGTAAGGTTATCCTATGATATTTAGAAATAAAATTAAGCTTAAATTCAAATTTAACTAATACGGTGGTTTTGCGTATGAAGATGACTTTTTGTTGCATGCAACCATCCACCCGCTAAGCGTTGTCGTTGTCACCGCCATTTTGACACATAAAACGTCAGCGCTAGGATACCAAACACAGCCAGTCATTTTGAAATTTACCTATCACGTTTATTTGTTTTAGGTAATAGAAAATCGGCTGACATTTTTGGCAATTCTTATTGGTACAACAACGCGCGTGCGTATTACGAATAAATGCCCCGTTTCAAAGTGGACTTTTGTAGGAAGCTCGCGTTCTATGCTTTTTTCGTTCACTGGGTAAAACGGAGGCGGTCCTCTTCCACGGCCCACGCTAGGGTCCCCCACTAGGAGCGCGGTTAACCCTGATAGGGGCAACAATTGAGGTTGGGACGGATATGAGGTACCTCGGCCTCACCCTCGACTCAAGGTGGAACTTCGGGGCACGCTTCACTCGGCTGGCCCCTAAGTTGGTAGGCGCTGCAGCAGCACTCGGAAGGCTGCTTCCGAACAAAGGGGGTCCTCAGTCGCTCTGCAGGCGCCTCTACTCTGGTGTCATTCGGAGCATGGCACTTTATGGGGCACCTGTGTGGATAGACGCCCTCACGCCTAAAAACTACTACGGTGACCGCAGAGGGTAATCAGCGTGAGGGCATGCAGAGGGTACCGCACGGTATCCGGCAGCCACACTACTGGACGGTGACCCACCCTGGGAACTGCAGGCGGAGGTTTTGACCGAAGTGTATCGATACCGTGCGGAGCTGAGGGCTAGAGGAGAGCTCCCTAATCAACGGGAGATAGAAGGGCTTCGAGACGCAGCTATGACCGCTCTTATTCCGAGATGGAGGGCAGATTTACATTCGTCTGCGGCCGGCAGATCAACTATAGGGGCAATTTTGCCCCACTTGGAGAGGTGGGTCGACTGCAAACACGGCGAACTTGACTTCCACCTGGTGCAGGTCCTCACAGGGCACGGTTGCTTTGGCGAGTACCTGCACCGAGTGGCTGGTCGAGAAGAAAGCCCCCGCTGCCATGGGTGTGGCGCAGCAGTGGATGACGCGCGCCACACATTGGAGTTGTGCACGGCATGGGGACCACAGCGACATGATCTGGCCACTCCTAGTGGGTGCTCGATAGCAAGAGGTCCTGGGAAGTAATGGCCTCCTTCTGCAAGTCGATAATAGACAATCGTTGGGGGTTTAGTGGATAGTCTGGACCTTCTGCCCAGGAGTCCCACACACTAGTCCAGTCCCCCTTCGTCCGGGCGAACGGCAGGCATTCCCCCAACGCAAAAAAAAGGTTTATTTTGCGATAATCTTACAAAGTATTAGGTGAAATTAAAAATTAGGTCAAATGAAGCATTAGGGCTAAGTTAGATGTAACAAGGGAGAACTAGTTGGAAGATTAGAAACAAACAAATACTCGTTTACATAGTTAAAATGCTGAGCTAGCCTCAGCAATTTTATCGATGAAGAATACTTAAAAGCCAGTTGAAACACGCTCAAGACACCATAAGTTTGAGATTGCCAAAAGATAGGCGGATGAGAGTTATTTAAAAATTTATTCATGTTAAAAAAAACTATTAACAGATATTGCTACAAATGATAGTATGTACAGTCACCAGCATTAATATCTGCCTAACCAAAGGCGGCAAAAATATCTGACACGTCCTAACGGCCCTATAAATAGAGTCGTATCAGATATTTATGCGCGCTTTGTTGTGGCAGATATTGGTGCTGGTGACTGTACCACGGAATATATAAAAATATGAAAGCGGCGTGACAGCTATCTACTTAGAGAACCACCGTAGCCGTTCTAACACAATCATAACTAAATACATACACGCCAACACTAGAAGAAGAAGAAGAAGAAGAAGAAGAAAGACATTTATTCACTAACACAAAAGACACACAGATACAACACAGATAAAAGGAATACAACTCACATAAAATAGAACACAACGTGTGTCTTCGCGGCAGTGAATCGGTTGCTGTCTCAGCATTATGCCGAGGTGTCAGACACCTGCAGCGCTGGTTTTCAGACAGCACCGTACGTGACCCACGGAACGCAACACAACCTACAATTTTAAGGTATGTATACACATGATAAATAATGTCATAATATATATGTTTATAAAAAATACTTAAAATTATAGTATAGTGAAAATCGTTTAAATTGGCCAAGTTGTATTAAATTAACTAGTTATAAAAAAGCTTTACTGACCGGGCAAATCAAAATCAAAATCTAATACCTTTTCAAAACAAATAACAGCTTCCGAGCAAATACAATAAAAAATAGGAAGCTACAATACAAGAAAAGAAGGTTGGGATACTTTAAGTGCTGGATATGTTAGGAATGGGATCTTTGGAGCGTCAACAAATAGCCCTTAAGCTTACGCTTAAAGGTATACTTGCTAGACGCCCCTTGGATGGGTGGAGGGAGATCATTCCAACACTTGGACGCCGCAAATCTGAAACTTCCTCGAAACGCCGCGGTTCGATGCTTGGCCATCAGAACCATTGCCTTACACCGGCGCTAACGCTAAACGCTTTTGAATGGATAACGCTTATAATTCCATTACGATTTTAACGGTTGTCATTTTTAGAAAGAAGATGACCTCAAACTAGATCAATTTAGGGCCTAAATTCCAATGCCTAAAAAATTACAGGAAAGTCTTTGCTTTGTCAATATAGGGGCTAAAAATCGGAAGGCATTTAAGGCTTAAAAAATATATTCTATTAGTATTGATATATGCTTTCCCTCTTGCATTATTACATAGCCAAGCGTGTGTGAGCGAGATGCACTTTGGACAGAAATTGTTATGGAATCCTTGTTTGCAAAATGGAGACCGCGGTTAAATACTCTTGACATTTGATTGCGTTCGAAGCCAAAGGTTTTATGTTACTATGAAAGTCTGTGGTGGCACACCTATTAGGATTTTTTATATTTTTAAAGGGGTATAATTCCTCATTCGCAGTCCATTGACAACTGAACTGCCTTTTGACTGCGTTTGACAGGTGCTTGTAAATCCGATCATATACGCGGCTACGCGTGCCCCGCCCATTACCATTTCTATAGTATTTATTTGTTCTGCGGTATGTACCTAATTTTAACGATGTTTTTAAAATATGCTCAGTGTCGCATTTTTGTCGAAAAATTGATTACAATAGGAATTGAAACGAAAATATTGAGCGGCACATCCAGTGAAGCGTAAAGAATAAGAAATAGGCTTATTTTGGTTGACCAGATTCCGGAACACCTCGTGTGAACGAAGGAAATTCAATATGAACGCGAATGGATATTATCAGGCTTTGTGTTTACCACGCGCGTAAACATACTACATACATAAAATAAATATTGTGTGTTATGCTCTAGCCGGCTACATTAACAGGCTTTACTCAAGACTTACCAGCGCCATGTTTAAGAGACCTTTTCATTCTAGAAACACATAGGCGAAAGGTTAAATACATACGTAGGAAACTCCGCCAGATAGAAGAGAGAGGGTTGGCATGCTCGTGTCCATGGTCTCACAGCAAAGGACACCGATGATGGTGATAATTAGAGGAGGAAATGCAGATAAACGGACCCCCCGCTCCGAAGCATCAATTTCACCTGGGGATGGGTTGGGTCTAACGCTTTCACAGCACGCTAAGTGGGAGTTCGGACTCACGCACGAAGGATTCCGTACCACTGTACAAGATTCAATACTATGTGCAATCGCGACCCGCGATTTTCGATTCAGTTGCCAATCTTCGTAGCTTCGCCGTGTAATGCAAATCGTGCTTTATCAGTGATTCTCGTATGTACTTACGAAAAGTTACAGAACTATATTCGTCTATTAGAAGAAAAGAAATACATTTATACAATTGTCATTCCGTGTTTGACATCAATGACTTGTCATTTTATTTAGAGCGACTCAGTCCGCCGTTCCTACTGATATCTGATTCCGGTATATAAAGTTTGTCTCACGTTTTCAGAACCGTCTCCTACCACTTCCTTTATTAGAAAGCTTTCTTTATCAGATGTAGTGACGACATTTTAGCCGGGGATGAGGAGATTACACAACGCAACCAATTACAGAAAAACCGTAACCTAACCTAGGAATCATTATTATAACGCATCTAATTATAGCAACTTCGTCGTCATTTGGAATATAATTGGTCGTTTCACAGAAAGGTTTGTCAGGGGAAAACGTAAAACAAAACAAAATCAAATAGCTGTCGGCAAGTCTTCAACAGTCCAGGTTCGTGACTGAATTTTCGTTTTTAAAATCTACCATTACCACAAAAGACCAATGAAATCACGTTTCTTGGACGGACTACATTTAATCTGTTTCTTTATGTTGATAAAGCGGCAACAATAATACATATTGTGTGAACACTTTACCTATTGCGGTTCATAAAACTTAGCCCGCTGACTGACAGACGGAGAACGGAGGCTTAGCTTATGACGACGTTGACACCCTCTAGGTACGGAAGTCTTAAAACTAGTCCATACACCTAGCAAATGGACTTAGGCTCCTGCAGGGTGTCGACAGATATTATAAATACGAAGATGTGGAGAAGTAAGAGAGACAAAAAATAATACGATAGGTATTCCAATCCTCATTAACCGAACCAAATGCTCGAAACTTAGGTATAATGATTATACAACACCGTTATTTCCTAACTGAAAAATAAACGCAAAATATTAACAACCCCTGTTTATACAACGACCTAAATTTGTTCTCGACAGACTTCTCACTCCAATTCGTCTGAACACAATTTTTCGTTCAAATTTTTTAAGGACTAAAGTTTTAATTTATCTAAGCTTGAAGATCTAAGTGTGAAATAAAGTTTTTATTTAACAGAAACTTTTTCTATTCCGTTCGAGTGCGTACTTATTACGAACACTTGACAAATTTATTCAATTCCCAATCTTATTTAGCCGTGTTCAAACATTTGTGCTGAGAGTAGGTGGAAAATGACGTTGTTAAAATAAAGTCACAGCGTGCCGGCTCATTATTAAGTTTTCAAAATTGAATTGTTTACGAGTTCCGTTTCTGTGGCGCGTTTAGAAGCCTACCACCAACTTGACTTGAAAATTCAACAAGAATAAGTACTTAATAAGTTAACCTCTTATTGGAATCTTTATATAGTTACGTTAAGTACTCTCTTGTGATACGCTTTACCCTGGCAAGTAGGTACCTATCCTGACAACAGATATGATAATCCACTATTCAACAGCTGGTCATAGTAATAGCTAAGTTCTGTAGGCGTTAAACAGTCCACGCGGTCGAATGTTGATAGCGATCCCGAGGGGTCCCTCTCGACAAGGCGGAGCCGGCACTCGTTGGGGTTTTAGACTGTAGTCCAAGGCGTTTGCTGCGGTTAGTCCGTCATACCCGTCCTGGTCCCCCAACCGGATGGGACGCATAAAAGCATTTCCCCAAGGTACAAAAAAAAGGCGTTAAACAGTTAGCCACCAATACAATCATGTCAGAAAATCCTGAAAATATAACACAACACTCGCAAAGCCCAAGGGGTAAGCAAGATCTACTACTCAATAACTTGATTGAGCTCTAGTGCCTGTGCTGTAGTGTATAAGAGTCCGTATATAGCCGTTTGCTGAATTCGCTAAACTTTTTGAGGTCATATCTCATTCAATATTCGTTTTCCTAATGATTATATTGTATAATATGAAAGATCATTTTAATTCAAGTTGAATAAGTGGAAAAGTTGTTTAGACTTAGCTCTCAATTTACTATATTTTGGCTCAGTCATACAGCTGTTTTCTCAATTTTCGCTCGGAGACGTGTAAAACGAGTTAGATTTGAAGAACTATTTGATTTCAAACCGACATGAAACAATTAAATCTATATTGGATTGATAGTCTTCTTAGGAATAAGTGGAACACATTTTATAAGTTACATATTAAATTGTTGAGTAAAACCGTATTTCCATGCAACAACTTTTTAGTAAAAACACACGAAGAATCGCCAGTATTTTTGGCCATTTAGCACATTATTTCAAAAATATAAAACCATAATAAGAAACTCCAGTTCAAGCGCTATTCGTTCATATAAAAATATATATATATGTAGAAGTAAATTTCGGCATAAAAAATATTTCAAATCACCCTAAAATTCGTAATAAAACACCGTGCACGGCGCTCGATTCGGCAGTCGCCGCCAAGCGGTTCGAGGGAACGGTCACGTCGCTCGTCGATTTCAAGATCACATGGCTACGGGCGCATGGGCTAGCGGGAATTATAGCGCGATGAGGCAGTCTTGATCATTGGGTAAGTAATGCTTTTTGTTACATTTGACTTTTTATATGAAAGTGCATTAAGCATTTGTACTAATTGATGGAAATATTTTCATTGTACTATTAACATTTTTGACCTCTGTTCCATAGAATAGAAGGAGGTTCTTAATCCCATCAAAAACATAAATGTGAAAATGGGAGCCAAGTTCAATTGTCGTTTTCACCGACAAAAGAATTGAGATCTAAATGGGTGCCAAGTTCCGTAGATTCTCTGAAAGGTGCCAAGTCCGGCACTACATTGTTTACAGTAAAAGTAATTTACTGCGGCTTAATGCATTATGAGCTTTAACTTGGCAGTTTTCTTAAATATCCAACAGCTTTTATGGTATTATAACATACTGCATAGATCCCATTTTCACATTTATGTTTTTGATGGGATATCATTACTTTTTGTCAATCTTCGCCAAATGGTGTTTTTTAAGAGCGCATGCACGAGTTACTATACAAAATACCCAAATCGCTATAGGTGCACCTCAAATATTTGAAGAGTTCCCTCGATTTCTCCACGACCCTATGATCAGATTCTTGCTTGATAACTATGGGACCACCCCTGAAGTATACCGTTTCAAACAAAAAAAGAAGTTTCCAAATCGGTTAATAAATGACGAAGTTCTGAGTTAACTAGCATAAATAATAATAATAATAATAATAAAACTAATAAATAAATCACTGTTTTCTGATTTTTTTCTGGTGTACACACACAATTACCAAGCTGCATGCCAAATTTCAGCTTTCTAGGTCACCTGGAAGTGGGTTAGGTTTTTGATTACTAGTCAGTCAGTCAGTCAGTTAGTCAGTGGTAAAAATGCCGTTTTTTGGAATTTAATATCTCAATAACTATTAAACCTATATTTATGAAATTTGGGGTTCTAGTTGTTTTAACGGATCTTAATACATGTATCAAATTTCATTTTTTTGTGTTAGATAGATTTGGAGTTATTGGGGGGTCAAAAGTGGCTCCAAACGGTTCGTGTAAAATAACACACGGCTGCTGTCCGCCAGTTCCTGGGGTGAACTTGGCTGGACACGCTGCCGCGTGTCTAGATTAGTCTTCAGGTTTTATCTATAAGGGCGTATACTTTTTTCACCTATAGTATCAATTAATACGACTCATATAGAATAATAATTTTGTTAAATAGTGTCATTAATTAGGTGTAACGATTTTTTTAAATCTGACCGAGCAGCAATGTACGCAGTCCAACTTATTTTGACATATCAAGTTTGTTTACTTTATCTGTTATAACTTTCAGAAACTGTCTTTTTCCCATGATGTTTTTGTTTGATAGGAACAATCAGGACTTAGCAACTTGACTTAATTAATTAAGCAAACTAATTTAAATACTGACAAGACACATCGGTACGTTAATTATTATGGGTGCAATACAATGCGTGCTTAATTATTATGTATGAAAAAGAAAGACCTTAATTTCCTAAAGAAATTATTGTAAATAGGTTCCCTAGTTCCAATCTTAATCTCCATTACAATATACGCCCGTATAAAATTTACACACTGTATGTACATTAAGCGATAATTCTATAAGTACGTCATCGAATTTTCATCATCATCAGTCTATATATACGTCCCACTGCTGGGCAGATACGTCCTCTCATGAATTAGTTGGACTGTTCAGGTTGTTATTTTGCTGTTTCTTAATTTTGGCAGCCGTTTGTAATATTTCCTATTTACAGAATCTTATTCCCATTGCCATTATCTGTGTGATATAAATTGCTTCCTGCTGTCCTGATGCTACTTTTCTGACCTTTTTAGTAATTTCTGGTTTTAACCATATTTATGCAATTTTACCGAACATCTGCTTCGATGACAGGTCCCAACACATATCCGTCAGCAACAATTGGTCATATTTGAAAAATTACTCCAACGGGAGTCTGATTTTATGGGTATTAGCTTTCTTTTTAAAGGCTAAAGCTAAAATCGGCTGCAAGGATAACATCGGTTTTCCTCACAAAAACATGACGGTATTTCTGCTTCTTCTTCTGCACCTTTGATAATAATTTCTGCTGTGTTATTTCACCACTTGTATAGAACTCACACTTTTAAAGAGCATATTGTTTTGCGTCTTGTTAGTCATTTATGACCTAATAGTGATAATATTTGCTGAAGTTGTTTCATCTTTCATTTTAGTTGTGGACGGACGGTGCAACATGTTTTATCTCCATACCTTTTTATCGCCCATCTTTTTCTTGCTCAGATTCTTACTATTCATGTCGCTAAAGAAGTATACTATAAAACAATATTTATAAATTGATTGGTTTTATTATTTTAGATTCATGTATGGCGCCTAGGAAGGCAAACCGTTCATTTGGTAAAGTAAAGAGGAAAAAAATATTTTGTGATCTTAAAAGATTAAACCCAGACTATAAAGAAATCAGCGCAACGCCGGCATCTGGAAAGGTTAAGGAATTATTCTTATTTATCTGTTGATGAAGCTTATTATACTCTAGGCAAATTAAAATAATTATTTTTCTAGGATGTGCAGTATAATGAAAATGTCAAACCCGATAAAGACCAAGGCACCACAGACCAGTAAACATGCCATATCGGGTATGGTGTTGAAGTGTGGCTGGTCAAAAGATGGGGCTATTGCTGAGAGGTCCGGACATCTGCCATAACAGTGCTTCTACACGTTATCGAGGCAGGCGATGACCATCCAATAGCTATTAACCTTATTCAAGTAAAAATAAAATGCACCTACATTTCTAAATTACCTGGTATTTTATTTCAACACCTACACTAAAACCAAGACACGAATAAGTCAGGTAAAAACTATTAACCTAGAACTTGATAACCTGGAAACTGAAAACTCTAACAGTAATTCATTATCGACCGAGTGAACGAAAGCGAGTAAGGTCTCCGTTTCAACTTGGACAAAAATGCTTTTGTCTGTCTGTCCGGATTTCCGGCTGTTCTCCTCTAGAGATCCCATTTCTCAACCGATTCTCGTGGAATATGGTGAGCAGGTTTGGTATTTTTTTATTCTCGAACAAGTAAAAAAAAAAAACAAAATCTCTTAAAGTCTACAGCTCACAGAGCCAAATAAGAAATAATGTAAATAACCTAAGTTTTAAGATGAATAAAGATAAATAATAGTAAATATTGGGGAAAATCGTAACAAATCGACCTCGTGCCAAACTAAGCAAAGCTACTAAATGACTACTAAATACTAATGGGTACTAAACGACGATATACATACTTATACTTATATTGCATAGATAAATAAATACTTAAATACATAGAAAACGAATATCCATGACTCAGAAAGAAATAAATGCCCATACCGGGATTCAAAACTCAAGCTTCGTAGGCACGATCACTACCAACTAGGCTAAAGCGGTCGTCAAACAAGTAAGTACTTAAGGCGAAGGGGTAGGCAAGCTCTTTCCATACACACTTTGTGCAAGTTTTTCTTCGTTTATGTTTGCGCTATAGTTATTATTTTTGGTCAATATGGTTAGCTACGACTTGATGTTTATTGGTTTTATTTAATTAATTTTTTGTATTTTTTTTTTTTTTTTTGAAATAAACCAAAATTTCAACATCAGGTTCTGCGTATATCCAATATGTACAAGCACAAAATAAAATAAAATGATGTAGTGCCGAAACTAACGAATAAAACTTGCACAACGTTTGTATGGAGAAGGCCTTGCCCTACCCTTCGCCTTAAATGAATTCTGAATTTGTAGTAATTACATAAATACATTATAATGAACGATACAGTTCTAAGTTACCTGACATTTTATTTAAATACATAAACATACAAATATTAAGAAACGAAAGTCTGATAAAACGGTTAAAGTATCTATCAACACTGCTCTACGCCGACCTAGCCGCCTCGCTCGACCCCCACTAAAACACCTGCGCTGGCGCGCTAGGAGACGGGTAATAATACCTAGAATCGAACTTTTTCCCGGCCGATACGGACTCATAAGATGCACGGCAGATGAAGCAAAGAAACTTCAATTATTCTTATTTGCATCTGCCAAAATATTGTCATAAATATTTATTATATTTATTTTTTATTAACTGAATATACATTTTCCTCTTAAACATTTCTCGTGACTATTTGCTGAGCTAACCACGAGAATTTACCGTTTTTCGTATCAATGTTATTTTTATTTACTTACATAGATAAATTAAGTTTTCTTCTGTAAATAAGTTAATTATGTGTAAATACGAGTATGTCAATCAATACAGTATTACTTTACAACTGTACGAAATTTGTTCATGGTTACATTCATCCCGCTTTTATGAAATAGGAGGTAAACGAGCAGATGAATCGCCTGATGGTAAGCGTTTAGCGCCGCACATGGACACCCGCAACACCAGAGGGGTTGTAAGTGCTTATCATAGACCATAATTAGGTACTTGCCACACGGACAAATAAACCATCAAATGATCGCAACAATTTGCAAATTATTAAAATTTAATGAAAACAATATGAGACTTGAAAAAATCAAAATTCAACGATTTTGTTTAATCCGCCAAAAATAAAATAATTGTATGACACTATGTATTTGAACTATTACTAACGCGTCTGTAATCCAATATTATTAGGTACAAACCGCTGGCTGCTATCGCAGTTTATTTGTATTGTATCATAGAGTGCAAACGCCCCGCTGGCAAGCCTCGGGGCGCCGACAGGATTTTCTGTAACTAAAATACCTAGTTCCGTTCACAAAGTTCATTGGCCTTTATCTTTGCCAATCGGAATAAATATGTCCCCGAAAGAGTCTTGGAAACTTCGTTTAATCACTCTTAATAGTAAAATTAAGTAAAACTATAGTAAAATTAAGTAAAACTAATTCTGATTAAAATAAAAGGATTGTTTCTTTTGGACAGCTAGATACAAATTACAATGTTTTAGAAAGTACTTTATTGTAATTTGAAAACCTTACTATAAGATGCTTACTGTCAGGCTGGACAAGAGCAAAACCTTGCCATTGCAGATAACCTGAACGATATCAGAAAGATTAATAAACCTATCCATTAATGAACTGCACTCTAAGTTTGAAATTATTTACTCATGAAATTATGTATACTAACACTCAACTCAGGCTAATAGAGTTGTGTAACACAGTGAAGTAATTTACGTCGCTGTGCACTTGTAAATAAATTATATGTACGTAAGTTTTTTTCTATAATTTCTTATTACATTCCCTCGAAGAAATAGAGGGATCCCACCCAAGCACAAAAACATACGCTTCTGTGGTAATTGTTTACATCAAAACAGTCTGCAATACAAATTGCAATGTTTCGTAGACTGTGAAGTTGTTACTGCAACTATCTTCTAGCTGGCAGACTGAATTTTAATTAAGCTACAACACTATAATTTTCAGTCTGAATTGCGGTGCTGTAGAAACATAATTGGAATTTAAATCTTACAGTATTCATGCACAACCCCAGTCCAGTCGTTAAGCCAAGTTAGAGGCCTCCGGGCGGCATGAGAACCTCTAAAAGTCAAGTTGCCCACTCACTTGACAAGCCTAATCCCAATAAGGTCTAGCTTCCCCCTCGGGTTGGAAGGTCAGATGGCAGTCGCTTCCGTAAAACCTAGTGCCTACGCCAATTCTTGGGATTAGGTAGCGGACCCCAGGCATCCTTCAGGATGCAACTGTACTGGGAATAACGCTAGGAGGATGATGATGAGTATTCATGCACAACATTGAAAATAACTAATGTTAGTGTACCCAAATTTGGTTGTACTTTGTAGTTTATGAAAAATAACGAATTAAAAATTTAGACATAACCTAGCAGATCCCAGAACGGCAGGTACCTGGTGCGAATGTGCCCAATATGGTTAGTTACTAGGTTAGGTAGGTTACCTTAGTTATATTTATAATGAGTACCCACTATTGCTTGACGAAAATCAATTAAGAATAGGCAGTTTGAAATTACAACTCAAAAACATAAGTATAAGATATCAAATACATAAAACTAAGTCTTAAAAAATTTAATGTATACTACATAGTATTAACTAAACTATGTTGAGTATGTTGGCTCGATGATTCAAAGGGAACCCTCTGAAATGTTACTACATATCAAATAATATAATTATAGTAACTCCTAAGTTTCTGCAAATAAATACTACTTATTTACCTGCGTCCAGTAATGAACCCTACTTTGACCTAAAATAGATCGTAGGCATCAACTGGTGACGATCCGTTCAGCGCGAGCCGAGCGGCGCAGGTACTCAGTTAGGTACTTAGCTAACGATAGTATCACTCATTGCGTCGAAGTAGGGTTTATTGCAGGCAGTTGTGTTGTCAATATATTATTATTATTGTGTTTATTATTTAGTGTCAGTTGTTATTTTAGTTTAGTTGAGCGCATCGCCAACAATCTGTTTTACCGTTTGGCGAAACTTTAACCTATAGTACTGTACATTTCGTTTACTTAAAATAAATTAAAATATATATATATTGTAACTTAAATTGTTATTATGTGATATTGTAATTTAAATTGTTACTACGATGAATTGAAATGTATATTTGATAGGACAGCACCGGATATGGGCAGATCGCTGGCGAAGTCGCGTCTGGGCACGTGGATCGATGATCATGGATTCATGAATGAAATGTTAACGTAGCGAATAAATACGCACAATAATTTTCAACTAAAATCTACGTAGAAAAACACATAGCTGGCTTATTACTGGTTAAATACTTGACTTAAAGGTTAAATCAATATAGTTAAAATTTCACATGGTTAAAATAAAGGTGCTTACGACATGGTGACCTGTCAGCAGAAGGAGTAAACGTCATGAGCCATAGATAAATATTTGCATGCTTAGTAGAGAAAGACAATCTAGATGGAATGTGGAGTGGAGTGTGTGTGTAACACACATTCCAACAATATCGCACTATAAACTAACTACATATCATCATACAACAAACAACAAATGTACCTATGTCGAGATATATTAAATTGCCTACAACAAGTAAGTTTTCTTTTTATAGACATCAAAACCGTATTAGTAGTCGTGACCTCGAATAGGATACACGCCAAGAAAATGATTGATTCATGAACGAGCGGACAAACATGGCGGTATGTTAAATTCGCGAATTCATGCGATTCAGTTAAATGTACATTAGATCCCATAATATTAAAGAAAATAGACTGATACTAGAGATATATAAAAGAACTCAATGTGTATATATGTGTATATGTGCGATACTATGATAAATCTCTCCCGCGCCAATGTTTCCTAGACTAGTCTTGAATTTCAATTACTACAAAAGATTGAAACTCAGACACTACGACGTGATAAGTTTGTTGATATAGTTTTGGGAACCCCGGATAGGTGCAAAAGGCCTTCGTTGGAGCACAGCAAGTTTTCCTAAAATAAGATGCAATTCTTCAATCCTTATGATTTCCCATAGACAAGTTCCACGGATGACAGTTATGATATGTATATCGCATCAAAAACATAAATGTGAAAGTGGCAGTCAAGTTCACCGACAAAACTTAAATATTCAACAGCTTTTATGGTATTATAACATACTGCATAGAAAACTGCCACTTTAAGGCTCAAAATGCATTAAGCCGCAGTAAATTAGTTTTACTGTAAACAATCTAGTGCCAAACTTGTCAACTTTTAAGATAATCTACGGAACCTGGCTCCCATTTAGATCTCAATTCTTTTGTCGGTGAATGTTAACGCTGCCGCTACTAACACAGTTACAGAGGAGTGAGGGCGCATTAGAATGACGTCACCGCTAACAGCTGTCATCTCCGCGCTCCCGACACACCGCCTTAGACCACCGCATCATACGTACATAATAATAAAACTACTGTAATTTAAGAACATTAAATCCAGTATTAGAAAGCAGGAGTTTTCTTGAAGAGACGAAACCCCTCAGCTGAGCTGTTCATCAATAACATCTCCGACAATTTGGCGACCGTAGAAAGGACAGTACCGAAGTTGTTTGTGCAACCAATTCTAACGGGACTCCGGCCGGCGAGCGAGCGGAATATTCCACTACGGACATAAAAGTTGTACCTGGATACAGTGCATCGTATTCGCAGTCGAAAGGAAGTAGCCCAATCCTTTTTTATCCCTAACCTTCGTGATCCAGCGTTAAATTTGTGTGAATAGTGCTCAGCCTTCAGTTGTGTTTTAGACTTAAAGTGCCCATAATTCGTGATTCATAATTCATGCAGTGGTGTTATATTTCTTAAATAGCTACTTGTTATATATCTCTGTGCATTAAGGAATCCTAATTGCATTCATTAAGTACGTAAATGCAAGCATTAATAGGTGTACCTACTCAGAGTGACAAGAATAAGTAAGCGTCCATTTTGTATTGAACCGGCTTTGCATAGCAACTGCCATATATTTTCGTAAACATCATAAAAACTTAACTTTCTTTCTTGATATCTAAGCTGTACATATCTTTCGCTTCAAGCATCCTCAATTTATTTAAGGTATTAAGCATCATTAGCCCATTACTGCTTGAAATCTAAATATTTATCGGCCCATATAACCTAGCACGAACTTCGTGACCTATATTTGTTATAGGCAATCTCTAATAAGTACCTATTCGCGTACATCAGCTGTTCCCTTAAATTAAAAGTACAGTCAGTAGACATTTATAGATATTTACGCCCTTTTAACCGTGCATTTCAGTGATAACCAGTCATTCGTGACGTGCGCAGTGCCTGTTGTCGTGCACGACGACGTGAGAGGCGCGTCATACCTAGTCTGACCTTCAGACCTACTTCGCTGCAAGTCAAGCTGCTGGTGGACCGATTTGTCAAGCTGTGTGGATTGGGTTTGAGTGAATAAGTTACTTTGGCTACCTACATACTTAATATCTTTATTTGCCCTTGATTACATTAATTAATAATTAGTGTAGGTACAAACAGTAATTAAAAATGTCAGAGGAGGCTATGAAGGAACTTATACGTCAAAGGGGGACTTATAAATGTCGTGTTACCAAATATAAGGATTATCTTTCAAATATACAAAGATTAGATAAATCTAACATAAATGAATTGCAAATAAAAGAGTTAAATATTCGTTTAGCCAGATTGCAAACATTATTTTCGGAATTTGACTCGATTCAAACTCAAATAGAAATGTCATGTACAAATTTGGATGACCAGATTCAGGAAAGAGACTCAGTGGAAACTCAGTTCATTTCTCTCATCTCGGCAACTCAAGAGATCATTGAATCTCACTCCAATCGTGAGGACCAGAGTTTCCGAGGGTGCACGGACAGCACAGTCGAATATTGGAACTTGTAACTTTCAAAACATACGTTTACCAACTATATCCCTGCCGTCATTCGATGGAAATTACTTGAAATGGTTAGAGTTCCGTGACACCTTCGAAGCTATGATCCATTTGAACGAGTCCATCCCTAACATAAATAAATATCATTATTTACGCTCCTCCTTAGAGGGCGGTGCCAGTGTCGTAATAAAGTCGCTCGAGTTTACCGCCAATAACTACAGAACGGCATGGGAGTTGTTATGTGAACGATTTGACAATAAAAATATTCTTATAAATAATCACATGAAGGCATTATTTAACATAGACACGCTAACCCGTGAATCTTATCGGGCTATTCGCTTTCTTATTGATCATGTTACTAAGAACATAAGTGCCCTTAAAACATTAGGCCGCCCGACAGATTCATGGGATGACGTGATCATTTATTTAGTAGCTAGTAAATTAGATCCCACGACAGCAAGAAAGTGGGAAGAATATAAATCGGAGCTGCCGAACTTACCTCCATTATCCGAATTCTTGAAGTTTTTGCGCAATCGCGCTGACGTACTTGAAACGATGCTAGCTTGTAGGAGCGACAAATCAGCTGATCATAAATACCTACAGCCTAAACCAACGAAGACGTTTGTCGCTGCTGCAACTGCAACGCGCAAGCCTAGTAACAGTAGTAACGCGCCGACATGTCCGGTGTGCCACGGTGCGCATAGGATATCGGAGTGTGCCAAGTTCAAGGACATGAGCGTCGAAAGTAGGTCAAGCGAAGTCTTAAAGTTACATCTTTGCTTGAACTGCTTGAGACGTGGACATAACGTTGAGCAATGTCGGCTTGGTTCTTGTCAGATCTGTAAGGCAAGGCACAATACATTATTACATAAAAACAGTCAATTACAATCAAATACACAGCCCGATAATAATAATACAGCTTGCGCATCCCCGATCATTAGCGCGGTAAGCGCGTGCGCCGCAACAGTAAGTAAACAAGTTTTGTTATGCACAGCCTTAGTTAAAATAACAAACTTGCAAAATAATAAGACTCATATTGCAAGAGCGCTGTTAGACGCGGGCGCTCAGTCGAGTTTCCTGAGTGAAAACATGAAAGTAAAATTAGGGTTTTCTAATAAAATTCATAACAAACCGATTAGTGTTTCGGGCATAAATAATTTAACTTTTAATATCACGGACCGCTGTGAACTCGGCTTGAAGTCATTAACGAGTTCATACACTGCAAATATTAGTTGTTTAGTTGTGCCTCAGATTACGGGCAACTTACCTAACGGTTATGTCAATGCTTCAGAATTGAACTTACCTACTGGTATACAACTGGCGGATCCCGGATTCCATCGCCCGTCCGAGGTCGATCTACTTCTTGGTGCCGATGTTTTCTTTGACATTATAACATCGAATAAAATAAAATTAGGCCCTAACCGGCCAATTCTTCAGAGTTCAAGGGTAGGCTGGTTAGTGGCTGGACCCGTAGGTAACTTCGATCGTAATGAGGACGCGATTGTACACTGCAATTTCACGAAACAAATATCAAAGGATCTCACTCGATTTTGGGAGCTTGAGGAAATTCCATTATCGAATATAGCTTACCGCGAAGACGATAATATTTGCGAAAAACACTTTATAGACACCACTCGACGATTAGATAACGGCAGATTTGTTGTACAAATGCCCTTGAAGGAAATACCAGAAAACTCGCTTGGCGATTCATTTAAAATGGCGAAAAAACGGTTCTTGAATCTTGAAAGCAAATTAGATAAAAACCCTGAGCTTAAAAAACAATATTGCGATTTCATAACAGAATACGAACAACTAGGTCACTTAAATAAGATTACAAAACCAGATTTTGGCTACTATGCGCCTCATCACGCTGTTATTCGCGACAGCGAAACCACAAAATTAAGGGTAGTTTTTGACTGTAGCGCTAAATCTACCTCTCAGAAATCACTTAATTGCATCCAGCATATTGGACCGGTAGTTCAGGATGAACTGTTCGATATTCTGATTCGGTTTAGACAACATAAATTTGTTTTGTCCGGTGACATACTTAAAATGTACCGACAAATTTTGATGGACGAATCGCAGCGACATCTGCAATTAATCCTCTGGAGGGATGATAAAAGAAAACCATTAGATGTACTTAGGCTTAATACGTTGACGTATGGTACAAGTTGTGCGCCTTTCTTGAGTACAAGGTGCTTGGTACAGTTGGCAAAAGAATGTACAGATAAGACAATATCGGAAGTAATACAGCATGATTTCTATTACGATGATTTCTTGAGTGGTTCGGAAAGTGAAGGCGACTTGAAGCACATTTATAAATCGGTCACAAAGACGCTTGCCTCTGCTTGCTTCCCAATCCACAAATTTCGCACCAATTGTCCACAGATTTTTTCGGCTGACTGTACATCGACTCAGTCGTTAAACTTAAACAAACAGTCTACCGTCTTAGGATTACTATGGTTTCCTGATGATGACAATTTAAAGTTTTCAGTCAAATTGGACAAAGATACCTGTAACTTAACAAAACGGGTAATTTTGTCCAATACATGCAAAATTTTTGACCCACTAGGTTTGCTTAGCGCATGCACAATAAAACTTAAAATATTACTGCAAAAACTTTGGGTCCTTCATTTAAATTGGGACGATGCCGTACCCACCGAAGTAAAGAGAGCATGGGATCGATTTGTGGACAATGTGCATGTACTGGCAAACCTAAGGGTACCTCGTCATGCTTTATGTACCAATCCAGCATCAATTGAAATGCACTCATTTGTTGATGCATCTCAGGCAGCTTACGCAGCGTGTATTTACTTGCGTTCCACTGACAGCGCGGGTAACATTTCGATCAAACTTTTGTGCGCAAAAACGCGCGTGGCGCCTCTTAAAACGCTAACGATCCCTAGGTTAGAACTATCGGGAGCTTTATTGGGTGCACGTCTAGCTACCAAGGTCACTAGTGCCCTACGTTGCTCCTTGGACCGCAAGGTATTCTGGACCGACTCGTCCGTAGTCCTTGGTTGGATTCGAACCAAGCCGAAGCTGCTTAAGGCGTTCGTGTCAAATCGTGTTAATGAGATACATGAGTTAACAACTAGAGATGCCTGGCGACACGTACCCACTTCATTAAACCCCGCAGATCTGGCTTCTCGAGGAGTCGAACCTGGTCAGCTACCAGACTTGAATTTATGGTGGCACGGGCCATCCTTTTTATTACATGATGAGGGTAACTGGCCACAAAACTTAACTTACACTGACATTAACTTACCTGAAAAAATAAATCAAAGTGACTGCTCAACCGTAGCAATGGTTAACGTTGAACAATCACCCTTGATTAATTTTGAAAAATATTCTAAAGTTAATAAATTAAAAAGGATTGTCGCATATGTGTTACGCTTTATTCACAACATTAAAAACCCTAAAACTAAAACAAAAGGAACCTTACAATTAAATGAAATTAATAATGCCTTAATGTATCGGATAAAATTATCACAAAGTCAAAGCTACGCTACAGAACTATCAGCACTCCTACAAGGAAAAAGCCTTAAACCTAAATCGTACCTTTTACAGTTATCTCCATTCGTTGACGGCGACAGCGTGATCAGAGTAGGTGGTCGCTTACAAAATGCCAACTGCGACTACGAAAAAAAGCACCCGGTCCTCTTGGACGGGAAGCATCCCTTCACGCGGCTCTTGATGGAAAGCGAACACCTACGTCTGCTACATGCTGGCCCACAGTTGCTTCTTAGCTCTTTTCGGGAACAATTCTGGCCGGTAGGCGGCAGATCTTTAGCTCGCGGTGTCGTGCGTAAGTGCGTAATATGTACGCGCCTCCGAGGAGAAGCTGTGAAGCCACTGATGGGCAACTTGCCTGCAGATAGAGTCACCGGATTTTACCCCTTCCAGGTGTGCGGCCTTGATTTCGCGGGACCCTTCTTAATTTCCAGTAAGAAGGGAAAGGGTAACCGCATCACAAAATGCTACTTGAATATATTTATCTGCTTCGCAACCAAGGCTGTCCATCTGGAAGCAGTCAGCGAACTTAGCACTAATGCTTTCATTTTAAGCCTTCGCCGTTTTGTGGGGCGGAGGTGTAGGCCACACACGATTTATTGCGACAATGGCACTAACTTTGTAGGGGCAAATAACGAGTTAGGTAGAATGTTGAAGTCCGCTCAAAATTCAGTTTATGAGTTTGGCAATGAGGAACACATTAAATTTTCATTTTCTCCTCCCTATTCACCCACTTTCGGTGGAATCTGGGAAGCGGCTGTGAAATCAGCCAAATTCCACCTAAAGCGCATTATGGGTAATGCTAGTCTAACGTTTGAGGAGTTGAGCACTTTATTTACACAAATTGAGGCTATTCTTAACTCCCGACCTCTCACTCCTTTTTCTTCAGACCCCTCTGATCTTTCCCCTCTTACCCCAGGGCATCTGCTGGTGGGCCGGCCCATGACTTCGCTGCCGTCACCCCCCATTTGTCTTAAAAACCCTGATAGGTATCAGAGGATCGAGCAGCTTCGACAACATTTCTGGAAAAGGTGGCACAACGAATATCTAGCAGAGTTGCAGCAACGCACCAAGTGGCGCCAGAGACAGAAGGAGCTCAAGGTTGGAGACTTGGTAGTGTTCAAGGAGGAGAACATCGCACCTTTAAAATGGAGGCTTGGCAGAGTCCTTCACCTATACCCAGGGGCCGATGGAGTTTGCAGGGTCGCGGACTTTACCACACAAAAGGGTGTAACCAGAAGAGCACTCAACCGAGTGTGCCCTTTACCCTGCACGAAGGAGCTTGAAAGCAACAGCTTTCAAGGGGGGCAGGATGTTAACGCTGCCGCTACTAACACAGTTACAGAGGAGTGAGGGCGCATTAGAATGACGTCACCGCTAACAGCTGTCATCTCCGCGCTCCCGACACACCGCCTTAGACCACCGCATCATACGTACATAATAATAAAACTACTGTAATTTAAGAACATTAAATCCAGTATTAGAAAGCAGGAGTTTTCTTGAAGAGACGAAACCCCTCAGCTGAGCTGTTCATCAATAACATCTCCGACAGTGAACTTGGCTGCCACTATCACATTTATGTTTTTGATAAGATATCATTACTTTTTGTCAAACTTCATCCAATGGTGCTTTCCCAGAGCGAATGCACGAGTTACTATACAAAATACCCAAACTACTATAGGTGCACCTAAAATATTTGAGGAGTTCCCACGATTTCTCCAGGACCCTATGATCAGATTCTGACCCGATGACAATGGGCCAACCCCGGAAGTATATCGTTTCAAACAAAAAAAAAATCCATATCAGTTAATAAATGACGGAGTTCTGAGGTAACTAGTATAAATAATAATAATAAAGTAATAGCCCAATCTCTTGACCAGCCAAACTTCAACACCATAGCCCAGTAATCTTTTCATTTTATTTACAATAGTCCCAACGCCTGCTGGGACTGGTTCACGGGTATCTATTGACGTACCCGTGAATGGGTTGTAGCAGGTGTATTACATAGTAAAACTCTCCAAAGGGCCTCTACGTGTTGGATCTGTGTCCCCACGCAAGCCTATCAAAAGACCGGGATGTAATGGCCTGTGAATGTCGAAGGAGAAACAAATAATAATAATAATAAAATCACTGTTTTCTGATTTTTTCTGGTGTAAACACATAATTACCAAGCTGCATGCCAAATTTCAGCTTTCTAGGTCACCTGGAAGTGGGTTAGGTTTTTGATTACTAGTCAGTCAGTCAGTGGTAAAAATGCCGTTTTTTGGAATTTAATATATCAATAAATACTAGTTGTTCTAAAGGATCTTAATATATGTACCTAATTTCATTTTTTTTTGTTACATAGATTTGGAGTTATTGGGGGGTCAAAAGTGGCTCCAAACGGTTCGTGTAATATAACACACGGCTGCTGTCCGCCAGTTCCTGGGGTGAACTTGGCTGGACACGTTGCCGCGTGTCTAGATCATAAAATGTAATCGACCCCACTAGTGTTTCGGATGAAAGCTTTCTGTAGTTCACGATGCATAAACACTGATTCAATTTTATTGAACACTAGTGTTTTAGAATCCTGAAATGTTTTTATTCAATAGTTACATTCCAAATGCAAAGCGCAGAGAAAAAGACAATTTATAAATTGTAACCGCCGCGGCGGCGTTACCAGTTCAAGATTTTCTCACTTATCACAAATTAATTAATAAAATACAGATCACCTAAAGTACCTAAACAATAGTAATTATAATAAGTTACTACACACAAAAGTTTAAGAACTTTGAGATGATGCTCAGTAATGTTGCCAATTAAACATACTTTTCGTGTTAAATGTAATTGAGTATCGCAATACAAGCAATTCATTTGAAATAAGATTCACATGTTAACTACTCGAAGTATCTAGTGCTTCTGTGAGCTGTATGTAGACCTTGTCTTTTTTTTATAAAAAATTCCAAAAACTGACACTTAAAAAAATATTTCTTAAAAAATTATTTTCATTTACGAAATCATTTTTGTTGAACCTGAAGCTGAAGTATAATAATTTAAAAATAAGTAATTAAAATTCCTTTGAATGATGATGACGTTCTGAAAAAATAGGTAATGTAGGTAAGGTAGTTTTTTTCAAGATCTTGTAGGTATAGTCTGACAATAAAGAGTAGAAATTAATTGAGGTCGCCACTGTGCTGCAACAGGCAACATTTATACTAGGACTCGATCGATGTTGAAACTTGCTAATGATAATAGTTAAATACAATATAATACAGTACTATTGTAATTAAATATTTTATAATAATATACTCATGCTAGTTATTTAAATAAATCACCATCACCACCGCCATATTAGCCAAAGGACGTCCTCTACTGGACATAGGCCTCCCCCAATTTCATGGGAGATACCTGCCATAATCGCTACGCTTGGCATGCGGGTTGGCGATCGCTGTATCTCCACCAGGACTTTAAAACGTTATGAAAAAAAGCGATATTATAACGATATATTTCGTTAGAGTTGAAAATCTCATTATAATCATAATCGATATTCCTCATAACGATATTTCATATTATAACAAAATGAAAATCATAACCTTATATGATAATGTTATAATAACGGTATAATATCTTTTAAGATGGTGGTGGTGGCCACAAATGCCACAATGACGTGCTCGAGTTTGACGTACATGTCAGAGCGCACGTAAGAGCGAGACTGTGTCAATTGTGTGCGAGACAGAGCCCTTATAGCGCTTCACAAAATATTGCTATATATATATATATTGCTTTTTATTTATAACGATATAATGGATATAAATTCGCGCCAAATTTCGTTTTTAGTATAACATAACACATAACATAATCCTAGCAATCATTAATCAAAGAGTACATCTGATCGTCTGTCAAATTAAACCAGCTTGACAGCACTGGTTTTCCACGAGGCCGCCTGAGCCTGAGTAAAGCGTTTTATTGACAAATTAGCGTTATGAATCATAACGATATGTGAAAATAGCGCTATTTCAAGGCCTGATCTCTACCGCACTCCAGGGATACTGCTGCTCATCTCCCGGTTGTCTTGGTCGTAGTTTTAGAACATCCCGGGTGGTATAAAAATAAATACAAAAATGAAAAAAAAAGATTATTTTGATATTTTCGTCAAATTTATTTATTTAAAAAGTCATATGTCAAAGTAATCTTATTGTTTTTTAGGACGCCCTTTTCTATGCTTTATGGCTTTCCAAATTTGCCCTTATTCGTACTTCCTTCCTTCACTATTATCTTTACAGTACTCTCTGACTTCCCTGAAACAATGTACATTTTAAAGTTGTATAAATACTCAATACACAATACTTTATTGCAATTTCACAAAGTAATTGTACAGGTAAGTAATATTTATAATCATATCAATAGGTAGTATTCATAGTTAATTGGGTATCCGATTACACGTGTATTATTTATATGTACAAGTGTAACTATTTACTCGTAGTATGTTAGGTCATAGTAGATTAATTTAGCAATAGTTATTCTGAAACAAGCTATATGTACTAAATCATTTCACACTGATATATTTGCATCCTAAGTTGCTTCCTTTATTTGATTGAGTAGTAAAATATCAAGAAGTGGCATTTACGCTATATGACTTGGCAATATCGAACATCATTCTAATCTCAAAACATTTACGATATTGAAATTACATCAAAATAACGATCAATAGCTGTACATCTGCCTCGGTTCATAAATATAAAATGAAGTTTTAAGTATTACATACCCGTCATATTAGCAATTCGTTTGTAAGCATCATTAAAGCGAACCATAAATTTCCAGCTTGATATTCGGCCAATCATATTAAAATCACTTGATATTTCACTTTCCGTGCTTCACTACGACTTGGTTTTATTCATTTTCACATTACTTATACGTATATTTTGGTCGATCAAAACCTGGTTAAACAACGATACGAGGGCTGCCTTTTAAGTTCTGTCGTTTGCAAACCTCCCGTGATTGCATAAAAAAGAACTAGTGTCATCTTAAAAAAATTGAATTTAGAATGACTACGGTTTTCAATGATAAAGCACCATGCCTCCGGACTGTGGAACGCTGGTATTTAGAATTTCAACGTGGTTGCTCTAGTCTTGGTGATAGACATCGTGAAGGTTGACCAAAAACAGCCGTAACCCAGGAGAACATTGATGCTGTACGGCAACTGATCGTCGAAGATCGCCATGCGACATACCGTGAGATAGAAGCTTCCTTAAGTATTTCAGGGACCAGTGTTCACAGTATTTTGCATGATCACTTAGGCGTAAAAAAGTTGATCTCACGCTGGATACCACATTTACTCAGTCAAGACCAAAAAACGGCTCGTGTTCGATGGTGTCGCAAAACTCTGCGGCAATTCAACCGAGGAAACTCGAAACATGTTTACGACATTATCAGTGGTGACGAATCTTGGATTATGCCTACGATCGCGATTCTAAACAGCAGTCGACTGTTTGGGTGTTCCAAGATGAGCCAAAACCGACCAAAGTAATACGCTCACGGAGCACTTCGAAAAAAATGGTCGCCACGTTTGTGGCGAAAAGTGGCCACGTTGCCACCATCGTGCTCGAGGATCGTAAAACGGTTAATGTTGACTGGTATACCACTCTCTGTTCACCAGAAGTCATCGGCGAGTTTCGAAAAAATAACCCAAGACGTCGTATAAGACTGCACCACGATAATACGAGCTCGCACACCGCCCGGCAAACAATTGCGTTTTTAAAAGAGCAAAATGTCGAAATTCTGGAACACCCGCCGTACAGTCCAGACTTAAGCCCTAAAGATATTTTTACTTTTCCAAAAATCAAGCAACGACTTCGTGGTCAACGGTGCCAGACGCCTGAAGAAGCGGTTGAGGCATACAAAACGGCCATTTTGGAGACCCCGACTTCAGACAGGAATAAGTGTTTCGAAAATTGGTTCGATCGAATGAAAAAGTGTATTACATATCACGGTGATTACTTTGAAAAACAATAAATACCATTTAACACTTAAATTGTCTTTAGTTTTTCCAAACGACACAACTTAAAAGGCAGCCCTCGTAATACTTAGCAGCAGCAATTCAATGTTTATTTACGTACCATTATTTGACAACTTTGACATGACACCTGGGGCTGCCATGTAAGGCTCTGTGTTATATTTCATTTTATTTAATTTCTACTCTTTATTGTCAGACTATAGATACCTACTTTCACTAAACTTCTATCACCTACAAGCAATTGTAATGCCTTTATTGTACTATCGTACAATACGAAGTGGAGTGGCTTGTTGTAGCATTTGACGACTTTTGTCTTTCATCTGTGACAAGAGGTATTTGCTCAAGTAAGAATATTTCTCAAACGCTTCAATCAGGATTTCAGATTTTTCCTGTCATTCAATTCAGATCTTTTGTTCTAATCATGAAAGGAATGAAATTGTCGGCAATACTCTTGGCGTTGTGACGGAAAACTCATTTCCGTAGATCCGTTTTGTACTTCTAATATAAACAGATTATTAAAATACCTACAATATTCCTTTAACAATGAGTTGAGAGCTAATCGTTTACGGTGGTATGGGCATGTTATGCGGAGACATGAAATTCATGGGACAAGAAAGATATTAGGTATTTATTTATTTATTTATTTCAACTAATTCAATTAAACATTAAATTTATTTCAATTAAACAAACCTCTTCCCCTCGGACCTCACAGGAGTAAACACGTCTGCACCGTTATTTATATTGCTTTTCCAAATTAAAACAAATTAATTCCATTAAAATGTAACGAAGTAATAGGAGTGCATAAGTTAACTGGAGGTGGTCTACTTTACGACGAGACTTACGACCATGAAAATACTGAGTGAGTGAGACAATCATATAAATAGAAACAACGCAAAAGTTCATTAAGTGGCTGCTGCATTGCTTTTGCACGCGTTAGAATAAGACAATTGGATATCCACCAAGAACGTCGCCTACAGGTCTTATTAAACTGGACGGTTCCGGATTTTATATGAAACTGTCGATTCCGACCACTTTTACAAGACCCCTTACGTGTATCGCGATACTTTTTGCACGTACTGAACTCCTGAATTATTATGCGCTCCTGGTAGCTGCACTGACTACGCCTTGATTCGGCTTGCTCGTTTATTATTGTCGCTGCATTTATTAAACTCTTATTTCCGCTGCACTCCTGGTAGGTGCACCTCGGAACGGGACGATATTAGAAATGTCTCTAAAACGTACTCCGCCTAAAAATAGATCAGCGTCCGCGACGGTGGGCATGCCTTCAGCTGCCACTCATGACACTCAGAAATTCATGGAACTGGCCTCACTCCCAGGGTCAAACGTAGTGAAACAAAAGCACGAGTCGAATCCGGACCTGCGCGCACTAACCAAATCACAAGAGGAAGACCTCAACAATATCACATTGCGCTTCAAAAGAAAACACTACGAGGACAGTAATACATCAAATATGGAGGCAATGATGGAACAAGTGAGAAGTATGTTTGCTTCTTACTCTCAAGAACAGGCGAACCGTTTTGGAGAGCTGAAGGCCTCGGTACTGAAAATTGAGAAACAAAATACAGATATCTCACAATCTATGGAGTTTTTGTCTAAAAAATACGATGACATGTTAGAGAAATTGAATAGCATGGAAGCAGAGAGGAGGAATGATAAGCTACGTATACAAGCATTGGAAGATAAAATTGAGATATTGGAGAGGAAAAGTAAAGACCCGACCATAGAGATCAGAAACCTGCCCCTGCAACTGTCTAGTGACAAAAAATTCGACACAAAGGAAGAGCTGTGCCAAATGATGAATAGTCTGGGAGATGAAATTGGCGTCAATATTACAAATCAAGACAT
Organism: Notocelia uddmanniana; assembly: GCA_905163555.1. NCBI lineage: Eukaryota > Metazoa > Arthropoda > Insecta > Lepidoptera > Tortricidae > Notocelia > Notocelia uddmanniana. The sequence continues at coordinate 11,997,873 of LR991068.1, forward strand.
ACAGGACATCTACAGTAAGAAAACAAATAAAGATACACAGAAGATCATAGTCACGGAATTGATTTCGGTAATACAGAAGGAAAAGATCGTAGAGGCAGTAAGAAGTTTTAATAAAGGTAAACAGAATGCGGACAAACTCAACTCCAGCCACTTAGGTCCAAGCATTCCGAAGACCCCTATTTATGTGTCTGAAGCCCTAACACAGAAGACCCAGAAGTTATTATTTGAAGCTAGACGAGTGGCAAAGGAAAAAGGTTATATAAATTGCTGTACAAACAGAGGATCTGTATTTATAAAGAAGGCAGAAAAATCAAGATACATAAGGATTAATAATGAAGAAGAACTAGTTAATATTAAGAATAATGACTGACTAGACGTTGTTATTTTGATTTTTAGCTTATATACGAGTACTCAGAGTAATGTTCTTAAATCTATATTCAGTTTGTCTTTTAGTCTTAGCTATATTACGCATACACATACTTACACATCATACACATTATTATATTGTTCCAATAGTTACTCACTTAAAGTTACAATGTTAACAGTTACCTTGTTAGTGACCGTGAGAAAAAATACTGTCGAAATTTTTTATTCCGAAATTGATAACCAGAACACTGTTTTTAAAGTCAACCTTCGATAAGATTAATAACATAAATGATGACTTAGACCAGATCTTAGTCGCGGAGTCTATGACTTCAGAAGTTGAAGAATGCAAAACAAATATTCCCACTAGCTGTCTAAAAATCTTAACTCAAAATATACGAAGCATAAATAAAAACTTCGGGGAACTATGTATACTGCTTAAGCGTCTCGATACTGATATCGACGTCATAATTTTAACGGAATGCTGGTTATCTTGTATAAATGAAATTCCTATTCTAGAAGGGTATTACAGCTATGCAAATGAAATTGTCCGTAACCAAAATGAGGGTATTGTCATCTACTCGAAATCTTACTTAGAAATTAAAATAGAAGAGCCAAATTTTCTAGACGCAAATTGCTTAATTTTAAAACTTAACTCCAGTCACGTTATCATTGCTGTTTACAGATCTCCCTCTACGGCTAATATTCAGAATTTCCTTGAGTCTCTGGATACAGTTTTGAGTGGTTTATCAGGTTTTCAGAACGTCTCTTTAGTTGGGGATATTAACATCAATATTAAGGATGACCAATTAGATTCCAGAGCTAATTTATACTTAAACTTTCTAGCATCTTTTGGTATGCTTTCAGGTCATAATTATGTTACAAGAGATGCTAGTAAAACATGTCTGGATCATGTGATGATGCGAACCAAGTACGCTGCTCGAATAATAGTAATAAATTCGTCACTTACGGACCACAAATCAGTTATTTTATGTTGGCAACACAATAAACTAAGACCTAGTAAATTTACTACACATAGTAAACTTTGTCAGGAAACCTTAACGAAAGACCTTAAATCCACAAACTTCAACGAAATTCTCCAAATGACGGATCCTACTATTGCACTTAATCTATTAATCAAAATTGTACAAAACTTAATTGTTATAAATACTATTGATTATACCACACCCAGAAGAAAAATCATTATGAAACCATGGATTACTCCGGGACTATTGAGATGTATAAGAAATAGAGATAAGTTAAATAACAAACATAAAAATGATCCGACTAACAAACTGCTTAAAATTACCTACAGACGTTACAGGAACTTCTGTTGCAACATACTTCGTAAAGTTAAAATAGAATACGAAAGACAGGAAATAAACAAGGCAGGGAAAGACAACAGATTATTGTGGAAAACGATTAAACATATCACAAATACTAACAAAGTTCAGCAATCTAATCTTGATCTTTTACAAGCTAATGACTCACCGCAAGAATCAGTTGACAGTGTCAATCAGTTTTTTGCAAATGTAGGGAAAACACTAGCTGATGAAATCTCCTCAAAACTTAACTATCATAGCTCCAGTGATAATTTTTCAAATAAAATACGTCGAAATTCAAACTCAATGACGATGTTGGCTACCGATGAAAGAGAAATAGAAACCTTAATCATCGGACTTAAGAATAAATGCTCAGTAGGGTGGGATGGAATTCCAAACTTTGTATTAAAAAATCATAAAACAATATTTGTGCCGATTCTAACACATATATTTAATTTATGCTTAGAAAAAGGGGTGTTTCCTGACGCTCTTAAAAAATCCATAGTTAAACCTATATACAAAAGTGGTACCAAGACTATCCCCAGTAACTTTCGACCCATTTCTATTTTGCCTTCTGTGTCAAAAATCTTAGAACGAATTCTAAATAAGAGGCTAAGGTCCTATCTGGAACAATGCGATATTTTGGCACCGAATCAATATGGTTTCAGATTGGGAAAATCGACTGAAGATGCAGTCCTGGAACTTACAAAACTTGTAGCAAGTAACCTTGACAGTGGCAATAAATGTCTATCGGTATTCCTGGACCTTGCCAAGGCATTTGACACGGTCTCCATACCTATACTTTTAAAAAAACTTGAAATAATTGGCGTAAGAGACCGTGCCTTTGCAATTTTCCAGGACTATCTAAGTAATAGACGTCAATCTGTCTCATTGAGTGGTTATGTGAGCTCTGACTTGCCTATCGATTATGGTGTCCCACAGGGCAGCATTCTAGGACCAACACTTTTCCTAGTATATATTAATGATCTTTGTCAACTGGGGATTCATAAAGGCAAAATCATGTCCTATGCTGACGATACAGCTCTTGTATTTTTTGGAAACTCGTGGGTGGATGTATTCGGTTCAGCACAGAGAGGCCTAAATAAAATAACCGCATGGCTTGCTGAGAATTTATTAACGTTAAATGTGGATAAAACTAAGTATATAACTCACTCTATCAGGATCTCAGGGCAACCATCTAACACTCTCATACTTACTGCACATAACTGTAATGTCTCAAAAACAAAAACAAACTGTAATACATGTTGTCCGTTAGTTAAAACTGAAACTATAAAATATCTTGGAGTAACTATTGATTCGTTCTTAAACTTTAAACCTCATATTGATACTGTAAGTAAACGAGTGCGGAAGCTTATATACGTCTTTAAAAATCTAAGACACGTGGCGGACACTCTGCTCTTAAGACGAGTTTACCTTGCGCTTTGCCAACCCATAGTTACGTACTGTGTTACGGCTTGGGGTGGAGTGCCCAAAACATCATTGATCACCCTAGAAGTTGCCCAACGTGCAGTCTTAAAGGTGATGTACTCTTTGCCTTTCACCTTCTCCACCGAAAGTCTATACACAAAAGCAAACACTTTAAGTATAAGACAACATTTCATCGTTTGTACTGTTCTCAAATTTCACTGCGAACACTATTATTCTTCAAATAAATTACAAAACTCCCGCAGACCTGACTACATTGGAACAAGGGAAAAGATCTTCAAAACTAAATTCATAAAATCATTTACAAACTTTAATGGGCAATACATTTATAACAAAATAAATAAAATACTAAATATCTTTCCGATGTCCAAAACTGCTTGTAAAGAAACTGTCACTACTTGGTTGCTAAACAAAAATTATGAGGAAACTGAATCTTTTCTGACAGTAATAGTATAATAATAAATAAATTAATAGGTTATAAAACAGGTACGTAATAAACAAACACCACCACAAAAACCGACTTTTTCATTGTAACATGTAAACACATACACACACACACACACACACACACACACACACACACACACACACAATATACACACACACCCCCTTTAATATATAGTCATATGTTTAAGTACATTAAGAATGTTTTTCTCTCTTTAGGTATAATCATAAACATCAAACACTTTAGGGGGAGAGCACTGCTTATCCTATAGCACAGGTTTTCAACCTATTTAGGAAGTAGAGTTCTAGTTTTAAGGCAAATTTGTAAAAGATGTTTATGCAAATAAATAAATAAATAAATAAATAAATTACACAGCATTACAGTATTACACTAAGTCACTGCGGAATTTAGGACATACTATACATGCAAAAGTTACACATAAAAATTATAATAACAATAACTATATATTAACAAACATATGGACAAAATTTTGACATGAAACATAAACAGAAGAGGGGCGGTCATCCATCGCTTCACAGTACGTCAGACATTCACCACATACATCCATCCACTTACTCACAAAAAACATCACAGTCCGATGTTGATGCGAGAAGGGCATTAAGGTAGTTCAGAGCGCGCACAAGCGGTGAGTTGGAAAAAAGTTGGTATGAATTTGGAAGGATGTAAAAGGAGGGGTAGGAAAAGAAAAAAGTGGATGGATTGCGTGAGAAACGATATGAAGAGGAAGGATATGAGTGACGAGATGACGGGCGATACAGAGAGTATGGAAGAAATATACATGCTGTGCCGAACCCAAGTAAATGGGAAAAGCACGCGAATTATGATAAATAAATATTAGCGGACATTTTTTTACACAAATCGAACTAGTCCCATAGTAAGCTCAATAAGGCTTGGGCTATGGGCACTAGACGACCATATATTTAATAGATATATATGTATACTAGCTTTTGCCCGCGACTTCGTCCGCGTATAATTACATGTACATTGTACAGTGGTAAAAGTCTCGCTACGCAGTTCTGCCGTAAAACGTTATCCCGACAGAGCGAGTTCTTCACGTAAGTATGACGACCGAAGGCTGGAAGCAGAGTGGCAAGGCATGCGAGAATAATCACACAGAGCGGGCTTCTCATGTAGGGCTGAGGGCCGAAGGCCTGAAGCAGAGAGGCGAGACACGCGAGGCTGAAGGCCGAGCCTCCCAACAGAGTAGATTCTGCATGTAAGGTTGATGACTAAAAAGCCGAAGGAGAGTGGCAAGGCATGCGAGGCCGAAGGCCGAGCTATGTCGTCGCCGAAGATCCAGTTGCCATATTAATGAGGGTAAATTATACTCCATTCGTTCGTTTTCACGTGATGCCTAGACATATAAACAGACAGACAAACAGACACAAATTCTTAAAACTGTTGAAACGATTTCTGTTATCAATTCTAAGTATCCCCAGCCAACTTTTTTTCGAATATCTTCCATGTACAGACTTTCGACCCTCTTCTAAGTGTACATCTAAGATGCTCCAACTGTCTATGCTGACGATTGGGATGCCCAGCTCAAGTGATCTCTTATATCAAACAGTTTTTATGGTGTGAAGGGTCAACAATTACGTAAAAAACAACGCACGACAAAATTAAATGGTACACCGACGATACAAAGTGTGCATTGAATCAACTGTTTTTGTATTTAAGCATATGAATAAAAACAAATGCCAAAGTATCGCAAATGCATTTTGATGTACACGCAAAGTAGAACTTATTGCGAAAAGGTTGTGCTCAAAAATAGCGTCAACAATCAGAAGGAATTATGATACTTCGGTTTTGACATAATGAATTGTCAACTTGTTTACAATTCTGCTATGCTTTAAGTTAAATTTCTTGACACGCTGTTATACTCCCAATTAGCTGAAACTTAAATCGTAGAATGGCGTATGAGGATAAACCACCCCGTTTCATGGACCATACTTGCATCCCCGATTTAATATCCCTTTGATGGAAGATCATCGGGACAAAAAGTACACTTATAATATACATAAGTGAATCCAGATTATATACTATTAGCATACAAATCATGTTAATCTGTTCAGCCGTTTTTGCGTGATTCAGTGACAAACATCCAAACATCTAAACTTTCGCATTTATAATATTAAGTATAGGGATTATGGTATAAAGTGAGTGCACATGAAGTGAACGGCAAAAGCAACATTGTAATTGCATGTTTTGAAGAGACCGTGGTGGCTGGCGCGCACACTGGGCAGCGCCGCGGCGCAGCGCTTGCGTTTACTTTTTTCTTCAGTTTCTATCTTAAGATTTCACAAATTTTAAATGAGGATGTTTTTCTTTTGTCATCATGTATATGCTGACCAATTTTCATACCTGTCACTCATGGATTATAGGAGTTCCCATACAAAATTCAACCCCTCTTTTTACCCCCTTTTAACCCAAATCTGCACAATTTTTATAGCCTAAAACCTGACCGGGTATTTACTCGACAGATTAGTAAAGTTTTCATCAAAATCCGTTAAGCCGTTTTCACGTGATGCGCGTTCATATAAACAGACAAACAGATAAACAGACAAAAATTCTAAAAACTGTTGGAACGTGTTCTGTTATCGATTCTAAGTACGAGTATCCCCAGCCAACTTTTTTTCGAATATCTTCCATGTACAGACTTTCGACCCTCTTCAGCTTTATTATATGTATAGAAGATATACTTAAATACATATAAAACATCCAAGCGTCAGGAACAAATGTTTCTGCTCACCACAGAAACAAATGCCCTTACCGGCATTCTAACCCGGGACCTCTAGCCAGGAGGCAGTGTCACTACCAACTAGGCTAAACAGGCTGACCACAACACAACCCTATTCCTGTAACAATATATCTGGATATGCAATGCTGACTGTGGAATTACGGCTATAATGCGACTTCCTGACATTGCGGGGCGGGACCAATATGTGGTATCTTGTTCTCTGACGTGTCCCATTGATGTCGCAGAGATTTCCTCACTCGACGAGGTGTCTGTAAGTTTTATGTTAGCTACGCAGTAGTAATATCATGCGCAAAAGCGGAGCAGTACTGCTTTTGTATCATCGCGCTTTTGCGCATGTAGGCGCACGAATGCATTTAAAAGCGGCACTAACCCAACTGACAGTAGACACTGACAGCTGACAGTTTTCTCATACCGTACCGCCCCCGCATCGAGTATTCAGGAATTTGCCTAAATCAATCTTATTAGAAGCGCATGTAACAGATTGAAATCAAATCAAAATCAAAATTCAATTACGTCTTATTGCGACATAACATCTTAACAACAACAAAGCAAACAACACACAACAACAATAGTTCTATTCTCATCAGGACTTATCCCGTCTTCAAAAACCATTAGCTAAACTCATTCTTGTCATACTATAAAGATTGCCTTTTACTTGAACCATCATCTGTCAAATTTGTTCTCCCAATAGGTAATAACTGACTCAGGTATTAATAACGTAAGAAATCTACACGAGCGTTCAAAACTGCCGTACCTATAACAAAGAACACAAGTGTCCTAGAACCTAATAGACATAAGTTCCAATCTCAAGTTTCTGTACACCGACAAAAGATTTTTTGAAATCGTACACAATATTTATGTGTACTTGCGGAAATTACCCCCTACATACATTAACTCTTATATTAAAGCACCAGTGTGTTAATATTACAAAGAGGTAGGTATTGTAATATTAATATAAAGTGCTGAGACGGAAAATCAATTTAGCTTGTAATATAATAATTAAAAAAAAACTTAACACATTCAACGCCGAGAACCCGATTGTCGGGTACCCTGTTCGTAGCTACTACGTACTACATACAGCGGCTACGTGGCTATGGGCTACGCTCGTAGGCTGGAGCACTAGGCGGACATGAATATGATATTAGCTATTTACGATACAAGGGTTGTAAAACAAACAAAGGCCGGTATCGCAGATGTTTGAAGCCCGAGCCGCAGGCGAGGGTCATAAAGATGCGAGAGAGGGCTTTCTGTTTTACGACCCGTGTTTTGTACACAATTTTACGTCACCACTTGCCCACAAAGTTGGTTTTTCGGGACGCGCAGCGTGTGGAAAAACGCGCTTTTTGGCAAGGTGTGGTGTAAAGTTTATTTTTAGCTAGTTTAGTTTACAATAAAAGGAGATAAAAAGGGAATGCTCTAATGTGGTTAGTGTTAAGCGCATAGCTTATCCATCAGAGTGGTGGAAAGCTGTGAGCAAAGCTGAGAATGCAAGGCAAAGATTCGCTATGATGACGTAGTGATCTGGGTGGCCTAGAGATAAGGGTGCTGGTCAGGCAAACCAGAGGCGCGGGTTCGATTCCTATCTTAGGCTGCGTGCGAGGTCACGATTAATTTTTCTTTGTATATATCATCTGTACCTATATCAAATAATTATTAACTTGAGTGTGGTAACTTACACGTTAAATTAACACAAACCAAAAAATAGTTAACAAAATAATTTGATTCGTGAAAAAAGTAATGGAATGCTCGTAAGTATACAATTCTATATTGACAAGCATAAATCGAGCCCCGACTTCGACGGAATGGTCACTGATCGTTATGCATATTATTGAATGGAATGTAATGGCTTGTTTATGTACTGGGTTGTCGAGCGAATTCGACGCTCGAGGGCGTCATACTTTTCTTATGGCGTCACGCGTCAGTTATATTATGAAATTAAGACGTTTTCACAAAATGGCGTCGATTATGTTAAAAAACAAGATTTTAGCAACTGGTAACGAAGCATTGAGTTTTTGAGTTTGAGTGGTTACACTCTGACGAACCAGATTCGACGTCAAAAATAATATCACCACTGATCGAGGTCGTATACAAATTTGATTAAAAGTGACAGAGATATAAAGCATTTGTTGTATTTGTGATAGATTCGCATTTGTGTCTACCACAATCGGATTAATACGATATTGTGTCAAACAATTCGTCACCTACCCACTATATGGCAAGCCGTCATCCATTTTAAACAAGTTTCCAATTTAGCTGCATACGAGAGAGTATGTCCTTAAACTACGACCAAGACTCGGTGGTGTTGACCCGGTGGGAATGGGCAGCAGCATTCCTAGAATGCGGTGGAGATACTGCGATCGCCAACCCGCATGCCAAGCGTGGCGATTATGGCATTTGCCCCCCATGAAATTGGGGGAGGCCTATGTCCAGCAGTGGACGTCCTACGGCTGATATGGTGGTGGTGGTGGTGGAGAGAGTGGTAGGGCACAGTGAAATGTCATCTTGCTTATATTTTGAGCAGCGTAACTGGGGAAGTACCTTCACCTTATTGTTAGAGAAGACCGCAACTAAAAATACGCCACTACTTATTAGTTAGGTCATACTATTATCTATTCTGCTATGTTATTCACAAAGCCAGCTAGAGGTGGGGTGAACGTCCAAGACCGATGATGTCACAGCCCACCCCTAATATATATTGACGCCGGGGCTCATAATAACAACACGTAATCGGGGGTTTAACGCATTTGTCCGCTTGAGTCATCACCAGACGTCCGTCTATTTGACATTGCACCTCTGGGGTTAGGTGTGTGGTGCTGTGTCCCTGGTGGTGAGCAAGGCCACCAGAGTTCCCGAGGATGCGCTGGGCTGAGAGTGAGGGACCTGCATATGCTTCTAGCTGTCAACACAACGTATTCTCAACTTAATAAAGGGTCGAGAAGACGTTTGCGATTTTTCTTGAGTCGCAAGCGTCCATTGACGACGACGTCCGTTCTGCTTACCATCATGTGTTTTTTTTACTGTCGTTGTATAAAAAAAATTCACAGATCTCGTGCACTACACGACCATCAAGGTACATTGAAAATGAACTCAACAAAATAAAAAAATGCATTACATTTACTAACGTTATGCCAATTTGGTTGATATATAATATATAAACATAGCTCACATACAAAATTCCTATTAAATTGGCAATTTTTTAAAGCGCAGCCTAGTTACGGTAACCACATAAAAAGGCATTTGCCACTATACTAATATTCACGCAAGATAACGGCGACTTCAAATTAACTCGACCTCCAAACTCCGACTATAACTATAACAAGAATTTTCAAAGTCGAATTCAGCCTAGGCCCCAGGAGAAGGATAAATTATATGATATCATAACCTTGATTATTTGTTTAATTTTCTCGCAATCGAAGTGAAAAGCAGATGTATAACTCATGTATAAAACTCATTTTATCCTCTACTTTATATCGACCCTTGCCTGCGGCTCGGGTTGATAAATTGTCTCGGATAAAATGGCTTGTTTTATGCAATCTCAATCAACTATTTTATTTGCCAAGCTTTTGGAAGATATTGGTCTTCCAAAACATCATTGACTTATCCACGAATTGCTATTTCCCGGGCACTGCAATAATGTGCTATTGTTGTCTCGAACTATAATTAATAATAATTTATTATAGAAACAATACATGTTTAATTTAAACAATTTGAAATATAAAACTAAAACTAACTACAATTGTACAATTGTGTTGATTTAAAAAAAAAAAAAAATATTACCTACTAATAGTCGTTCTGACTTTTTGACTTCTTTCAAAAAGGTTAGGCTACAGCGCAAACCCTTGACCCGATCGTCTTTGTTTTAGGCTCAAATTGTAGCCGACTAAATTGTTCAGAGGAGTTTTGATCAAAATTTTGATATCATTCTTCGTTTCCAAAATATCGAGTACCAAAATGAAAAAATCGGAGGAAATTGATTTTTTTTTTCACTATTTCGGCCAAAACTTTTTTCGTTCTGGACTTTCTCAAATAATTCTCTTTGCATCTTACACATCTCGTAAATACGCGTCTTTTGAGCCTAGTTTGAATATCATACCTTCACAACTCTCTGAAATATAAGGGGATCGCACTATTTCGTGAAATGGGACCCTATACTGGAGCGAACGAAAAGACATTTTCAATGTCAAAATACGAGCTCTTCCTTCGCTCTTTAGCGATCGCGTATGTCAAATCTGGATGATCAGTTTGTACAGTAGCGGGATGTACTCTATTCCAGCGCAGTCCCGCGACTTATTCGTAAACAGCAGGGTAATCACGAAATTTTTCAAACGTACGATAGCTAAATCTAACTGTCATTTATATTATATGAAATGATAATAAGAAACTCACGCCCGCTGGGGCGTTATTCACAAACCGACTCGTCCTCACCTCTCACCTCACCCGTTTTTATATAGAAACTCAAAATGTGACAAATAACATTTGAAAGTTTACAGGCACAGTTGACCAACACAATTTATCTCTACTCAATCACTAGTTAATAGTTAACGACTTATGGAAGATAATTATGTTTTTATTACATACTTAAATACTAGATATAGGTAGATGTACAAAAACGGAGACGCCGTTCATGTGTATTATGTTTACAATCAACAAGTCAAAGTAATATATTCCTTTAATATAGGCCTAGAAATAAGTACTTTCACGATATCAAATACACGTGTAAAATAGCAATAACAATACAATTTCAAAAACAACAAAATGTTTATAACTAATATATGGTCAATTCAGCCCTCATACCTCACACCTCACCCGTTTTGATATGGAAACTGTCGAAATTTGATTGGGTGAGGTGTAAGGTGAGGGGTGAGGATAGTGAATAACACCCCAGGTGGTAACTAGGCTTCAAAGCCATTAACTTTAGTTATTACGAGTATGTCCATAGAAAAAAACGAGAATCTACCTATAAAGTTAGATTCCCGTTGCGAAATACATAAATATTTCTCAAACACAAACAAAACGAGAAGATCAGAACTAGAGACGGGATACCGGGACGCCTACAATTCTGACAATTTTATGACTGTTGACTTCGCTGTTGAGAGTTATCATGAAGATCCATTAGGCGCTACTTGAACAGACCTCATAAAAGTTTGCTGCCGTTAAATGTTTATAATTAGAAGGGTCATGAAGGCACCAAGTACCTATAAAACAGTTACTATGAATTAAAACCATAAAAATAAGGACCCGTACGTAAAAAGAAAATACTAAATCGTCAACATTAATTTATGTTATCACAAATTAAATAAAGAAAATTATTTATGTAATTATAATACAGTAAGTAACAAATGAAATTAATAATACTGGAAATTAAAATACCAATCGTCTGAACCTTGAAGCGTTTTACAGTTCCAAGTTTTAAAGTTTTACTCTATAAAAGCAGGAACTAATAATGGATATGGGCTTCAAGTGCCACTTAACCCATATAAGGTATCCAATAAAATGAAGAAATAAAGTCGGAAACTGCAAGTGGTATGAAATGACTCCTATGGAGAGAACTCTCACGCAACCAATAAAGGGCGCTACGTACAATAAATTACTGTTATAAATCAGCTGAATGTTGCTTTTCCCACAGATTTTCACGTAATAAAGAGTCCACTCCGAACGGAGTCTGTAATTCATATCTGTCGGGTAATCGATGCTCAACACAGTACAAGTACCAGTATTTTGACTCCATGTTAAGGGCCATTTTCAATCGAGTTTGTGTATTTGATAGGTAGTTTATTTCGCATTCATCGTGGAGTTGATGCGTAATATTCATTTATACGCTAATTATGCGATTTATATGCTAATTCTCCTTTAAAGCTACCACACAAAATATACGCTAATATGAGTACAACAAGAATAAACCTACCCCGCGTAAAATAATATATCTTAATTAGGCGTTTCCGTTCTATATTGTAGCTTTTCTTTCATTGGAATGGTTGTTTCATCCCGTTTCGAATTATGTGTACTATTGGTTCTTATTAACAACTTTCTAGACACGCGGCAGCGTGTCCAGCCAAGTTCACACCAGGAACTGGCAGGCAGCAGCCGTGTGTTATTTTACACGAACCGTTTGGAGCCACTTTTGATACCCCAATAACTCCAAATCTATCTAACATAAAAAAAAAACAATTTGGTACATGTATTAAGATCCTTTAGAACAACTAGAACCCCAAATTTCAAAAATATAGGATTAATAATTATTGAGATATTAAATTCCAAAAAACGGCATTTTTACAACTGACTGACTGACTGACTAGTAATCAAAAACCTAACCCACTTCCAGGTAACCTAGAAAGCTGAAATTTGGCATGCAGCTTGGTAATTGTGTGTGTTCACCAGAAATAATCATGAAACAGTGTTTTTTTTATTAATTTTATTATTATTATTATTTATGCTAGTTACCTCAGAACTCCGTCATTTATTAACCGATTTGGAAAATTCTTTTTTTGTTTGAAACGGTATACTACAGGGGTAGTTCTATAGTTATCAGGTAAGAATCTGATCACAGGGTCCTGGAGAAATCGAGGGAACTCTTCAAATATGTGAGGTCCCACCATATCAGCCGGAGGACGTCCACTGCTGGACACAGGCCTCCCCCAATTTCATGGGGGGTAAATGCCATAATCGCCGCGCTTGGCATGAGGGTTGGCGATCGCAGCATCTCCACCGCAGTCCAGGGATGCTGCTGCCCATCCCCCGGTGGTCTTGGTCGTAGTTTTAGGACATACCCGGGTCCATTTGAGATCCACCTATAGCGATTTGGGTATTTTGTATAATAACTCGTGCATTCGCTCTTAAAAAGCACCATTTGGCGAAGATTGACAAAAAGTAATGATATCCCATCAAAAACATAAATTGTCACGTTACGTCGCCTTCCAAGTGAATTGAAAGGCGAGGTAAGCAGACTTTATTTTTAAAAGAAGTTGAAAGTAAAAAAAGGTAAAAGAAAATGCTCAAGGTCGGGGTAAGCTTTTATTTGGACATTTATTGTTATGAAGGCACTCAGATTTTAGATAAATACAAAAGAATAACTATGGAAGATTAAAAGGTCAAACACTGTAAATTTTAAGTAGGTAGCTCAAAAATTGGAGCCTCGAGACAGAAGACTCGCCGCCTCGAGTAGATTGGTACGGCGACTCGAGTAGGTTGGCGCGTCGGCTTGAGTAAGTTGGCGCGTCGGCTTGAGTAAGTTGGCGCGTCGGCTTGAGTAAGTTGATACGACGGCTCGGGTTAGTTGGCACGACGGCTCGAGTTAGTTGGCACAACTGCTCGAGTTTGTTGGCACGACGGCTCGAGTAAGTAGGCACGACGGCTCGAGTAAGTAGGCACGGCGACTCGAGTAAGTAGGTACGGAGACTCGAGTAAGTAGGTACGGAGACTCGAGCACGTTGGCTCGGGAAGAATGGCTCGGCGTGTCGAGAAAGATGTCACGCTGTCTTTTAGTAGGAGAAAGAGGGTTTACGTCGAAGTAAGTACATGAGCAAGAGGTCTTCTTGAAGTGCAGGGCCTGGCTTGGCCCTGCACTGACCAATTGCGACTTGACTGATGAAAAGTCGGCGAGAAACACGACAACCAAGCATCACATATTCTTAATATTGAACTTGGCTCTCTTTTTCACATTTACGTTTCTGATGGGATTTAGATTTACACTATGTGATGGTTCACACAACAAGTATGATAAAATGGTCATCTAAGAATGTGGAATTAAAAATAGGGTACATTTTTTCCTTTATCATCATCAGGCTCATTATGAAAAAAGGAAAAAAAAAGCAAGTACAAGTTTGAGTGCAAACGCCCAACCACTAAATTATGCCATACTAAATCTAGTAACCACACTACGTGGTATTATATTATATATATATTTCGGAAAGAACTCACAGCCACCATATATTTATCTAGGAAAAAACTCACAGCCACCATATATTTATTTGTGTTATTTAATGCTTTCATCTGTCGAAAGGAGGATTGGATCACGACGTACCGGAACATCTTCGCTATTATGTACTGCCCGATTCTTGTGACTCTCGTTTATTAGACTACTATAAGTATAAAGTCTATATACTGATCAGGATGCTTCCGCTGTGCCCCCAGTTTTATGGGAGACGCCTTAACTTCTTCGTGTCAGAAGCAGCTCTCCCTTTAAATTTGATAGCATAAAAAATATTCCTCATTTCGACCAAACAAGTCTTTATTTCCGTACGACCTTCGTATTGGATATATTTGGGAGATTACAGTTTATTTGTTTTTTTTTTACATATTGGAAATGTTATTTGAAACTAAAAGATAATAGACGATTTAAGATCTTAATCCAGCACTTTATTGGTATAAAATACTAAGCTTATGGATTATGTTCGTATTAAGTGCTGCAATAAATTATGACTCACAAAACGTGTTTATTGTCGCGTAAGCAATTATTTTGAATTACTAAGAGTAATCTTAAAGCAGTGTTCAGTGTCCCTTCCACTTCCATCCCTAAAGGGTATTTATATAATCTGCTATTTAATCAGGCCTGTTCTCAATTTACGCCTAAACAACGCTTTTGTTTGCCCTAAAACAAATTGTTTTGAGCCCAGAATTTTAGTATCCGCAGCATAAATTTGCTTGGCCGAAAAATATCGCGACCAAATATTGAGTATTTCGGCGGCTCGGAGCTTGATTGTTTCACGTGAAAAATTAACCGCAATTCCACTTCGGCTTAAACCCACTGTCTCGTGAAATCCGGTAAAGTTAAGTTTATTATTTTTCGTCACAACTTTGTTCATTCGTTCGTGTAACACGATAGGTTGATAGGTCTGCGCAAGTTTTCAAATATTAAATTTTGAAATGAAACTAACATGTTTTCTTTTCCTGCTGTATGTTTATAAGTTATAATTTAATTTTTTGTATTAATCAGTAACGCTGCTAAAGAAAATTACAAATTTCAAATTAAAGGGAAAAAATGAAAAATGTAATGCTCCGAGCAGGATTCGAACCTGCGACATCTGACATACGCGGCCAATCGCTCTAGCCTAGCCTCTGAGCTATCGGAACAATCAAGCTCAGGCATGAAATCCTTCACTAGTTCCCTCAGCTCTTACAATATGTTAGGGAGGCGTACAGCGACATCTACCGTAGAAGACTCAGGCTGGGTTGCACCAAACCATCTGTAATCGTAATCTGTGTTCGTTAAAATTTGAATGTATGGAAAGTTTGACAAGTTTCTATGGGATGACAGCTGCCGGCGCCATATTTAACATTAATCAGTCTGTGATCGTAAGTCGGTGCAACCCAGCCTCAGGCTTCTATTAACGGCACCAATGTCTCAAATTACATTGAGAAATCGTCAGCAGTAACGATGCGCCATCCCATACTAAATTAATTACTACCACTACTACTACTACTACTACTACTACTAACTAACTACCTAGACAACTAACTAAACTAACTAACTATAGTGAAGGATCTCGTGCCTGAGCTTGGTTGTTCCGATAGCTCAGAGGCTAGAGCGATTAGCCGCGTATGCCAGATATCGCAGGTTCAAATCCTGCTCGGAGCATAAAATTATTAAATTTTTCCCTTTATTTTAAAATTTGGAGTTACTATTTAAGCTTTAGTTACTTTATGAATCAACTCATTCATAACTTATTCTACAAACAAATAATTATATAAAAATACACTTCAACAACTACCACTTCGCCAAAAGTAAATAATGTATATGACTCCTAAAAACCAAAGACTAAATCATAAAAAAGCGGCCTAGCTAGTGCCGGGCTACGCGCAATGTAGGGTTCCGTAGCTGTCCACCCGAACAGCTCGCGAACAGTGAACATCGCAACGAGTGGTGATAAATTAAAACACGACCGAAGAGACTGTGTTAAAACGACATGAGTTGCGAATTACCTATTCGCACTTGTATCGTACAACGTTTTACAGTACATATGGCTCTTTAAAATTTCGACATATGCACGTAATTTGCTGAAGCACCATATATGTACTGTAAATTAATATTTACTCTATATTTGACATAACTAACAACATAGATAAGTAATCGATGGCAATTGTACGTACGTTTGCTTTTCCAAGTAGATTTCAAAAGATCGGCTATTACTCGTTTAACTAGTCTACTTAGCTGTGATAGTTTTCCTTTTAAATTCATTATATGTACTATTACCTACCATGATTTTCACATTCCCAGAAGCAACCGGTTAGCTTTTATTATAAGCTACTACTCATAGCTAAGTAAAGGAACCCTAAAAATGTTTGAACTATTTCACGAGCCCCAATAAAGTCATTGCGCGCATACCGTATGTCTGATCGGACTCCACAAAGGCTCAAATGGACCGTGAACAGTAAAGAAGTCGTATCCAACTTGGCTGGTTACTTGTTTGACCAACAAATTGCTCTCCAAGCGTCACTACATTGCTAGTCAATACGCTTCGCAAACTTCCATACGAAACACAGACATCAGAGAAAAGCAGACTCGCAGTATTAAGCCAGATGATGTTTAATATAGTTGTCTCGTTAAATACTTATGGTGCACCAAAATTAGTTAGAATGCGACAGATAGTACGATAATTTTGGGCTGTTAACGAATTGTCTCCACTTGAAAGCACACCAGAATGTTAAATCCCATATTAACTTAACGCACCATAACGTTAGTTCAGTACAATTTTCACTAATGAAGATGGAGGCACTGACAGGTCACCTATCAGATGTCACTTGTGCTTGTATGTCTCTCTCAAACTTTCTCATCTGTGCATTAGTGAGATTAGATCAGATGTACAGAAATCGCTCAACTTAAATGAGTGGATCTGCTTAACTCTGATATCTGTGATACGAAATGTCTTGGTCGTCATTTGTTTATTTATTCGGCTTGTTGTTGTTTACCGAACGATCAGTAGGGTTAACTCAACGTTTTCGAACATGCGTAAGATAAATCTAAATGACATTTACTATACTATAATAAACATGGTAAAGGTCGCGGGTGTTCGCTGGATGCGGGTGGCGCAGGACCGGTCATTGTGGAAGTCTTTGGGGAGGCCTATGTCCAGCAGTGGGCGTCTTTCAGCTGACATGATGATGATGATACTAAAAATTACAGTTCAAGCAACCTATCGTCCATTCGAAGTACCCTGTAGATCGATGAAACGTAAATTGTATGAATATGATTTTAGACGGCTATGGCTGTCAAAGTCAAGGGCACAATTCCTTAGGCTATCCAGATTTATCTCGTTTGCGAGATCACACCTAAATGTCAGACGAACTTGAGGGCGGCTTTCTTTATTTTACTATGAATCGGCAAGAAAACTTTGCTAATGACTATTTTTCCATTAAATTCGTTTCCGTACGTACGTTCTGTCACTGACAGTAAAAGTAATTGAAAATCGCGTAGGGAAAATGACTGCCTTATCTCGATATTTGACAATTTCCTCTCAAGCACGGTAATGTGTAATCATTTGAAGGAGCCTTAACATAACACGTCGGCTGCCATTTTCGGTTTTATATAATCGCTTCCTATTTGGCGCAATTTCAAATACTAGCGTGATCCAAAGACACACAGAGATTCTCATATTTTTTTTTAATTTGTAAGACAATATTTTAATGAAACTGTTTTTTTTTATTAAGGATCACCAACGGATAATACATCATTCATGCTTAAATAACTTATTAATATTTTAAGTTGATGCTTATCCAATTAAAGGTAACCACATCTTATTCCAGTATCTTTGAACATTCTAATATAAGTTCAGTACAAAGTGAAAAAACAGTGTGTACATTTGGATAAAAAATATTAAAAATAAGAATACAAAACTAATTCCGTGACTAATATAAACAAAAGGAACAAGAAGACAGAAAATAAAATTTTATGAACTATGTTGCGAAATCCTGAGAGCTGAAATGCTTAAGTACCTCTCGTTTAAAGCTTCCAAGACTGTCGCAAAGCATATCTGCGCCCAAGGAGTTTGGGAGATGGTTACATATGTGGAACATTCTCGAGAATGCAGAGTTGCGTCCCAGGTTTGTTCTATTGAAGCGATCTCTGAACAGCTTGTAGACTCCCGGGCGCGGCAATCTCGCGGGTACGGTAATATTAATCCTAGCTAGTAATTCCGAGCAATCCAACCCTTTAAAATTAATTAGCTATCGAATGACAAAACAAACGACCTTATCTCACTCAAGCGAATTGATTTGCCCCGCAAAAGCCGTGACCGCGCTCTCTCGCTTAGGATAATGCCGCCATGATCCGAATAAAGCTGTAAGATACTGAAATAATACAATATCATACTGATCATTTGAATAATTGTATTATTTCATAGAATAAACATTTAATCTCACACCTAGTAATTTTTTTTAACTTGGTCTGAGCATTTAAAATACATGGAATAGTGCTGGCGGTACGCCAAAAAAGCTACAATCGGTGTTAAAAGCATGAAAATCAGAACGAGTGATCGATAGGTCATACGAATCAATTTGACCCGTAGCACGAAAAAAACACAAAAGGATCAACAATTTTTTTTTTTTGTTTTGTTCTACGGGTCAAATTAATTCGTATGGACTAAAGATCAAACGTTCCGATATTCATGCTTTTAACACCATTTGCAGCATTGTACTGAATTTCGGGGTGTATCGCTAGAACTAGAACACTCCAAAACATATACACATGTCATCACACAAAATATACTCTAGGCCAAGAAAAATATGGTACACATTGTATGAAAATTCAATATGAATCTCTTACAGAGATTAAAACCGACTATCAGTTTGACAAGCAACTAGACTAAATAATTGTCGAGATTATGAGAATTTCATTCGTAGGGACAAACAATTTACGTAGTATTTGGAACAGAGGCTACTTTCGTTCATTATTTTTATTCGCAAATTAAATAAGACATAACTCATAAGCTAGAACAAAGGTTCTTGCTATGTAGTGGCAATTTAAGTTTACAACACAAAAACGTAACCGTCTGTGATACTGAGTACTCGTATGTTTGTATAAAGATTTCACACGTCGTTTCATCGCGTAATACAAATTACATTTCCAAGAAAATGTACTTCCATTTTGTCATAGCCCCTAGGCGTTTGTAAATGGAATTTAAATGTAATTTGTCATACATTCGCGGCAATATTTATAATGAGGTTTAAGACTAAAATAATTATCAAAGTCATCAACATTGATTAAGACAGTTAACGTAGCTGAGAACTGAAGCAGCAAATAAAACTCATATAGATATATAAACCGATTCTATAAAAATAAACACAAAACAATAATACTTAGGAAAACGTCGCGCACGTTTGACTTGTGTAAATTAAAAGTTAATAAAGAAACTTGTATTAGGAAAGTTAGCGATCCCGTGCATTAGGAAGTTAATCCCAAGTTTGATATTTGTTTTGACTTTTAAAAACTCCTCGAGTTCCTTGGCATGATATTTTTGCGCTTTCTGAGAAATTCGTACCACAGAAATGCTCATATTATATACACACATAAACTCATGACTTAATTCCCTAAAGGAAGGTGCTGTGCTTACCACATGCAATCAAATTTTCATCTCTCCTGTTCGGAAAATTCGAATAGCTGCCATATAAAAGCAGACAAGTGCGTGGCGGGCCACATGCAATGTAGGGTTCCATATGTCTACCCGTGACAGTATAATGCAGATTTAAAATGTCACAAACTTACTATGTATTCGACACAACTACCAACTTATTTTAGCCAGTGTAGTAGTAGTTAGATCGTCAATATCAAGGAAAAGTAATATTTTCGGACAGGAGCTTTTTTGCTGCAAATGAGTTGTACTGTATACTCCCTTAAAATAATTGTATTCAATAACCAACATAACTTGATTTATTTATTACCAGTCATACTTTAATTGAGAAATGGAAAAGTAAGAAGTTACCTTTTTTAAGTGGTCCATAGTAGAATCCGTTGGCGTCATATTATACTTAATGTGCTTAGTTTTGTTTGGTTTTGTTGGAGTCAAGTGTGGCCTCCCCTCCTTCTCTGCCAGATAAACGGGTGCGTCTAGGTATGTGCAAAAATGTCTATATAACGAATTAAAAAAAATATCACAGTTAAGTAGACATTTACTTGTTAATGAGTAATAGCCGAACTTAGGAAATATACTGGAAAAGTAAACTTTCGTACCATTTCCATTGATTACCTACTAAAATAAGTCGGTAGTTGTGTCAAATACATATTTTCCCATGCCTTAAATGTCTACGATTGATTTTATGACAAATAACTGAAGGCGCAATGCAACATTTTATTCCACTTTAATAAGCCATTCAGGGCAATTCTATTTTTAGTTTTCGACACATTTGCTTAAAATGCATATTTTAGAATACCTGTCCCTCACTTCAATTCCTTGCTTAGTAATTGTAATAAAAAGGGTTTAATTAGGCTATTATTTTCGATGGTTTTGGTAAATATTTAAGTACTGTAAATATCCATAAATCGAGTAACTAACTTAGTGGTCATCAAATTGTATGAATATTGTCCCTTACCACTGCGTTACCAGTTTTTTTTTACTGCAATTAAGGTTAATTAATGCGTTTTTACCCCTGAATTCCTTTTAAATAGTTCAGGGACTATTTCGATTTTTTTTGTAATATTTTGTTTAATGTGTGTTATAATTTTTACGCATAAATAAAGCTGTTCAAAATAGAATGGCCCAATTAGCATCAAAAGTCTTATAATAAGGCCAAAAAGAAGTCGTTTCATTACAAGCAAGTAATCAAATTTAAAAAAGAATGACCCAGCGTACAAATTACTGAATAAAATCCTTAATTATTTTCGGACAGAGTATCACATGACCTTTTTTGTTGCAAATTAGTTGTATTATACTCTCTTAAAAGGACTGTATTCAATAATGAGTACGCTGTAAGTATATAAAACCATTTGTTTTAATGTAATAAGATTAAGGAAAAGTATATTCATTAGTTATAAGTAACATAGTACTGATTGAAATGATTGTAAACTACAAAACAAAATTAAACTTAATTTTTTTACGATAAAATTAAATGTAAATTATAAAGAGAAAGTAGCGTCCATTATCTATTTCGATTAGGTATGTATCAACTCTTAATAAAATGCAGTTCTTTTTTACTCTTGTCATCGTCGAAAGAAATATTTTACCCTTGATCTATTGGGACTTTACTCGTATATTGGGTGAAATGGATCATTTTCATGTTTTGCTTCATTTTTTCAACCTTTGGTTAACTTCTACTAATTCAGTGCGACTTATATTACATGTTTAATGATGGACAAAAATAATATTGCAGTGAAAGGTTGCTAGGTATCACATCGCCCACCCCACCTCCGTAGTCAACTCTTACGACACTCAAGGAAAGAAAGTGCGTGGCGCTATTTTAACCCGACATCGCAGGGCAACCAGAGAAGTGCTATTGAAAATTGGCCTTGGCCTTCATTATCATACACTTGGCATTTATTATACACAAGCTGCGAACTCTACACGAGAGCTTTATTATTGAGTTGGGGCTGACTTTTGCGATTAACGAGAAATTAGCCCTGAGTGACTGAATTCTTGGTTTCAATTAATATCCTCATAAGATCTTGGCATTTTTGTACAATGCTAATTCTTGCAGGATAACTGCAAAACATTACTAACGGGTTTTCCCCAACAAGATATCATTGCTGATATGTCATTATAAGCACGATTAAAACGTTACGCGATTGCCCTGCTGTTGATAAACATTGCATTACTGGTTGCACTCTATATACTATTGGAATTCTGGCTTTTGCAGCTTGTTTATTAGAAAACAATGAAAACCCTTTCGGATTTACGGAGTTAAATTAATTACAGAAAGTATTGTACGCGCTTCCAGGCGATAATTAAAATTTTATAGTTTACTGAAACAGCACTGTGTGTGTTCAAGAAAAGATAGTACGATTAATTAATTGGGCACAAGGACGTTTACAAGCGAGTAAAACAGGATTAACACGCTATTATGTACTAATTAATTTCTTATTCACGAGTCGAGGCGTGATGACTGTATTACGTACTCCGTGTGTATTTGTGAGCAGTTGTTACACATTAGACATTAGTGGTTCCATTATTTTCGGTTCATGAAATACAACCCACTGCGCTGACAGCCGGACGGACGGATAGCGGAAGCTTAGTAGCAGGGTTCCGTTGACACTCTTTGACTTCAAAACCTTAAAAATATCATCAGCTAACCATGCATTGTTATCCAAACTAAACGTGTGTACGAAATTTCAGCTCAATAAAGACATCTGCTTCAAAATTGAGTTGCAATATTAAACACGAACAAACATAGTTACATATGTATAATGCAAGTTAAGTAAAAGCTTGTAAAAAGAGAGGAATTATGTAGGTCGATTCATAGTTCGACATCACTCCGACAGTTAAATTTCATAGCAGACGCCTAATAACGCGCGGGATAAGTAACACATTCAAAAACTCGTAAACGACCTGTTTAGCCTAGTTGGTAGTGACTCTGCCTCCGAAGCTAGAGGTCCCGGGTTCGAATCCCGGCCAGGGCATTTATTTGTGCATTTATCACGGATATTTGTTCTTGGGTCTTGGATGTTTTCTATGTCTATATAAGTATATATATCGTCGTCTATTACCCATAGTACAAGCTTTGCTTAGTTTGGGACTAGGTCGATTTGTGTAAGATTGTCCCCCAATATTTATTGATTTATTTATTACCAAAGGTCATTTCACATAACATAATATTTTTATAGTTAATATATCGAAATAATCATTTTTCCAAAAATCCGAAACTTTATCACATCAATCAATAATTCTACTTTTAACAATCGTTATTTTTGTTAACAAGTTCTACTGAATTAATTTTCATGTGCTCTACCTAGCCCTTTTGGGAATATAGGCGTGAGTTTATGTACATATTTGTAAATACCACTAGTGCAGTTTCAGAACGCCCCTTTAAAAACAGTGCGATTATTTTGTTTTCGGTTCTTCTTTCGTTCTTTCTTGTGCTAGGTATATGTATATAATTATTATTGATTGTTGAATATTATAAAAACACCCAGAAAATATTAATGATCAGTGATGAAGGCAAGTCTAGTTTTTAGTGTGCAGGCGATATTGCTTCCGTGAGACACTCTTATGAGAGTGATTTATGATTTATTACATATATTTATTTGCATAAAAACACGGTACACTGGTGGATGGTTAAATTAATTAAGACTCACATGCTTTGCCATATAGATGACAAAGCATGTGAGTCATAATTAATAATAACATCACTCATACTGAAATGTGCCTGCGCCTAATCTCGCGTCGCCTGATTGCAGGTGTCTTGTCCTAGTCACACTAGGAGTACCTAATGAATGTTGAATTAAGCTTTATTCTTGAATTATCACGAGTAATGTAGGTACGTAAAAGCTTATGATATTTTTAAAGTGTGATATTTTGTCACTGCTGAGGTGAAAAGTTGCATGTGTCACATGATAAAAATCATTTACATTTTGCTTTTGAGTTCCTCGCTAAGCACGTGATTAAATTTTCAGATCTTTCGCTTGCTCGGGACTCAAAATCAGCACTCTCAGCAAAAACACATCTTTGGCTGTCGTGCTGCATCAATAACTATTAACATACAATGTCAATAACATGCCTAACTAGGAGTGCTCGTGGCCCAGTCGCGCCCGCGTACCGGGTGCGGTATGCGAGGCTAAGCAACGTGGGGGCAGGTCAGTCCTTGGATGGGTGACCGCGTTGAGTGGTTACTAACTGAGCGCTCCTGTACTTTGGAAGGCTCGTTAAGCCGTTGATCCTGGTTGCTGTCTACGACAGAAGTCGTTAAGCCAGCTTAGAGGCCTTCGGGCGGCTTGAGAACTTCGAACAGTCAAGTTGCCCACTCACTTGACAAGGGGGGTCGAAGTTGCACCACGTCCGTAGGGAGTACCCACCGTTACCCTACACTTGAACCCTGGGTGGTGCTAAAACTGTAACAAAAACTGGCAACCGTACTTGTCTTCTCGAAGACCTCACGGTTCGAAAATAAATGCCATCCGATTATTATTATTACTTGAATATAAACCAATTGCATACGTATGGACAATCTCGTGGTCATAGCATAATTCGTTAGTGCTGAATTGTTATGGTAAATACAGTTCTCAAGAAAACACATTGTCATACTCGAATGCAATTCTAACATCGCAAACATCTTTCGCGTAGACAAATTTAATCCTTATACAAACACTATAAGGTACATAGTAGTTTAACTAGTTTTCAAGCGACTTCAATTTTAAACTTGTTCTGAAACTACAGTTATTGTAATGAAAGTCCACATTTCTTGAGAGAAAATGGATTTTACATTACTAGTATATTATTACTTACTCTTCAGAAACAACCCAGTTTTATAAGTGAGTGTTCATTCGGTAAAGAAGCTATATTCTCTTGTGATGAATGTTTTTTGCGTACATGTACAGGTACATATACTCGTACATATAGTATTAAACTAATTTATTTAATCGTATAGCATACATTTGAAATAGGCAACTTAGTTGGACATTTACATTTAAATGCAAGTGAATAAAACAATAACATTGCAAAATTAAATGTCAACATTCAGGGTGCTGAGCATTCATGCAGCTGCGTTGGGTGTTAGGTGAAACAGATCGTTCATTGATCCTGGATACTTGTGTAGGGGCAGCGTTGGACTATGTGTTCCATGGTTTGGACTTCTTCTCCTGAACAGTCCTTCCATCCCCACTTGTGCAGTAAGTAGTTATATCGGCCGTGACCAGTCCTTAGTCTATTTAGGTGGCACCATTGTTTACGAGGAAGATCAAACCCTGAATATCGGCGAGTGGGATCTATGGTGTCAAAACTTCCTGTGTTATTTGTGGCCCATACATTTTTCCAAGCCTCATACACATCAAAGTTATGGTAGTCCTGAGCGTATGAAGGGTTTCGGGACTTGAGGCGTTGGGGTGGTGGATAACAGAACTCGTCGTGGATGGGTAACGAAGGAGCAGCCTCAATTTTTCAGCCTCTCTCTGCAGTGCACGCTTTCTTCGCAGGTTTGGGTGTGCTATATGGCAGAGAGTAGGCAACCAATGTGTAGGGGTAGACTTGATGGTTCCTGATATACACCGCATCGTGTCGTTCGATTTGGTATCTATTTTTGCTACGTGTGCACTTCCTAACCATACTGAGCCACAGTATTCTGCGGCAGAATATAACAAGGCGATGCCAGTAGTGCGCAGACAGTCGGCAGAGGCTCCCCAAGATGTACCACAAAGTCTATGCAGGATATTGTTTCGCGAGGCAAGTTTCATTGAGAGTTTTGAGAGATGTTCTTTGTAAGTCAGAGATATATCGAGGGTAACTCCGAGGTATTTAGGGTATAGGTTGTATTTGAGCTTCTCTTTATTCATAAATACCGTAGGCTGATAGTTGGCCGAGTGGTTGCTGAGGTGGAAACATGATACCTCGGTCTTGCTGGCACTTGGGATTAAACCACCACCACCACATCAGCCGAAGGACGTCCACTGCTGGACATAGGCCTCCCCCAATTTCATGGGGGGTAAATGCCATAATCGCCACACTTGGCAAGTGGATTGGCGATGGCAGTATATCCACCGCACTCCAGGGATGCTGCTGCCCATCCCCCGGTGGTCTTGGTCGCACTTTTAGGACATACCCGGGTCCAAACGCGGGTTGGGATTAAACGCCAGCACTTAAAGTACTCAGTCAAATGGTAAATGGGTCGTTGGTTAGGGAACTTTCGCCTTCCGGGAAGCATTTGCTTTGTACGACCATTGCTATATCATCAGCATAGATGGATTTTTTAGCTTCAACTAATAAAATATGAAAAACAAAAGAAAAAATATCTTCTAACCAACCAGATCGCTCATACACATTTAGCATCCTTACTTTGACTTACAGAGCTCGAGCCGAGTTTATGGTTTGTAACGATGTCGTAGACGTACTGCGAACATTGCTATTTTAATTAAACCGAAATCTTAGTTGGCTCTGCTTAGTTCTTAGCACTTTGATATCAAATACATCGAATAAGTCGGGACCCGACAATACCTACCTAAAAAACAAAATAAAAAATGCTATCGAACCAGAGGAGCCTACCGCGAACTCAAAACGAAATATCTGCCTCTCTGTCGCTCTAATATGCAACTGCGACAGAGAGGCACATATTTCGTTTTCGGTTCGCGGTAGCGCCTCAGATCATTTGTTGTTGTGAATTTTGTGCTCAATTATGAAGTAAAATAAAACAGAAGTGTTTATTCAATCTTCAGTCAAACTGTAACATTACACAAACGCTTTAAGACAATGAACCGATTTGTATGTAAGCGCCATATAATTTTCGATAATTGAACGTGTTTATATTTTGCAGGTAATAAAATTTAACACGCACGTATACTAAACGCGGTTCTCTAAATATTTATGATAATGCTATATATAAATTAACCTCAAATCTGGGCTAAAGAGAAAACAACATGTCATGCAGATTTATAAAACACACTATTATAACGTGTGATGGTTTTTCAATAAACAGCGAATAATTGAAAAATAAATATATACTAAAATTTTATTAAAAAACCTGTATTACTTGTAATGCATTCAATATTATGCCTAAAAAAATTTCAATAACCGTTAATAAAACTTAAAGACATTCAGTTTTAATCTTGGAATTTGCTAGTAAACCATTTAGGGATATAAGTAAAATTTAAGATTGCCAATTCATTGAATGGTGTTTGTAAAGTCCCCAGCCTGCAGTAGGGTGGGTGCGTGGGGACTAATGCCCATTCCCTCTCATCTATGTGGCCTGTGCCAGCAGCGGGACGTATAATAGGACTGATGAAAATGATGATGTCGATAAATTCTAAAATCTGAACGTTTGATCGTCTTCATCATCCGAGCGTTATCGCAGTACAGTTGCATCCTGAAGCATGCCCGGGGTCCGCTACCTAATCCCAAGAATTGGCGTAGGCCCAAGTTTTTACGGAAGCGATCTCCTAACCCAGGAGGGAAACTAGATCTTATTGGGATTAGGTTTGTCAAGTCAAGTGAGTGGGCAACTTGACTGTTAGAAGTTTTCAAGCCGTGCGAAGGCTTGTTACTGGGTTCAACATCTTGACGTGGCTTCCAAAATCTGAACGTTTGATATTCCTCATATTCCGAGATAATCATCATTTTATCAATATGCATTTTTATTCTTTTGCAAGGTCCGTACCGACAAAAAAACTTTCTATCTTGGTCTGAGGTCCGTACGTGAGCGAAGAATACAGCATTTCGAGCTACTAGTACCTAACACAAGCGAGCGAGCACACCTGGTTTGGGAGCTAAGATGCCTTATATATGCGTTGCGTTGCGTTGCGTTTATGAATGGAATCAGGACGACGACATCGTGGGAATCTATTCATGAACGCAACGCAACGCAGCAGTGTGGCCCGGCTCTTTTGCTACAGCGCAACGTTAATAAAAATGATACCTGCACTATCTAGCTAGCTAGCTAGCACTAGTGCCTGTACATCCTTGCGCTGTGAGACCTTGACAAACGTAAGATTCAATAAAAATACCTTCTTAATACTTAAATAATACTCTTACATTTATGAGATAATAACTGCGTTGCATTTATTATTCAAGTTGTTTGTGTCAGTATTGTATAAAATGACGACGTCAGATAGCTGAATTAATTTAATCGCTCGTCTGATGAAAGAAACTGAAATATACTCATAGTACTGTACTGACGTTTGCAATATACCCAACCTAAGAAAAATTAGCAAAAGTAAATACTTTCTTATGTACCACTTAGTGATATTTGTGCGTATACAAGAATCCCAAAATTAAAATAAAAACTGTTTTGTGGGTTACCTATTAGCGATAAGTGAGGTTTGTAACTCGTAATCGAGAGTGTGCAAAGAAAACTTCTTAGGATCCTATGTTATCGTTACCATTATGGACGGTCTATCTCAGGCTATAGTCAGCGTATGGCAAAGTTTAATGTCACATCATTAGAAGTCAGACGTAAGCAATCTGACCTTATTTATTTATATAAAATTATCCATTCCCATATTGATTCTCCTTATCTATTGTCACTTTTGAATATTAACATAGTTTATAGGATTCGTTCTCCGATAACTTTTACTCTAGCTGTCACTTGCTGACTCTAGCTGTATACCGAAATAATACTTCTTATTATAATCCAATTGTTCGCATGTGTCGGGAGTTTGATGATTTGGTTCGCGTCTGTAAGGATCTTGATGTTTATGTTTCCAAAATATCTCAATTCAAAAAATGTGTATATTTAGCAACAAACAATTATTTTGGATTATTCCAATAACTGTTAAGTGTGCTGATATTTGTTTGACTTCTTTTATCACTATCTTTGTAATTCCAATTGATTTGAAATACCTATGTAATAAAACTTCTTTTTCTCATAAATACACACATATATCTTTACCTCCAAATTTTTGACTCAAAGCCATGATGTGTACATATGTTTTGGACTGTAATCTAGTTATAAGTGTCTTCGTATATGTATTTATTTGTTAATTTTGATTACTGTCTGTTTTATGTATCTTGTGAAATAAAAAAATATGTATATATTTGTAGTGATGTAAAACGTTTATGTTAAAAAGAAAGAATCATCATCAAAGATAAATTATGTACTGGTGTTTCTATGTCAAACATGTACCAATATGACGCCACTACAACTCTCTGCTCACGCCAATTCGCCATTCGGTAGATTTTTGGCGTAAATTCTCGACTAGTTATTTTTTTTTTGCAAAAACAGGATGTTTTTACGTGTCTATTTAATTGACTTCAATACGAGATTGTGAAAACAAGCTGTTATATAGGTTGGGCAAGTGTGCCGGTCGTTGGCACGGTCGTAATCGTTACACTGTCGTCAACTCCATGACCTCGGTTCCGGAGATGAATTATGACAGAACGTTTATGATCTTTCTTACGTATTTTTATGTGGAAATCAGCAGGCTATTGACTTAAGGATAAAACTTGGAATAAATTGTGTAACGACTAGGTCCGGAGCTGTTTTATAATATGTAATATAACAATGTTGACTGATATGTGTGAGTGTTACTATTGGATTAGATTAGATGTTCTAAATACAGGATTAGATAATACGATTAAGAATGTATATTCGTTTTTTTCTGAAGGGATGTTTTTGTACCGGTAGAATTTCCCATTTAAAAGTAAACCCGCTCCCATATATTTAGATTCTCGAAGAAACACCACCTCGCCAATGGCCGATCCATCTCATAATCATAACCCGTCTTTCACTTTTCTTCCATGGACGTTGGCAGTCACGTCACGGGTCATCGAGTGTCCCAGTATGCGGGCACACGCTCTGAATTCCTCATCTGGGAATAGCTGAGTCACGTAATCTATCATTTAAAATCTGTCATGCCGGGCGGGCGCGACGCCAACACTTCCGATCCAGACAAATAGTGGTGTTTTTTTCTAATCGAAATTTGCTTTTGATAAAAAGTATATTTAAATTAGGAATGTCCACAAAACTCGTAATAGTATTAAAAGACTGATTTAAATGACCTATAGTGTTTTTATTTTCTGTTTGTAACGTTTTATTTGTGTGAGGTGTGCAATAAAGAGTATTCGTATAGTATTGTATCGTATTTTAGACTATGATCTTACAAAGCATTGATAGATGATGCTATTTCTTTTATGATGCTATTGAAGAGCCACACGCATGTAAGTAATTGAACATTAAATCAGTTATTACCAATACCCAATCCTACCTAATATATTATACCCAATCCTTCTATGTATTTGAACTAAACACATAAGGTACTAAAAAGAACGCTCGTGGCTCAGCGGTACCTGCATACCGCGTGCGTTATGTCTCCTTTATTAAGAAACGTTGGCTCAAGTCAACCCTTGGATGGGTGACCGCTTTATGTGGTTACTAACTGAGCGCCCGCGTGCTTTGGAAGGCAAGTTAAGACGTTGATCCCGCCTGCTGTCTATGACAGCAGTCGTTAAGCCAAGTTAGAGGCCTTCGGGCGGTTTGAGATATTCTAACACTCAAATTGCCCAATCACTTGACAAACCTTATCCCAATGAGGTACAGTTTCCCGAGTATCCCCCTTAGATTGGGAGGTCAGAGGACAGTCGCTTCAGTAATACCTTCAGTAAACGAATACATTCTCCAATTGCTGATAATAGGGAGCGGATCCAGAGCATCCTTCAGGCTACAACTGTACTGGGATAGCGCTGATGATGATAATTGACACAAGGTACTAAAACTTTAACATGTTCACCAATAACCATTAAGATATAAATGATAATAAGCGGACAATTATAATATGTATAACACTTATTTGAACCTTAAAATCTGACTAACAAAGAATATGAATCACGGACTGTCCGCATACGTACATTAGTTATTTGTTATACAAGGGTGCAAAGTTGTATTTTACCCGCGAGTGTTTCAACACACGAGAAGTAAAATACAACTTTGCACCCGTGTGTAATACAAAACTTTTCTCCTCACTATAGCGAGGAAAGTGCAACATGCAAAAAACACAGTTCCACAGGCATGATTTACATCACTGGAATCACTGATTTTTTTACGATATTATAACAGAAAACTCTGGAAGTTGTGTATATTTACGTGATCGGTGATACGTAGTATCTATTATTGGTTTGTGGTCGGTGAGAATTTGTGTATGTCAACTAAAATTTTCTTTTAGTTTACATTGACATTGACAATTATGACATTTCTGACGATGCGTTTTGAAACTGCATCGACTCAACTTGTGCGTTCACAATTATACTCAATATCATTATAAAAAAATGTTAGTTATGGAATTTTAAGGTTTAACTTAAAATCAATAAATAAAGCTAAATTTGGTATTTTTTTATTAAATTCTCAAACCATTTATTTAATGATGATAGATATCAAACGAATATTTATGAGCGTTTTACGTTTTGTTATATGTCAAAAGCTACTCAAACACGCTCCAAGGTCAAATTACTTTCCCCACTTGTGGATAAAATGCGTTTTTACCCGCTTGTTTAGGATAAAAGACGGCTTTCCGAGCTAGTGAGGGGAAAATTAACATACACCACTGTTCAACTCTATTACAATACAATATCCTCTTCAGACCTCTCACAAGTCACAACACAATGTCGACTAAGGGACAAAAATATATCAAAGTGTTTGAGTACACGACTATTAAAAGTATTTAAATTTCAACACACCTCACACAAATTATTTAGTTACAAACAGAAAGAAAACAGCAACATGTAAGTAGGTAGAGGTAGACAACTGGCGGTCTTATCGCTAAAGAGCGATTGTATTACTTGTAGGTTAAGATTCAAAAGTGGTAGACCACTTTCTTGCCGACTGTAGCTATACTCACTATATAAACATAACTTTTTTACCCTCCTCGAACTCATTTACGGCGTTCACACAACCCGACCACGTGTCGTCTGATCCGCACATCAAAAAAGGAAAAGTTGTAAAACAATCATTTAATTTAAGACTTTATTAGTTACAGTTACGGTTGGGTTTAAAACGAGCAAGTTACTGCATAACCAGAAGCGTAGGAAAGATGTCGTTCTTTTGCCGTTATCATATGTCATGTCATCAAAGTATTTTTGTGAGTGAAGCATATGAAAGCGTAAAATGAATATCAGTACGTTCGAGAGAAATTAATCTGAAAATCATGTTCCAAGCTGAATAACTGCAAAACTAAAGCATATGTACGGTTTAGTATGAGAGTTAACGCTCTGGTCATTAAAAAGTGATCGCAGAGTTGTAGGAAACTACACCAAATCAACTCAGTACCTACTCGTTTTAGTCGCGCAACTTGATATATTGCTAAATTTCATGGTAGTTTACCCAGTATTCTCAAACTTTATAGAACAACGGTTTGGGCAGAGATAATAATACTTACATTGTATATTGTACGAGCAGCGAATCACACGCACGAGTAAACGCCGGCTTCACACAAACACGGCAATATTTATTTATTTATTTATTTACTGAACTATCATCTGTTAACGCTGCGGTAAGCTTCCCGATCATTATGATTGCGAGTAAATTAATTCCACCCTTGAGGTGAAGGGAAATTGGGCTTTTCTGGAAAGCTTAGGAGAAAGTTTAGGATACAAGCTTGTTGAAAAATACCTACTAGGAAAAAGGCGCTCTTCTCAATTACAGACTACATGTATATAAGTTGGTGTCGATGGCACAGAATAAGTAATAGTACATGTCGATGGTACCTTTGATATGAAGGTACTTTTGGCGTAAGCAATTACAAAGAGCAATGCGTGCCGCCTTTGGTAGTTTACTTCTGTAATGCACACATGCACAATGCAAAGTATTTAATGATTAGGTAATACATTGTTATTTAAGTTATTTTGTAGTAGCTGACACTATAATTTCATATTTAACTATACAATGTATAAGTATATTGTTTTGAAAAAATGACACCTCGCCGAGTTTCTTACGCCGGTTCTTCTCGTGGCAGAGGTATATTTTTCCGAACCTGTGGTAGTTTATTGACGTTCATAGGTGCATGTAATATGCCTAATTTGAAGAGTGAGAGAAGGGATACAAATATATTAATCTGTTTGAGTACACGACTACCAAAAGTATTTTAATTTCAACAACAAATATTAAATACAAATTAATCTCAACCATCTCTCATTTGATTCTCAGTAGTTTTCCCGAACTGTGGGTGGACATAATAAGAAAGACTTTCAAAGTACGAGTAAGTATCAAGTATCCTACTCTTTCTCTCACACACACATTTTTTCTGACAAATAGACGACAAGCGAACTTCTCTGTACCAATGTAAGTAGGTACATTTGAACCAGTTAAATTTAATCCCTGTATTTACGGCTATATAATTTGGTCTGCCCGGAAAAGCCTCCAGCAGAAAACGAATCGCATTTCGTTAATTTAATGTTATATTGCATGCAGGCGTGTTAAGTCCCGCAGTTCATGTGAATCATCGAAGACAAAGTTAATTATCCATTTGACAACCCTCATCATCATCCTAGTGTTATCCCAGTACAGTTGCATCCTGAATAATGCCCAGGGTCCGCTACCTAATCCCAAGAATTGGCGTAGGCGACAGGTTTTACGGAAGCGACTGCCATCTGACCTCCCAACACAAGGGGAAACTGGACCTTATTGGGCTTAGGCTTGTCAAGTGAGTGGGCAACTTCACTGTTGGAAGTTATCTAGCCGCCCGAAGGCCTCTAACTTGACCGGAATCAACGGATTAACGTGCTTTCCAAAGCACTAGAGTGTTCAGTTAGTAACCACTCAAAGCGGTCACCCATCCAAGAGTTGACATAGGCCGACGTTGCTTAACCTCGCATACCGCATGCGGTACGTTTCTCTCTCTGTTTGACACTACCACCACCGCCGCCATATCAGCCGAAGGAAGTCCACTGCCAGACATAGGCCTCCCCATTGGCGACAAACCGGCGTCGGGCAACCGGGCGTCGGGCTTCTGATAGACTCTCCCTTACAATTTTCCTCTCACGCCCCTTGTTAAACAATGTACTATTTTTTACATGTGTAATAAGTTATGAACAGTTACATGGTGAGGTGAATTCTTACATACTTCTTCTGTGGTAGCGCTTTTATGAGAAGAGGCTCTGAACTTGTACTATTACTTATTCTGTGGCTCTGACCGTGAGAAAGAGATAGAAAATGAGCGTCCTTCAATTCGGTTAGAAGTATTTTGTTATTTCGTAAGTCTAAGTGTTTTGTTAGGCAAAAGCCACAAAGGAAAACAAGTTAGCGGAAATGACAAATCGACTTAATTATTCCCAAAGGTTAAGTGCGAGCGGGCCTTCGTCACGGGTAACAAATAACCACTTACGGGGCAAGGCCGGGAAACTTACTTCTGTTCTTAGCTTTATTTTATTGTTACATTTTTAGGGAAAACTATTTTTTCGTGGGTAGGTACTAATTTCGTTTGTTAACAAGGTGTTTAGGATTTACTGCCCACTTAGTGAGTGTAAGTACTCGCTCGTATACCTACTTGCAAGGTTTATAAGGTTAGAAATTATATTGGTTTACTTAATCTGAACTGTAATTGAACAACAAACCTGAAACTGTTTGAAATCATGACTTAGGTTATTTAGTTTAACATTATTGTTACGTGTGTGTACGGGTATGGTCATAAATACTACATCTTGATTAATTAAAACTGCATTGATTACCGAAATACCGATTTATTGATAACTGAATAGAATGCACTCCGCGGCGGTTGGTTATGCACTGAGGCGGACCGCGGTTTACGCAATGTATGAAATATGAAATTGATGAGCACGCGTTTGTCGCTATGTGCGGTTCGAGACCGTACATGCTCCCGGGCGCGCAAAGGACATGAAAAGATTAGGTTGATAATGAATTAATGATGTTTATGATTTTTGATGCTACAAGATGATAAACAATTCTGCTTAATACTAAAATGATTAAAACAAAGATGATACCGACATTTTATACGTGATTAATTTTGTTAAAACTACCTCTAGTGAATATTGGGGAAGATGCTGTGTTAACCGAGTACACTCTTGCACTTTTACCGTATTTTAGTTTATTACGCTGTACAAATTCGGTGTTTTACGCCGCTGCGCCCACTTTTACTGTAGTCCGTTGAATGTGGGTCGCTGCCAGTGTGTCTACATTGGTAGCATCCTACACCAACATCCGTCCCAAATTACAAGGATCTAAAGAACACCTCATCAGGTCTCTTACCATCGTCTCTGATGCGGCAAGACCCCGGCGGATTATGATGTCTAAGCATCGCATGTCTTAAAAAATGGTCTGCACTTTTTTGACAACACAATCCATGGTGTGAAAAATTAGTTATGTCATGTCCGTCATCATACAAGGTGGACCCTGTAACTGGAGCAAATATTTTTAAAAAATTCAATATTCTTCAATTCGGAAAAATTGTGATCTAAAGTTAAGACGTCTGAGTAATGGATCTTGACACGCCGAGATTATAGCGCATCAGTCAATGCAGTGTTTAGTCATAATTGTTTTTGCATTTTTTGTATTCATCGATATTTTTGTTATTCATCATTCATTTGGCTTTGTTTTCTGATTTATTGTGTTTTTAAAATAAATTGACATGGATATTACGTCAGAAGAATAATAAAAAACACGTAAGCAATCTTTGAAAAAAATACTTATTTTTAACTGAGACCACTTGGAAATAATTACTGGGCCGCTAAATAGGCCACCGTTTAATTTTTTGCTCCTGTTACAGGCCCCACCCTGTATATTGCGACAACAGATGCCATTGATACAAACTTCGTTAAAAGTTATCGTAGTTTACCAAGAAAGTCTGCAAGTACCAACTAAGTAAGAACTACAGAGAACTCGAGATAATACTCATACAACTGTAACTATTTATCATGATCTGCTAAGCGGCGTGACTGTTGTTTATGCGACATCGCGACTTAGTTCGCCGAGGGACCAGTAAAATAAACTTGAACACATTTTAACGCAGTCCTTTGTGAAATTCAGTTTATGCTGCATTACATAGTATAGAGGATAGTGATTAAACACGTTCCCTGTTCCGTATACACCGGGAAAAATTAGCTCCTCAAATTCACTTCAATATTTCTATACTCTAGTTCACAGTCCTACTAATTGCGGGAAAAAAATACTCTAATTAGGACCATACAGTAATTAATACGATTGTGAACTAGGGTATCGATTTATTGTATTTTGTTTCTTGGGCTTATTACTCGTACTGCTTTTGCACCGGCAATGATTCGGAGCGGGCCTTTTGATTAGATGCTGGCCAAGACCAATCCCATTTAAAAAAAAAATCGTATGTCTGTTCTTCTATGTCTTAATATTCTCTATCTATCCAGATGTTCTCCTCTATAGGTCGCATTTCTCAACAGATTCTCGTGAAATTTTGTGAGCAGGTTCAATAATTATACATATTTTTTTATCGAGACAGTACTTGGAAATTTTGAAATTTGAAAAAAAAAATATTGCGAGGTCTGCAGCTCACAGAGCCTCTAGTCAAATAAAAATATGTTTATTCAATCACACATGCAGTTTCACATTATTCAGGTTGGTGCCTCTTTTTATTTAAGTATAGAATAGAAATACCTGTGTCAAGAGACACCGCTCTTCCATTATCTTGTAGCTTTAATAGCACATGGTTAGTTTTAATTAAAATTAGTGGAACTACACTTTACAAGAAAATATGGTATTGAAAGTTTATATATACGAATTACAATTTTTATGTTAGAGAACTATTATTAAAAAAATGGTATAAGTACAATATATCTTTATAAACTTAGTGCTAACCTGTTGACATGAATTACGTATAGGTACATGGCCCAAACTTATCACGTATTTTGGACTAACTAGCTGGCACAATGAGAACCTGCATAAAATCAATACAAATCTCCTATTGTCAGTAAGATTTCAACGACCTAGATCTTTTAAAAGTGTTTTATTGGCAATATCCTCGGATACCAGCGATCCCCGGCCCTATTAGCAATTGGAAGCATTTCATTGTATTTGCCCCGAACTTATTACTGCTGGGATTGAATCGGGGATCTGAAGTGAAACGTCTGTTTTTATTAATTTGTTTTCTAGGTACCTAAAGTTCTTCAAACTATTATTCAATTTAAACTATTTATGTACTAGATGTAATACTATTATACTATTCTGTGGTACTAGGAAGGGATTGGGTAGTGGACCCCAGACATCCTTCAGGATGCTACTGTACTCTGAATAACGCTAGGATGATGAAACTACTTATGTACTGCTCTACTAATCATCAAACTGTTATTACACCAACGTATGATTTGCCTACAGCGACATATTTCTCAGCCCATCAGGAGTTCTTCTTCAAGATCAGTGTTCTTGCGGTGCGATGTGATCGGCAAGGTGCGAAACATGTAGCCCAAAGTGATAGATAATAAGAGAGTGGTTTTTATAACAGCTTATGTGTGCTTACTTACTCCATTGGCTCAGCAAACCATGATGTCAGCAAAATGAGTTTTAGCTTCCGATATGAGATTGCAGTAACTCTATTAAACTGTTGATTTGGAGTTCGCGCAGCAGAAAAGGCATCTCCAGCGATACCTTGGGACTAGTATGATAAAATCTGTGCCTTGGGCATCTGACAGTGCGTAAATCTCCCGGCCGGCCACGGTATGCTCTCTTCACTTTGCGATCTACCCCCACAGTTACAAAGCCAACACAGACTAAGAGCTAACGATTAATTTACCTTAATTTGTAGGAAATATCTATAATATAAAATAATTTTGTACGGCCACTTACCCAGAACATCATCTGGGATCTGAAACAAAAACAATTTAATTTCAATTTAACAACTCAACAAAACATCGTTTAATCTTATTAATAAATGTCCTGTTCTGGTAATGGTTAAAAATCTTTACCAGAATCTGATTGTAAATCCAATTATCCGAATTCTGTTAATCGGTTTCTGAAAAAAATGCTTTCCGTTTTCCTTTCATTTCAATAAATCCATTAACCAACGTAATTAGAGGAACAGATTGGTATTTCAACGCAGACAGGTAATGCCTAAAGCGTTCTCTGAAAAATACCAAGGCATTCCCAAAATAAGTATTTAATTAATTAATATACCAGACTTTACTCGTATTCTTTAGATTTACAACAGCCTTGCTAAACTTCTTTTAGAGAATAATACTCGCAACATAAGCAAAGCATTATGTAAATAAATATTAGGTAAACCCTAAACATATCACACATAGGCTAGTTTTCTACATATAACGCTGACCATCGGTGCTGGCATGCATAACTATAATATATGATTGCTGCGTTGACATCGACAACTCAGCGTTGACAAACATTAAAAGCAGCGTGTCGGCGCCGCTAAGTGGTCGATGCAGTAGGTACTTCATCGTAAAACTAGCGCCTTAGGTTAATACTAGTACCTACCATCATTTATTTTGTAGTTCTTGAACGTAATCAATAAAATTAGGTTGCACTTGCAGGCACTATTAGAATGAATTAGGTACTGCGCTCAGTAGCCAATTGCTCTATATTGCTCCGTAAAGGCCTCATCATAGATATGGGCCTCATTAATGGACTTACGGTGCATAATTAACTAAACCACTGTATCAAAATTGCTTGTCGTTACTAAAAATATTTTCATTTTCTTTTTTTTTTCATAATGGCAAATTATCACTATACGTGCAAGCAAAGCATTACTGCAGTACTGGTGAGACGTATGAACGCAATTACGTCCAATGTCAAAACCTTCATCCCATCGTAGAAACACAATCATTTTTAAAGGGATTCTCTCAGGGCTACCTCACCTGTCCCGCCAATAATATCTATCAAATAATCCTCTAATACCTTACACGTATCATAAGAGGCACGTGACATATTTTTGGCTAGGTAAGTTAACTGCGAACACAACGCGTCGCACGAAGAGTCACACATAATTAAATAATGCCTAACACCACCTCTCTTCATTTCCGGCATCACTTATGCAATTTGATTATGATGCAGTCATCGTTTTAGCTTTAACTTCCTTTTCGCAACCTAGTGCGTAAAAGCGAGACGCAAATCAACAATTAAGAGCTTTCATATTCTATCACTGAGGAGAGAATTTCAGCAATAAGTAAGATTGAGATGCTCATTGCTCAGCTCCCCTGACACTCTATTATGGCGTCTTTCTCATCAGTGACTGCAAAAAGGAAGATGTAATAAGTGCTTATTTGTCATAATAATTTATACATGTTGAATGGAGGCTCATTAATTACTCGAGAAAGTGAGCGAACAAACGCTGTCTTTTCAGCGTGATTGCGGGGTTTGAGTAATAAAGAAGCACTGAAAATTGATAGCAGTTATTAAATGGCGAGACTGAATAATTGATTGTTAACATTTCCTTCTAAAAGCGTTCCTTAGTAATGGCGCTGTACCCTGAGTTATCATTGTAATAATAATATGTTCGAGTATATGTCGACGTAGAACTATAACGGTACAGTCAGGGGCATAAATATGTATCCATATTTGGAACTTATTTCAATAGGTGAGAAAATATATTCATATTCGTTTATTGCGATCATGTTCATTGTCCATACAGTAGGTCTTAAAATAGGTTTTACAGTAGGTACATGTTACCCTGCTGGGGCATTGCAATTTCTTACATACTAACATGTCAACACAAAATTTAGTTTTACAAAAGCTTTTAGATATAAATAATAAAATTAAAATTAGATCAATTGGTTATGTCAATTTATAAGCGGACTGAAATTATATTAAATTAAATTATTACTAATAATAATAATAATGAATATTAGCGATATTATTACATTCATTGCATAGTGTCAAATAGTTAATTAAAATTATGATTAGTTAGTAGCAAATACATTAGTCAACCAGCAGTAGGTATATGTGTTATTTGTTTTTTTTTATTTTTTTATGTCATTTTAATTTTAATTTTAGTTTTTATGGGTTCTTGCCTGTCTAATAAAGAATTATTATTATTATTATTATAATACTTTATCTAGAGATTGGTCATTTAAAAACTCATCAATTGAATAATAGGCCTTATCAAGAAGTAGTTTCTTCAGTTTGTTTTTGAATGTCTTATCGTTTAATTCTTGTTTAAGTGCTGTGGGTAATTTGTTGGTTACGATAGTACAACGATATTGTGGGCCCTTTTTACACATAGTAAGTTTGGAGTTTGGCATGGCTAGTTGGTTTCTATACCTACTATTACTTTTACAAACATCTTTCCTTTTTTTAAATAAATCTGAGTGTTTTCTTACAAAAAGTGCTACCTCCAAGATATATATACAGGGCAATGTTAGTACTTTAAGTTTTATAAAGTGCGGGCGACAGCTGTTCGGCACGTGCGTATTGGTCAAGATGCGGACGCATTTTTTCTGCATGACAAATAGGTCATGTGCATCAGTACTGTCGCCCCACAAAACCACGCCATAGCGGAGCCATGCATGCGCATATGCATAGTAAGCTGTTAATGCGGATTCAAGGTTTGTATTCCTTTTTAGTATATTTAGCGCATAGACAAACCTAGACAATTTTGATTTTATATTTTGTATGTGGCATTTCCAGTTAATACTTGTATCTATTATTAATCCTAGTAAATTAAACTCATTGACCTCTTCAATAGGTTGACCGTTGTTACCTAGTTTTATTTTGAGGGCATTTTTTTGAATGGGTTTAAATTGAATAACTTTGGTTTTCTTTAGGTTCATCAATAAATTTTGCCGTGTTAGCCATTTGGTTACATTTTCAAGAGTTTGTTGTAATCTTTTATTACATTCGGTATTACTCGTGCAGCCTAATAATAATGACACATCATCAGCAAACATAACACAAGAGGCATCTACAGCTTTTGGTAGGTCATTTATATATGCGATAAAAAGCAGGCAAGCGATCACAGAACCTTGGGGGATAGAGCAAGAGGTGACACGCATTTGTGATGTTATTGTTTTGACTTCTCTTGATTCTTTATGATAGTGATCTATCTGGACCAGTTGGTATCGATTATGTAAACATGACTTTAGCCATTGATAAGCCTTCCCTCTTATACCCAGTGCGTAAAGTTTATTTAGTAGGGTGGAATGGGAGACCCTATCGT
Organism: Notocelia uddmanniana; assembly: GCA_905163555.1. Lineage (NCBI taxonomy): Eukaryota > Metazoa > Arthropoda > Insecta > Lepidoptera > Tortricidae > Notocelia > Notocelia uddmanniana. The sequence continues at coordinate 12,038,861 of LR991068.1, forward strand.
AGTGTAACAGAACGCCATTGCGCTCCGTCACTTCCATATTGAAATATTTTCCAAGAGACAGTCAGATAAATTCATGGTTTCCCCGTTAAAAGCATTATTAAGAAAATAGTCGGAAATAGGAGTCTTGGCGAAAGCACAACCATGTCATATATGTAAATGCTAAGTAGTTTCGTATGCTTAATAAGTTTCCTAAATAAGCTTGAGCATTGCCATTGAACAAGCACTATAAAACAAAAGAAAATACTTATAATAGACATACGGGGGAGTTTTGTCGAAAGCTGAAACGGAGACGCTTCGCCCGCTTCGCTTGCTCGGTCGAAAAGTAAATATTTAATAGAAAGAATAGGCGGGTGTTAATTATATTACTAATTAGAATTCTCGACTTGGCATTCAATCATACAAACTAAGAACGTAAGATACAAACAATGCATAGAAAATAAGCAGATCTATATAATGAGTCTAAAATCATAACAATCTGTCGGGCGGTTGACGAGTTTCAATTTTATTAGCAAATACGTAGGGTACTTCCTTCCTCACAACACGAGAACATGAATTTTTAGTTGAGGCAGCGCCACTGTTACTTGAACCCTGGCACGCATCGATATCGCTAAGGTTGAGGGCTCTCTCTATTCTGGACGGCAAAACGTTCGGTTCAGATGGGATGGGAAAAAGTGTGGAACGGCGGTAACGTCTTGTCGGGCGAAACGACGGAAGGTATAGTTTGGTTGTTTACGGTCGATTGGTAGGAATGGGGACATTGGTGGAAAGAGTAGATTGTATCGGATGGTCGTATTGAGTGCTTAGGTGGGAATATGCGTTTTGACACGAACGACTTGTCAATGGCTATAAAAGCAAGCGGTGGACTGCAGTTGGGGCTTTTTGTGATTCGGCGGTGGGCTGTTAAAATACCTCTGGCTTGTAGCACATATCTATCGGTGGGTTTCTAGTAATTAGGGTAGGGAATTCTCTGTTATGTGGCGGCGCGCTGCATGATACGAGGATTTTCTATCATAATAGTATAGTTTGTTTAATTTTGTGGGGTTTAGTGTTGTAGTGTTTTTAGTTGAAATCCTATCGTTATACCAAGGACTTTGGAGTAACGAAAGGATGTGTTTGTTGTTCTTACTTAAGTTTATTTGTGTTAATAATGATACATTGTTTATTTCGTTGTAAAAAGCCAGAACGTTAACCAGATTACCGTTAATCTGACGGGGTACATACAACCTAACGGCTGTCAAGCGTGTTTACCCCGGAGCTCCGTAACTTACCAGATTGGGGTGTCCGTCTGGCATCACCTCTTTACCAACATAGGTGATGCGTCTAGGCCCCCCTGTACTCTCGGTGTCCAGCTGACGATCGGAAGCATGGCTGGCACGATTGAAGGCTCAGCATAGGAGGTTACTCCGCTTGCGGAAGACGTCAGTATCCGAGGTGCAGTCTTGTTAAATATATTTATATACACAATAGGGTGTTCTACTAACACCGCCGAGCTCTCGAGCGTGTTGGGGGGAACGCACAACACACAGGCGTGTCAGGTTTCTAAATCCTAGCTTCGCCGGCTAGACTTTACAGCTTAAAGTAGGGACTTCACGGCCTTATTCGGAACTAATTCCAGATTCCTGGAATTAGTTGCGAATAATGCAGAGTAGGGATGGGAAGGGGTAGTGTTAGGTTAAATTCATACACAGGGATAATATTAGGCATTTAGGATGGGTAATATTTCTGTAAGTGAAGTGTTTTATTTCCAGGATCACAGTAGGGATTCTTTTAGTGTTTGAAGTGTTTCAGTCGCGGAATAGTTATAGCTCCGATGGCAGAGAACGAAGTGTCTTCAGTATACGTGCGTAAAAGTGTTAAGTGAATAGTGAGATAAGTGAATTCTTAAGCTGCTAGTCTTCAGGTATTTAGCATAGGCCTGATAGGGACCTAGTTACGGTGAGGCTGAGAATGCCGATCCTAGTGTTGTATGTTTAAAGTGATCAGTGTACGTTGTGAATAGGAGGTGGGCATATACCCAGAGTATTGGGCCATGTCTACTAGGGACTGATGTCTAGCAGAGCCGTACATCAGACGTTTTCCACAATGGGTAGCTGAACGCTCATGACGTGGTTAACTCGTTTTCTAATAAGGGGAATTCGGTGGGCTACGTGTTACGGTTCGGCATTTTTGGCTTCAACGGGAGCTAGGCGTGCTAGTGATAGGGCTTAGAGCCGCTAGGAGCGATAGGGTTAATAAGGCATCAGCGCCTTCAGTGGTAGTGTAGACTAGAGATGCCCGCGAGTATCTGAGTGGCCTAGCAAAACAGCTTACCCTGTTTTGCGAAGCTAGAATATGTAGAAAGCTGTAAGGATAGCGCGTCCTGCCCCATCCTACTACTCTTGCTGGCAGCGTAAGTAGCTAAAAATAGCACGTCGCAACATATACAACCAAGGATAACTTTCGCAAGATTAGGGTAGTCAAAGTGTAGTGCTTAGACTAGCAGGTATCCTTGGTTTAGGAATTCAAAGTGCTGTGGTGGGAGACTTGCCCTCCTTCGACGACACGCCCCCGTCAGCAAGAGGCAGAGAGAGACGCTTACAGGTGTGGTCGGGGTTAAATTATCTATACAAATATAAAACCATATTTCCAAGCGCTAGGGCCGATAGGAACAGCTAGGTGAGAAGCCGGTTAGTTGAGCTACGTAACGCTCTAAGTTTTACATTAATAGGACCATTACAACGACTAGGACAGGCAGAGTAATCTCTAGGCTCCTCTCAAATAGGCTAGTCCTAAGTAAAACCCTATTAGAATTAGTTTCAAGCGTGTACTTTAATAATACAAGCTGCCAGCGCAGCCCAATCTTAGTTAGGTGGCGTTTAGGTCAACTGAGTAGCGATGTGTGTAAGGATAGATTAGGTCGCGAATATTAGTAGAGATGAAGAGTCCAACGATCCTACCAGCTTCACATTAAAGTTCAGGGGTTGCTTACGGTACACAACACTAATAGGGTTCTACCATAGACGATCACAAGGCCAAATCATTTTCATAAAGCTCGTTTTTCTCAAAGCGACTTCCGTAAAGTTTAGTAAGTTTTCACGGGGTGCGGTAGTTAGTGGGGTTGCAGGGGCATTTAGCAGAGGGGGTTAATATTGAGAGGGGCGTACGTGACAGTAGGCTTTGGACATGTCCAATAGTAGCCCTACTGCGTATTGTTTATTGTCTATGAAGTCTAAGGCGGACTGTATGTACTTATACACTGCAAGCGTCGTGGAGCGTTTCTTTCGGAATCCGTACTGGTTACTGTCTAGTAGATTATATTTCTCAAAAAAGTCATAAACCCGATTTGACATTGTTTTTTCGTATATTTTCGAAATAGATGACAACAATGAGATTGGTCTATATTGGCTTAAATCGTTCCTATCACCGCCTGGTTTCAAAATTGGAATAATTTTGGCGAGCTTTAAGGCATCAGGAACAATTCCTTCCTCATACGACTGGTTTATCAGCCGCGTTAACGGGGGACTGAGTTCCGCTGCGCACAGTTTAATTAACGCTGACGGGAGTTCATCTATGCCAAAACTATTTTTATTTTTTAAACGCTTTATAATATTGTATATTTCATGCACAGTTGTGTCACGTATAAATATTGAATTTAAGTTTAACGCGGGAGTAACAGGCAGGCGCTCGGTCACCTGCGCCGTCGCGGCCGCGGGTCCGAGCGGTGACTCGCCCACCGTCGCAAAGTGCTCGTTGAAGGCATCGTCATCATATATACATATTGGTGCCCTCGAAACTCGAAAGTTAAGCATAATCTGTCTCGTAAGATTATATACTCGTAAACTATGGCCTTGTATAGGATACAAGTTTGTTAAATCGCTGCATTTGTTAACACAATGAAACATCAAGGCAATACGGGGTCGGTAACGCGCTTGAGATCGATTTGGAGTCACACGCGTCCGTAAGCTACGGTGTCTGTTTACCGTCAGGCAGGCCGTAAGGTTGTATGCCACCGTCGTTGAATAAAAAAACCGGCCAAGTGTGACTCGGACTTGCGCACCGAGGGAGCACAACAAAAAACAAATGTGATTTATCAATATATTGGTATTTGTTGGTAAATAATAAACGTTATCACCAAATTTCAAGTTCATAGGTCAATGAAAAGTTAAAAAAATCTTCGGAACAAAGTATGTGACAGTTGACAGATGGACACGCGGGTGACAACAATATATAGAAGCCCGTATGGACCCTTCCGGTACAGAACTCCAATAAGCAATTTTTTTTTTTTAAACCCGACTACGTAGGAAAATTTTAGTGACATATGGACAACTAGCTTTTGCCCGCGACTTCGTCGGCGTATAATTCGTTCTCGCCTTAAAATGATTTGTTTTCCCATACAATCTTTCTCAAGCTCAGGTGGACACCAGGAACTTAGGAGTGACATGTTGGAGAAGGAAAGTCAAGAATAGATCGGACTGGAGATATTTGCTTGACCAGGCTAGCCTAGGGCCCATCCGTGGCTATAACGGCTCAGATGATGATGATGATACAATATATAGAATAGAATAGAATAGAATAGAATACAAATTTATTGTCACATAATGCACTTTACAAATGGTGAAAAGTAAACATACTTAAACATTTAATTTATTTCACAAAATAAAACCACGCACATTAATGTGACCTTCTTTACACCCCCTTAAGAAATTATTTCAGTCAATATGACATTCCCTAGAAATCCTATTGTCAAAACGAATCATTAAGTGCTTATTTCGGAATATCAAGTGTACCGATTCTAGACGAATGAATCTCGTCAAAAACATTACATGTACATTGTACAATGATAAAAGTCTCGCTACGCAGTTCTGCTGTAAAACGTTATCCCAACAGAGCGAGTTCTTCATGTAAGTATGATGACCGAAGGCCGGAAGCAGAGCGGCAAGGCATGCGAGAATAATCACACAGAACGGGCTTCTCAAGGATGAGGGCCGAAGGCATAAAGCGGAGAGGAGAGACGCGCGAGGCTGAAGGCCGATCCTCCCAACAGAGTAGATTCTTCATGTAAGGTTGATGACTGGAAAGCCGAAGGAGAGTGGCAAGGCATGCGAGGCCGAAGGCCGAGCTATGTCGTCGCCGAAGATCCAGTTGCCATATTAATGAGGGTAAATTATACTCCATTCGTTCGTTTTCACGTGATGCCTAGACATATAAACAGACAGACAAACAGACACAAATTCTTAAAACTGTTGAAACGATTTCTGTTATCGATTCTAAGTATCCCCAGCCAACTTTTTTTCGAATATCTTTCCTTTCCAGACTTTCGACCCCTTTTCTAAGTGTACATCTAAGATGCTCCAACTATCTATGCTGACGATTGGGCTGCCCAGCTCAAGTGATCTCTTATATCAAACAGTTTTTATGGTGTGAAGGGTCAACAATTACGTAAAAAATAACGCACGATAAAATTAAATGGTACACCGACGATACAAAGTGTGCATTGAAACAGCTGTTTTGTATTTAAGCACATGAATAAAAACAATGCCAAATTATCGCAAATGCATTTTGATGTACACGCAAAGTAGAACTTATTGCGAAAAGGTTGTGCTCAAAAATAGCTTCAACAATCAGAAGGAATTATGATACTTCGGTTTTGACATAATTAATCGTCAACTTGTTTACAATTCTGCTATGCTTTAAGTTAAATTTCTTGACACGCTGTTATACTCCCAATTGGCTGAAACTTAAATCGTAGAATGGCGTATGAGGATTAAACCACCCCGTTTCATCGACCTTACTTGCATCCCCGATCCCACTCGAGAACCTTTCCTCCCCAACGGCCAACGGTTCTACGTGCAATATGCCCCGCCCACTGCCACTTAAGTTTAGCGGTTCGGAGGGCTATGTAGGTTACTTTGGATCTACTGCGGATGGCCTCATTTCTGATACGATCACGCAAAGATACTCCCAGCATAGCCATCTCCAGTGCTCTTTGGGTGACTTTGAGCATTCTTATGAGGCCCATAGTAAGCGACCACGTTTCAGTGCCATATGTCATCACTGGCAACACACACTGGTCAAAGACCCTAGTCTTGAGACACCGCGGATTATTGGACGAAAAGATGTGCCGTAGCTTCCCGAACGCTGCCCAGCCGAGTTGGATTCGACAATTAACACCTTTCTCGAAGTTGGACTTACCTAACTGGACAGTCTGTCCTAGGTATAATATATAATCATCTACAACTTCAATTAAAAGTGTCCGATTGTAACGGAAGTTGGTGCTACGTGCTCGTGCTTTCAAAACGAATGATTAAGATTATTTCTGAATATCAAATGTACCGATTCTAGACGAATAAAGCCCGTAAAATATTACATGTACAATGATAAACGTCTCACTACGCAGTTCTTCCGTAAAACGTCCTAACAGAGCGGGTTCTTCATGTAAGTATGAGGGCCGAAAGGCAGAAGCAGAGTGGCAAAACATGCAAGGCAGAAGGCCGAGAATTCACACAGAGCGGGCTTCTTATGTAAGGTTGAGGGCCGAAGACTTGAAACAGGGAGGCGAGACACGCGAGGCCGAAGGCCGAGCTTCCCAACAGAGTAGATTATTCATGTAAAGTTGATGACTAACGGGCCGAAATGGAGCGGCAAGGCACGCGAGGCCCAAGGCCGAGCGTCCCAACAGAGCGGGCTCCTTATGTAGGGCCGAAGGCCTGAAGCAGAATGGCAATGCAAGCGAGGCCGAAGGCCGAGAGTCCCAACAGAGCGGGCTCCTTATGTAGGGCCGAAGACCTGATGCAGAGGGGCAAGGCATGCGAGTCTAAAGGCAGATCATTCACACAGAGTGGGCTCCTCATGCCGATCATTCACACATAGTGGCAAGATAACCAACAGAGCGGGCCCCTCATGTAAGAAATGAAATGAAATGAAATGAAATGAAATGAAATGAAATGTTTATTCACAAGAACATACAGTGTACAATAGGTGTTAGGTACATAATAATATTGCAGTTCCAGTCCGGTACATTCAGCCATTTCAGGCATGTGAAAATTAAAATAGGTTCTTAATTTAACTAAAAATTACATTAGTTAAGTAAAAACTCATATCTATCCATGTCATAATAAATTCATAATTATAATATTTGATGTCATAAAGTTAGGCGTAATATTTAACAAGATAGAATTCAATACAAAAGTCAATTAGGATTAATTAAAGAATAAATTATGTCAATACAAAAGTCAAATTGATATCACTAAATTAATTAATTATATTTAGCAGATGTCAAAATCTATGTCCCAGAAATTCGTTTACAGTGTAAAAACAGTTATCGCATAATATTTTAAAAACTTTTTTCTTAAACTCATGACCTGATAATGTCTTTAATGATGACGGTATTTTATTATAGATTTTCACGCACATGTTGTACGCGCTTTTGTTCCTAAGGACGAGTCTGCTGTTTTCCGGTAGTGCTAGACGATATTTTCTTTGTGGCCTAGTTGTTTCTTTGTCAATTATGGTAAAAAGTTCTGAATTAGCTTGAACAAAATTTGCTACTTCGAAAATATAAAGGCAAGGTAGCGATAGTAAATTAAGTTTTTTGAATAGTGGTTTGCAGGATTCTCGACGATTAACGCCACATAATGTTCTTATGCATCTTTTTTGAGCAATGAATGCGCGATCGGCGTCAACGGAATTTCCCCACATAATAATTCCGTATCTTAAAACTGACATGATATAGCCGTGGTACGTCAATAAGGCACTTTGTAATGAGACCGTGTTTTTAAGGCGCCACAGCGCAAAAATAAATTTATCCACCTTCTTGCAGACTATTTCTACATGGTCCTTCCAGTTGCAGTGTGTATCTAATGTCACACCTAGGAAAACTGTTTTATTTACTTCTTCGATTTTGTCAGAGTTATGTTTAATTTTGAGTTGTTTGGGCTTAGTCTTATATGAATAAAATTGCATGAATTTAGTCTTACCGAGGTTAATTTCAAGGTGGTTAAAGTTAAGCCAGTGGATAACATCTTTTAGTGCCCCGTTAATATCATTTTCAAAGTCGTCTATATGTTCACCTTCGATTATTATTGTGGTATCGTCAGTGAACAGGACGCAGTCATGTTTAATCGAATCTGGTAAATCATTTATGTATAATAAAAACAAGAGAGGTCCTAATATACTCCCTTGGGGGACGCCGTATGCGGTAGTTTTATAGCTAGAGCTGAATGTGGTTATTGTGCTATCGATAGTTCTATTGATTTGCGTGCATTGCTCTCTATCTGATACATAACTTTCGATCCAGGAGTAGGCTGGTCCTCTTATTCCATACTTGTATATTTTGTCTAAAAGGAGCTTGTGACAAACCGTGTCAAATGCTTTTGACATATCCAGAAATAGTACGCCAACTGGAATGCTTTTGTCAATGCATTTGGTAATTCTATCGTTTAGTTGAAAACAAGCTAACGCGGTAGACTTTTTTTTCCTAAACCCATTTTGTTCGGATTTTAGTATGTTATTTTGTTCTATGTAAGTTTCTATTCGCGAATACATGGCTTTTTCGTATATTTTTGATAAAATGGGAATCAAAGCTATCGGTCTATAATTACATAATTCAGACTTATCTCCTTTCTTAAAAATGGGCTTTAAAATGGATTTTTTCAATCTGTTGGGAAATATGCCTTTTTCAAATGATATATTAATCAAGTGTGAGATATGGAATGAAAGTGGGAATGAGACTTCTTTTAGTATACTAGTAGGTATTTTGTCATAACCGGTAGACTGTGTGTTTTTGAGTGAGTGTATTATTTTGTGTATTTCGTGAGGTATGGTAGGCGACAGAAAAATACTTCGTTGGCAAGTTGGTAACTTGTTTGGATACTTTTGAACTGAGTCAGTTGTCTTAATTTTGTTTATATTTGTAAAATAGTCATTAAATTCCTGAGCTATGTCTTGCGGTGACTGTAATTTGTTTTTACATCTACCTGTAATGCTAGGTATCTCGTTGACGACTGGTTGAGCAAAGTTACGTTTTATTACACTCCATGCTGAGGCTGATAAGGCTGAGGGCCAAAGGCCCGAGCGGCAATGCACGTCAGGCCGAGAGTCACACTGCCTAGACATATAAACCGATAGACAAACAGACACGAATTCATAAAACTGTTGAAATGTGTTCTGTTTCGATGCCAAGGGCCCTCCAATCGCTCCATTGATTTATCCAATATCTTCAATGTACAGATTTTCGACCCTCTACAGCTGTATTATATGTATACGGATAAGCATAAATCCAGGGGCCTTTCAGCTCGAAGTACGATTTTTTCTATGGAAATGTTATTTCAACTTGTTTGTACCAGATGTCACTTGGTGCTATCTCTATCGCACTTGCATATTGAAGTGACAGGGATGCAGCGGTCGTGCGGTTAGTTCTTACTAAATACACAACGGTGCTACGATCTATGTGGAGTATTTCACTGGTATCTATATTGTACTTTGTGCATAGATCTAAGGTGCTTCAACCGTCAATGTTAACGATTGGGCTGCCCTGCCCAAGTGATCTCTTATATCAAACAGTTATTATAGTCTGAAGGGTCACCAATTACGTAAAAAATAATACACGACAAAATTAAATTGTATACCGACGATACAAAGACTGCATTGAAGCAGCTGTTTTTGTATTTAAGCATATGAAGACAAACAATTCCAAAGTATCGCAATTTTGATTTACACGAAATAATAGACCTAATTGCTAAAAGGTTATGCTCAAAAATAGCGTCATCAATCAGAAAGAATTATAATATTTCGGCTTTGACATATCGAAACGTCAGCTTGTTTACAATACGTCAAATTCTGTTATGGCTTAAGTTAAATTTATTGACACGCCGTTATACTACCAATGGGCTGAAACTTAAAGCTTAGAATGGCGTATGAGGATTTAAATCACCAGTTTCATAGACCATATTTGCACCCCCGATTTAATCCCTTTGAGGGTGATTATCGGGACAAAAAGTATACTATAAGTGAATCCAGATTATATACTGTTTAGTATACACAAAATCACCTTGATCTGTTCAGCCGTTTTTGCGTGATTGATTAACTTTCGCATTTATAATATTAGTGGGATTACAAAGTGGGTGTCCGCTGGATGCGGGTGGCGCAGGACCGGTCATTGTGGAAGTCTTTGGGGGAGGCCTATGTCCAGCAGTGGACGTCTTTCGGCTGACATGATGATGATATGTAGTTTTTGAATCTAGAAAACGGTACTGAAATTGGGGTTAAGAGTCACAGTTAATTAATGGAATAAATCATAATAGAGTTCAAAATTTGAAGAGACCATGGTGGCTGGCGTGCACACTGGGCAGCGCAGCGGCGCAGCGCTTGCGTTTACTTTTTTTTCAGCTTCTATCTTAAGATTTCACAAATTTTGAATGAGGATGTTTTTCCTTTGTCGTCAAGTATATGCTTACCAATTTTCATTCCTGTAACTCATGGATTTTAGGAGTTCCCATACAAAATTCAACCCCTCTTTTTACCCCCTTTAAACCCAAATTCGCACAATTTTTATAGCCTAAAACCTGACCAGGTATTTACTCGACAGATTAGTAAAGTTTTCATCAAAATCCGTTTAGCCGTTTTCACGTGATGCGCGTTCATATAAACAGACAAACAGACAAAAATTCTAAAAACTGTTGGAACGTGTTCTGTTATCAATTCTAAGTATCCCCAGCCGACTTTTTTTCGAATATCTTCCATGTACAGACTTTCGACCCTCTTCAGCTTTATAATATTATGTATGTATAGATTACGACGAATCAATTGACATAAGAATAAGAATAAGAATAAGAATAAGAAATAGTTTATTGCCTTATAAAAAGTTATAAACAAAAAATACTAACAAAAAAATAACCGTTAACAATTTAGAAAGCGGCAAAAGGAACACATTCAGCTACTGCTGGCGGCCCATATTTGTACCACCAGCGCTGGTTTTCAATGTGCCCCTAACTCGGTCTATGATGTTTGCCGAGAAGAAAATGTAGTGACAGTGGGTATCATACTAAACTGTTGCTAAACTAATATTCAACTACCGAATTAAAATTTAAATACCTTGTGTGTGTGTGTGTGTGTGTGTGTGTGTGTGTGTGTGTGTGTGTGTGTGTGTGTGTGTGTGTGTGTGTGTGTGTGTGTGTGTGTGTGTGTGTGTGTGTGCGTGTGTGTGTGTGTGTGTGTGTGTGTGTGTGGTGAATGGCTAAGTTGTTGGGTTTTTTATTTACTATTTAAATTTAAAGGCTATTTCAAAATCGTGCCTCTGCCTCTCATGCAATACTTGCTTTAATTTGATTTTAAATGTCTGACAGCTGACTTTGTTCCTTAAAGGTGGCGGTAAATTATTCCATATCTTTGAAGCACGATATTTGAAAGAGCCTCTAAAACCAGCAGCATGACTTCGAGGAATGTTTAAAAAATTTCCAAATTTCGATCGCGTGTTTAGATTATGTACATCCTTGGACCATCGAAGCTTCTCAAAAAGATATTCAGGCTGTCCTTTCCATAATACTTTTTGAGTCGTACAGGCTATATGTAGCTCTCTGCGTAAGAATCATCAAAATCGGCTGACGCGTTAGGTCTCTAGAATGTCACAAAGCAACAAACACACATACATTGACACATTATCCTCCTTTGCGTCACACAGTCGGGTAAAAAAACAGCGGAATATATCAGGTATACAACCGTAAATTGTAATGGATGGAGAAAATAAAACGGTAGGCAACGTAAGACGCCTACCGTTTTATTTTCTCCATTTTTTTATTAAATAAAATTGGTCCAAGAAATATCTGTCGTCATACAGCGCGGCAACGCTGCCAGCATTTTTGGCTCCTTTGGACCATGTCAGAGCCGGACATTGGCCAGACATAATTAATTCATGTATACTTTTATATTTTTCGTGTTGTACATTTACTTTTTTGTATCTTAGTTTACTCTGTTAATAAAATAACCGCAAATGTTAAATAAACCCAAACAGAATATTATTATTCTTTAGTATTTGGTTGATAGTAACCGATAACATCACTTTTATTTTAGCGCCATCTAGCGTTAGTAGCGGAACTAAAATTAAAAACGTTGAGTGTAGGGTAGCTAACTCATGAATGACAAGCTGCCAACAAAGAAGTATCCACCTCAATAGTTATTCGACACTTCATGCGACTATGGCGTTTTCAATTATCGGCTGAAGTGCCGTATTTCCAGTTTATTTTCCATAGGCGTAGGAACTGCCGTGGTTTCGTCCCTTTTGTACACCCACTGACGTTTTTGCCCAATCGGGCGCATGGAGCGGGTACCTACAGTCAGCATCAAAATTAGTAACGCATATGAATTATGTCAATAGTATCTACTTATATACATCTATACATATAATAAAGCTGAAGAGGGTCGAAAGTCTGTACATGGAAGATGTCCGAAAAAAAGTTGCCTGGGGATACTTAGAATCGATAACAGAACACGTTTCAACAGTTTTTACAATTTTTGTCTGTTTGTCTGTTTATCTGTTTGTCTGTTTATATGAACGCGCATCACGTGAGAACGGCTGAATGGATTTTGATGAAAACTCTACTAATCTGTCGAGTAAATACCCGGTCAGGTATAAAAGTGTCGGGTATAAAAATTGTGCAGATTTGGGTTACAAGGGGGTAAAAAGAGGGGTTGAATTTTGTATGGGGACTCCTATCCATGCGTTACAGGTATGAAAATTGGTAAGCATATACTTGATGACAAAGAAAAAACATCCTCATTCAAAATTTGTGAAATCTTAAGATAGAAACGGAAAAAAAAAGTAAACGCAAGCGCTGCGCCGCGGCGCTGCCCAGTGTGCGCGCCAGCCACCACGGTCTCTTCAAAACATGCAATTACAATGTTACTTTTGCCTTTCACTTCATGTGCACTCACTTTATACCATAATCCCACTATATACTTAATATTATAAATGCGAAAGTTTAGATGTTTGTCACTGAATCACGCAAAAACGGCTGAACAGATTAAGATGATTTGTTTGCTAATAGTATATAATCTGGATTCACTTATATACAGACCTAGGATTCCGTGGGGCAAATTGTCTTGACAGCTAGGGACTTCCTATATCGATAAACTCATTTATCGATACTAGTTCTAAATACTAGTGACCGCCCCCAACATTGTGTGTTTTTTGTAACTTTAATTTTGTTCTGAAGACAAGTATGAAATTCACACGTAGCATCTTTAAAGTAATCGGCAGGTTACATATAAATAAGGCGTAATACCGATTGCACTATAAAATAGTTGATACCTATTATCTTTACCTCTTCAGATAATTAAATAGACGTAACTTACCTACTTAGACACTAACTATGAAACAATACTTGTCAATGTCATCGGACACTGTCATTTGTAAAGACGTGCTATTTCATACATATTTTATATTTGTGAATGAAAAATAAATAATGCCTCTTCAAAAAATAGAAGACTTGCTTAAAAAGTATCCCGAAATAATTAAATTAGACCCGCGTCTAAGCTACACTGTAGCACATGTCAAGTGACCTTTCATCGCAAAAAATATTCTCTTGTTAGGCACATGAAAACCAAAAGACATACAATCAGGGATGGAAGTAAGGTGGACCTATGAAACGGGGTTGTTAATCTTCATACGCCATTCTACGATTTAAGTTTCAGCCAATTGGGAGTATAACAGCGTGTCAAGAAATTTTACTTAAAGCATAGCAGAATTCATTACAAGATGACGATTCATTATGTCAAAACCGAAGTATCATAATTCCTTCTGATTGTTGACGCTATTTTTGAGCACAACCTTTTCGCAATTAGTTCTACTTTGCATGTACATCAAAATGCATTTGAGATACTTTGGCATTGTTTTTATTCATATTTATAAATACAAAAACAGCTGTTTCAATGCACACTTTGTATCATCGGTGTACCATTTAATTTTATCGTGCGTTATTTTTTACGTAATTGTTGACCCTTCACACCATAAAAACGGTTTGATATAAGAGATCACTTGAGCTGGGCAGCCCAATCGTCAGCATAGACAGTTGGAGCATCTTAGATGTACACTTAGGGAGGGTCGAAAGTCTGTACATGGAAGATATTCGAAAAAAAGTTTGCTGGGGATACTTAGAATCGATAACAGAAATCGTTTCAACAGTTTCAAGAATTTGTGTCTGTGTCTGTTTATATGTCTAGGCATCACGTGAAAACGAACGAGAACGAGTATAATTTACCCTCATTAATATGGCAAATGGATCCTCGGCGACGACATAGCTCGGCCTTCGGCCTGGCATGCCTTGCCACTCTCCTTCGGCTTTTCAGTCATCAACCTTACATGATGAATCTACTCTGTTGGGAGGCTCGGCCTTCAGCCTCGCGTGTCTCGCCTCTCTGCTTCAGGCCTTCGGCCGTCAGCCTTACATGAGAAGCCCGCTCTGTGTGATTATTCTCGCATGCCTTGCCGCTATGCTTCCGGCCTTCGGTCATCATACTTACATGAAGAACTCGCTCTGTTGGGATAACGTTTTACGGCAGAACTATGTAGCGAGACTTTTATCGTTGTACAATGTACATGTAATGTTTTTGACGAGATTCATTCGTCTAGGTACATTTGATATTCCGAAATAAGCACTTAATCATTCGTTTTGACAATAGCATTTCTATGGAATGTCATATTGATTGTAATCATTTCTTAAGGGGGGTGTAAAGAAGGGTGAAAGATTGTATCATCATCATCATCTGAGGCGTTATAGCCGCGGGTGGGCCCTTGGCTAGCCCGGTCAAGCAAATATCTCCAGTCCGATCTATTCCTGGCTTTCCTTCTCCAACATGTCACCCCTAAGTTCCTGATGTCCACCTAAGCTTGAGAAAGATTGTATGGGAAAACAAATCATTCTAAGGCGAGAACAAATTATACGCGGACGAAGTCGCGGGCAAAAGCTAGTTTACTATAAGGGAATAAGAGCTGTAGAACTCTTCATATGACCTCTTCTGCACCACCGCCACCATATCAATCGCAGTATCTCCACTGCACTTCAGGGATGCTGCTGCCCATCCCCCGGTGGCCTTGGGACTTTAAGACATACCCGGGTCCACCGGGACCTCTTCTCATTACTTCTGAATTCTGATGCTGACTACGGCCTCCATTGAGAAATAATATCAGCACAGCGTGTAAAAACCCGACACACGCGTCCGCTTGGTTTATCGTTGCTCATACTATTGTTCAATGCTCGCTCGCGCATAGGCCAGCTCGCGTGCGGTATGCGAGGTTAAGCGACGTCGGCACGGGTCAGTTCTTGAATGGGTGACCGTTTTGAGTAGTTACTAACTGAGCGCTCCCGTGCTTTATAAGGTACGATAAGCCGTTGATCCGGGCTGCTGTCTATGAGAGCAGTCGTTAAGCCAAGTAATAGGTGAGTACTCAAGCCGCTTCGGGCGGCTTGAGTATTTTCACCTATTACTACTGGACTAGACTTTATTCGGATGACCCAATAAAGTCTAGATTCCCACTTGGTCACATGATCAGATGGCTGTCGCTTCCGTAAAATAATAAATAGTTACTTTCATCGTAAATTTTCTTCTAGGGCTTTTCCAAGTTATTGATTATATTAAGATCCAAGTATCTGTTTTTGGCCACTCATTCTACGCTGAAATCAAGTATCTTGACCATCAATTACGCTGAACTTAAATAACTAAATGTGAGACACTTGAAAATCATTTAGTTGCAACTTTAACGGTGTAATCTACCCTCCGCTATTGCGAGGCGGCCTCGCTACAGCGGGCCCGTCAAGTTTTAGGTGTAACAAATGTTTTCATGGAAAGAAATCCAATACTAAGTCAATTAAGACTCGGACTATATGCATCATAATTCCGAGATTAACTTATTTATTTATTATTTATTAAGAATCAGGGATGGCCACGAATTTATTGAAATGCCCTAATAATACGTCAAATATTACGAAGGTATTCCAGAAGTTGCTTCAAACGGTTGCCTAAAAATAGTCGTCGAGATAATAGACGAAAGGGGCCTTGGTTCGGAAACGCGTACAATTTCTATATGAATCTCCTTATCCCTTTCCCCGAGGGACAATGGGGTTCCTCAAGAAAGGAGTGTATATTTTTTAAAGGGTCGGTTACGCCCTGGGACTTGCAGACGACCATAGGCTGCAGTGACCACCTACCATCAGGCGTTCAGCACCGACAGTTGTTCACCACCGAAGTAGTATAAAAAATGACACCTCGCCGAGTTTCTTACGCCGGTTCTTCTCGTGGCAATGGTTTATTTTTCCGAACCGGTGGTAGTTTATTGACGTTCATAGGTGCATGTAATATGCCTAATTTGAAGAATAAACTACTTTTATTTTTTTTACTTTAACTTCTATTAAATTTTTTATCTTCGATTTTTTTTTATTTTTTATTTTGTACCTGGTGTTTGTAGCGCAACGTACTGACAACGAGATGAAGTGATATCAAATCAAAGTGATTATTTTTTTATAGTTTCAAAACAGACGAACCATATTTATAAGCAAACTGAAGCATTACAAAACAAAGTCGTCATAGTACATCCTAGAAATATTTGTATACTCGTTTGCCTAGATAACATGTTCATATGAAATGTGAGATCGTTTTAGCGTGGTCGTTTGCAGAATGCTTCCCGACGGGACTGATGATAAAACCGCCTCGTTTTGACAATTTTCACTCGACTGAAGTGTTTGCCAGAAGAAAGCGCTTCCTTTGTACTCTATACAAAACGACATTTACGAAGGGTGAGATTTTGCGAAGCAATTTCCAATTGAGAGACTCTTTGAAAGGACCGGTGAGTTATAGAAATAATAGTTGTACCTATCGAAAGATGTGAAATTCATATATATTCATACTGGCATTTATTCTAATTATAACATTAGGTATACATTTTTAGGATTCCGTAGTCAACTAGGAACCCTTATAGTTTCGCGTCTGTCTATCCGAGGTTTTGCTCTGTGATTGTTAGTGCTAGAAAGCTGCAATTTGGTATGGATATATATAAATCAATAAAACTGACGAAGTCGTAAAATTAAATTTAATAAAATAAAAAGGGTACCTCCCCTACACGTAAAGTGGGGATGAATTCTTTTTTTGCTTCAACTCTATGGTGTGGAGTGTTGTTGGATAGGTCTTTCAAAATGAATACAGGTCTTCATCAAAAAAATTTTGATAAAGAGAATATTTTCGGAAATATTCACTCCAAAAAAAAATTGTGTCCCCCCTCCCCCTTTAACTTTTGAACTACGGGGCCAAAAAATATGAAAACAATAATGAAAGTAAAGCTTCATAAATACTTTCGACGAAAATGATAACGGACATGATCAGTTAAGCCATTTTTGAGTTATCGTAAAAAGTCTTCCTTTCTTATTAAAAGACGTATGAAAGGCTGCGAATGTATTCCCTTTTGTTTTTTTTAGAGTAAGTTAATTGGACAACTACGGATCCCTACACTGAGCATGGCCCGACATACTCTTGGCCTATTTTTAAATTCTAAATCTAATAAATCCTGTTAACGATTGTCTTATTCATATAACATGCCTACGTTTATTTACCCTACATAGGCTACATATACCGTAAGAAAAGATGTATTTGTATTTAATTAGGTATATTTACTTGTTCATATTTGAAGTCGCTAGAACACGTGTAGTAGATAAAAAAGAATTCGTGCATATCTTATAATATATATTAAAAAAATCGTGAGTTTCAGGCATATTACAATATACGGGAACGGGCGCAGGGAAGGTCACTCACCGGATCACTCGGCTCAGTGTTAAGCTTGCCGCCGCCGAGACGACTACTCATGATTAAGGACCGCGTACCGGTTTCAAACAAGTTGAGCGATATTCTACCTTAAAGACGACGAGTGACCCGTTTCATAATATTTTAACGTGCGTACCTCCATACTAGTCCTTATTTAAATATCAATATCAATATATTTAATTCCTATTATAAATACGAAAGTAACGTCTGTCTACATTGTTGCCTTTCCGGCTTGACCGCTCACTGAACCGATTGTGATGGAATTTGATTTGCTGATAAAATGTGTGTGTGTGTGTGAGTGTTTGTGTGTGTGGGAATAGACATGGGATACACTTTATCTCAGAAGAGTGTAAAATGGGGGGTGCAAGTTGGTATATATGAGAGTGCAATAATTAATATCACGCCTGTGAGAATCTAATACCAAAAATTCGCTAAAGCGATAAACGAGTGACTTGGTCTACAAGAACCATTCACGGGTAAATCCTAATTCTCTTTAAAATGTATATTAATTATACATTCTAAAGATATTTGCTTATTGTAGTGTGAGTAAATAAATAACTATGTAAATTTGTGGACAATCTTACACAAATCGACCTAGGCATCATCGGACAGGACATCTAGACCTACGGCTGGCTACCATCTTTATCTGGTCGAAATTCCTCTAATTCCAACCAAGCGCTTTGCATCATCGTTCATAATGCGCACTTCTACGGTTTGGAATTCTCTGCCGGCGTCTGTATTTCCGATTTCCGAGTTCATATAACCTGGACCTTTTTAAGGCACGAGTGAATAGGCATCTTCTGAGTGAGCTCGCTTCATCGTCGGCCGCATCTTTCTGGCTAAAAGCAATCCCATTTTTAATAAAAAAAAGGCCCAGACTAATCTAAGGGTACTAAGGCGGCGATATACATAAGTACTATACCCGTCGGAAATATCTGCGTAGCCAGGTTCGCAGATATTTCCGACGGGTCGTACTAGTTATATATGTAGATAGGTATAGCACTTAAGTACTTATATAGAAAACACCAACAAGACAAGACTCGGGAGCAATTATTTGTGCTCATCACATAAATAAACACCCTGACCGAGATTCGAACCCGGGACGACGAGCTTCGTACGCCATCACTACCAACTAAGCTAAAGTTGGCGTCATCATAGAAAAAAAGGTTTTTTTTACCTATACGAATATACGCCCACATTTAAAATCCAATTCAAGGCGTAGGAACTACATCAATCATTTTCACAAGATATTAGCCGAATTAATAGTACATTACTACAGAGGCCGGGACGAAAGGGGTTGCCGGCCGAAGACATATAGACGGCCGAGCGAAGCGAGGTCGGATAGGTCTAAGGCGGGCAACCCCTATTTCCCGCCGAGGTATGTATAGTGCTTTTCTCAAACATGCAATGAAATAAACAACAAAAATATCAAAGTTTTATTTTTAATACGCATAGTGGCAGAATGCCATGATGCCTGTGCCCCAAATTTATGTGGAATGGAAATTAAAAAAGAGGACTTTGCCGGCCTAGGTCTGCAAGATTTGTATGAAATCCCATTAACGACCTCTTGTCCTAGCCGCACCTGAAACGTCATACTTCGCAGCCTATTATTAGGAACATAACATCAATATTTCATTGCATGTTTGAGAAAAGTACATATTATATGTCCTCATCCATAATAAAGCTTTATACTTATTATATTCAAGCTATGAGTTTCGTAGCAATCTCTCTAATAGCAAAGTGAGGATTGTTGCTATCTCGAGACATTAATGGAATTTATTTACTTCGAATGCCCCCAGAGGAATATATGCAATACACGTTATACACGGGTAAGATGTGCGGTATCTACTACCTACCCTACCTACTAGTTTATTTCAACACTGTTGTGCAATATACAGAAAACACTGGGCTTAGGGCGTCCAGAAGCTCAAATTCCCTTTAAAGCTGAAATATATTGTAGCAATTAAGTCTGTCCATTTTGTGAACGTTTTATAATTAAAATCACATTACACTCAAATATCACACAAATTTGATAAATTGTAACACCGTGTAAAAATTGATAGTGTCAAAAATCACGTAAATTTGTCATCAGACAATCTCATATGGGCTCTGACAAGGTTATACCCATAATCCAGGAGATAATCTTTCTGTGCGATTTTGCCTAACCCTTACTCAGATTTATTGTAAATCCACCAACGTATCAATGCTACAGTGAGTTCTTTACTCTCTTGACATAACGTTTAATTTTGCGCGATTATTACTACGAACAGGATTGCGGCCCTGCAACGCCAAGTGGCGTGTAAAGGCGTCTGCTTACTTCATGAACCTCATATCTCAGCGAGTTATTTAATTGTATAATAAAACTTACTTTGTAATGAATAAGGTTCATATCCAATTGGATGCAGAAATGAGAAAATAAGGTTGAATTAACATACCTACTGGATTTGTATTTAAGCCAAAAATGTAGATCGGACCAATCGGCAATGTTAAATTATGTAGCTCGGTGATTAATGTGTGACAGGAAAGGATTAAACGTAAATTTAGTTACGTTTGGTAGTCCCTAACTTAAAATTTGGTAAAAAAAGGCCAAGTGCGTGTCGGATCGTGATCTTTGTGTGTGAACAAAGAAGGGTTCCGTACCGACACCTACTACTTCACATTTAAAACCACTGTACAGTACATTGAATCAGAAAAATGTCGTATCTTCATTGGGAACTCAAAGCATTTATACGTATTTTTGTTTGGGCAAGACAGTAGATATTTCAGCGATAACTAAAAAATTAATAAACTTATCTAGTTCAGACTAAAAATTGTTAAAAGTATTTGTTATTGTACACCACCTCAATTTTATTTCAAAATTTTAAACTATATAGTTTCCAAATTAGAGGGGGGAGGACACTTTTTACAACTTTGACAGCTAATATCTCACCAACGGTTGACTTAAATGGAAAACATTTTTAGAAACCTCTATATCAATTGTGAAGAAAACGAGGGTAGATTCTCGCCTCCGCCGCCACTGCCCACGCCGAGCGGCCGAGCGGGCAGGGCACGGGCACACAGTGCTAAAAGAAATGTTTACAATTAATATTTATGTTATTTTATTTTGTTTATTTCGATTGTATCTAGTTTGTTTATTTTTATGCGCTAATAAACATTTTTCTTCTTCTTCTTTTTATTGTGTACAATAAAGTGCTTACATACATAAATTTAATATGGTCTCAAAGTCACAGGAGTTTTTATATGAAACCTTTATATTAAAGCCTTATCCACGGATACCCCACACGTCTATGTGCTTTAAATCATTTTTTTAAACCCCCAGATACATGTATTGGGTACCGTCCCCAATTTAATATTTTTTCCTAATTTCACATATTTTTTATGTAGCAGTTCATAGAATATACCATCCGAAAAAACCGTTGTAACGTACAAAATCAATCAATAACACAGCTAATTGAACACGGCAATTTTGCACAGTAACTATACAAGTGAGTCTAAAGTGGCAGCGTCGTGAATGTTATAAAAATTTCGATGTCGACATATGTAAATTAAATTGAGGTACATAGTAATTATATTGTAAACGTGGTTGTAGTATTTAATGCCACGACACAGTAATCAACAATACAACATCTGTAACGTATACCTAATCCTTTTTAAATCCAAATTGCAAACAGTGTTATTTCGCCGGCCTGACCTGCTTCGCGTTTTATTACGTTTACGAATCCATTTTATTTACTCAGTGAAACAAACAACCGTTATAAACCGTTACTACCGAATATGGGCCAAATAGGCGATTTTCAACTGTTTTAACAACTCCAAATCTTATCTTGTTACTTTTACGACGACGTTGGAGCTCGATCGTGGCTTGATCGGGATTATTTACATGTGTCTAAAATTAGACGAGTTTTACAACATTCGTATTTGTATAGTTTTGTTTGCTGTCTATTTATATTTTGCGGAAAACCATGAAACTAGAACGGAAGCGATATTAAGAGCAGAAATTATAAAATACTGAAAAACTTTCAAAGGGGAAAGAAATGACTTAGACGACTACGGTTAGCCATTATGTCATTAATGTTAATTTTGCACTGGTTAATATTTTAAGGCTGGCTTTTTTGGTTTTTATTTTTTAATCCTGAGTCACTAAATACAATTTACGATTTTCTACAATACTGTATGCTCTTATTCATTATGGATTTTTGATTCATCACCATCTGTTACCATGCAGCGTTATATTATATTCATTCATACGCATAAGTTGATATTTATAGTCGCCAAACATAGCTGCAGTCTTCAGGGTGATCAAAAATATCTGAACATACTCTAACGCCCTAACAATAGAGTCGTTTTCAGATATCGCTGACACCTTGTTTACTCTGGAGTCTGGAACATATCATTTAGGTGGGCCAGGACAGATTCGTACTAAATGGTGGTGCTGATTGAAGTTTTTTAGGGTTCTGTACCCGAAAGGTCCAAATGGAGCCCCTGTTGCAGTCACACGCGAGACACGCGTCATCTGTCACACATTTTGTTTCGAAGGATTCTTTAACTTCCCTTTGACCTATGAACTTGAAATTTGGTGATAATATTTATTATTTCGTATATTTTACCAACAAAACTGTACAACTTGTCTGTAAATTAATCAGATTGGAGTACCTAGTCATCCGAGTATAATTTGATTGCGGATCAATCCTGATCAATTTATCGTCGTCAGGCAGTTGATGTAGAAGATTAACTCTATCTATTAAGGTGACATCAAATGGACAGTCTAAGTGAGTAGTTAATAATTTATACCAAAATATTTTTAATCACATATCACAACTGAATGTAAGACAGATTTGTGTTAAAGCTCAATAAAACTTCATATTTTGCAGATGATTCAATCCGCGCAAGTATGAGTAATCTGATAAACTTCCCAGATAAATTAGAACATTAGAAAGTGCTGACATGTCATAGAAATTTACAACTACCGGTAACACGACAACTGTCCCCACCTGAGGCGACCCACATACCGGCTCATTCACAAGACACTAAATCTATTTTAAAAATACACGACAGCCCGTCAAATCCGGCGCGTAAATAGGACATCCTGGTCATCTAAAGATTCTAGACAGATTATGGCACAGAGGAATGTCTTCTCGCTCATAATCGGAGCAGCCCAACTGGGGAAGTATCTCCACCCTATCTATAGAAAACCGCAGCCATAATAACACCACCTACTTGCCCTTTAGGTAGGTGGTGTATAGTCGCGGAATGAAAAGGTTCGTCACTTTTCGTCCTTAACGGCATTAAATGCACATAACTACCTATTTTTGTGTCTGTTGTGCGGTATTAAATATTTTTCTATTTTATTCTATTCTAAAATAGAATTGAAAAGTGACGAACCATTTCATTCCGCGACTGTACTCATGGTCTAAGGAAACAAGATCTGCTACTCCGGATCGTTACACAAGCTTAATACGTACAACCTGTAGACACACGAACTCGCACTATGACCAACAAGCACCGATAGGCTCGATAGCAGTGTGGTGTTGTGTTTACTGGTGGTAAACTTCGCAGAGCTCCCTAGGATGCGCTGTGGTGCGAGTGAGGGATCTGTTTAAAGCTGACAACTCAAAGAATCTTCAAATAAATAATCAGCTACAAGCTTGTTATTCTTATGGAGTGTGTTGGGTCCATAAGGTACGGTGTGTGATCGCCATCAGGTAAGCCGTATACTCGTTGGCCACGGCCGTAGTAGTATTAAAAAAATAATCTAGGCCATCCCATCCACATCGCCGTTAACGTGCCATGGCTCCCGTTTGTTATACCATTAGCGAAATTGAGCGGATTCCAAGGGCCCAGCACAGATAATTGAGTCCGTGGTGGCGGTTTACGACCAATTTATCATTTTTTGCGGCTGAAAGCTGTTAACGATAGCTTTAAATGTGGTAGGGCACTTTACCTATGAAAGAACTAATTGACTGCGCATCATAGTGTTTATTTCATAGGCGTTCCTATGGACACGTAAATTATAGCAAAAATAGGAACGTAGAATTTAGAATCATATATTCTCGTTACAAAAGCAGCAAACGTATTAGCAGTGGGCAATTCTCGCATCACCACGGTTACAATGTCCAGAAGTAATCGGTTTAGAGGAACGATTTGCGTAAGTGACTGATATTATCTGACGTCTTTCAACCCAGAACCTAGACCTTTTTAGAAATAATTATGCGAATAATTGATAGAACCAGGCGTTACTTTGCGGAAATCCGTGACAAGCTTCTTGAACAACACGCACGCATTTTTGCTCGGTGATGGACGTAGCGCAAGCAACATCTCCTACCAGCATCTCCTGATTATACCTCATAGATAGGCGAAACACGTGTCAAGATTTTGTCTTTATTTGTGGTGATTTTTTGTATTGGTTTGCATGTTTGTGCGAGCGGAAAGAGGGTGGGAGCATTAACTGCGTGCAAAAATACGCAAGTGGATACATTGCATTAACTCTAATAGACGTACACTTTTTTTAGCGGAATATCAAAGTAAGATTGTTCAAGAAGCTTAATAAGGTTGCGGCCCATCTGATGATAAGAGATAACATAGCTTATGGACTACAACTTTACTTCAGAACACTTGTATGCGTGTTGCCCACGCCTTAACATGCAAGTTGCGAGCACGCTCGTTCCAGTTGTTATCAATGTTATCATAGAAAACAACCGCAATAAACGGCTTAAAATACCTTTTTAGGCATAGAAACGATCATCACAGTCACTGTCGCTAACCACTGACTTATTCTATGAGACTTTGCTTTACCTGAAGGACGATTCAGTTCATCACTTCCATGAACCAAAAATAGCCTCCTAATGAGCAATTAGACCGAATATGATTAGACCTTAGGCCTAATTTAATGAGCTATCAGACTAGCGGTAAATAGTTATTTGTTATACAAGGGTGCAAAGTTGTATTTTACCCGCGAGTGTGGAATTGAAACACGAGCCAGCGAAAGGACTCTATAGTTAAACCACGAGCGAAGCGAGTGGTTCTAAAATAGAATCCTGAGCGTAGCAAGTGTTTCAACACACGAGAAGTAAAATACAACTTTGCACCAGTGTGTAACACAAAACTTTTCTCCTCACTATAGCGAAGAAAGTGCAACATGCAAAAAAACACAGTTCCACAGGCATGATTTTCATCACTGGAATCACTGATTTTTTTACGATATTATAACAGAAAACTCTGAAAGTTGTGTATGATATTTACGCGAGTCGGAGTCGGTGACAAGTTGTGTGTATAGTTTAGTTGACATTGACAATGATGACATTTCTGACGATGCGTTTTGAAATTGCATCGACTCAACTTGTGCGTTTACAATTATACTCAAAGTCATTATAAAAAAAAATTACTTATAGAATTTTAAGGTTTACGACTTAAATCATTAAATAAAACTAAATTTGGTATTTTTTATTAAATTCTCAAATCATTTATTTAATGATAATTGATATCAAACGAACCATTAATATGAGCGTTTTACGTTTTGTTATCTGTCAAAAGCTACTCAAACACGCTCCAAGGTCAAATTACTTTCCCCACTTGTGGATAAAATGCGTTTTACCCGCTTGTTTCAAAGGATGAAAGACGGCTTTCCGAGCTAGTGAGGGGAAACGTAATTGTTTGTTTCAAACATTCTGTTAACGATTTAGATAAGGCATCATTGGAATGCCCGTATTACACTTGTGATCGTTAACATACACATCCCCTTTTCAAAACCATTACGTATTTACTTCGGAAGGCGACACTGACAATTCGCTTTAAATTTGTTGGCTGACATCGATTAGTACGATACATCGGGTAGGATTTAATCATACAGAAGTAGAATCCAAGTGTTTTTGTTACAGCGTGGCACATGGCAACAAGCAAAGAAGCGATATCACCGGATAACCACAGAAATTTTGTTTTTGTTTTTATTTTATAAAAAATTGATACGTCCAGCATATCACAAGATAAGCGCTTATGTCCGAGGCTGATATTCCATCCAAGATATTTGACATAAGGGGACGTGTACAAGGGAGCACTTTGACGTCTCAGTCATTCTGTTTTTGTAAGACAGACACATGATACAAAGATATTCAAAATTGGGGACATGTCCTTAGCTGTCGATAAGTGTTCTCTTTTTGACAATTTAGAATTGGAACTTCTGGGAAAAGGACCCCGGATTGCATTACAACCTGTAACTATTGCCTTCTGCTGACCATCAACAACATATATGTACATTGAAGGATATATTACTTATATTATGGTTTGAATCCCGGTGAGGGCATTTGTTTCTGTGGTGAGCAGAAACATTTGTTCCTGAGACTTGGATGTTTTTTTTATATATTTAAGTACATAGTAGTACATACATAACACAAGCCTTATTGAGGCCATGTGAATAGTTCGATTTGTGTAAAAATTGTCCCCAAATATTTCTTTATTTATTTTTATTATTTACAAAAGTGTGTAAGTAATAATTTAATGCAATACCTAATAAGAAAATTAACAATTTAAGAAATTGGGCAAAGTGCTATTTAAAATGGCTAGGTTTCCTTTTGAGGTAATAAACTAAACATCAAATTTATGTCTAGCAAATTGACATTATCTACTATATAATCTCTTCAACCATCAAAGTTTTAATTAGTCAATTAAGAAGTGAAAGAGCTTTTCTATGACTAGTAAGCTATAATTAATGAAGTTCATTAAAGCAAGACTTGCTCATAAATAGTGAGCCACTATAAATCTCGAAAACTAGAAAATACAACTTTATTTATCTATGAAGTTATACCAAATAGCTATAAACATACGTACCAACCGTGTTGGAGATACCAACATAAGCTATGGAATAATTATTTAAGTTGGTATTGATTAAATTTATTTACGGTCCTACACCTAGATTTTGTTATCTGTGGCACAGCCACCTTTTCTCTTCTTTTGCTATCCTTCATCCTACATGGTCGCAATCGCAATATAGTTTTTCACAAAATACTTCGTTTTAATTGTTCAAAGAATCAACTGCAATACAGTCCACCGACGCAACAAACCGAACTTCCTTAGTGCAAAGGGATAACACAAGTTAGATATTTTTATTTATTATTAAGTCAAGTTAGAGGCCTCCGTGCCTGCCGGGCGGGGCAACATGTATGTATAAGTTCACGTTCAATCATTAATTTACTCTTATCTCAATCCATAAGCGGCAATGCACCATGTCATGTCATATTAGTCAGTGTGGACGATATTTAATACCTACGACCTACGTGAGCTTCTGTCTTAAACTCGAAACACACAGAGCGGGCGCGGCGCGGCGCGGAACGGAGGCGATTTTGCATTTTTGATCTTCCCGATACTGTCGACTCTTGATTACTGCTTCATATGTCACACACAACGCCTCCGCTCTACCGCGCTACGGAATACCGCGTGCTTTTTGGTGCGGCGTGCCCAGTTTGCTTTACCGCAATACCGCCTCCGCCCCCCAACGACGCTGCGTCGCGCTCTGTGCGTTTCAAGCCTTAACGTAACAACGGGGGCCAAAATGTCGAGGATCGGTATTTTCCATTCGCAATAATTGACAGAAAGGGGCATAACCTCACTTACATGTCCCTGTCATTTTGATCTTGAAAGATATACATGAAAGTGAGAATATGTCCCGCCCTGTTAAATATAGGAGGCACTCGTAGAATATCGGCCGAGTAAGGTATTTTTTAACAATACCCCGGGTGTAATATACCTCCCGAGCTCAGAGTACTCCTGAGAAGACGTCAAAACAACAATACCGCTCTACCGAGCGAGATGGCCATATATTAAAATTATATAAGAGCGACAGAGGGGTATCATCAGAGGGAGCAGCATTTGTTGTCCTTGTTATAGTTCCGCTTTTCTTTATTCATTCAAATTGAGACAAATAAACGATTACCGTAAAATGGGGTGAGTAGAGTCAAAACTGAAATTCAAACCTCGATAACATTTTATTTTTACATATGAAAACTGAATGGTGTATATAATATTTAAGTGTTCCGGACGTTTGTATTTTAGTTTTTACTTTATTTTGGGTAGTTCCATTTCATGACTTTGACGATAAAGAGGAAAACCCACCTCACCCCGTAGTGCCTCGTATTTGGGGTGAGAGGGATTTTCATACAAAGGTGATTTTGGAAGATTATTGGATCGATTCTTTTTTATTATGCTGCTCCATTTTAAATTGGAATACATTATTATTGTAGCAGATTACTAACCACCTACTCGTATGTAATAAATTTTCATGCAATCATTTTCTTTTTACTTTAATGGCGCGTTTTGCAGATAGATAGTTAATACTATATAGTGTGTTTTAGTATAAACCGGTGGAACCAAGTCGTACTCTCCAAAAAGATATTTATGATCAGGATCTTCAGCGATGAAGAAATTCAACGACTGCAAAGAGAGATAGTGAAACAAACTCTTACTAAGGCTGGGTTGCACCGACTTACGATCACAGACTGATCAACGTTAAATATGGCGCCGGCAGCTGTCATCTCATAGAAACTTGTCAAACATTCCATACATTCAAATTTTAACGAACACAGCTTACGATTACAGACGGTTTGGTGCAACCCAGCCTAAGTGCCCGAATGTCTATGACACACAAAAATGATAAACGAGCGAGTAAAATTATTATGCAATATACGACAGCATGAATGGTCTGGTCAAGAGGCCGGTAGCGAGATTATGGGGGTTTTAACGCTGACTTGTATTCAAATATCCTGACGCGTGGCTGCAAATGTGTGACATACCTAAGTAAAGAAGAAAAGTAATTTATTGTCACAACATACAGATGGCAAAAGTAAACATATATGTACACCACCGTCAGAAAGTTTAAGACCAAACACAAAATATGCAAATAATCAACTTTGATTGATTATTCATTCAACGTTGATTCATCTATCCGTAGTACTCTCGACCAGTTTGCAAAAGTCCAATCCTTGCGAGAAATAATCCATTATAATATTTTTATCTTGTTTTGTTTGAGTAATAATTTATGAAAACGAAACTAAAAATTGTGTTTGGTCGTTGGTCCTAAACTTTTTGACGGCAGTATACCTACTTAACAAAAATAAATATTAGTGTAACAATGTAGCGTACCATGTGACAACTGACAATGTAGGTACTGTAGCGGTCAGTGCATGAAAAATTAAATACAGAAGCAATTTTCCTGAGGGCTGATATCAAAAGTGGCCGATTTGTCGGCCTGTTTAGCCCAGTTGGTAGTGACACTGCCTCCGAAGCTAGAGGTTCCGGGTTCGAATCCTGGTAAGGGCATTTGTTTCTGTGGTGAGCAGAAACATTTGTGCCTGTGTTGAGGTTGTATACCTAAGGTAGATTTATATTGGCTGCTAACACTTTTCTTTATGAGTCTTGATTCTGTCATCGCCTGTCGGTAAAGCTGCAATGTCTAATATTTATACTATTGTGTGAGAATTATGATTTAAATAATAAATACCGATCTACGGAAGAACCTCTCGTCATTATTCAATATGGTAGCATCGCTGGAATAAAGGAATTAAGCATTGAAATACAAGTAAGTCGTAAAAATGAGTAACAATATTGTGATTCCGATTTTTGACGGGTCGGACTACGCGAACTGGAAAATTCGACTATTTAAATTTTTGCAATTTAAAAAGTGCAAAGATGTAGCAATACGATGCAAAAGTGATAAAGATGATACGGTGAAGTGGGAAGAGATAGATGTTCAGGCTACAAATTATATATACAGTGCGATCACGAACCAACAGTTGGAATATATTTACGAATTAGAGTCGGCATACAAAATTATGTTAAAATTCGACGAAATGTATCTGAAACAATCAACGGCATTGCACATTGTATGTAGAAGCAATCTAGAAAATATAAAACTGGCGAAATATTCCGACATTAATATTGTCTTTGACGATTTCGAACGATGTGTGAATGATTTAAAAAAAGCCGCCGCGATAATTTCGGAAAGCGAAAAATTGAATTATATGTTAAAAGCGTTGCCGGGAAGTTATAATTATATAGGCGATTTAATAGATGTTTTGCCGGAAACTGAGAGAACCGTCGAATATTTGAAAAGTAAAATACGGATGAAAAATATACAAAAATTAGAAGAAGAAATACCTGACAGATCGAATGCATTTAAAGTAGAGGCAGAGAATAAACCTAAATGTTTTACTTGCGGAAAATTTGGACACGTGGAAAGAGATTGCTGGCACAGAAACCGTGGTCGTGGATACGGACATTATGGTCGGAGTCGTGGCCGTGGACGAGGTTACTATAATTACGGACAAAATAGAGGCAGAGGAAGTTATTATAACTCAGAATATTACAGACAGAGCTTTCACATATTGATTGTAAATAACTCAACGACTGCTAGAGAAGATTCCCCTAAGGCGGGACAAATTAATTGGCTTTTAGATAGTGGATGCACCGATCACATCATAAATACGGACGAATATTTTGACAAATACGTGACATTGAAGGAACATATAAAAGTTAAGGTTGGAGATGGAAGAATATTGAAAGCTACGAAGGTTAGAAGTATTACAACATACTTTCCTGTGTATGAAAATAAAAATAAGGTGGTCATAGATAACGTATTTTATGTGAAAGAGATGAAAGCTAACTTATTAAGTTACTCAAAGATTACGGACAGTCATACAATAATTTCGACAGGATATACAACGAAGATATATAATATGAATAGAGAATTGATAGCTATAGCGAAAAAAGATGAGAGATTATACAAGATAACAAGTTATGTCTGTAAAGAAATAGACGTAAATACAGCAAATGGTGAAATGACAATGAAAGAAAAGCTTCACAGAACATTTGGACATATAAACTTCAATTGTCTCGATATGATGTGCAAAAACCAAGTATTAGAAGGAATGCCTAAACAATTAGAAACGGATTATATGAAGTGTGCTATCTGCGTTGAAAATAAAATGCACAATTTACCATTCAATAACAACAGAACCAGAGCGAATGATATATTAGGTATTATACATACGGATGTTAATGGACCACACAGATTTGTCGGCCTGTTTAGCCCAGTTGGTAGTGACACTGCCTCCGAAGCTAGAGGTCCCGGGTTCGAATCCTGGTAAGGGCATTTGTTTCTGTGGTGAGCAGAAACATTTGTGCCTGAGACTTGGATGTTTTCTATGTATTTTAAGTATATATTTACTAAATATATCGTTGTGTAGTGCCATAACACAAGCCTTATTGGGGCTATGGGGCTATTTCGATTTGTGTGTATATATAAGTAGGCGTTTACACCGAGTGCCCAAGGCTACTTTGCGGGCAAGGACGAATCGGCGTTTTAAATGAATACTTGAATAAGTTTTAACAACTTATGTCGGTCAGACCTTGCGTCATCTTTAGTGTTGCCTGTTGATAAAATCTGAATAATGAGTTCATGGCATTAGATACAATCACCTCCCCGTTTCGTTCGTATGACAAAGCTTATCAACCACTTTGGTCTGGCTCCCATCATTCCTAGTTTTTACACATTTTGGGGTCAAAATATACAAGATACCAGCTTCCAGTCAAGTATAAATCATTTGTGAATAGATTGACTGTTATGGCCTACTTAAACACAAAAGCACAACGCATGACTGGATACTTTCAAACGTTTGATTAAAATTCAGGTTCGCCCTACACACTAAACATAAAATCGAAGCGGACAAAGCGTTTTTTGAGTTTTAATGCCTTTTTATCGGGTAAAGAGTATCCTAAACCGACAAGCATGAAAAATGTTTTGATAGTGGATTCCACACACGATCTAACTCTACCAGTCCCGCTCTACGATTTCTATATCTTGGCTAGCTGGCTTGCGATGTAATAACTGTTTAAAACTGAAAATAATATAAACTGGGATCTAGCAAATACTGTAGGTATATTAAATGTTTTTAGTGGTTTGATAATTCATAGATATTTTATTAGGTCCCCAATTTCGGACCGCGTTTATACAAATGTAGCGTATACAAATTATATGTCAGGATTCAGTCGCTCGCTTTTGCAAGCAGGGCAGTCCAGTATGTGTGGCCACAATGCACTGATATTGAAATGTAATTGGTAAACAATTGTGACTTCCAGCGAAGCAGGGGGTGCGAAGAATCCCCGGTCCATCAATAGGTACCTACATTAAAATTCGAAACATGAACCCTATCAGAGCACAGCAAAGTTATTCTTACAGCTAACATTCATCACCACCACCGTATCAGCCGAAGGATGTCCACTGCTGGACATAGACCTCCCCCAATTTCATGGGGGGATAGCTAACATGCATCCATATAATCTTGAT
The DNA here is from genome assembly GCA_905163555.1 of Notocelia uddmanniana. NCBI lineage: Eukaryota > Metazoa > Arthropoda > Insecta > Lepidoptera > Tortricidae > Notocelia > Notocelia uddmanniana. The sequence continues at coordinate 12,070,971 of LR991068.1, forward strand.
AGCCAGGCCGAGCCCTGTCGATATTTGGAAATCGTTGGTTCTAAAGGTTGAACTTGGTGATCAGTAAAGTGCGGTGTAAGCTTTTTACTGTTACCACTCAACATTGAAGTATAGCGTAGAAAAAGTTTATATTCTTTCGGCAAGAGCAGTACGTATCTTACTCTGTTAAAGCGATAATAGTAGATCAAGAGAGCAAATGATATATTTACGGCAAGGGCGGTATATTGAATTCAAGTGTTAAACGCCCAAGACGGAAATATTTTTTGTGCCTAGTGGCACTTACTGCTTTTTGCACCTTCCATGAGGAAACTGAAATCAAACATTAACTTTTAAGAGGATAACGTATATAATGATGCAACAAAATAAAAATCGATTAGGAATCATATTTTTTTAAACCCGTGCACACGGATCAAACTGAGAGTAAATGAAATAAAAACCGGCCAAGAGCGTGTCGGGCCACGCTCAGTGTAGGGTTCCGTAGTTTTCCGTCCGTCACATTAAGTTGACATATTAAGTACAGAAACACAAAACCCTAAAAACGGGCCCACAGAGGACGGTGATAACTAAAGAAAGAGTTTGGAATATACGGTTAAATTACAAACTTAGTTCAGAAATTATTTTTGTAATTTTTTCAAAAACTATTCAACCTATCAAGTTCAAAATAATTTTCCTACAAAGTTTTTATAAAGTTCTACTTTTGAGATTTTTTTCATATTTTTAAAACTTATGGTTCAAAAGTTAGAGGGACACATTTTTTTTTACTTCTGGAGCGATTATTTCCGAAAATATTAACATTACCAAAAAATGATTTTAGTAAACCCCTATTTATTTTTAAATACCTATCTAACAATATATCACACGTTAGGGTTAAAATGAAAAAAAAAATCACTCCCCACTTTACGTATAGGGGAGGTACCCTAATAAAATATTTTTTTCCACTTTTTATTTTACCACTTTGTCGGCGTAATTGATATACATATTAGTACCAAGTTTCAGCTTTCTAGTGCTAACGGTCACTGAGATTATCCGCGGACGGACGGACAGACGGACGGACAGACATGGCGAAACTATAAGGGTTCCTAGTTGACTACGGAACCCTAAAAAGACTTAACTACCAAAGAATAATAGTCAATTTTGGGGTCTAAAGTAAGCCATACTACCACGAGATGCTTCAAGTAGTTCGATGGTATTTAGAACAGAGTTATACACTCTACTTTTCACTTCAAACGTTCATCTTTCCAAAGTTTATCATTCCAAAAATAACAATTAATTCCATTCAGTGTAGGATTCCTTAGTAACCCAATGAATTAAAAAAAACCGGCCAAGTGAGTATCGGACCACGCACAGTAAAGGTTCCCTACCGACACCTCCTAATCTACATTTAAAACCACTATACAATACATTTAATCGCAAAAGGTCGTATCTTTATAGGAAACTTACGACACTTTGGTTTTGGCAAGACATTTTTTCATCAATAACTCAAAAACCGTTAAACCTATCTTGTTCAAACCAAAAATCGGTGAAAGGATTTATTAACGTACATTATCATGATATTTTTCAGAATTTTAAACTTCATAGTTTGGAAATTAGAGGGGGGGGGGACACACTTTTTACGACTTCGACAGCTAATATCTATCTTAATAATTAATCAAATTGAACTAAATGTTGACAAGTAAATTTAATATTTTTCTCATAATTTCACATCATATTTCTATAGCGGTTCATAACATACACTTTCACAATTAATTTCATAATTGTAGTGGTCATATTCTCCGAGTAAATCGGCTATGACATACGGACGGACAGACAGACAGACATGACGAATCCATAAGGGTTCCGTTTTTTGCCATTTGTCTTCGGAACCCTAATAACAAGCAAAAAGGAATACCTCTGCAGCGTTTCATACTTCTTTTGCTAACAAAAAAAGCTTTTTTATGATAACTCAACAACAGCTTCACTGATCATATCCGCTGAGGCTATAGTTTTCGTTGGAAGACTTTATTAAGCTTTACTTTCACGTTTTTTTCCATATTTTTGGACCCATAGTTCAAAAGTTAAAGGGTGGGACACATTTTTTTTCTTTTAGAGTGATTATTTCTAACTAAAATAACTTTATCAAAAAATGATTGTTGAAGACCCCTATTCAATTTCAAATACCTATCCAACAACACCCCACACCATAGGTTTAAAGCAAAAAAATGTTCAAACCCACTACAAACCTTAAAAATATATATTTTGTTTTACCACTTTGTGACATTTATTGCTTTACGTATGCATGCCATTTTGCAGATTTGTAGCACTAACAATCACAGAGAAAAGCCTCGGACAGACAGCCAAACGGCCATGGTGAAACTATAAGGGTTCCTAGTTGCCTACGGAACCCTAAAAAAGCTTTTTGACGTCGACACGACGTATGTCTTACAAAAGAATATACCTATTATGATTCTTGCTCACCAACAAGTGAAACCTAGGGACCATTAAATCCGGAATCTATAAGTATATTGTTTACTTTCAAGGCCCCTTGCCTTGAAAGTAAACAATATAGATTCCTGGATATCTACATTGTCGTAGACGTTGTGTTTACTTTCCATCAGGAGGTAATGTCGTCGTTGTTTGCTTACTTTCATAAAAAAACAACGTCATAATTGGTGACAGAGTGAAAAATATTATTTTGCAAACTGCATTTAATATTAAACTTATTCATATCAAAGTCTGCACCTCATAATGTCTATTTAATAACAAGGTTCGAAATATAAATTAACTATTCCCGTTCAGTATCTTCAGTTTAGCTCCAGTTCAGTTTATCAGTATATTCTATAGTACTCGAGAACTCTCGGAAATACTTCCATTGCTGCGGCTGACAGCATTCCCGGTTGCATTGACTCATGCACACAGTTAATACTATAGAGAAAAATAATCTTCATGGGAAACTGAATGTTTTATAATAATAATATATATCCCTTTATTTTCCCAAATATTACAATAGACTTCGAGATATAATTTTATGCAACCGAACTAAAGTAAAAAAAAATGAAAAATATCCTCAATATAATAAAACTGCTATCAATAAAAGCTTAATTAAGGTTGGTTAGGTTTGTCACTTTTTGGACATAGGCCTCCTTTATTATGAATAAATAATACATAAAATAAATATTGGGGGACAATTTTACACAAATCGACCAATCCCAAACTAAGCAAAGCTTGTACTATTGGAGCGTCTAGTAAGACGACGATATACATACTTAACTCTATCTCAAATAGATTCAAAGTTCCCAATTCCTGTGAACATTGAATCGAACGAAGAACATTACCCCGTCTCCAGTATCGTATTAGATAAAAGGCGTTCTTAGTAGTTCGGTTGAATCTATATTTAGCACGTCATTCATCAGTTGCGCCCTCTAATAACACAACATTCTCACGAGCGCGAGAGTCAAAATTAACAATACTGTTTAAATTATGAACCAGACAATTACACCAATTACCCATATGATGTTATGGTTCAATATTTACTATTCATTTGCTTGTTACGTACTCGTAAGATGAACTTAATTATTGAGTTTTGGTTCGCAGGACTCGATTCTCATAATTTGGTAGTTGTTGTTAAAGAAATATATACATTGGATGCGACTACGTACGAGGAACTAAGCGTAAGTGGGAATTGGCAACGAATCGCACCAAGTATACGTATTCTTATTGTACTTGATAGATTGGTAGTAGTAGGAATTATTCGTGCGTCTTCAATATAAATTTCATACAAAAACGTGTACTATTTGAGACCAACCTAAGGGTAATCTTAAGCGGAACGATGTAAAAGGTCCTTTATTGACTGAATAAATAACATGTCGAGGAAAGCTGATTGTTTTTTGTCCTAAGGCAATTTGAATAGCCAATTTGGATTAGACTGTTTGCTAACACCCTCGGCTTTGACCCAGCATTTATTTCTACCTTTATTATGCTGGATCGTGAATTATCACATCGGTTTTTATCTTACATACGTGTTAAGCCCTGCCTTGTTAGTCGGCAATTTAAACAGTCAGAATTATATTCAACTTTTGTAACTAGACTTCTACGAATAACTCGAATAATATTAGCCATTGCATGTTTGTTTCACAAGTGATATCAACTTCATATGCTTAGTACTTTGTATGGATATATATAGGTACATATAAAAAAAACTGATTTCATAGCTATGTTTTTTTTTAAATAGGTACCCAGTTTATATTAATATAACACGGAAACAAAATTAAGAACATGAACAGTTATTACATTTATTACACGATATGAATTTTACTCCACAGACCAAACGCTTAAACCAAATCAAACTCACACTATGTAAGTCAGTTATAAGCCGTGTTAGAGCCATGTAAGCACACTAGCTTGGTTTAATACCGAGAAGTGGAAATCAACACGATATTCTATACAATTCAAACGTCTGTTTAATTAAATCAACTAAAAACTTTTCTTTGCTATGTCGTGATTTAAATAACTACTCTCTAAAATGTGGCAAGGGACGAAAGAAACAGTCTAATAAAAAGTCATTCACAAATGAGAGACAAATGTTTTGACAGGGTTCGGGAAGTGTCACCGAATTCCGGCGTGTCGTTCGCACCCGACGACGTTTCTATGTCATATCGGGTTGTCGCGTAAATTTTACAGCAAATGGGTCACTTCCAATAATTATATAGATGTTGCTCCGAAAAAACCCAATTCACAATTTTATTTTAGTTCATGTAGCTTTAGCCCTAAATGGCAATTTCCTTTGAAAATTAAACATTTGTCAAGTTTACTGCCACCCCTAATTGGACCGATGCTGGGGGCAAATAGCCTTAATCCTCTGAAATCCTGAGGAGACATAGTCCCCGCAATGGGACTGCGGAAGAAAAATGGCCATTAAGGTTCCAGAACAGAATAGATAAAACAGTTAGGCTCGTTAAGTTCCATTTCTATTTTAAAGTAATTTCCTGAACAGTTGTTATCGACTATTTGCCTGCATGTGTGGCGGTTATTTGTATGCAGCGATCGTTTTTTTAATTCTATTGCCCGTCTCGTACGGGCTTATTTTTATACGTTTTATGGGCTTTATCGGTTAACTCCGTGTGTGAGATCGTCTGATAGCGCCTCTGGCCAAACCGTACTAAAATATATCCTATTACTGTCTCGTTCACGTTGTTCGAGTTGAATAGAGAAAGCATACGTTTATTGTGCCTTTTTGTACTCATAGTTGCTTCCGAATACGGCAGCCCAGCTCGGTGTAGATCCCGCCCGCCCTCATTTTATTGTAGTCACAGAAGAATAAAAGTACCAGATGTTTATGCTGGAAGTTATCAGAGCGTGAAATTTTAGGGTTGTTTTAATATACAGATTTATTTATCTTTTACGATTGATTTAGTGCGTAGGTAAATTTTAATTAACGACCAATGTTTATTAAACTTTATTTTAGTAGCCATAAATGTACTGATTTCTATAGTCAACTAGCACATATATGAACACTTTTAAAGATTCGAGCCACTAAACCACTTAGATGAAACAGGTAACGTCCATATTCTCCAAAGAGCAACAATCCAACAAAGTTGTTTTTTATTTATAATCTCCTTGGAGAAGCAAGTTCGGGAACATAACCAAGATTAGGGAAGTTCTGAACACTTATACTGAGCCTCGGTCCGCGGGGAGCAATTGACGATATTTTCCTAAATACATAGATAAAATTTATTTGAACCACACCAGGCGTTTGCTCGAGATCACAAGAAGCCCATGGACTATAGCCTGACTGCTGCAAATGGTACCGTGATCCGAACGTATGGCACAATTAAGCTGCACCTTCAACTAGGTCTGCGACGCGACTTCGCCTGGAATTTCGTAGTGGCTGATGTAGATAAGCCTATCATAGGCGCCGATTTTATTTCTTTTTACGGGTTGCTTGTTAATTGCAGAAACAGACGATTACTGGACAGCATTACCTCACTGTCAACTGCTGGAGTAGTCAAAACCTGCCAGCCGCCGAGCATCAAGGCCATTTCTGGTAACACAGAGTACCACAAGCTCCTGGCGCGGTATCCCGATCTAACCAAGCCATCCGGCATCATCAGAGAGGTAAAGCATTCAACTGTCAATTATATTAGAACAACACCTGGACCACCTATATTCTGCCGACCTCGCCATTTAGCCCCCGATCGCCAAAAGGTAGCCAAGCAGAAATTTGACGACATGCTACGGGATGGAACGGCACGACGCTCAGACTCCCCTTGGGCTTCTACTCTTCACCTGGTACCTAAGAAAGGAGACACCTGGAGACCCTGCGGTGACTATCGAGCACTAAATGCTCGCACAATACCTGAAAATCATTCCAACGCTTCATGGACGAAGTTTTACGAGACCTGGACTTCTGTTTCTCGTATATAGACGACATTTTAATATTTTCCCAGGACCGGCAACAACATCAACAGCACCTGAAGCAACTCGTCCAGCGTTTAAGCGAGTATGGCATCCTATTAAACGAGGCAAAATGCAGTTTCGGAGTAAGTGAAGTCACTTTTCTAGGGTACAGCATATCAGCAGAAGGTACCCGTCCGCTGGAGTCAAAGGTCGTGGCCATACAGCAGTTCTCACCACCTGAAACAGCAAGAGGGTTAAGAAGGTTCCTTGGAATGCTTAACTTTTATAGGCGTTTCCTACCCAACGCCGCAGAGGAGCAAGCAGCACTTCATGGCATGCTGGCCGGTTCACACATTAAGGATTCCAAGATCTTGACCTGGACCCCGCAGCTGCGGGACGCCTTTGAAAGATGTAAGTCCAGTCTGTCTAAAGCAGCTTTACTCTCTCATCCTGTCCAGGACGCCCCGCTAGCCCTTGTAACTGATGCTTCCGGTACAGCCTTGGGTGCGGTCTTAAGTCGAGCAACAACTGATAGACGGTCAGGCACAACCTCTGGCGTTCTTTTCAAAGAAGTTGAACAACGCACAGAAGCAGTACAGTGCCTACGACCGTGAGCTGACCGTGACGCATGGATTTCAAGGTTTCGGTGTCCACAGGTCTTGACCACTGACCAAGGCCGGCAATTTGAGTCACGACTGTTCAAGGAACTGGCCAAGCTGTGCGGTACCCAACTGCGGCGCACCACGGCTTACCATCCTATTGCTAATGGCATGATCGAGCGACATTATCGAACTTTGAAGGCGGCTATCATGGCACACAATGAGGTACGATGGACGGACGTTTTACCCATCGTGTTCCTGGGCCTACGGACAGCGTGGAAGGCGGATCTGCATTGCTCTGCAGCAGAAATGGTCTATGGTGAGCCTCTGAGGATTCCTGGTGAGTTTTTTCAACCAGTTACTTTGGATAAAACCCAACCAGCGAACTTTGTTTCACAACTGAGGAAGCACATTGCAAATATAAAGCCTGTTCCTGCTTCGAGACACGGTATCAAACCAGTATTTGGCCATAAAGACTTAAATACCTCAAGTCACGTTTTTTTAAGAAAAGATCATCTCCGAGGGGCTTTAGAAGTTCCTCACACAGGTCCACTTGTAACGGAACACAATTAGGCTACAAAAACACGTGTTATTAAAATACCTATATGAAGGAAAAGTAGTTTTAATAAGCTGGATGAGCATAGTAACGTTTACCTTACTAGCTTCGGCCTCATATGTCGTGGATTTGTCGTGTATTTGTCCGACATATGTCATGGATTTGTCGTAGATGTGTCGGCGATTTGTCCGATATTTGTCGGACATGTGTCGTGCATTTGTCTGAGATATTAGAGTATATAAAGGGGCGCGAAGTTTTATTGAGGGCACTTAGAATTCGTCACTCAGACTGTCAAGATCTGTGGTCTACGTAATAGTAAATATTTGGTGGGTGAAATTGCTGTCCTAGGGGTGGTTCATCGTCATGAGGAGTTACTCTTCATGATGAGGAGTCATTCTTAAACAAATTTATCTAATATTTTATGGGGATTTGTGCTATTTCAAGTATTTCAAATGACCAGAATCTTGTCCAGGCTCCAGTTTGCCTGAGGGGTCTTGCTCGCCTAACGGTGCCAACGAGCAGGGTTCAGAGTCTTTAGTTACCAGATCTAAGGGTGGTCTGGCGTCTACCTTTTACCTACATGGAGACGAATCAAATCCCTTACGTTCCTTCAATGCCCAGCTGACAACGTAGACATGGCTGCCAATATGGGGTCTCAGCATAGAGGTGTATACCTCGCTTGTCGAAATTGTTCAGTATTTGAGGAACGGTCTTGTTAAATATATTTAGCCCACTGAACTTTCGTTGCATAGGTTAGGGATTCGCAGTCAAAAGAGCTGAATCTGGTAAGGGATTTATGCTCTTTCAGTTTAGCGAGTTTACTGGGGAACAGTAGGGTAGCTTCACACACATTTATTTGAGAAGTAGGGTTTAGTAATTTATTTTAGGTTTGCCGTTAATTTGGGGTTTTGGGAATATTTCGCTGTGGTAAAGTTATCATTTTTGGTATAAATAATGATGGTTTCTGTTAAGAGTTGCGATTTCTAGCTAAATGAGCAGATCACTAAAGTTAGCTTTTACAAAGTGACAAGCAGAGCAGTTCACTGGGATAAGCTAATTTAGTGACAAGCTGAGCAGATCATTGAATTTAGCTTTCCAATGAGACGAGCTGAGCAGTTCTCTGTGTTAATTTATATTAATGACTAGCTGAGCCGTTCGTTGAATTAAGCTTTTCATGTGAATAGCAGAGCAGTTCACATGATAGGCTATTCGGAGACAAGCTGAGCAGTTCATTGAATCAGGCATCTTAAGTGACGAGCCGAGCAATTCACTTCTTTTAGCTTATTTAAAGGTCTGGTAGAGCAGTTCATAAGTATTAGGGAACGAGGAGTAGGGAGGGTAGGTTATTCAGGGTCAGGGCCAGATTCTGGCGAGAAATCACCAGGATTTCGCCCGCTTCCGATGATGAGGCCTTGCGGCGATTCTCCTCATCATACGGCGCGTCTTCCGAAGCGCTAGTAGATGCATCTGCTAGGTAGAACCATATTCTTATGGTTTAGTCTCTTTTTCAAACTGATTTTATCCCGAGCGCTCCTAAAGGCCATCCGAACGAATTGATCGGATAAGCCTAGCAGAGTACTCCTGTTAAAGTAACTTAGGTCATTTGGACGAAATTGTCTTACACTCCGCATAGTGGAATAAAAGATTGGCGGGGGCTTGTCCATGTCTAAGGTCGAGAGCCACGGGTCTCTGGTTAGTACCGGAGGGGGATAGCAATCCCTAGGGCGGCTGGAGGAGCCCTACCTTACACCAATCAATAAAATTGATTATATTTATACGAACCTGTAAATAAGCAATACATAACAGGATATGAGCTATTCGGAAGCTAGGTACATAGAGCTTGTAGGGATGGCAAATCTTTTAAGGGTCTTATATAATTGGTTACTATTTTATCATTAATAATTCCTATAAATTTATATTTCTCTTAACTTCGGTATTAACGTAATTTCATTGAGGTATAGGCTGAGTAAGGTACTAGGTAACGATAGTAGGGTTTCAGCAAAGGAAAGAGGAGTTTGATACCTGACAAATATTCGCATTAAAGATTCAGAGTTTCTTACGGTTCACAACTCTTCGGGGTCCTACCTAGACGATTCACTTTGGCCAATACGTAATTTTATCCTGGGTTTTAACAGTCATTAGTTTTAATATTTTAATTTATTAATTAATTCATATTAAGGGTGTAATAAGGGTTTATTTATATTTATATTTATATTAAGAGAGGGGTCCTCGTTACACACTTAAGGTTCTAAAGCGAACTGATAAAACTGGTACTCTTGACTTGCAACGAGGACCAGTAACAGTGTCGATTGACCGAGTCAAACCTGCATATCTATTAACTGACGACAGCTCATCTCAATTCCAAGTCAACGTCTGCCCATCCCCAGTCGTCAAAACAACACGTTCAGGCAGAAAAGTAAAATTTCCTGATTTTTATGTCGCAGGGCTATAAATCTCTCAGGGGGCTGGTGTGGTGACCATCGCACCACTACATAAATATTCAGCTGCCCTTCCTGTGACCAGCACTGCCTCCGCGCTCCAAAGCGGGCCGCGTTTGTATGCGGTCCTGGCGCTGCGATACGGAGGACAGTGGGTGATGTCACGCGCTCATTAGCGCAGTGGCCACTGGGAGCTCACTTCAACGCCAGCAAAGAAGATATATACTAACGTAACAAGAAGCGACACCGAAGCATGTGTGCTGTAAACCCGTTTTGCGGCTATGTGTGCGTGTCCGGACGTGAACGGGGGTGCGCGAGGGGCGCGCGGTGTGTGGACAGCTAGCCGCGGCAAGATGAATCGCAGGGGTGCCGCTCGCTTCAACATTCGCTCGCGTGACGTGCGCTCACACAACAGAGATTGATCGGCCGGTAGCGGGCGTGTAGTTTTACTTGAAATTCGTTAGACTTTATCATTTGTAATTCAATGTAATCAACTATGGCTGGAGCTTTTTATTTCTGTGTCTACGGTTGTGACAGTAATACCAAAAGCCACAAAGGGAAAAGCTACTTTAGGCTACCTACCGATCCAGATAAGTTAGTTATAAAATTTTATATGTTGTTTCCTTCCCTACATTTAGAATTAAGCCTTCACCTAAAATCCGTTTTTTAATTCGAAAGACTAAAGAAAGACGAAAGGTTGGTATGAGTATGGATGCATTTTGACTTGCAATACATTAAGAAGTACCTACAGCTTCGGAATAAATTAAACAAAAAAAATGAAATGGCGAAATAGATGAAATGTCAATTGAGTCTTTCAAATTATACTTAACGCGGGTGTCGCGGTCGCAGTGAATGACTTCATTTCATGTCACATAATTTCTATGGATTGAGGTTTAAAAAATATTTTTTATATTATTGTTATTATTTTAGCATACAATTATATTCATGTGAAGCTTAGATTTACACAAGAAAAGTAAGTTTCCATATTATGAGAAGTTTTGTAGGTACTTATTTTACGAGCTTTTAGTAAGTTTTCTCCTGACTCAGTGCATCTGTCTGTCTGTTTGTAATCAAAACTTATAGATTAAATTTGACTAGCTTCCCGGTGTTTGATTGATGAATATCATGATCATTGAATAAACATTATTTCCTCTTGCCAAGGCAGCTACATTGCCAACCCTATGCAACAGACGTGACGTTACAAGGTCACCGGCGCTCGACTCACACCGATAGGCCGTGTCGCCCCCCTGACGCCAGCGCTCGCGCAGACCATGCGCAGACCGCCTACGAGACTCGCATCAAACGCACGTCGCCTTGTTCCGCGATTAGCTTACGCGCGATCTACTTTCGATTTTGTATAGCTGCATTTTATCCATTTAAATCTAGTTCTTTCGACGCACGCTATCTATCATTGTGTATACGAAGTTATAACTATTCTAATTACTTATATGGAAGTCTCCGCTTATTAATTATCGCACCGTAGTTAGGACTCCCATACGCTTACGCCTTATATCAAAAAAGACCAACGATAACGAAGATAACGTCGACTTCTATACTTTTTTCACTTTGTGCATAAAAGGCAATCCGTAGCCGCTCCCGTAACTAAAATAGTAACAAGAAGGATTATCCTAATACCACCGTATCATAAGTAGTACGTGCGTACTGTTTCAGGGTTTTATTATTAAAGTAAATATTTTGTTACCGCCTGGATTGGATTTAATATTCAATGGGTGGGTCGCCATTGACCGAGACGATATATTTGATGTCGCAGCCTTTCCCCTTCCTCCTTTACTTATTTACTAGCTTCGTTTCGACTTCACTCAGTTTATGTGCGAGGAGATTTAATGCAGGGTCGGTCACTGTTGACAGTTTAAATAAAGGATAAGACAGGTTAGAGCCCGATGCTTAGTGGAACGAGGGTTAACATAATATTAAGTTGATGGTATTCAGCATCGTTCAGCTCTAAGCAATATACCTCTACAAGGATGAATTATATATTTTTTTACATAGTTAAGGACTTAATCATGCCTACATTTTGATTGATTCCTCGATGTTACGAATGTTACCTATATAAATTGTATGACTTATTTCAATAACGCAAAGGAATCAATTAAAATGTAGACATAATTAAGTCCTTAACTAAAGTCGAGTGCAGAATTAGGCGAACTAACTTGACAGTTCATTGTACACTAATGTTGCCACGGTTTGGCTAGTGCTGTTAATATCGATCTATAAAAAGTCAAGTTAGTCATTATTATTGTGTTTGGAATCAAACTAATAATTTTACTAAGCAAAATAATAATAATAAAAATTGATTGGAATTAAAAATACATCGAACATCATTTTGGACATCGTTAAGGACGCTGTCCGCAATTTTGTATTGATGACAGTTTGGACCATTGGCTAAACAAAGCAGGCCATTCGGCTTTCGACAATACTTACATGACAATTACTTGATAAAATATAAATAAAATCAGATTTATAGAAGACACAAGGTTATATCGACATATTTGTGTCGACTTAAACCCATCACTATTTATTTTTTCCTATGTCTGGCAACATTTTCGGCTGTCAAGTTAGTTCGCCTAATTCTGAACTCGACTTTATGTACTATTTTTTTGCAAGTTACCCAATACTTGCAATATCATGGGTTTGGGACACTGCGAGATGTAACCGGTGTATAGCAACCCTGTATATATGATGCGCAGTTGCTTAAATAGATAGTTTAATGTTCTCATCAGTGGCAGTCAGGTGTTAAAGGCGAGTACCGAGCACTTATGGTTTTAAAGGGTATAGTTTATAATTGTTAGGAAAGTGGATAAAACGTAAAATTCATTTAAAATTAGTTCAAAAGTATCTTCGGTCACTCTTCTTGCAACCACAAGTAACTCTTTCTCTGGGTGATAAATTGAAATCTAAACCAGATCCAATAGAAATCGTAGCAAGCCGTAAGGGGGACGTTCTAGGTCCGGCCGGCATATTTTATGTAAATATGAATAATAAAACAAAATCGTAAATTTACGGAGGGTGCTCACGCAGAAACAATCTCATTATTATTATAAACCTAAGATAATATAATTTTATCACGTGGTGTGATTTCATGTGAATCGGTACAGGGATTGAAGCTTGAAATAGTATTTTATGCAACAGTTACATAATATGGGTTCTTACAATTCGAAAGTCGCTCTAACAAAACGAGCGTAGCGAGTATTAAAAAAATTAAAATCTAATTATGTAACGCTGCATTCAATAAAATTGTTTGAATAAATTAATAATCGAAATGATGGCAGAATACGAGCAAAGACGCGTGCCTCTTTTAAAAATTAAAAAGGAAATGGTTTTATAATAATGTATAGAAATCCATTATGATTCTCCCACTAGTCATATAATGAACTGTCTATGGTATAGACTTGCATTGGTAGAAAGGTATAAAGTTTTATTTTTAATACTGCTATCAGTCATTTTTTGACAGATACAATGCAATGGAGTAGAAAAAACTATTATATAGAACCACTTTCGCATATGTTATAAATGCGAATGTAGTTCTGTATAGTTTGAAAACGAAAAACAGTAGGTACTACAGGTAGGTAGGTACATAAGACACGATATAAACTTTGCATATACATATTCGTGGGCAAGGGTGGAAAAAAACCTTCAAACGAACCGTTGTTAGGCCGGGTACACCTACCAAAGAGTGCGAGATTTATCCCTAACGGTACGTGCCGGGCGCGCGTGATCCAAATTACGACGAAAACGTGTGTCAGGGTCAAAGAGATGGTGATTACTGCGTGATTCTACACAAGGACCACAAACGTTAAATTTAATTCAAACAAAAACGGTTTTTAATAGTGTGAGAAAGTTCGCGTATAAAGTTTATTAAGTAATTCAGGAAAGTATAGCAGCGAATATAGAACTGAAATCCGTCCTCGGCGGCGCGAAAGTCGTCGTTTCACGAGGTCAATTATCAAAATTTTTGGTAATGAATTTGTAATTGTTAACAATATTTCACATGTTACATGGTTCTAACTGCCTCGGTAAGGTACATATTTTGACGATTTTGACTCTCCGAAGCTAGAGGTCCCGGGTTCGATTCCTGGCCAGGGCAATTATTCGTGCATTTAGCACGGATATATATTCTTGGGTCTAAGATATTTTCTATGTATTTATCTATATAAGTATGTATATCGTCGTCTAGTACCCATAGTACAAGCTTTGCTTAGTTTGGGACTAAGTCGATTTGTGTAAGATTGTCCCCCAATATTTATATTTATTTATATTATATATTTCTAATGGGCCAAAATCAATCTAAATAGACTCACAATAATAGCTTAAAAGTCTGTCTAAATAATCAGAATATAAGCAGGGTTCCTCTGAAAGTTTATCATTCTTAGTCACATTCTTAGTGGAACAAGGTAAGCAATAGCTTTTCACCAAGAAATTCTAATTAAAAACTTGAGCAAATTAAACTTCAGCAGGAACCATCTAATTTATGCTTGCTATTAGTGAAACTTAACGATTCAAAGTAAAGATAGAAAATACTATTTATGAAAAAGTTATCAGTCCAAAAGATAAACGAGGGGTAGGGGGTAACTTAAATTACTCCAATTGTTACCATTCTTGATGCAACGCGTCAATTTTTCCTTAATATCCAGGTTTATTTTTCGTAAAACCAATGTTTGCGAATGTTTTTTGATTCCATAATACGTTATGTCATTATTAATACTCTATAAGTATATTGATATATTTGTAAGCTAGTCCCAAGACTTCAATAACATGTCTATTTTATTAACATCCATTTCGTTTCACTTAGTCTTATTGATACTATAGATATCTTGGAATTTGTAGCTGTTGCTGTTGGAATGGTAGCTATAGGACAGTTTTGAATGTTTGACGTTCACGACTAGTCAGTAAGGTATAGTATTAGAGTTGAGAGAAGCAAAAGACGCTGCCACGTTTATTGCAGAAGTTTAACAGTACTTTCGATTCAGTATTTGAGCGCATCTATAACTGAAGTCTAACGAATAGTTACTGCGTTATACCTAGTCGTCCCGTTCAACTATATTTTTGCAGAGAATACCACCACTATATCAGCCAAAGGACGTCCACTGCTGGACATAGGCCTCCTCCAATTTCATGGAGGGTAAATGCCATAATCGCCACGCTTGGCATGCGGGTTGGCGATCGCAATATCTCCACCGCACTCCAGGGATGCTGCTGCCCATCCTCCAGTGGTCTCGGTCGTAGTTTTAAGACATACCCGGGTCCATGCAGATAATACATTACATAAAAATATCTGTGGCTTAATTAAATAGAAGAGTAAATCGAGAACTAAATTCAAGATATACTTGTTAAATTATGCAGAAATACAAAGCTCGAAAAAGCATTTGACGTCTCAAAAGAACCTCGAGCTCACTTTTCTTAAATAAAGTGAGTCATAAAATTCTGGTGTTACAAGAATACTTTTCCAGATTTATTGCATCTTACAATTGTCGCTTTTAATAAGATTTTTTACTGTCACTTCGAATTGTCGCGGCAGCTTGAGCATTAAATGAAATGCATTGTCAGACATGTATACCCTTTGAGTGACTTTTAATTAAAATCAAAATGAGACTTGCGGCGCTACAAACAAGATTTAAAATGCTGTATCAGCTTCTAGCCATAAAACACGATTTATTTATTTTGATATTGTTTTATGTGAAAGATAAACATAATAAAATTTTAATGATAGGTAGCTATATTGTCACGCTAAGCGACTGACATTATTATCGATATGTTTTGGCTCGTAAAAGTAACAAATCAAATATTATTCCTTTTATGGTTATATTCATTTATTACCTCCCTTTACTCCCTTACCTACATTTTATTCATATTTTACACAGCATATAATGTAATCTTTTAACTTCAAGTTGTATTATGAAAACAAAGTATATTATATATGAAACCAACGGGTGAGTTGTTCACTTTTTAGGGTTCCGTAGGCAAAATGTCGAAAACGGAACCCTTATACTTTCATTCTGTCCATCCGTCCGTCCGTCCTTCTGTATGTCACAGCCGATTTACTCGGAGACTATAAGCACTACAATTATTAATCTGGGGGGTTACCCCATACATGTAACAGGGGGTCAAATTTTTTTTTCAATGCGCATAGGCGTGCGGGCTATTTATGGATAGGCCTTCAAAATTGACATGGAGGTTTCTAGAAAACATCCATTTCAGTTAACTGTTGGTGAGATATTAGCTGTAAAAGGCGAAAAAAATGTGTCCGTTCCCCTCCCCCCTCCTCTAATTTCCAAACTATGAAGTTTAAAATTCTAAAAAGAATCAGGATAATGTACATATATACCTTTTAGCTATTTTTGGTTTGAACAAGATAGATCAAACGGTTCCGGTTCTTGAGTTATTATTGCTGATAAACTGTCTTGCTCAAACAATTTTAAATGTAGATTAGAACGTGTCGATTCGGAAACCTTCTTTGTGCGTGGTCCAACACGCACTTGGCCGGTTTTATTGAATGCATTATTTTCTATGTCCCAGAATAAGCAACAAATTTAGTTTCAATTAAAACAGAGCTGCAAAGAGGGACGTATTCGAACTTCGTTCGTTTTCGTTTCGCGGTAACTAGCAGCTCAAAACATAAAAACCCTACCGATAGCGTTATTTATGGACTCATATACACTTGCGTCCAATAAATATACATAAGTAGTATATATAATTATGTGTCTTGTTGCCTGATACAAATTAATAAAAATTCATTTAAACTCATGAGAAGGCGAAACAGTAAAAATATATTATATGAATGTATTTAATGTTTCGAAAATATATATTTATTTTATATAGAAAACTCCCGTGAGTTTAAGACATGTATATTAAATATAATGAAACGGGTCACTCACGTCTTTAAGGTCGAATATCGCTCGACATGTTTCAGACTGGTTCGCGGTCCTTAATCATGAGCACTTATCGCGGCGGCAGTTTTCTTAGCACTGGTGCTAAGACGTGAGTGACCCGTTTCATTATATTTAATATATATTTAATTTAAGAAATGAATATATTATATAGTCAAGCGGCGGTCGCGAGTCCAAATCCTGGTGCAATCGCCAACACAGAGTGCACGAACAGTCAGTTAACTGTGTTGGCGATGGTACCAATGAGTTATTCGGAACTTACGTCATTACTTTGAAGATATAGACTCCATTTAAAAGTGCGTGTGCAGTCCCCAGCCTGCACTGATACAGCGTGGGGACTAGAAAGCGTGTACCCAGTAGTGAGACGCACATATCAAGTGGGCTGATGATGATGATGGTATGTACATAAACTACCGCCAGGGTTAGGGCGTAGGCAGACAAATAAAATTTAATTTTCAGCATCGTTTCTAGCAATTGTAGGATTATAAATGGAGGAAATGTGATATTGTTGTGATAGGCGACTAAGCCTATCGCCCTCAACATACTAATCTACCTACGCTTTATTTCAACAATCACCTCTTACGACATCCACGAAAATAAAGGGTTGCTACTGACACTACATAAACGGTTCTAAACGTAATAATCTATAACAAAAAAAACCGACTCCAATTTTGTACTTGCTATGCCACAATTTGTGGTTTCCGTGAGCCTCCACACCAACAAATCACGAAGTCGCCTTACAGTGGTTTTATTATAATTACTTGATACGAGTACACTACATATGTAATTCTGTTAATTCACTAAATGTGTATGTTTGTTAAGTCTCACCCGAACTTCTTAAAAATCTATGAAATGTAAACTTTTAATACCCATCATCATCCTAGCATTATTCTCAGTACAGTTGCATCCTGAAGAATGCCTGGGAACCGATACCTAATCCAGAGAATTGGCGTAGGCAATAGTTTTTACGAAAGCGACTGCCATCTGACCTTCCGACCCAAGGGGGAAACTAGACTTTATTGGGATTAGGCTTGTCAAGTGAGTGGGCAATTTGACTGTTAGAAGTTCTCAAACCGCCCGAAGGATTCTAATTTGGCTTAACAATGAACTATATCATGGTCAAATTTTAATACCCGACATACCTAAATTAACTAATAAGACAAAATCGTCCCATGATTGATGATATCCGATGTCTATATAAGAATATTTAATGCTCCCCCGAATGAATTTAAAAGCGCAAACTATCGCACTGCTACTCCGCTAATGATTTTTTGAAAAGAAACCAAATTGGTCGTAGTTACTAAAGTACGATATTTTCATTTTTTATGCAACGACGGCGGCAAATAAGCTTACGGCCTATATTAATTATAGGGCTTTATTAATTAACCTCTTAACCTTACCTTAATTATTTAATTTATTGGAAAATAATGACCTAATGCATGAGTATCTGCATGTCATCAACAGGAGAAACAAGTGAGACTATTATTAAGTTGTAGCAAATCATTTCATTTCATTTTATTTCATTTATTGCATAGTCATGAACATAATAATTACATAGTAAGATGTTACAGAGGGTTAGTCGATTCATGACACCCTGTTAGGGCACACAATAATTGTTACATCTAACTTAACATCTAATATTTATTAAAACATTTGTCGTAATTAATTGTTGTGTAGAATATAAAAATAATAAATCGAGGAGTAATAATAACATTGTAAAATAAACGATAAAAGAATAACGTTCCATTATTACATTAATTTATCATTTATGAATAGAGGACTTTTCATGCAATAATTTAAAATTAAATATCACAGCCAATTAAGAGTACTTTGTATTTTTTTATTTTTTAGTATTTGTGCTACTATACTCCGCCAGATTTTCATCATTTAAAAACTCCTCAATTGAGTAATAGCATTAATTAATTAATATGTTTTTAAGTCTATTTTGAAATAATTTGTCACTTGGTTCTAGTTTGACACAGTCCGGAATTTGATTGAAAATTGAAATACATTTATACTGTGGCCCATTTTTTAAGATTGCTAATTTGGATTTTGGTAGAAGTAATTTGTTTTTATATTGGGCTCTAGTTTTGTATGTTTCCGGTTTTATCGGGAATAAGTCTGGGTGTTTTCGAACAAAGAGGGCCGCTTCCATTAAAAATATTGAGGGTAGTGTTAACAGCTTAAGTTTAATAAAATGTGGGCGGCAGCTATTAGGAATGCGGATTGTTAGCTATTATGCGGATACATTTCTTTTGCATGATGAAAAGCTGGTGAGCGTCCACGCTGGCTCCCCACAAGATAACACCATAACGAAGACTCGAATAATAAAAGAAAGATATACGCAAAATACACAGACAACGCACATTCAAGATTCGTGTTCAATTTTAATACGCTTAGCGCGTATGTATATCTAGCCATTTTAGTTTTGGTATTTTAAATGTGGGTTTTCCAGTTTAAACTGGAGTCCATTATAATTCCTAGCAGTTTAAATTCGTTAACCTCTTCAATTTCGTTATTATTTATTTTTCTTTGTAACTCTAAGGTGTCTAAGGGCGCCTTTTTTTTTGATGGGTTTAAATTGTATAACATCATTTGTAATGTATAACCACTGTTTTTAACAAATTAATTATTTATGATGTATCAAAGCCAGTTTTTTTTTATTGCGTAGGAAGTAATAAATTTAAAAACTACAGTCCTACAGTATCAAGTCAAGGACCTAAAGTGAAGGATGTTTGAAACGTGGATAGTTTCTTTATACGTTCAACCTGGTAGTAAAATTGTATCCGGTATCTTGCACAAGAGGATATTTCATTATGGAAATGGTTAGAGATACGACGTTGCTTAGACGGGACGATGTCGTATCCCGGTCTATTCTCGGTGGTGGTTCCGTTATAACTTACTTTTATTATCCAGTGAAAATGTTATAATAATCTCCCAATACAAATTAAGGCAGAAAAAACGGACAAGAACTATGAGAGCAAGTTAAAGACATTTCTTGTCCAAAAATGTTATTATACAGTCAAAGATTTTTATAACGACAAACTGTAAAACTATTCCATAAGATAGCTCTATCAATTTTTCTACTTGAAAAGTATCGATATAAAGTTAAACTTATTTCTTCAACCACATTATCTATATATAGACCTTAGTTTTTAAGATAACATTGTTACACCCTACCAGGGTCCATGTGGCACTCTCTACAGGGTGATTTCGGGGTCGTGATCCCAACCATTTTTTTCTGACTCAGTAAATGATTGCGATGCTACCTGTATTTATTTTAATCGAAACAAAGATGATTCGTTATTTACGTATTTTTATTTAAAAAAATATTATTGATTCAAAATGCGTGGTCACCCTACTTTTAATATTACACCTTTTTAGAAAACAAACTCTCTGATAGAATACTTAATAATTTATGAGTAATAATGTCACAACACGTCAAAGTCAATAAACGTGTCAAAAAAGATTTAAAATAAAATAAATAAGTTATGCCTCCGCCGTAACCATTATCTAATATCGAGCGATCAGATATGGTTATGTTTTACTATCAAACACAAACACTACCAGAGCAAGTGAAATGTTTCATCAGCGATATCCCAATTTGCCAATACCAACTAGACGTTTGATTAATACAATGGTGCATAATCTTCGAGAATACGGGCAGTTCAGCGTTCCAACCCATGCCCAAGCACGAGGTGGCGACAGGCCAGCAAGGCGAGGCAATCCCGAGAACCTGGATCAACGCATACTCAGATATTTTCTCCGAGATCCGCAACGCAGTACCCGACAGGCTGCTAGAAGGTACAATGTCAGCCAAAGTTTTGTCTGGAAACTGCTCAACGATTCTGGATTGCATCCATATCATTTTCTGCCTGTCCAGGATATCTCCGCCCCTGATCTTCCCTTACGAATGAACATGTGTCGATGGATTTTAGAAAATGAAGAAACGAATATCTTGTGGACTGATGAGAGTACATTTATGCGTATTGGTTTGTTCAATGTGCACAACGAACATTTTTGGAGTGCTGAAAACCCGCATCTTACCCTCCTGAGTCCTGGGTATCAAAATTTGCCAGAATAAATTATACTCTGTCAAATTGACAAAAAGTCAAAACTTAATTGGGACCATGTCCTACTCGTATGAGTAGGACGCTGGGTGGCAGGAGGTTACTCGGAGAAACGCATATCAGACTCGATTTTCTTTAAATGTTTGGGCGGGAGTTATTAACGATGTTGTTATCGGACCTCATTTTATTGAAGGTAGATTGAATGGTATGAATTACCTTGACTTGTTACGTGAAGTTGTGCCGGAACTATTGCGAGGCGTCCCGGAACATTATTTGGAAAACCTGCGTTATCAACATGATGGTGCACCTGCTCATTTCCATAACCGTGTTCGTGATTATTTGAATGAACAATTTCCGCGACGATGGATCGGTCGCCTTGGACCTGTTCCATGGCCACCTCGCAGCCCCGACCTCACACCGTTGGACTTTTTTCTCTGGGGAGAGGTGAAACGATTGGTGTATGAGCAAGAATCTAACACCGTAGAAGAGCTACGCCAGCGGATTGTTTTAGCCTTTGAAACGGTTAAGCAAAACCGCTTTGCTCTGAACAGATTAAAGGCCAATCTTAGGCGACGGGGGAATTGTGCGAACAGGAACAGGGTTCACATTTTGAACAACTTTTGAAGTACGTTTAGCGTTGTTTTTGTAAATAAAGTTTAAATTTTTATTCAGTCTTTTCCTTCTAAATACGACAAAGTAATCGACGTAATCGCAGTAGGCATCGAAGAAATTTCTTATCTGTCTATCAATATCGTCCTAACAACCTTACTGCAACGATTGTTAAGTCCATGCACTTGACATAAGTTTTCTTGGGAAATAGTAGGGTGACCATGATCTCGAATTATCGCAGTTTTTTTTTGCTGACTAAAATAAGTCGCTGGTGTACTGTTAGTCCTAACCTATCGTGATCCTTAGGAGAAAGTAAGTTAAATGCTTCTTTCTTGCTCCACGACCCCGTAATCACCCTGTATTGTATTTAACATCCTTCTTTACCATGGTACAATGAATAAATGAATTATGAATATGTGTGCGTTATTACGTGCACTATTGAAACGCGTCACCGCTTTGATCAAGCTTACTACTATTTTAATTATTTTCACAAAATATCACTTCATCATCATCATCATCATCATATCAGCCAAAGGACGTCCACTGCTGGACATGAGCCTCCCCCAAATTCATGGGGGATATTGACTATCACGTAGGTGTAGTTTAAAAGCAGTAGCGAATTTTAAATAGAAAATAACCTAATTTAAATATTTATTTTGATATAAGCAGTATTTAATGTTGTAAAAAATATATACGAAATTGTCAATGCGATACCAACGTTTCAGATTATTTATCCCGTTTTTTTTTAATATCTGATATATGAACCTATTATTACTCCCTTGGTAATACATTCTTAAAAGGAATTTAAAGGTGGAGAAAATATGATATTGCATGGTAGATTGTAAGATAATCGCCCACAAACACACATGAATCCCATACGACCCATCGTTATGTTGTAAAAATACATCCTAACTAAGGCAACTTCCTGACTCGGCGGGGCGAGAGCGATATGTGATAGGTAGTTTGCTCTTTCACGTGAGTTTACTGATGTGAGTTTTCCTCACATGGCGAAATACTGTCAGTATTACGTTTGCACAGTGCTTAGTAGGTAATACCATGCGCAGGAGCGGGGCAGTACTGCATTCGCATTGGTTGACACCGACCGCTGACAGTTTTCTCATATTGCACCGCCTCCGCATCAAAAAAACATATTACAAACATAACAAGGGTAAAGTAACTGTGAAACTATTTAAAGAAGAATGTTTGGCCTTTGCGTTTACATGGTTAAACAATACGTGCAGGTGTTCCTATAAATTATATAAATTACGATCCATTTTACATAGTAACGTAAAACAAAAAGCCATATATATTTTTCATAAAAATAAATAAACTCAGTTAATACTGTATCAAACTTTCAAATCACAATTCATGGAATTAGTCTTATTCCCATTTTCAATTCGCCATACGCAGCCATAAGGTAATTTTTACACAACTGCCTAATGAAGGAGTATAACGTTTTCAGGTTTCATGTTTGTATGTATGTAAGTTCCTTTAGGTCACCGAAACTACTTAATGCCTCAACCGATTTAGATGTAAGACGTATCGTTAGAATTCTTACGACGTCCCGAGTGTCATAGGCTATAACATCATAATAAAAACAATATGGCGGATTATATGCGCCATAATATGTACAAACTTAAGGAAAAAACTTACAAACCCGAGTTGATATCGAGTGATAGCTCAAAATAAAGAGTTTTAAAAGGCGATGACAAAAATTTAAACATCATATGTATTTATAGTTTAACCGAAATTTACGACGAACAAAAACATCCGAGCCTATTGAAACGTACATCAAAAAAAAAGCATTTTGAACGGTGAGCATAAAAAGACAAACATCTTATATGTTTCATTATACTTTTGAGAGAACACGAAAAGAAATACATCGCGCTATTGAAATTTGACGTAATTAGATGCCCGTGCGTATATTAGACGTAATCTGTAACGCGGCGTTTACGCTCTTTTCAGCCGCAGTGATTGTGTACAAAGTACCTACTGAGCAGTGGCGGAGCGCTCCTACAACACGATTCCCACCGGCTTGCCTAAATTTTTTGGTACAATATATCAAACTCATCATAAATTATCCATCAATAAAAATACAAAATATTTATTACATAAACTCGTAGTACCATGGACTAATTGACTATAAGTATCTTAGCTTCACAATAAATTTCAACAATCACTACATTCACTATTTACTACGCACGTACTTCTACGCACCAGGTGCAAACTTAACTTGGTCGCTAACGTTAAGATAAGCTCGCGTATTTTGTCTTGCCTTACCTAGCCATCTCATTCATAAATGCCGCGTGTCATTGAAATTGCACGCACTACGTTCGTAAATTGTCAAGGACACGCATCGCAAAATGGCCGCCGACAGAAAGCCGATTATTTTTATTCCTGTTAAGGTAAGGTGTCTCATTCGAATTTAGACCTTGAATTTAAAATGATAAGGTTTATAATAGAATAAAGGGCTTAGCAATTTAGAAACTATCCGAATTGGGCGCACTAGTAAAAACATTGCCATACTTTACTCTCATCGAAAACTGTGTGGAATGGATTGCCCAAAATATAAAATTCAATTATTTATAATTTAAAATAAAAATAATTTGTATCATAAAACACAATGGTCTAACGTAGTTTGAAGCTGAATAATTTAATTACTTACCAAGAATTTCGCAATGAAAGTGCCAGTTTTTTGGATTCTTGGGTGAATAACGGAATGGGGTGGCAATACAGAGTTTACATTTGTCCGGTTACTCTACGAATACGAATAGTATGAATGTTTGGTGTTGTGATTTGTTGTTTTGATAAGATTAGTGCATAAATAATAAATTAATCTTTTAACCAGTGGAATTTAGATCTACAAGGTAGCTTGCATTAGTAATTGTTGTTCCGTTGCGAGGAAGGCGTATTTACAGGTAATTCTTTTTTTGTGTTCGTCAGTTGTTTAGTTGTAAATAATTTAATTAAGTTTAGACGTGAATGCTGCTCAAAAGGCTTTTTTCAAAGCCGCTTTTGTCAAACTCGACTCGACATACATTATTACGTGACGTCAGTGATGAAATGACAAGTATGGCAAATGTGGTATTGGCTATGTGCGAAGTAGGTGGTGGGGGTAAGCTAGGCGATCGTAGCGCACACCATGGCAGAAATGTGTACTTACCGGGGACCACTGTCAAATTTACTTTCACGTTTTCTATTGGTTTCTTAATCGTTTCCTACGATTCGTTTCGTTTGTATGTATTTATTTATTCTTTTATTTATTTCAGTAAAATTTCCAATACGGGGTCTTTCTCGTTTACTAAAGTAAATAAAATATTCATGTGTCATTATTTGACATCTCTAAATTTTGACATTGTCTCGGGACCTTTGACGTTTGACGTTTCAAACGTGCACATAGCCAATACACTTACTGCAAGGGGTTGCGCTCAAGAACACAAATAGCGCACGCTTCAGTATACCTTGACTTTTAAAGAAAAATTATAAATGTTAAGGTAGGTGCAGTTTTGCTCCGGGTTGCCCAGCGAAAATTCTTACGCGCCGCCACTGCTACTGAGTACCTACTAGCTAATGGTTAGACACGAACATCGTGCCTTATATCTTATATTATTCAGATTCAGATTAATCGGTCGATTTCCTTTAATGGAAATAAAAGAAATATTTAAATTGACTGGACGCATGAACATTACGACGCATTTCGCAAAATGGGTCTTCCAAAGAAAACCAAAAACAACGAAATACTACCGTAAAACTGAAAAATGTGTCCCCTCGTTCCCGCGATCGTTTTTTTTTACACTTAACCTCACACGTGTCCTCGTAATAATATTGGCCTCAGCCTACCAATCAAAAGCGAGAGAAAATATTGAGAACAGAAAACATCAAGACAAATGAGATTCAAAAAGTTCACATGGGTGTCGTGTAATGAATTCACAAATTTAGCCTCGTGTAAACAAGTTACGCAGTATGTGCACACATGTTTTCATTAAAGTTAGGATATGTACTTAACTGTTTTGAATTGGGTTCTTCGCACTTTTAACCATAGTCATATTGGCGCTAATATTTATTATGTCGGTAACGTTGTGTAATTTTAATATTTTTTATTTTAAGATTATAGGATAGCTCCTGCGAGTCTTCTTCTGTTTTAGATTTTACATGTATACTTCTTCTACAAATAATCTAAGTAAATCTTTTAATGAATCATGTAGACTTTATTTTTCCTTCTCGACTTAAGAATTTTAAACCCTAATTTTGGGTACCGTCTTCAGTAAATGAGAGCAGGGTGTCCTATTGCGGCATACAATCGTCAGCCTTATATTTACGATCGGTTTAGCCTAGTGGTTAGTAACCCTGCCTACGAAGCTGACAGTCCTGGGTTCGAATCCTGGTCATGGCAAATATTAGTGTGATAAGTGCGAATATCTGTTTATGGGTCTTGGGTGTTCTATGTATTTTATTTATATCTATTAAATATCTCGATGCTTCGTTCCGATAACACAAGCCTTATTGAGCTTATTATACGGCTAGTACGATTCGTGTAAGATTATCCTCTAAATATTTTTTATTTATATATTTATACTAATGTGGACGCGACAGGGTGCGGACGCATTCTGCCGGAGCCCATAAAATCCCTAAGAACACGGTTACTAACAAACGTAACGTCAACAACAGTGGCGTCGAATTTGGTGAGACCTTTCTATTGTCGGTGCTTAACACCACTTAATTTTACATTAATAATTGGTCGTATCTAGGCCACAAAAAAAAAACCTGGGAACTTTATGCAGCGGATAGGTATGGATATTATAATTGCGTGACCTTAGTCACAAGAACACCCTATACAAACTAATTCAAAATTAAAAACTTTTACTGAACTATAAATAAAAAAGGTTATAAAAGCTACTGAAAATTCACGCCTTAGAAACCTTTAACCAAACTACTCCTTACTTAAGTAAGTATAACATATGTCTCACTGAACACAGTAAAACTTCCAAAGGATACATTATGTACATAGGTAGACCAACGGTGTACATTTCGTCTTTTAAAACTGAGTAATCAAAGTAGGTACTCTAGTTAGGCTCCCCGTCATAAAACAAATCCCATTATTACTTATGACAACAGTGTAGAAGAAACGCTCTTCTAAAATGTTCACCAAAAAATATTGCGTTACCACTGCGTTACAAATTACAATCTGGACCCAGCAATGAACCCAAAAGCCATTTTTGTTTTCAAAATGGAACATCTGCAAAGCGCGCACTGCCACGAAAGTATAGTTATCAACGTCTCAAACAAAGAAACCTCCAACAAAGGTTGCGCACAGATTATATTGTCTTAAGTCACACGAGTAGAACAGCTATCTGAACTTAAGGTTTTACATCGATTTGACTCTTGATTTAGTTACACGCTAACACGTTAAACATTTCAATCATGAGAATATCAGCTCGATTTGCCGCCGCATCAGATTCCCAAGAACGATTGAACAAACAAATAAGTACCGTCCAGGCACCAAATAAATAAATATTTTAACTTTTAGTTAGGTACTTTAGTTTTCTTGGTGCGAGCCAACTCACTACGACCAGTACGACTTAGGTGAAAATTAAACCGGAAATGTGTGAATTGAGTACATGTACACAACAGGAAAGAAGTAAGACCTAGCAGACGAGCTAGTACCTCGTGGTTTTAACTATGAGATATGTGCATAATGCACCACAACATTGAAACCACAAGAAAAGACAAAAATTTATTCCAGAGTGCCACCTGAAAAATCATCAAAATGCTTAAAAAAAGCTAGCGGCAATTACGGCGAATTAAAGGAACAAGCGGATAGACCTCAAGATAACTAGCAAGAAATACCAAAGACTCTCTCACTGAGAACAAGAAGACTTCATATGAAGCAACATGCAGCATATCACCAACACTCCCATCCCAGAGCGTGTCCCTCCTTACAAATTTGTGCCCCCGTGTATATCCGGCTCGTCCGGGTCAGCTTGTTTCCTAGCAGGGTGTGGTACCTATACCTATATTCATGTTCATATATTTATACTGCCGTAGTCGTAATGATAGCCTGTTACACTTCACATGTGATAGAAGGAAAGTCTATACAAAAAGGGAATAGCAACCAATAACGAGTATCGAATTTGTAACATGTTAGATTCACTGCTAACGAAATTGGTTGTAGTAAATATATTTTTTATGCTAACGGACTTCTTTTTAGAGTCTGTAGTGTTTATTAAAGTAACATTATAATAACAAACTATACCGTTCCAAAAATTAAACAATATGTATAGAAAAATAAATATGGCAATCAATTAATCTTATTTTGTAGAAAAGAAGGATAAGTTTGTATGTTGAAGCGCGCCCAAATTAACCCAATATCTTTCCCCTTCGTTTCTAGGGCAGTCGCCCTGGTGATCATTATGAATATGCCTTGACCGTGAAGCATGCTCCAGTTTAATATAAATATCATTTTGTTTACGGACTGTTTCCGCGCTTCAAAACGGCTAGGCGAAGCAAAAACATCGACCCGAGGCAGAAAGAGTTTCTGTGGACAATTCAGCACTATTTATATTTCATTATTTTTAACCTATGCGACTTATGTAGGCAGGTTGGCGTTATGGGTAATTGAAGCAATTTGTTCACAATGTCATTGAATTGTAGGCTTTATTGTTTCAATTACATATATGATAGTTAACACTTGCAAGGCTCTACAGGATATAAGAAAAATACTGCGGATCCGTTTAAGGCGTTAATTGGTATCGCATTCTGGCTAGAAATACGTACTTAGGTAATAATTTAGGTAGGAACCCTTTTAGTTTCGCCATGTCCGTCTGTCCGAGGCTTTGCTCTGTGATTGTTAGTGCTAGAAAACTGCAATTTTGTATGGATATATAAATCAACTAGCATTTGCCCGCGGCTTCGCCCGCGTACTAAGCGAAATTTTTAACCGTCTACAAAAAAGAGGTTCGTATGTTTGTCAACGATTATCTCGCGTTTGGCTGAACCGATTTACATGCGGTCTCCAGAAAAGTAGTTGTTACATTCTGGGGGTTTCGGTATACGAAGTTTGGTGATTGTGATTCATTAACAGATGAAAAGTCAGTATACAATCTGAGAACCGGCAAACTATTGAATTTCATTTGATTTTGGCAAAAATAAGGATCGAAAACTATTATCATACATTTCCGACAGGCCGAAGGGGAAAGTGCCGATGAAATAAAAGCATGTCTTAAATGGCCCTTAGTAAAGTAACACCTGTACAGTAACACCAATAGGTCTGATAACGACCAAGCACCGCGCAGCGGTCATAAACTATGGTCCTTTGAAGTACAGAAATACGGCTAATTCAATATCACGTGTAACATTTATTTTTCCTATAATTAAATTTATTAGGTAGGTTCTGCCAGTTCCCATTGAAGCATCCAAAAAGAAAATTTGACCTCACTTCCATTCGCACTCCTTACTGTCAGTCCGTCTGTTACAACCGATCTATCTAAACTATCAAGAATTTAGAGCGCTCGTGGCCCAGCAGCACCCGCCTACCGCGTGCGGTATGCGAGGTTAAGCAATGTGGGCGCAGGTCAGTTCTTGGATGGGTGACCGCTTTGAGTGGTTACTAACTGACTCTCGTGCTTTGGAAGGCACGCTAAGCCGTTGATCCCGGCTGCTGTATACGATAGCAATCGTTAAGCCAAGTTAGAGGCCTTCGGGTGGCTTGCGAACTTCTAACAGTCAAGTTGCCCACTCACTTGACAAAGGGGGGTCGAAGTTGCACCTCGTCCGTAGGGAGTACCCACCGTTACCCTACACGTGACCCCTGGGTGGTGCTAAAAGTGCAACAAAAACTGGCAACCGTACTTGTCTTCTCGAAGATCTCACGGTTCCCTTCTTAATGCACCTCAAGACCTTATATGGAACCTACAAACTAAATTTGGATTCTCTAGAACCAGCAGTTTGGGCTGTGCGTTGATATGTCAGTCACTCAGTCATTCAGTTATTTCTTGAAATTTGGCACAAACTTTCAAAAGTTTTCATGTCCACAATATTAAATTTCAAAACCGATACCATTTTCGTAATTAACGTCCCAAAAAACCATAAAAACGATACCTATATTAATATTTAGACATTTCATCCCCCTCCCACCCCAACAGGGGGATGGTATTTCACGTCCTCCGCGTGAGATTTTAAAATCATTGTTGTTTTCGTTATCAGCGACCCGGTATATCATAAAAACACTACCCATGTCGATTTTCAGAATTTGTCACCACCTTTCCCGCTTTTAGGGGTTGATTTCTAAAAAAACCTGAAACACGTATTTCCTCATTTATCGTTAGAAATACTCCTGTGAAGTTTCGAATAAAATAGTCCAACTAATCTTGTTTCCCCATACAAACTTCGGACACCCATTTCACCCCTTTAGGGGTTGAATTTTGAAAAATCCTTTCTTAGTGCACCCCTAGACCTTATTAGGAACCTACGTGCCAAATTTGGAATCTCTAGGACCCGCGGTTTGGGCTGTGCGTTGATATGTCAGTCAGTCAGTCCCCCCAGAGTTTCTTCTTTTATATATTTAGATAAAACTGACAAAGTGGTAAAATAAAATCTAAAAATATATATTTTACAAAAGTACTTCCCCTACAAGTAAAGGGGGGATGCATTTTTTTTGCTTCAACCCTATGGTATGGCGTGTTGTTGACTAGGTCTTTCAAAATGAATAGATCTCTTCAATTTAAAAGGAAAAATTGAAAAATTTTATGCTCCGAGCAGGAATCGAACCTGCGACATCTGGCATACGCGGCCAATCGCTCTAGCCTCTGAGCTATCGGAACAACCAAGCTCGTCCGCGAAATCCTTCAATAGTTCCCTCTTACAACGCCTTAGGGAGGCGTACAGCGACATCTACCGTAGAATTTTTCAATTTTTCCCTTTAATTTGAAATTTTCGTTAGCAGCGTTACTGCTTTAGTACAAAATTAATAGAGGTCTTCATCAAACACTTTTTGATAAAGTAAATATTCTCGGAAAAAATCACTCCAAAACAAAAAAAAAATTTTATTTGTATTGGGCATTGGCAAATTTTGACGAAGACCCTATTCAAAATCAAAAAAATCTTTAAACAAAAATATATTTTGCCTAAGTACTTATTCCTAGTCAGAACGCGATACCAATTAACGCCATAAACGGCTCCACGGCATTTTGTTACAACCTGTATTATCTCAAATGTAGTGGATGAATCGAATTGAATCTAGTCGCCTTTAATTTAATTGTGGTAATATACTTAATATGATGATATAATAACTTAATAATAAACCTTAGCAAATTGTTATGTTCGGTTCGCAAACACGCGCGTGAGGATACAATATAGAAATCAAAGTTCAATGAACTCCGGAATATAAAGGGAAATAATACTCGTATTTCGTGAGCTGATTTTGGCAAACAAAAACGTTTATATTCTTCTTTAATCGAAAAGAGATTATGTATAAAAACTATTATTTATGTTACGAAACATTTAGAAGATACATAGGTAATACAAAGTTTATAATTGATCTTGCCGTTTTCTCCTAACTACCCAATAACATGCACCAAGGTTCTTCAAGAAAGGAGTGTATAAATTCTTAAAGGGTCGGCAACGCGTATGTGACACCCTTAGGAGTTGCAGGCGTCCATAGGCTGCGGTGACCGCTTACCATCAGGCGGGCCGTATGCTTGTTTGCCACCGACGTAGTATAAAATAAAAAAAAGCACTGGGTAATTTCAAAGTGATGTATTATCATAAAATTTTTAAACACTAAACATACTCAAATATCGCATGTCCAATCTCTTTCATCACAAAACTAAAAGTTAAATTAACAACTGAGCCCTACTTTCCCTGAATGCCTTTGTTTATTTTAATTAGAAGGTTTGTATTTGTGGTTAAGGATTTATTTATTTATCTAAACAGAAATTTACAATTTACTCAAATTACAGATAGACATAATTATAAAAGAAAATCACGGAGTTTCTAAGGTATTAATTGCAAGGAGCCTGATGCAACGTTTATATACTTATAACTACCTAAAAACTAAAACTATTTTAATAAACTGTCGATTAGTTCGCAAGCGCAATAAATATAAAAAAATAGGCTTTAGTGATTTATAATTTGTAACATTTACATGTAAAATTATATTATTATCAATAAACTATTGTTTGGTATTATGGTTTGGTGGTTGTAATACGGTGATTAACACTATACATTTATCTACTTTTCAACTTTAGTGTTGCAATTAAATTACGTATATACATACAAGTAAGTCCTTGAATCCTTAAACGACAAGAAACCTGTAAAATTCAGGAAATTAACCAGAAATGCAAAAGTGTTAAATATAATGAAACGGGTCACTCACATCTTTAAGGTCGAATATCGCTCGACATGTTTCAGACCGGTTCGCGGTCCTTAATCATGAGCACCTATCGCGGCGGCGGTTTTCTTAGCACTGCGTGCCCGTGCCCTGTCCGCTCGGTTGCTCGGCGCGGGTGGAGGCGGCGGCGGCGAGAATGTACCCTCGTTTTCTTCACAATTGCTCAATGCCGAACCACTCACAACGTCACATGCTAAAGTCTCGCTCACACTCTTCACAGACGTAGTATTCAACACTGTTTTCCAGCTGGGTGGTACAACCCATCCACAATCACGATTAAAATTTGGAAAACGACCAATTTCGATAGCTTCCCGCACTTTGCGTGGTACAAAAAACTTTTCACTCGCTAATACGGTTACCTTATCGAACCGAATATTATGTGATGGGCCCGAATCCAGTGAATGCTCCGCAACTGCTGACCCCGGAGCATCACGTTTTTTCATACTGCGTATGTGTTCAGACAATCTAGTGGAAGTGTTCCGGCCTGTCTCTCCTATGTAATTCTTGCCACAGGAGCAGGGAATCATGTAAACACCAGGGGTGTTCAAGGGCTCTTTATCCTTCGGTGAACGCATCAGCTGCCTGAGCTGAATATGTGGGCGGAAAATCGTCTTGATGCAATATTTTCGGCGTAACAAATTTTATCCGTCACACCCTTCAGGTAAGGCAAGTATAAGGGAAGCCTTTTCACCGTAGTCGGCTGGAGCCGAGGAGATACGTTCGCAACCCTATTGCATTGCCTCCAGTTGTACCCATTGCACTCTAGCACCCGTTTTACGTGACTCAGTTCCCTATCTACGAACTGCGGGTCACACAAACTTAAGGCACGACTGATCAATGTTCTCGGTACAGAAGATAAATGACCTGGGTGATGGTGTGAATCGTGTGTTGGCTTACGATACACTGTGGTAAGTAGCTGCCCACAAGGTCTACACATGACCAAAACATCCAAGAACGGCAATCTTCCTTCACTCTCCTTCTCCACCGTGAACTTGACCTTAGCATGTACACCATTCAGGTGCTCCGTAAACTCCAAAAGGCCATCTTTCGAGACAATAGCAAATACGTCATCTACATACCGCCACCAATATCTAGGCGTAACTCGTGCGCTATTCAAAGCTTGGTCTTCAAACCACTCCATAAAGATATTGGCTGTAACGGGAGCTATAGGTGAACCCATGGCCACTCCATCCACTTGAAGATAATAGTCCCCATGCCACAACAAATACCCGCTCTTCAGACAGAACTCAATCGCACTCATATAGACGGTAGGTAAATCAGTATTCATCACGAGGTTTGAAATAATTTTAATTGTTTCCTCTACCGGTACATTCGTGAAAAGAGACGCCACGTCAAAACTCACCATAAGTTCGTCCTCACATATCCGGATATCGTGTAGCAGGCCAATGAAAACGAGGGTAGATTCTTGCCGCCGCCGCCTCCACCTGCGCCGAGCAACCGAGCGGACAGGGCACGGGCACGCAGTGCTAAAAAAACCGCCGCCGCGATAGGTGCTCATGATTAAGGACCGCGAACCGGTCTGGAACATGTCGAGCGATATTCGACCTTAAAGACGTGAGTGACCTGTTTCATTATATTTAATATGTCTCAAACTCACGGGAGTTTTCTGTATAAAAGTGTTAAATAAATATAAATATTACACTTGTTGTAAAATATTTATTTGCTTATTAAAAACATATTACTGTCTAAAAAAGCGTTAAATATATTATTATTTATCATTAAGAGCAGTCTTTGATCTTAAATTAAATAAGGAGTAGGCGGGTGTGAAAGTCGGCGCCATCAGCAGACAAAACTTCCCTCGTAATTTTAAAGCCGCAAAGAAATTTTCTTTCTAATAATTTCTTGAACTAAATTCGCGAGGCATGTGATTATTAAACGTGAGGTATGATTCGAGATTCCTGTCACTTTCAGTCGGTCCTTAGGGCTCGTTTAGACAAGTCAGCAACCCCTGATGACGGTAAATCGTTTTGAAGTTTGCCCTGCGGCTTAATTTGAAGGTTCTTGAACTTTATCAATATACAAATCAGCGGGATATAGGTAACTAACATGCGATCTATTTTACAGCCTAAGTGGGGCTTATTCATGTACATACGCATCAAAAGTAAGAGCGTTATATAATATCGTACCTATCTGTGGGGCACAAAATTAGAAGAGGCGGCGTAAGGTTACTCGTAAATTAAATAAACGAACTCCTATTATGGATCATCACATTACAGTTGCTATATTATTAACAAGTAATGTATGTGAAAATTTATTTAATTTAATTATTTAACCAACTTACATTAACAGTTTCACCATACATGTAAGTTATATGTTAGGTACATGTCAAACTTACTCCAGCAAAACCAGCGAGTGATGTTCATTTAAAAAAATCAGTTTTTACTGAAGTGTATGTAATTTTAAAGTCACAAAAAATCTAAACAGTAATACTTAACTGTTATTTATCGGTCTTCAGACTTCTTATAAGGGTTCCGCTATAGTACCTAGTACGCAACAAACTGTAAAATATAGCGAAAATAAATAAGACCCTGTCGTATCGCTTTTTGTATCGTCTGAATTTACGAGCGTTGTCAGCATAAAATAAGTATATGCTACTCAACAGTGTAGACGACCCTTTTCAAATGCAAATCGGAAAGTTTGGACAAGTTTCCCAACTTCCAACTTTATTCGGCGTACGGCATTCTACGTTTGGCGTTCACGTCAACAACACGCCAATCGGCGTATTGGGAAGCGAGTATTGAACTTTGAACTAGAGGTTGCGAAGGAATCAATATAAACAAATTGTATTAAACACTTCAACTGTGTGAATCAGGAATAGCGTTGAAGTGCTTAAATGAATAAATCACAGATATTTAAATTTTAAAGGGAGTTCTCAGAGCTTTTAACGCGCTCTGATTCCAATGTTGTGTATATATTTAAGATTTAAATTTAATTTTGACAAAAACTGTCACCGCGCCCGCTGTCTATAACATATTCCTTAAATCTACGAGATAATGTAGTAAAAGGTTAGTAGAGACTTCATAGGTCATCTACAATGCAACCAAGTCAGTGCGTGGGAAAGAAAAGATCTGAAATTCCCCCACGCCTAATATATTCCCAAAAGGGGTAGGCAGAGCACACGAAAATGAATTTTCAGTGATTTCAATTATTTGGCCAATCTTTATGATCCTTTAGTTTTTAGTGAGTTGAAGAACGGCGTATGTCCATGTTTGGAAAAATCTACAAGCCCCACCATAAACAAGATCACTCAAATATCATAATCATTCAATACATCATCATCATCCTAGCGTTATTCCCAGTACAATTGCATCCTGAACGATGCCCGGGGTCCGTTACCTAATCCCGAGAACTCGTGTAGGCGCTAGCTTCTACGAAAGCGAGTGCCATCTGATCTTCCAAGCCAAGGGGGAACTGACCTTATCGGCATTAGGCTTGTCAAGTGAGTGGACAACTCGACTGTTAGAAGCTCTCAAACCGACCGAAGGCCTCTAACTTGGCTTAACGACTGCTGTCTACGACAGCAGCCGGGATCAACGGCTTAACGTGCCTTCAAAAGCATGGAGCGCTCTGTTAGTAACCACTTAAAGCAGTCACCCATCCAAGGACTGACCCCGCCCGACATTGCTTAACCTCGCATACCGCACGCGATACGCGGGCACCATTGTGCCACGAACGCTCCTCAATAATCATTCAATACATTTGAATATTATTATTTTTATATCTTGTTCAACAAAAGAAATAAAACATTAAATACAAGGACACAATTGCGGTAAAAAAAAGTCTTATTGTTTGTAGTAACAGCTTATTTTTAATACTAAATAAGGTCACTGTACTTTGAATGATATGT
The DNA here is from genome assembly GCA_905163555.1 of Notocelia uddmanniana. Lineage (NCBI taxonomy): Eukaryota > Metazoa > Arthropoda > Insecta > Lepidoptera > Tortricidae > Notocelia > Notocelia uddmanniana. The sequence goes on from LR991068.1 coordinate 12,106,775, forward strand.
GGACAGCCAGATTCTTAAATTTAAGCTTGAATATGTTGGCACAGTGAATTTGTGAACATCACAGAACCCTTTATATTATATGGTGACTCTTCTCATCAGGGGGCATCATATGCCACTTGCCACTGTGCATCATTAAATAAAACGCGGGGTAAATAATGTTTTGTATATAAAAATATCTGCTCTATTTCGTTTTTACTTTTAGTTACGTAGGTAATGTTTCTCACTTTTGTATGTTTGTATGTTTTGTATGTTTTCCAAAAGTGAGAAACATTCAAATTCCTTGACCGTACATTAGTACTCGTAGTAGTCGTACAATGAAATTAAATGTCGATTGAATTTAATTGTATGACTACCAATTTACCTACGTAGACCCCTAGATGCATCGTGAACACAAAGTTGGACAAATACGGAACCCTACCTTGGCCGATTTTTTATACTTATTCTTATCAGTTTATTTTGCAACCAAGTTTACACACTTCAAAATCAGTTAATTTTGCATAAACAAAGCAAATACAACAAATACAATAATCAAATGAAAACTGGCACAAGGCCAGTATGCACAAGGATTTGATTTCGCTCTCTGCATCATGTAGTATTAAATATTTAAACTCTGGTAATTTATGACAGCTGCTCTTTCATTCACTGTGCACCCATTTATCGTCAATCGGGGTCTATTCGGCTGATAGTATAAAATTAGAATTGATTGTGTATTTCTCACCCGTCCAAGCGCGTCAAGCCGTTAGGCTGGAGCGCATTTGATCAAGCGCAGCGCAGCGCATGTTCCACTGTGAAAAACTATCATATCTATACTATATCTTTTTGAAATAATGTAGTCGTTTAGTGTCAGGTTTGATCCCGCCTCCTTCCCTCCTCCTTTATTCCCTCCGGCTATTCTATTACGCAGTACGCTAGGTTTTGAATGCTGGCTCCAAGCGCCGCGCCGCATCAATCATTACGGGGCTACTTGTCAACAAGCACATGCGACAATCCGGTCTAATTTCAATACGTTAAGACAAATAAAACCCCAGTTAGTAGGTATCATGATTCATGATTGGTTTCATTTTCCCTTATAATTAACAGAATCGTCTCCACATCTAACTCACACATTCATGACAAATCTGTGTAAGTAAAGAAGACAAATTCCAGGTACTTTTTCCAAAAATAATGTCCAACAATGCAAACGAAACAACCTAGCTCACTCTAACAGACAGCTGTACTCGTTCACTGCCGTTCGTTTGCTTAATGTGTATACAGTTTTACTCGCAATGATTAGTTTTGGTGAGATACATTGGAGATCTTTTTAAGTTAACTGGATTTGGGATGTTGACAATCTCAGTACTAACTAATATTTGCGTAATACGTCAATTAGTGAATGAAATGCCAGATTTTAATTGGCGCACTTTGATGATTGATAATTGGCAGTTAGTTTGAGTGCATCTGAACACAAGAAACAAAAGTATAGTTACTTGTTAAATATCTATCAAACCTCTTTTTCACGAATCGAATTATTTTGTTATTTTTCTCTATAAGTCATTGCAAACACCATGTCCATGAATTAAAATGCGTGTTTAAACACTTCCGTTTGATTGGTATTATGGAAGAAACTCAAAAGGCAAAAAGCCCGAGATTAATCTGAGACGCACAATAATTTCGTATTCAAATTTTATATCAATGCGTCTTGCGCCCTTCTTCTAGGACGTTAGTTAGTGGGCGTACGTATATGTATATGCGCCAAAACAGTTTAAAATGCGAAATAACTTATATATTTCAGATTGGTCTACTCGGGCGTATGATGAATGCCATTTTATCACTTATCGTCGTGGATCTCTGACACCCGTCACTCTTGCACTCGCATACTTGTCAGAACGTGACGAATATCTTATCCACGATGATAAGTGATAAAATGGCAACCATTATATGCCTGTCGCGAGTTGATCGCGTGAAATCTTTGTTCAAACTACTTTGAATTGAACGTTGTTATTTAGATAGTGTTCGCATCTGGGGTGTGTCGGTGGAGTAGATCAGTTTATTCGCAATGATTGTTTATTTTGCATTAGAATTATCGAGTGTTGACAACGTGCGTGTACGGTTGTTGAATTAGAGTTAACAGAGAACTGTTGGTCGGTTAGAGACTTGCGTTTAGCATACCACTTTGATATCAATGTGTTTTGCGAGATCGTACTGATGTTAACTAGTTCGTTATGTGTGGAGGGCAGCGCATAATCGATAATAATAATAAATATTGGGGCACAATTTTACATGGGTACTAAATAGACGACGATATACGTAATCATATAGATAATTAAATTCTTTAGGAGTCCGCAGGAAGCTCGATTCTCCGTACAAACGTTGTTTTGCTCTCATTTTAAAACGGCACGCTGGAATAACATGAAACTGTGTACACAATGGAATTTCCAGCCTAGATATGGCAGATCCCATTGTGTATACAAAGTTTCATGTTATTTCAGCACGACGTTTTAAATTGAGAACGAAATTACGTTTGTATGGAGAATCGAGTTCAGGCGAGCGTACGGAGGAGGGATCCTTAATACATAGAAAACATCCAAGACCCAGAAAAAAATATACGTACTCATCGCACAAATAAACCACCGGGGGATGGATGACCCGTATGCCCTTAAACTACGACCAGGACAACCGGGGGGTGGGCAGCAGCATCTTTTGAGTGCGGTGGAGATACTGCAATCGCCAATCCGCATACAAAGCGTGGCCTATGTCCAGCAGTGGACGTCTTCGGCTGGTATGGTGGTGGTGGTTGGTGGCACAAATAAATGCCCTGACAGGTTATCACACCCGGGACCTCCGACTTCGTAGGCAGGGTCTCTACCAAAGTGATCGATAGCTTAGTCTTGTATTCCGCTAGTACTAATTTCTATACGCATCGTACTTATTGCTGACGAACGCCCTCACTTCCACTCACGCGTAACCAAATTCGTAAGAGCGTGATGCATTAACAAACAAAAAGGGGCGCCGAGTCAACACAATGTGTCTTTCACGGGTCTTTTTACACATAAACCAGCATTAAATTGTCCTGAATTTAGCATCCTGAATTGGGGAGGGAAGTTGAAGGCTCTCGCAGTAACATACAAGAATGAATGAACCCCAAGCATAGGCGCTTTCCCCTACATACGGTTTGTCGCATGTTATCGGCTACGAGTGTAGCGCTACGAAATCGTTGGCAATGAAAGTGTTAAACGCAATCAATCAATCAATCAATCAGTTTTTACGAAAATTCGGTACAAAGTCAACGCGATTTCATTGCACTTGACCATGAGTAAGACTTTCTGAGTTTCGGCTTCTAGAGATTTGTGTAATTTTTGTGCCTTTGTGATTAATAAAAAAGCTATAAATAGTCCTTACCTTACCTATCTGACACTTTCTCATTTCAATCGGAGTAAGGAATATTATTATGTTAAATACAAACTGCGACGCTGATAGAATTAGAAACAGGCAGGCATTGTTTACCGAGCGGTATTTAGGTACGAGGGACATTGTTATAAGTGTATTATGTTATATGTCAGAGCGATCAAAGCAGAAACCATTACTAACTACATACTTACATATTTGTACATAATTGTCTGTTCAGCGCTATTATGCCGAACGACGATAGTTTAGATTACAATACCTGGCTAGACAGATAGTATATCGATATAACTTGACTAGTAAGTACATTTACATAAGAAGTGTCATTAGACGACCACATAAGTCCTATTTTCAGGCTTTCATTCGAGCGTGTTCTGACGTAATCTGCAACGCCCGTTCCTAAAATATCACATTCCTAATAGGTTCACTAGAAAAACCTGGTATCATACTATTCAAAGTAATTGCATTATATATACAGAATGATATGTTTAGAATATGATAAAAAGAGAAATTCATAGTTTAAAAATGTGATGAAAAATGGTCACAAAAGGCTTAAATGAAGTAAAATTATTTTCCAACAAGAAAACATAACCTAGTTAGATTTTGTGCTCCAACGGCACAATGTTCAATGGCAGAATTGTGTAAATGTTCTTGGATGAAAATGGATAGTTAGACTTTCCACTCCGTCCCACATGTTGATTTAACCTTTGGTGAAGATATGTAATACATAAAGATTAAGTTCAATGTATCAGCAGCGGATTTAATTTTGTCCAAGTCCTCAAAACAGTACCCTCATTGGACCGTGGTACAAGTCAAGAGGTTAGTTATTTCTCCACATGAGTTGGCGAGCGACACTTAATGCAAGTAGTTTTTGTAACTATTCATTCTTTACAATGAGGTTGAATTATTTTTTACATAAATCTTACAAATTGTCTATTCATTATTGTGAATTGGTTGTAAGAAAAGATTATCGCTGGCTGTCACTCGTTCTATTGATTTATTAATAAGTGCGCGTTTTCCTTGTATTCGTGGCCGCGAATCAGATGAAAATACCTTCCCAGGCAGTACAGAAGGCATAAATATTTAGTTAATCAAATGTTAGAATATATATAGAGCATTACAACAAAATCAGGTCTACGATCAATTCCTTCAATTAAATCGGGTGCAGGCGGTGCAAGTTTAAAATTAGAGTTGACGTAACAAACAGTTTACGAGATAGCCGGCTAACATTATCGACCTCTAATAAACCTATGTATTGTATAATGTGATTTTGCCAAGTCTGTGGCACTGTAAAAGACATAGGCATTATGTAATAAAAAGTGTTTACCTATTATGCACGCAATATTGTCTTCGGAAGGATTTAAGTCGCGTAATCGGATAAAAATAATGCATTTATACACTCGATTTAAGCGCGTTTGCGGTGTGTGTGTGTGTGTGTGTGTGATTTAAATCCGTTTTATAGTTTCATTTGTCTATTATGTACGCCCTAAGAACACATTAATGTGGCGTTACATATCTATTGTTAGAGGTTGTTTAATTTTAGGTACTGATATACGAGTATGGCAACTGGAAGACTCATGTCCAGTATGTCCACCACCTACTACCAATTCATGATACTGGTACCCAATAATTATTCCACATCGTGGCCGTCTACAAGTCTGAACCCTCAATTACACCATATTTCGAATGCCAGGATCAAGAATCAAGCATATTTTCAGTGAGGTAAGGACATGCCAGTCCATGAACAATTTATAAGGAGCTGTGGTATTTCAGTCTTAGAAGCGATCGTGCACTCCTTAGTCGACCCTTTCGAAACAGGATAACCTAAGATATACATTGAAGGACGTTTCAGTTTGCGAACTGCCATTAACCCCTACTTGAAAGAAAACACGCGTTAACCAATTTCACAATTTCTAGTCTAGGACGTACGAAATTGACCCGTCCAAACGTGTAGCGGTTTACCATATCAGCCGAAGGACGTCCACTGCTGGACATAGGCCTCCTCCAATTTCATGGGGGGTTAATGCCATAATCGCCACGCTTGGCATGCGGGTTAGCGATCGCAGTATCTCCACCGCACTCCAGGGACGCTGCTGCCCATCCTCCGGTGGTCTTGCTCGTAGTTTCAGGACATACCCGGGTCCAACGGGGGGTGTAGCGGTTTAGTTATTATTATTAGTTTGAAATTATAGGAGGTAAATATTACGATTATTACGAACCGCTAAAATGCCTTTCATGTTGAGTGTACAAGGGCAGTCATTTTATGTGCCGTTATAGTTATCAACAAAGATGAGGTACATACCTATATGCTTACTTTTCGCTTATAAACAATGTTTAAAAACTATTATCAACCCCCGTTTGCATAAATATAAGACCGGGGGTTAAAAAAATTAGATCTAGTTATTTTCTTTTCCTAGACTATTCCACGGAATAAAAAGCACAGTTTACAAAACTTAGATACTTAGTCCTTAATTTTGGTCAGCTGTGGTATAACGTAAAGTAACCAAATTGAAACAACTGCGTGTTCAATTGGTAAACAGAGGAACAATTCAATTCTCTCGCTATATTATTCAGCAGAACCAAGCTTAGTGAAGACTTTTGCCTAAAAATAAGACTGCGATGCGAAGGTACGCTAGTTTCCAACTCCCACATGCTTGAAACAAGTGTTTAGACTGCGCAAGAACCATTTTATCATCTTTTGTATGACTGCGTGCGCATATTTTTTTACTAATGTCTCTATATGCGATACCATAGGACGTGTTTACACCTTCAATATTGAAAAAATCGCAATCACATGACAACAGCTACGATCGCGCCATTTTGCAGGTGAATAAGTACTATAACTATTAGTGGTCATCATCAAGATATAGAATATTCAGTCCATGAAAATGGGAACGATATTTCTTATGTGTAGGTAGGTAACTACTCACCGATGATTACCTTAGAGACTCTCGCCTCGGTAGGTAGACATTTATTTGATATCTCGCCATTCTAGACTAGAATTGTATGTCTGTTTACTCCTATAATTCAGATCCCAGCTTGATATATGTAGATTTCCATACGCATAGTCGCATTTCACTATAACTTTACGTGACTTTATAATAAATATCCTTAAAATTGTGTTGACATGTAAATTGGCTATACACAAAATTAGTATGAGTATGTACTCATGTACTGTCGAGAAAAATGAAAATTCGCCAATTTCAGACACTATATATATATATGGAAGTGCAGTCCAAAAGTGACAAACATTCAGTTTTCTCGACTGTACCTAATATTCCAATACAGTTTATACGGTAGGGAATCTTCTGCGAAGTATCCAATTAGGCGACGAGATTATAGCTGACACACTTAACGGTAATATATAATTTAGCGAACCCTGAAGATATAATACCTATGATTTAATTAAATATTATCTGAAGCGGGAGCTTAGCAATAGAACCCAATATCGATGTGTGGGATTTATTACTAGATAGAGAAATTGCAACTACAACAGCAATGTCCATAAAATTGCAAATTGTATTACACAAAATTAGTTGTTAGTTTTACTTTATTCACTTTAAATACGTAAGATTTAAAAGAATAATAAGAAAATAAATTATAAATACGCGTTACAATTTAAATAATAAAATGTTTCTACAATAGCCAAACAGAAGGAATAACGTAATAAGAAGGGTGAAAACAGTAACGGTCGCTCCATTAACGAGTAATTGCCCCAAATATTTCTAAGTATGGATATAAAAGAATCTGGTTAATTTTAATAAAATTTCTGGGGTGAGTCAAGCAATCCCCCAGACTCGTGGTCGTGAGCCATCCTAGACGGTCTGGCCGGTCTGGGCATTACGGCCGAGACTAATTACCGCAGCAAGCTTTCCAGCAGATCGCAGGTGTTTTAAAACTGAATGGGGCTTGTCTTTTATTTTTAACCGACTTCAAAATTTCAAAAGAGGAGGTTATCAATTCGGTTGTGTTTTTTTTTTTTTTAATGTTTGTTAGTTCATAACTCCGTCATTTCTTAACCGATTTGGAAAATTCTTTTTTTGATTGTAAGTATATATATCCAAGTTGGTCCCGTTTTTGGCAAAACGCAGTTCTGATGATGGGATCCATGAGAAATTGAGGGAACTCCTCAAATCTTCAAGGCAAACATATAGTAATTTTTGTGTTTTTATCAACAAGTCAAGCATTTTCATCCAAAAATGTGACATTGGATGAAGTGGAACTGCTGATGATGATCAGAACAGAACTCTTCAACGACAAAAAGTTCACGTTTGGCGATTTGTCCTCCTAGCTGTGTTTGTTAAGCAAGTTCTATTTTCACGATTATTTTTTGTCATGCTTGATTTCTGATGATGGGATCCATGAGGAATTGAGGGAAATCCTCAAATCTTAAAGGCAAACATATAGTGATTTTTGTGTTTTTATCAACAAATCGAGCATTATCATACAAAAATGTGACATTTGATGAAGTGGAACTGCTGATGATAATCAGAACAGAACTCTTCAACGACGAATAGTTCACGTTTGGCGATTTGTCCTTCTAGCTGTGTTTGTTAAGCAAGTTCTATTTTCACGATTGATTTTTGTCACGCTCGAGTTCTGATGATGGGACCCATTAGGAATCGAGGGAACTCCTCAAATGTGAAAGGCACACAAATAGTGATTTTAGTATTTTCATGAGCTAATCAAGCATTTTCATTCATAAAAGTGACATTTGATGAAGTGGAACTGCTGATGATGATCAGAACGGAACTCTTCAACGAGGCGTAATTCACGTTTGGCGATTTGTTCTCTTCGTTTTGTTTGTCAAGCAAGCAAGGTTTTTTCATGATTCCATGAGGAATTGAGGGTACTTAGTCTTCTACCATTATAAACATACATTATAGCCATTTTTATTTTATTGTATATCTATCTAAGAGTGCACCATCTAAGTATAATAATCTTTTACCGGTCTCCCCCATTGAAGTCGGTTTTTTTTTCTTAAAAATTATAGATGATATTATTTTACGAGCTCTTTATATTTTCGTCTATAACATGAATTCATGACTTATTTTTTTTTATTTTGGGTCCGTTTGATTTTTAAGTGTGATTCAACCTCATTCCCATTACCTATAGTTTTCTTGAAACGACACAAACGCTAAGTCAATTAACGTGTGTAGGTAATAAAAGTCTGTCCTTGTTGTTCAGATTTTATTTCAAGATTTTTCTTATTTAGTAAATAATTTCAGAGAAAGGGCTGATATCATAATTCGGAGCATCAAACACATCTGTGTGAAATTTCATTAAGCTGATCTGTCTATTAGGCTCCATTTTCCGATTTCCAATATCTTGGTGAATTTATGTTTTGTTTTGTCTAGCATCCGTCTGAGTCTAGAGTTTTTTACTCGAAGATCATGTTACCAATATTGCTGTTGACAGAATCCAAGAAATTGGATATTCTTATTCTGAGAAAAGTTTTTCAAACGCCGAGCGATATTGGGAAATGAAGTTGGAGGATATTATAATTTTCGGATGGAAATGGACGTTGTTTTGCCCGTTGTCAACAAACCCAGCCAAATAATTAGATGAAGATCACTTGTAGAAATACAAGTAGAAATGGATTGAAACTAAGCCGATTCCGTAGTTATATCGACAGACCTATATGTACTTATCACTACGTAATTTAGGATAATGTATGTATAAGCACTATTGTGTTGATTAGAAAATTATTTCCATGATGTCTACAACACGCTAGTTATTATTTGCACAAATCCTAACGATAGAATTGTCACTTGTTTAGACATTTTTAACCACACGATTATGTTCTAAACTAAAGGGAAGACCATGATGCAATTACACACGGATGTTCCGTGGTCGATTTGAAGAAGATTGTTATAAAGTGTTTTGTTTTCCAACAGTATGAGGAACACTAAAAATCTTAAATATACAAGAGTCTTCTTATGGAAAACAAAATGTATGCCCATAATTCTGATTAAGCTTTTTATTGATATTATCTGTAAAAGGAAGGATAGTATGTCCAAAAGAAAGAATTCCCTTCAACGAATTGACTACAAACAAGACTATACATTCGATAATACGAGGCAGATGCGCAGATGATAGAGAATAATCATTCGAGTCGCAGCGGCAGGGGAATATGAGTTATTTACCAGTAGATGATGACGTTGTCATAATTTCCTCATAATGCTTGTAATAATTTGGTGCTATTGCTATGTCCTTTAAGTTTTACGACCGACCATAAGCACAAGTTATCACACAATCAAATTGCCCGGAGCTAAGCAGGTAAGAAGAGCCTGTGGCCATCAAATAAATGATAACCTTCCTACTAACTTGAAAGGTACATACTTTTAGGTACGTTATTAAAGGGGTCACCTATAATTATCATTAATTACAGATAAGGTAAAGCCTTTGTTAGATCCTATTTAAACTTTGATACCATTATTCTTTATAAATCACATCTGACATCAACGTAAAAAAATTGATCGACCTCAAGGCTGATTATATTTTTGATTTTGATATTTGCTGATTTTATTGAAGAAGGGCACTTTTTCATACTTTTACTTCTTGGCAAAAAACTATAAATGGTACACTGTCTCAAAAAATGGTATACTGTCTCACCAGCGCAAACTATCTCGATGAGGCAAAAAATAATAATTACCTATAGATACGGCTTTATAAAAATATCATTTGAATACTAAAATTAAACTATACAATGTGTCATGTTTGTTATTATGCCAAATAACAAACATGACAAATTTAGAAAAGAGTTTAACTGTAACCGTTTGAAAAAACTTCTGTATAGTAAATAAAGTTTAGCATCAGATATTCTATCATACTCACACATCATCATTACCATCATCGTCCATCTACATTATTGTGGCAATAATTCAATAAAAACATCAAGCTTGGTGCTCCGCATTATTTCGGCATTTTAAACCGCCTAGCGCCTGCAGCGAAGTTGTGGCCCTAGCCGAAACAACACAATAGCAGGCGGTCGCTTCAACAAACGTTTGAAAGGGATATAAAGTTTTACAGTGATGATGATGCGATAACTAGAACAAACGAGCCTATAATTATATAACACCAGTGAAATTCTCGTATTTTACTCAAAAACTATTGGGTGTGTTAAAATGACATTTGAAATGTAGGTGTAGGACATAGTGATGTATAGAGTTGGGATGTTTGGTAACATTGGGTGAACAAAGAGCAATGGAGTCTTTGTTACATATTTTTTGATTGGATTAATGAATGAATAAAGGATTGATAATCCAATAATGTATAATGAAATTTATTGGTTTCATACAAGAAAATTGATTCATAAAAATCCAATAAAAAATAATATATTATTGAAATGTATAATGTTATACCTATTCAAGGTTTTGAACAATTTTTCATTGGAATGAGTTTCAGTATACTGCTGATACTTCAGTTTCAGTATCAGTAGTAGTATATAATATTCATTTGAAATACCCTCTCTTACTACGTCAATATTAATTCTAAGCTAATATGGAACAAATTGCCATAGTATATGCTTTTCACAATCAAGATTATGAAAAGCATGTCAAGACAACCGTTCAAAATCAGAAGAAGATAATTTGCAAGATTTTGAAACTTCAATTCCAGTTACAAGCTGTTCAAGCTCTTGAATACATAGACGTTTTATCAAACAAGTAAAATATATTTAAATGTTATATTATAAAGTTATCGTCGTAATTTCCAGTATTGCATTGCAGTTGTCTTCAAAAATGTATGCAATATTTGTAACTAGTAAAAATTTTACTAATATTTAATATGCGATGTATCTACAAACCTAAATTGTTCACTCTATACACGTTCATACAATAACACGCAAAGGTGATATATTATTGGCCGGTACAGTAATATAATTTTATCGTTCAGTTATTATGTGTCTGGTGGCAGTTTAGCACAAGTAATGTACTTAGTGACTCCACTGCATTACTTGTGCTAAACTGCCACCAGAATCTTAACCCTAGTGATGAAGAATAAGTCATTTTTTTAGGGTGGCATTCCATACATGAAGGTAACTGACAATCAAAAATAATATTTTATACGAATGTATGATTTCTCAGATGCTTGCATTAAAGTATTAATTACCTCAAGGAACCTCGGGTTATCTCCTAGGCTAAAAATAAAGCTCTATCCGGAATATAAATCAAACTAAACACTGCGATGCACTAACAGGTGTTAGCCGTCAGATGAGAAGATCAAAAAAGATAAATTTAACGACGATACTTTCAGTTTGTTATTTCTAAATCAAACGATCGATAATAACGAGTCCTAATGCCGTAGGCAACGTATGCATTTGTATAATTAATACAAACATACGAATGAATACTACTGACATGTGGTGATGAGAAAATAAACGGGAGGGCAATGTACACAGACGTTGAGCTACCAGATTAATTTTACTGCAACACATTTTCGATATTAGGTAAGTTTTTATAACACATATTGTCCCGCTTGGGAAAAAGAACGTTGGAAACCATTTTTATCATATCCTATGCTTTTTTCATGATTTCTCAACCGACAAGGGTCGATCTTCTATTCGAAATAACTCGAGAAATTCAAGACTTCCAGTTCGCAGGTACGCATATCTCGGAGGAAGGTAAGCCGTCCTTACAGGCCTGTGAAGTCACTAATTACGAACAATTGACTAGGAGAATCCGATACTGTTAATTAAATACAGACAACTGAAACCTCCAGTTCCATTAGTCAGAATTAGTTCGTTTAAGCAAGTTACCGTTGTCGGGGAACAGAGTCTATTTCCACCGGAGCGATTATGCAGTCCAGTCAGGGCTTCCGCTGTCGTCACCGCCGAGGAAATCGCCGTCAAAACATTCGATACATCACAAATGTTCAACTCAATTGTTTTATCATTACCATTCGAACAATCCGACTTATATAGTTTGCATCAACTTAATTTACACACGTTTACTTTCCAGTTTTACCTAAATCTATAACATCAAAATAGTCTGCAAAACACTTGACGTAATAAAGACGCAAAGTCCAGTTTAGTTAATCAATGTTTAATTCATTCACGTAATTTATTTTAAACATATCCATTAATGTGGAAAACTTTATTATTAAGCGCGCGAATACCGGGGCAGGCGCAACGAGAAATATATTAGAACAATTCCCGAACGCTCGATCTTTTTTACGCGGCGGGATGTGTCGGAGCGGCCGGAACGAGGCAAGTGTCGCTTCGCCGACGGCCCGACGTCGACTGCTGCCTTCAGCGGAGTGCTGAAAAATAAGAGCACATGGCTACCAGCCCCAGCCTCCGGGTTGTTATGAAACGCGGGGTCACTCAACCTACGGCCATGGGGAGTCTGATAAGTGCCATCCACGCCACCCCGAGCTTAAAGGGATCTCGATGTAATTGTAGGACCACTCTAATTGTATTGAAGTCAACAGGACAAATTTTTCAATTAAAGATTACTTAAAGGATTAAAAGGATCGCATTGATGTCAAGATTGTCGAGCTCGATGTCGCGTAGGACGGTTATTGATGTTCGAAGTAAGGCTTACTTATGCGGAGAAGGGACAAGGGTCTAGTTGTGAAGGTTTGAATGATGGATGGTAACTTTGTGAGTGAGGACGTTAATTCTAGCGTGAATAATGATGATGGCCACGAACAATAAAGTAAATTCTCCGTGATGAACACACATGCACAATATGCACATAAGACGATCTAGACGATCCTTTGAGGCTTCCGTTTCAGGATTAATCTGATAAGTACTTATTTGTATAAGAACAATCGCCTGAATTAACAATAGAAACGTTAACAAAACAGTGACGATAATGAATTATTATAATCAGTTAATTTAACGTTATTTCTAATTTTGAGGGGATATTTAATATTATCGACCGAGTGAAACGAAGACTTCGACAAAAATGGTTTCGTATGTTCGAATGTCCAGATGTCCGGTTTTCCGGTTGTCCTCCTCTACAGGTCGCATTTCTCAATCGATTCTCGTGAAATTTTGTGAGCAGTTTCGATAAGTATATTGACTTTTTATCAAGTCAGATTTTGGAAATTTTGATATTTAAAAAATCTATGTCTACAGCTCACAGAGCCACTAGTTATTTTTTTATTAAACGGCACAAATGATTAAACTACCTCAGTAGAACAAGTACCTACTTGCTTTTACATAAAGAAAAAATAGTACAATGTGTTTACATACGTAGAGGTATATACGTGAAGTATGCTAAGCGTCCCAATGATATAGTTGACACCCAATGTTCACTTCTATTGTTATGAATTAATATTCAAAGTCCTGATGGCCGGTAGGGCCGTCGTTTTTGAGATTAAGTGGGACGTACATACATCCAAACTTTCACGTTTATAATATTGTTAGGATTATTGTTCTCTTCAAAAACATCGCTTTTAACAGCAAAGTTTATGATAGAGGAATGGATGGCTATAGACGGGACATAGATATATACAAAACATTACATATAAGTTATAGAACTCTGATCGCGCTTCTACAAAATATGTGTTTATCTGCTATGCACTGCTCAATCTTATCTCACAGACATTTAACGGCAGTTCGCAACTATAGACTTGTAAGGCACGAGTTATGCAAATAAGGCTGTACCAAATATACCAGTACCAGGTAGAGAAGATTTGTTACTGTTCTGCTTGAATTAACTTGGATAATAGTTTCGTAATACCTAGGATTTCAAACTTACCTCAGCGAATTCAGAGCCGTTAACCAGTTCTATACAGAATTGAACTTGCGGGTTCTTGGAAAGCAAGTTTTAAATGCAATTGCTTCTATTAAGGTCTCAACTTAGTATTATAGAAATATATAGCATGTGGTACAGTGGCGGAGCGCTCCTACAACACGATTCCCACCGGCTTGCCTAAATTTTTTGGTACAATATATCAAACTCATCATAAATTATCCATCAATAAAAATACAAAATATTTATTACATAAACTCGTAGTAGCATGGACAAATTGACCATAAGTATCTTAGCTTCACAATAAATTTCAACAATCACTACATTCACTATTTACTACGCACGTACTTTTACGCACCGTGCAAACTTAACTTGGTCGCTAACGTTAAGATAAGCCCGCGTATTTTGTCTTGCCTTACCTAGCCATCTCATTCATAAATGCCGCGTGTCATTGAATTGCACGCACTACGTTCGTAAATTGTCAAGGACACGCATCGCAAAATGGCCGCCGACAGAAAGCCGATTATTTTTATTCCTGTTAAGGTAAGGTGTCTCATTCGAATTTAGACCTTGAATTTAAAATGATAAGGTTTATATTAGAATAAATGGCTTAGCAATTTAGAAACTATCCGAATTGGGCGCACTAGTAAAAACATTGCCATACTTTACTCTCATCGAAAACTGTGTGGAATGGATTGCCCAAAATATAAAATTCAATTATTTATAATTTAAAATAAAAATAATTTGTATCATAAAACACAATGGTCTAACGTAGTTTGAAGCTCAATAATTTAATTACTAACCAAGAATTTCGCAACGAAAGTGCCAGTTTTTTGGATTCTTGGGTGAATAACGGAATGGGGTGGCAATACAGAGTTTACATTTGTCCGGTTACTCTACGAATACGAATAGTATGAATGTTTGGTGTTGTGATTTGTTGTTTTGATAAGATTAGTGCATAAATAATAAATTAATCTTTTAACCAGTGGAATTTAGATCTACAAGGTAGCTTGCATTAGTAATTGTTGTTCCGTTGCGAGGAAGGCGTATTTGCAGGTATTTCTTTTTTGTGTTCATCAGTTGTTTAGTTGTAAATAATTTAATTAAGTTTAGACGTGAATGCTGCTCAAAAGGCTTTTTTCAAAGCCGCTTTTGTCAAACTCGACTCGACATACGTTATTACGTGACGTCAGTGATGAAATGACAAGTATGGCAAATGTGGTATACACTTACTGCAAGGGTTGCGCTCAAGAACACAAATAGCGCACGCTTCAGTATACCTTTGCTTTTAAAGAAAAATTATAAATGTTAAGGTAGGTGCAGTTTTGCTCCGGGTTGCCCAGCGAAAATTCTTACGCGCCGCCACTGATGTGGTATCATAGGTAAAGTGCTACACAACAGAGATAAGACGGGTTACTCAGAACGAATGCATAGGATGAATATAAAACGAATTCTAATTCAATCCGTTCAGTGGAAATAGTCCCTCGGTAGGGTACTGTCATTCACAAATCGACTCGTCCTCAGCTGTCCAAATATAAATGTATAGGTCCAAAAAAATCATGAAAGTAAATCTTAATAAACACTTTCAACGAAAACTATAGCAGACATGATCAGTTAAGCTGCTTTTAAGTTATTGGAAAAGTCTTTCCTTCTTAGTAAAAGACGTATGAAACGCTGCGAAGGTATTCTCTTTTGCCTGTTTTTTTTTAAGTAAGTTCATAAGGCAACTAGGGAACCCTACACTGAGCATGGCCCGACATGCTCTTGGCCGATTTTTATTTTTTAAATCATAGACAAAAATATTGCTTTAACTAAAGAGTTAAACTAGAGAGAAAAAGAGAGAGAGAGAGAGTTGCTTAAGAGTATGAGTTGCTTTAACTAGAGAGAAATATTCCATGGTTAAGATTTAATTTTCAACCGAGCATATTTCTTTCCTTCATTCGTATCTCTCGGGCTGATCCAAGCTTAAATGGAGATACTATTTGCAGTCGGCCGAGTACCTACTAAAAGTGGTAGGTACTCGGCCGACTAAAAAAATAAAAATATGCTCGGCAAGAAATATGCTCGGTTGAAAATGAAATCTTAACCATGGAATATGTCTTCTTCTTCTTCATGTGCCTCTCCATTACTGAAGGTTGGCAGTCAGCTTTTTAAAATTCTCCTTATCACGTGCCAGACTGAACAGTTACTCAACGATCTTAATCCCAGTCCACTCCCTGATATTACGAAGCCAAGACATCCTGCGTCCTCCAGATTTGCGTTTTCCGGATACTTTTCCCATCATGATGGTCTTTAGGTGAGAATACCGATCATGCCGTAGAATATGTCCGAGGTAGGTGACCTTTCTCTGTTTGATAGTACCGTACCGTACCGTGTTTTTTCCCATTTCTACATTCGTCACTTTATCCGTCCAACTGATGCTAACCATGCGTCGATAAGACCACATCTCAAAAGCTTCTACCTTTTTACCATGGAATATTTGGGGAACACTCAACTGAACACCTCTTAGGAAATGCAAATCATTTCAACTAAACTCTTTTATAAACAGGAAATTAATTCGCATTAACAGTATTTTAATACCGTCCGATTTGCAAATTTGTATTAGCAGTTCCGTCTACGTGCCCAGCATAGAAATTAAGAATTGATTCAGCTTAAATCCTTACGGTTTAATATTCGGAAAACGCATGGTGGCTGCCCTTTTGAGGAGCGGGACATTGCCATCTTCGCTAGTGTTTTAGCGTCGACGTTTTTTGTCCCACTTGCTTCACGTAAGTTGAAACGGGATACTGAATTCAACAGTTTTTTGTCTCGTTGGTTTTATATATATTGAAACGGGACGGCATTGCGGTATCAAAGCCGAATAGTACTTAGATATTTTAACGGCAAGTTTATAGCTTCGATGCACTCGCAGTCACGTTTCGGCATCCTCAGACAGCCAGTCTGCCCAATATCCGATTTATTGGAGGTTTTGCATTAAATTGTTCGACTTTAGAGAGCCATAAACTTCGAATGATGATAAGATTGGAACCCAGGTAGCTAACATGTCGTAAATCTTGTTTAATCATTTGTCTGGTGCTGCTGCATGCAAGATTTATTATTGCTTTTTTAAATGTTTTAGTAGAATGTGTTCTAGCATCGTTTGAAGCAAATCAGTGGACGCCTGAAATTTATCAGTGGCAATAGAGCGGTTATTCTCAACGAATTGTTGATTTTCATCAGCTTACAACTAATATAAATAAAGAGTGAGGCCAAAAGTAGTCTAGTGTCTCATTTGGTGCCTATTTCCAAAGATAGCAAGTACGCTACTTCTTTGCCAAGGCTTTGAAAATTGCCTCATAAATATTTCTGAAGCATTACAGTGTAGTACCTGACAAATAGAATACATGGGGAAGACGTCCAAGTGCTTCAAACTGACCCAATTACTTAACACTTTCGATCTTAATGCATAACAATAGAAGTGAAAATGGGTGGTGACTATTGTGATGAATATCTCAAACACTGCTTGAACGTTCACCTTGCTTAAATATCGCCCAAAACAAATTGTTTTTATGATATTCGCACCGTCACAACACAACACATGTATACTACGTACATTCGCCGCCGGCGCCGCGTCATTCCCGACTATTTTACATTGCACCGTACAAATCCGTATTGCATGCAAAGCGAACAAATCAAATTCTACACCCTCGAGACGTCGAACTGAACAGAAAGAATACAATTCATTTTTACCAAGAGCACATCTGCGTAGAATACAAGATGTAAAGTGTTATAAACTTTGAAAAAGGCACATTTTGATGCAGATAGCCCGGCAAGTACATTCTTCTTTTCAAACACTGAGGCGGGTGCTTTCAAATTGGGTTTTTTGAAAAAAAAATGGCTTGTCTGCTCGACATTGGGCATTTGAATAGGGGTTCTATTGAAATCAGATAATAATGACTACTTGAATTGTACCTGCTGTATACCTACATTTTTAGCTCCCGTATAAAAAGAGACATACAGTCACATATTTTTTATCCGTGTTTCATTTATCGTAGACAAAACAATTAGATTCAATTAAATGTCTAAATAAATTTCGTCAAAAGCTTTATCAAACTTCCTGATAACACCATAGAGCCAATATAAAACGTGAATCGTTTAGAATAACAGATTATTGAAACTGATAAAGTAAGTAACAGTAACCCTTGTTAGGCATAGAGAACACGACACGAATGAATAAATATAGGTTTCGCCACCGCAAGCACTAACTTTAAGCAACTGAATTAAGCAGCTATCCATCCAGTAAGCACCTGGATTAAGTGAGCGACACACTTTTAAATCAAGCTAAGTAGCACACGATATATAATGTCTAGACCGTGAGCACTACAGATCTTCGTCTAGGACGCCTAGACTCGAGGTAAACGTAGCAAATTGCAAATGTGAAATATTTGCATGCTTTAAACTGTTTGATGCAGGTTGCGGACATCTACTGGGTGGCAGCCCTTCTTACAAAAACTTTTGAATTCGGGATTCACCTCTTGGTTATAATTGAAGGGATGCATTTTGCGATGAAAATTAGCGATGCTAGAGGATTAATGACGTTGAACGAAATTGAATATTAAAGTACTAGGCATCTCATGCATGAAGAAACACTATCTTTCCGAACGGCATCATGAAACTAAACTGCATTCAATTGTAATACTGCAATCAAATGAGTCCGCTTGTTTGCCTCCTATTACATAAAAAAAATGTTTTATTAGAAAGAATGACAAGAATGGGCGTAAGATAATCTACATGTAAAAAGTATTTAATTTCATGTTAATCATTTTACACGTAATAAAAGTCTATAATTAAAGCGCAGCTCTGACGCTAATGTTGTTTTTTTTTATCACAAAAAAAATAAAGATATCAAGCATTTTTCACTTATCTGACAAACTTTTTTTTTAATACCACGTCGGTGGCAAACAAGCGTACCTACGGCCTGATGGTAAGCGGTCACTGCGGTATCCGAATTTCCAGTTGTTCTTCTCTACATGTCGGATTTCTCAACCGATTGTAGTGAAATTTTGTGAGCAGATTCGACAATTGTATATTATAATGTCTGGTTTTTTTGGAATGTATAAAATCATTCTTTTTTATTTGGTTTAGTCCCCTTTACAAATCGCATTTCTCAACCAATTCTCGTAAAATTTTGTGAACAAATTCGATAATTATATAGTCTTTTTTGTCGAATTAATTTCGAAATTTGTATAAAAATGTTTCGCGACGTTTACAGCTCAAAGAGCCACTAGTATTTAAAATGTGTTGTCATGTATCACAAAGCGAATGGTATAAGGAAAAAGTCTGATTTAAACGAAGTATAATTTATTCGAAACAAATATATGTTTCGGGTCTACAGGTATAGTGTGATTTTTAGTTGTTTTGTAAGAATTGTCAAACTTATAAAGAACTAACGAAATGTAGCTTTCTTTACAGATTTTTATTTGTCATTATTATGTATGGTCATATATTAAAGTATGGTCATATCTTAAACACAGTTTATTGTTTGTGTAGTTTATGCTTAAGGTTCAGCCAAACATGTTAATCTAACCCTTCATCCCGTCAAACAACCCGATATGTTGCGGATAACAGAAACCACTAAGCGAATTAATTGCGTACTGGTGATTACTAAACGAATAGGCTAGCCTTTGTAGATACCTTCCTATATCCTACTGGTACATCACCAACTTATGTTTATACGTATGTACTTTTTAGGATTCCGTGACTCAAAAGAATGAAACGGAACCCATATAGGGTTACTCGTGTGTTTGCCTGTCTGTTCGTCCGTCTGTCACAACTATTTAATTTGCCCCCAAGCCACTGGACCACCTGAGTTGAAACGGTATACATATGTAAGTCGGTGACCCAAAGACGCCCGACGCGTAACGTATCTAAATTATTTTTAAACGAGGGGGCACTTGTGGGGAGTCAAGTAGAAAATAGTAGATTGTATTACAAGGGAGCAAAATGCAATATTTCATAGAGGGTTAGGGGTGTTGAATCCCGAACGAAAGGAAGGATTGCAGAATAGTGAGGGATTCAACACGGCAAGCCCGAGTTAGAAATAAGTTTGCTACTGTCTAATACACTCTTCTTTTCACTTCTCGTAGAAAAAAAATATTCAATCAGATCAATAAGTAAATAAAAGACCACACATTGCCAAATTTAAATATATACATTAACATATGACGGACAATACATACATTAATAAGCCTGTAATAGGAGCAAAAAATTTAAAGGACGCTTCCTTAGAGCATCTACTTACAGTAACCTTTTGTGTCCAAAAATCATATATATCTTTTCAGTTGGGAGAAATTTCGATCTAAAGTTATTACCTCCAAGTAATAGATCTTGCACGACATTATAGCGCGGCAGTCAATGCTGATTTTGAGGTAGTATCTAGTTATGATTCACAATCGATATTGTATTTTTGGTTTGAAAGGTTATTTTTGGGATTTCTTTTTGAATTTTTAGTGTTTTTCAAATAATTCATATCACTCCAGTGGAGTAAAAAAGAGCATGTAAGAAGCGAAAAAATTGAGTATGTACCGGTCGCAACAATTTCCTAAATGTTAAAAGGAAAATGGCAAGGATGCCGATTGCTAGTTCTAATGCTGGCAGCCGAAATACGCTTTAAAAACGTAATATAATGAAATACTTTATTTTGGTGCTGTGTACTTTATTTTTTTGTACCGTCGGACGAGAAATACTTTATCTGTTACACAAAAAGGTGGGATCCCTACCCCTACCCCTCTAATTTCCAAACTAGAATTTTAAAATATTGAAAAAAACATTGAGGTGGTGTACATTAATAAACACTTTCAAGGATCACTGGTTTGAACAAGATAGATAAATGTTAATAATGAATAACTAGTATTCTAGTTAAGTTAAAAAGTGTTTATTAGTAGCAAGTATAGTGTTAGTTATAAAATTCATCGAAAGAGACAGTGCAAAAGAGAAGAAAGAAGATCTCTAGAATTGCCAAACGTCATCGTAACGGAACATCGTTTGAAGCTTCAACGATAAACCTGGGGAGTAATTGTGTTCAATATAATTATAAATAAGTCAGTAGTGGAACTTTTATTACATTTAAATAACGTCTACTTGAATACTTCCCAAGTAAATAAATATTTACAAGCATAACCTCACTCGGAAATGAAATTGCACCCAGAAATGAAGTTTCACTCTGCCTAATAGTCATTTTATAAATCCTTTAACGACTCATTTCTCCATTCCATATTCATACTTACATTCTACCATCACACTAAACTGTTCACTCCTGCTATCTCTCTCTCTCTTTACTGGTCTTTCTCTGCTTGGTGTTTAGTCGCGTTGCCGTCTCATTTCAGGTGCTGTGGAGAGCTGTGTGTCAAGCTAGTTCACCATGTCTAGCTCATTTATGACACGCAAGGCCACAGTACGTGATCTGGAACATAAACTCAATGCAACACTCAAAGAACTAAAGCAGTCTAAAACTCTATGTGACCAGCTACTGCGGGAACGCGATGAAAGCGAAGAGGAGGTTAACAAGATTATTCAAAAAAATACAGAACTCAAACGTGATCTAGCCAACCTGGATGCTTTGCATAGGGATAGTGTGACACAGCGTGACCATCTGCTGGTCAAATTGAACAGTGTTCAGGAGTGCTGTGACATCCATGAGCGGACACTGCAACGTGTGGATGACCTGGAATATGAGCTTTCCGATGCCCACAAGGTGGTCCGTAGATTGCAAGAGGAAGCACAGTGCCAGCAAGTCAACACCACCCGGCGGCTCTTTGATGAACTTGTGACACCAAACACTTATGCAGAGTGTCATAGCAATTTTGGACCTTCTAGTGTGATTGATTTGACAGAGGACTCCCTTTGTAGTAAACAAGTTAACTTTCTAAGTAACAGGAAATACAAAAAGTATATTAAGCTAAATAGATTTATAAGAAAATCAAAACGACTGTACAGACAGCATATTAATATTCATAAAATTACTACATTGAGAAAAAATCATGTCAGTGTTCTGAAAGAATTAAATTCTTGTAATGAGCAATTATGCTACAGTAGAACCATTTATGAAACTGACACTGAGAAACTGCAAGCCGAACTGAACATATTAGAAAATTCTTTGAGAGATTTAACTAATAAATATGTAATATCCCAGAAGCAAATCAGTGAACATATTCTGGCAGCGGATAAACTTCTGGAGCTGTGCCACCACAACGAGGAATGTTTGGAAGCACTGCTTACCAAGCAGTCTTCGTATGAATGTGAGTGTGGGCTCCGGCAGGCTCATCCTATGCCCGGACATGCAGTATACTCATCAGTGCCGGACAGCAGCTTGTCGGTGTCACCGGAAACTATAACTCCAGCCTCTAATAATGTGAGTAGAACCCTTGTTTTCTCAGATA
This sequence comes from Notocelia uddmanniana, assembly GCA_905163555.1. NCBI lineage: Eukaryota > Metazoa > Arthropoda > Insecta > Lepidoptera > Tortricidae > Notocelia > Notocelia uddmanniana. The sequence continues at coordinate 12,129,276 of LR991068.1, forward strand.
GGATAGGGCGAGGATTGGGCAAAATTCTATGTAATAATATTCTCAACAGCTGTGTTATAAATCATTGTATGCCCGATGCCTCATTTCTAAAAATTATAGATAACATCAAACATACCCATATAAATGAACAAACAACAATTGTATTAATGTTGGGTGATGGTTCAAATATTAGGTACTCTGAGATGAAGGCTGAGTTTGACTGCCTGTCTAAGCTAGGTGCTAAAAATGTTATTATAGGCGCATTACCCTATTCTGCTTCTCCATGCAGTGCTAACAGTCATGCGTGTAATCTTAATAAGCTTATATATAAGCTGACGTGCCGTCATAGTGACGTTATATTTTTTGACACTAATAATGCTATTAGTGATTACCGTATTACAACTGACAGACTTGCTAAATCTTTAGCATCTTTTATTAATTCCGTTTTCGGAAATCAAAGCTCCCTCTCCACCTTGGATAGGACGACATCTCCAACTGCGGATTTGTCTTTAAACTGACTGTTAGGACAACAGAGAAGCACAATAGTGTAACTTTATGACACCAAAATATTAATCGCTTCACTGGCAAAATACTAGATTTAGAATTATTTACGGAAGAGTTTAATGTAGATGTAGTCTGCTTAACAGAAACTTGGTTAAAGAATCACATGATGAAATTCAATGTAAATAATTACGTATTGGCCAGCGCGTTCAACAGAACTACAGCAGAGGGTGGTGGATCTATTATTTTAGTGAAAAATGGTTTGACTTTTAAGGAACGTAGAGACGTCTCAGGCTGTTTTGTTGATCGTGTTTGCGAGATTGCTTGTGCAGAGATGGATCAGTATCTGATAATTTGCATTTATAAACCACCATCAGGTGATTTAACATCTTTTATGGAAATTATGGAAGATGTACTCAAGAAAGCAACAAGTGGTAAAAAGTCAGTAGTGATCTGCGGCGACTTTAATATCGATATTTTATCACAATCAGCTGAAAAAGATAAGTACATTACTCTTTTGAAATCTTTCAATTTTGACTACTTGTTTGAAGTACCTACCAGAGTTACTCCGACCTCGGCCACTTGTATAGATAATATTTGGTTAAACAGTTCTCATATAGACAGTAGCATAGTGAATGGAGTTCGTTCGGATCATAAAGCTCAGATGGTCAGGCTACCTTGCGAAGTAAAACATCCAGATCGCGTTATAGAAATAAGACCGCTGAGTAGAAGTAGACTAGAATTACTAAAGTCTAATCTACTAGTCGCCATGCCGAACACCCAGGTAGAATCAAATGATCCGAATGATCAATTCAAAATGCTTCTGAATACAGTGTGCAACGAATTTAATAAGACTTGTAGTAAAAAGCGTATTAAGATAAATAATAAAATGAGATTTAATGAGTGGGCAACTACCGGAATTCGGAAAAGTAGAGATAACTTATACCAACTTTATGAAAGGAGATCTTGCACCACTGACGAATGTTTCCATCAGTATGTTAGGGATTATTCCAAATTGTTTAAAATAGTGTGCACAAAAGCAAAAGCAATGCACTTGAATAATAAAATTAAGTCCTCAGATAATAAAGCCAAGACAGTCTGGAAAATAATAAACACAGAGACTGGGAAGAGAAATAATACAGAGTTCACAATTTCTTTGAAAGTAAAGGATAATTTAATAACTGATGCAGTAAAAGTAGCTGATGAATTTAATAATTTCTTTTCTAAAATTCCTATAGTCACTACTCAAAGTTTAGCATCATCTACCACAAAAGCTGAATCCCTTCTGAATGACAACGTAAAATTAGAATCACTAACTAATTTCAAATTTCATCATGTTTCTCCTCTAGATGTACTAAGTCCTTTGAAATGTTAAAAATAAAGAGCACTGAGGACTTATGGGGCGTGTCAGTCAAGGTACTGGAATCTATTCTGGAGGTCGTTGCACCAACTCTAGCTCTCATTTTTAATAACTGTATAGACTATGGCATTTTTCCAGACTTAATGAAATGTAGTAAAGTAGTTCCAATTTTCAAATCAGGTCATAGAGATAATCCTTCTGATTATCGTCCAGTTTCTATCCTACCTGCGTTTAGCAAAATATTCGAAAAAATAATGCTTACGCAATTGGTTTCTCACTTTAATTCTCACAATATTTTGCACGCACAGCAGTTCGGCTTCACGAAGGGTAGGTCAACTACTGATGCAGGTGCAAGTTTATTAAAATTTATTTTGCAGTCTTGGGAAGAGTCGCACGACGCCATCGGAGTGTTCTGTGACCTTTCCAAGGCTTTTGATTGTGTAGATCATGGTACTTTAATTTGTAAACTTAAGTTTTATGGCATCAGAGGGCACGCATTAGATCTCATGAAGTCATACTTAACACAGAGAAATCAAAAGGTAGCGATAAATAAAGCCATTTCGTCAGAGACAGTGGTAGAAATGGGAGTACCTCAGGGGTCTATTCTAGGTCCGTTCCTGTTCCTTGTTTATGTAAATGATCTGCCATATATGGTAAGCCGAAGATCAGGCATTGTAATGTTCGCAGACGACACCTCATTACTGTTCAAGGTAAATAGGAGAGATACTGAACTCATTGAACCAAATAATACCCTCTCCATGATATCTGACTGGTTTGCTGCCAATAACTTAGTATTGAACCCGAAAAAAACGAAATGTATTAAATTCTCTCTTGCGAACTCATCAAACAGAAACTTATATACAAATATTAGACTTAATGGTCAAACATTAGAATTTGTTACTTCTACTGTATTCTTAGGTATTACATTGGACTCAAAATTGCAGTGGGGTTCCCATATAACAGCGATAGGAAGTAGGTTGAGCTCTGCTGCATTTGCAGTCAGGAGAATAAGGCAGCTTACCAATGTGGCAACGGCACGGTTAGTTTACTTTGCTTATTTTAATAGTATAATTACTTATGGTCTTATCTTATGGGGATCAGCTGCAGATATTGAAACTGTTTTTATTTTGCAAAAAAGGGCTATCCGAGCAATTTATAACTTGGGGTCACGTGAGTCATTAAGAGAATTTTTCAAAGAAATAGATATTCTAACCCTGCCGTCCCTATATATATTTGAAATAATAATGTATGTTAGGAAGAATTTGGGCAATTTTCCAACGAACGCTGATAAACCAATAGCCACGAGAAATACTGGGAAACTGAAAGTAACCTTCTATAGACTAGTAAAGGCGAAAAAGTCGTTCTTGGGAAATTGTATCAAATTCTACAATAAAATTCCTAAACACATTACTGAACTTAGTAATTCTAAATTCAAATCTGTAGTAAAACAAACACTTATTTCAAAAGCATATTATAAGATAAACGATTACATCATGGATAGGGATGTTTGGCAGTGATAGCGTCCTGCACGGGTAATCTATCGCGAAAATATGTTTTCTACTGTAGCATTGTTATTTCAGTTATTTTGTAGTAGCTGACACTGTAATTTATATTTAACTATACAATGTATATTGTTTTGAAAAAATGACACCTCGCCGAGTTTCTTACGCCGGTTCTTCTCGTGGCAGAGGTTTATTTTTCCGAACCGGTGGTAGTTTATTGACGTTCATAGGTGCATGTAATATGCCTAATTTGAAGAATAAACTACTTTTACTTTACTTTTACTTTTATAGGTCTAACAGTTTTTGAGTTATCGCTGAAAAACTGTCTTGCCGAAACAAAAGGATGTAAGTGCCCTGAGTTCCCTATGAATTTAATGTATTATATAGTAGTTTTAATTGTGGACTACTAGATGTCAGAACCCTTCACTGTGCGTGATCCGACACGCACTTTTGTACAAAACTATCGTACTGCCGTATTGAGAAAATAAGTACTTATAACAATATTTAAATAGAACGCTATCCTTATCATTATCAATCAATTTTTGTAGACAGTACAAACAGCTTCTTATTTGTTCTTATTCCACTTCAGTTGTTTAATTAGTGAACAGAAAAGTTCGTGGCCTAATCTCACAACTAACTTATTATTGCTTAAAGTTCTTTTATCGCGATAGTAGGGTAAACATAGTTTAATGGCTTTATTTGGGTCAACGATATAGCGAAGAACTTTGTCCGATGAATATCTGGTGGAGCACGCAGCGAACTTTCTGACAGGTTATTTACGGCCCTTCAAGTTATCTCCAGAAAACAACAGCCGAAACGGTTGAGCTAAATTTTCTAAAATAAACGAGCTAGAAATCTTTCGACGTGGCATTCGTGTGACGAATAAATCAGACTAAGATAGATGCACCAACATGGTAACACAAAACTGTCTAATTTGGAGAAACTTTACAAATGTACCGAAACTAGACGGTTTATTATAGGAGAGAAATACGAAATGTTTTAAACGTATCCGTCAATGGCGAACCTGGCTCCACGATCTTCACGAGCGTCGGTCATGAGCACGAGCCACATGTTTGCAAAACCGAATTTGTTTTTGAAGGTTCTTTTGCAGGGCGCACAATGCAAATCACCTTTGTCGTTATATGTGGAGGTGTAAAAAGTAGTAATACCGAGACAACAAATAATAATAACATACTATAACTGCCTACGTGCGTCGACTGCTTATCTGATTTGTTATTAAATACCAGTATTAATAATAGTACTTAAACATAAGCCAATAGCCGTATAATAACCGTAGGTATAAATACTGGGCTCCAGCTAAATGCATAAATATACGTAACTGGTTGGGATAACTTTACCTATACAATTTTGGAATAAGAACAGTGTAATGAAATGCCAGGTATTTTACCAAAACCATGAAACGTGCTAAATATTTCACATGTATTATATCTGTCTACGATATTTAATCAAACCAGATGAATGAAAACACCCATTTCAGTAGAGTTCGCCACAGTGATGACTCAAGGATTAAATCTACGCGCTGCCATAACCTACTAACCGTTAACATGAAATTCGCCATTCACTTAATCACTTTAAGGTTGACTCTGGTCTGCACCTGCTTATGGTACTTTCAACGTTTAAGAATACAATTTGCAAATGCGTTTTTGAATTAACGTCCTGTTTCAATACTTCTACAGTTTACTGCCCCTAACTCGTATGTTATTTATGTATGCAGTTGGAAAGGTAACCTTGTAGTGTATTATATGAAGTTGACATTTCTACGTAGTAGGAGGATTAGGATGAGAAAATTATTTCGTCGATTCGCTTTCGGTAGCATAAAGAGTACCTATATGTAAGCGCCTGAACAAAGAAGAAACCGAATAAGTAAGTAGATACGTTATAAAAACCACGTTTGCAACTCAGCCAAATGAGTCTAGGGTTTTTTTCCTTAATTATTTTCCCGTTTTAAAGTAACTGTGTAGGTACAACGACGTTGTATTATTTATTCTAAATTGGTTTTTTGTTTAAAAAGGAAAGGATTTATTGCGGTTCTACGTGTGTTTTTAATGAAACTAGAGGAATGAATTAGTCTCGAAAAGCTCTGTGAAAGTCTGCTGAAGTTTAGTAATCAATCTTGGATTTCGATTATAGCAACCTCGTCGAGTTTAGACTTTAATTGTGATTGTAGAAATATAACAAAATCTGCATTCGAATATTTGGAATAGAAACGGTTTCCTTGTAATTAAAATATTTAATCGCAAATTCGATAGGAAAGTTCCTGGTTACTTTATTAACTTACTCTTGCTCTTAATAATGTGACATTTAAAAACTTTGACTAATTAAATTACGAAGACTCCACAGACTCCACTCCACGGCCGCAGACCAAGCTCAAATGTTTAAACACCGCAAGTACGCATTTCTCACGAATGAGTATGAGTTTGTGGCACTTGCGGTGGAGACTTTGGGCCCTTGGTCGTCCGACACCAAAAAGTTCATAAAAGAGGTGTCGGTACGTTTAATAGGCATCTCAGGCGACCACAGGGCTGGTTCTTTCTTTGCCCAGCGGCTTAGTCTAGCGGTGCAAAGAGGCAATACCGCCAGAGTCTTAGGGTCCATGCCTCAAGCTTATGAACTGGATGGGGTTTTCTATATATAAGTGGTTTTATTTATAAGTCTAGTAAGTAGTATTTTTTTTAATTATTCTATTTGTAAACCATAAGAAATGTAAACATGCATATTAAATTGAGATAGACTCCACACAATAGAAAAATACCCAGGTATTTGACCACATTCAGACAACATGAGAATATAGGGTCTTAAGAGCGATGAATTGATCGAGCTGGGTCCTATTCATAGAAATATTCGTTTAGACATACTATCATAATAAAGATCAGAACGGTAAGTATTTCATCGACCACTTGGCATAGAAAACCCACCTACGTACTTTACAACGCGAACAATCACATCAGCAACATCCGATATTTCCGTGTTTAAAGTAATATTAGAAATTCGACTTGAGTTATCGATTCAACATCGCCTTATGCCTGTTGTTTCGTAAAACAGGGCAGGGTTAATATTAGAGTTTGAAAACAAACTGCGCAAAATTGAACGCCAAGTTGTTTAGGAAACTCGAAACTGCGATTAAGGTTGGAGGTTTAAAAATATGGGGAATTGGTTTCAGTTGTCGGCGTGTGTTAATCGTGCTTAATACTACACATTAATAGAAAGGGCTATTTGTTAATAAATATGTAGTTATGGTGAAAAAACGGGCCAGGTCTAATTAAATCTTATTTGTCTTTGTTATAAAGATTATTTGTGCTTACTAATCACGTGACTACGGAATAAATAAATCTTGACTACTAACGCTAGAGAATTTAATTTTTGCACAGTCGGTTACATTTATAACGTAGGCAAGGGCTAAGAAAGTATTTTTCGAAATTCATCCCCTGAGGTGGTAAAACAAGGGATGTTTTTTTTTTCAAATTTCCACCGGTTCGGAAAAATAAACCTCTGCGACGAGAAGCACCAGCCGGCGTAAGAAACTCGGCGAGGTGTATTTTTTTAAATAATATATTTTAATATAAAATTACAGTGTCAGCTACTACAAAACTACAGTATAAAACCTATTTTCGCAATAGATTAGCCGTGTAGGACGCTATCACTGCCAAACATCCCTATCCATGATAACCTTATAATATGCTTTTGAAATAATAAATGTTCGTTTAACAACAAATTTGAATTCTGAATTGCTAAGTTTAGTGCCTAAATATTTATTTATTTAAACAAATCAAATAAAACTATATCTAAACTTAAAATATGTTTAAAAAATTGGGCCCCCTAGGCATGGTTCCTAAGATGCTGGCAGCATTTCCTCGCTGAATCGCAACGCTAATGCGTTGAGCGAGGAAGCTGCCAGCTCTTCGGTCCCCTGTGGCGTCTACGAGCCTTTTGGAAAGCTCCTTGTGGAGCTGACGTGCACTGGGACCCCACGGGCCAAGGGTCTCTACACCGAACGGAACAAAACTGTATTCGGTGCCCCTATATTTATGTTTTTTTAACATTTCGGCCGCTTCGGCCGCCGCACCAGGTTGGTTGCTGGTTCCGTGGAGATGGGTAGGTGCCAAAGTGTCTACACAAGTAACGTCCCAAACTAGCACCTTACCTAGTCTCCACGGAATCAGGGACATTCCGTCCGGTCTCTTGCCGTCGTCTCAGTAGGCTCAAAAAGAGCTGGCACGTTAACTGTAGCCAGAGACCGGCGGATGATATCATTCAATGCGGCGTGCCTCGAAAAGCGGCCAGCGCTTTTCTGACAAGAAAGCCCGTGATGTCCCAGTGAGTCCACTATACTGCCGCAAGGACAAGTGTGTGGAGTACAGAGGGGGAGACTTAGTCGCAGACAGATACCAAGGCGAAGGCAAGGGTTTCTGGCTCCAGAAACGTACCAGTGTTTGGCGACGGGTAGGCGTGCAGCCACTCACCGGATTTCTTTGTGCCCGATGCCAACAGTCTAGCCCGCTCCGCCACTGTACTGTGGTTCAGGAGAGAGTTAAACGAAATTTTACATAAAACATCGTCCCAGCTCCTTTGGCAATGCGGATGATCTGGAAAATCCTTCCCCGGACAAAAACAAGACCAAGCGTTTCTGGCCTCCGCCAAGCCAGCAGCCCCACGTTTGAGGGGAGACCCCGTAGGATTTTGCCTATGAGACTAGCTGAGCTGTGGATAGAGGACAAAAACGCTGGCAGAGAAACACTGGAAATTTTTCTAAGCTCTAGCCCACCATGCCTGATGGGGAGGGATGCTTGTGTCCAAGACTGGTCGTTGAGCTGTATATTTAAAATGGATTCCAAATTTGATTTTATAAGGTCATCCAAAGGTGCCAAAATACTATGAAATTTCCAAAATGGGCTGCAACGAAGGACATATGTTGTGTTGTTTTGAACCGACTTCTGAAGATAGTAAATGTTCCCGGTACAGAAGATTTGACGGGTCTGCATATGAAAGAAGAAGATAGTTATAAACAGATGGAATATTCTGTTTTATTTCTGTCAGCAGGGTGTCTCTATTTACTGAATTAAACGCATTTTTCACGTCAATTTTGATCAACACTTCAGACGATGAATTAGAGAGGTATGTACGCAGGGAATGTACAGCTGCTTCGCACCCGCCTTTGGTGCCGAAGCCCAGTTGTACGGGTTCAAACAGGGGTTGTAATTTAGATAAAATATGTCGGACTGTAATTTTGGAGGCAAGCCGTCGTAGAGTCGCACCAACGGCTATTGGTCTCACACCACCATCCTTTTTAGAAAGAGCGATGAGATTTGCACCAAACAAAAGGGGAACTATTTCAGGGTTAATATTGCCGGAGAACATTTTATTTACTAATTTGGTAATAGAATTGAGAAGGTTTTTGCCTGCGTCACCAGAAGAAAGAGAAACCAAATCTTTAAGATGTTGGGGTGAAATACCGTCAAGACCAGCTGCGGACCCGGTTTTAAATGAAAAAATCACGACATAAATTTCTTTGCTATTAGTTTGCAAACATACCTGGCTAGCCGTTGGTGGATCAAGAAAATAGGGGGTTGAAGGAGCTGGGGATGTTTATTCTGTAGGGCCAGAAAGGTGTCACGGGTGTCCGGTGACAGTACATCGCTTGAAAAGAGGAGCCGAGCGGCGCCTTTCAGATCCCCGTCACTGATTTTCGTTTCGATTTTCTTGCGGAGGTTGAAGGGTCCGAAGACTTGTGTGTTAGCTGCTGAAGGAACGGATGTCTGAATGAAACAGTTGTTCTTGACTTTCTGTGTAAGAGAATTGGTTGAATTATCTTTGTTTATATGAAGAGTACGATAAGAAAAAACCGGCCAAGAGCGTGTCGGGCCACGCTCAGTGTAGGGTTCCGTAGTTTTCTGTCCGTCACATTAAGTTGACATATTAAGTACAGAAACACAAAACCCTAAAAAGCACGTCATTTCATTGTGATTTTGTAGAAATGACAGGTACAATAAACACCTGTTTATACGGTTAAATTACAAACTTAGTTCAGAAATTATTTTTGTATTTTTTTCAAAAACTATTCAACCTATCAAGTTCAAAATAATTTTCCTATAAAGTTTTTATAAAGTTCTACTTTTGAGATTTTTTTCATATTTTTAAAACTTATGGTTCAAAAGTTAGAGGGGGGGACACATTTTTTTTTACTTCTGGAGCGATTATTTCCGAAAATATTAACATTATCAAAAAATGATTATAGTAAACCCCTATTTATTTTTTAATACCTATCTAACAATATATCACACGTTAGGGTTAAAATGAAAAAAAAACACTCCCCACTTTACGTATAGGGGAGGTACACTAATAAAATATTTTTTTCCACTTTTTATTTTACCACTTTGTCGGCGTAATTGATATACATATTAGTACCAAATTTCAGCTTTCTAGTGCTAACGGTCACTGAGATTATCCGCGGACGGACGGACGGACAGACGGACGGACAGACATGGCGAAACTATAAGGGTTCCTAGTTGACTACGGAATTATTGTTTACGGTGCATTTTTCGATGAGACTGGAAAGATGGGACGCGACGGTGATTCTTGCACCGCGGGGTATTCTTTTGATTACGGGAGTACTATTTTTAAGATTTCTCAAGAGGAGGTGGAAAGGTAGTGATGAAAGATTAGAAGCTGGTGCTACAGGGGCAGGGATAATATTGTTGCTGTTTGATGGGGTGGCATTAAGGCTGTTGCAATTCCTATGTGATTTAGTGATATGAATATTAAGACCTCTAGCACTTTTGAAAGATTTCTGGCAGAGGCTGCATGCGTGGCTAGACGATGTACTGTCACCAGGCTGGGACGTAGACATAGTTTAAAGGAAGTTTTATAGATAACAATATTTACATAAGAAAACGAACGGACACAGCCGCGCGGCATTGACTAGTACAATAATATAAATTACAAATAGGACTTACGGTAGATAAAACTATGTACACTATTTATAATATTTACAAATTAGCAAAACAAACACAGAAAAATGTTATGACAAAATTGACAGTGTCACTTAGGGGCGCAGCCCCTGGGCGCATGTGAATAAAAACTTCTTCTTGACTAAGTCTTGTTTAAATCCAGGCAGGCGGGGGGCGCCGATCGCCCGGCGGCACCGGCACCAAAATTTGTCCTATCTCTATGTTAAGCGTTGTTTGCACGATCTGACGAAGTTGTAGGTACGAACGAACGGAATAGCCCGTTGAGAAGATGAAAAAGCTTAGATTGCCAGCTTATACGGATTTGTAAAATTTACTTTCCTCCTTAGTTATTTATGTTTTATTATTTCTGATTAATCTAGTAGGTACGCAATGTACGCATCATGATTATGTTTCGGTACAGGCTATATTAATGCCGTAATATATTAATTAAATTAATTGAAAATAATAATGTCTGACATGTTGTTGACGTTCAATTCTATTTTATTGTAGACTAGCTTTTGCCCGCGACTTCGTCCGCCGCCGCTGCCGCCGCCGCCGCCGCCGTTCGTTCTCGCCTTAGAATGATTTGTTTTCCCATACAATCTTTCTCAAGCTCAGGTGGACATCAGGAACTTAGGAGTGACATATTGGAGAAGGAAAACCACGAATAGATCGGACTGGAGATATTTGCTTGACCAGGCTAGCCTAGGGCCCACCCGTGGCTATAACGTCTTAGATGATGATGATGATGATACAATCTTTCACCCTTCTTTACACCCCCTTAGGAAATGATTACAGTCAATATGACATTCCCTAGAAATCCTATTGTCAAAACGAATGATTAAGTGCTTATTTCGGAATAACAAATGTACCGATTCTAGACGAATGAATCTCGTCAAAAACATTACATGTACATTGTACAATGGTAAAAGTCTCGCTACGCAGTTCTGCCGTAAAACGTTATCCTAACAGAGCGAGTTCTTCATGTAAGTATGATGACCGAAAGCCGGAAGCAGAGCGGCAAGGCATGCGAGAATAATCACACAGAGCGGGCTTCTCATGTAAGGCTGAGGGCCGAAGGCCTGAAGCATAAAGGCGAGACACGCGAGGCTGAAGGCCGAGCCTCCCAACAGAGTAGATTCTTCATGTAAGGTTGATGACTGAAAAGCCGAAGGAGAGTGGCAAGGCATGCGAGGCAGAAGGCCGAGCTATGTCGTCGCCGAAGATCCAGTTGCCATATTAATGAGGGTAAATTATACTCTATTCGTTCGTTTTCACGTGATGCCTAGACATATAAACAGACAGACAAACAGACACAAATTCTTAAAACTGTTGAAACGATTTCTGTTATCGATTCTAAGTATCCCCAGCCAACTTTTTTTCGAATATCTTCCATGTACAGACTTTCGACCCTCTTCTAAGTGTACATCTAAGATGCTCCAACCGTCTATGCTGACGATTGGGCTGCCCAGCTCAAGTGATCTCTTATATCAAACAGTTTTTATGGTGTTAAGGGTCAACAATTACGTAAAAAATAACGCACGACAAAATTAAATGGCACACCGACGATACAAAGTGTGCATTGAAACAGCTGTTTTTGTATTTAAGCATATGAATAAAAACAATGCCAAAGTATCGCAAATGCATTTTGATGTACACGCAAAGTAGAACTAATTGCGAAAAGGTTGTGCTCAAGAATAGCGTCAACAATCAGAATTCAGAAGGAATTATGATACTTCGGTTTTGACATAATGAATCGTCAACTTGGTTACAATTCTGCTATGCTTTAAGTTAAATTTCTTGACACGCTGTTATACTCCCAATTGGCTGAAACATAAATCGTAGAATGGCGTATGAGGATTAAACCACACCGTTTCATGGACCTTACTTGCATCCCCGATTTAATATCCCTTTGATGGAAGATCATCGGGACAAAAAGTTCACTTATAGTATATATAAGTGAATCCAGATTATATACTATTAGCATACAAATCATCTTAATCTGTTCAGCCGTTTTTACGTGATTCAGTGACAAACATCCAAACATCTAAACTTTCGCATTTATAATACTAATTAGTGGGATTATGGTATAAAGTGAGTGCACAATTGCACATGAAGTGAACGGCAAAAGTAACATTGTAATTGCATGTTTTGAAGAGACCGTGGTGGCTTGGCGTGCGCACTGGGCGGCGTCGCGGCGCAGCGCTTGCGGTTCCTTTTTTTTCAGTTTCTATCTTAAGATTTCACAAATTTTGAATGAGGATTTTTTTCTTTGTCGTCAAGTCTATGCTTACCAATTTTCATACCTGTAACTCATGGATTATAGGAGTTCCCATACAAAATTCAACCCCTCTTTTTACCCCCTTTAAACCCAAATCTGCACAATTTTTATAGCCTAAAACCTGACCGGGTATTCACTCGACAGATTAGAAAAGTTTTCATCAAAATCCGTTAAGCCGTTTTCACGTGATGCGCGTTCATATAAACAGACAAACAGATAAACAGACAAAAATTCTTAAAACTGTTGGAACGTGTTCTGCTATCGATCCTAAGTATCCCCATTCAATTTTTTTTCGAAAATCTTCCATGTACAGACTTTCGACCCTCTTCAGCTTTATTATATGTATAGATGTGCTAGTGCCTAATGTGTTTAGAAATTTTATTGTAGAATTTGATAAAATTTCCCAGGTACGACTTTTTCGCCTTTACTCGTCTATAGAAGGTTATTTTGAGCTTCCCAGTGTTTCTGGTGGCTATATTGTGTGTGTACGTTGTGTGTAAGTGGCTGTATTTGTATGGGAAACGTAAATTTTTTGAACTTAGGAACTTGAAATTTCTTATGAAAATTTTGTGTAAAAAATCAAGGAACACGTGAATTTTCCCCTAGTATCACACAAACTTGCATCCCCTGTTTCTGTTCGCTCCACTTCGCTTCGAGCGAATCATTCCGCGCCACTCGAAAGTCGCCACCACAATTATCTTGGTTTTTTCACATTCGGCATTTAGGCGCTCGTACACACCTGGTCCTTGAATATATCATGTTGACGGGAAAGGTTAGGCTAGACGAGCTCGTGGCAGACCGCCAGCAAAACGGATTGATCATTTCGCCATATTTACCGGACTCTGAGAACACCAGGCGCCACATGCAGCGCATCGTCGAGTTTAATAATTTATTTATACTTTAAGTGTACCGACAGCTGCAAAAACATGATGGCTTATATAGTGATACAAAGCCAATTAAAGAAACTCACAGATAAAAATGCAATAAACGTATTTTACCTATTATATCACATACTCTCATACGTTCCAGTTGTTATTGAACTGCGAATGAATCGCAAAATACGCTTATCTCAAAATACGAGTACCCTAAATTTTACTTATTCTATTTTACTTATTGTTGTTATTGTGTGTGCCCTTACACCCGAATCTCAAAACGTACTATGACGAGCACTCCCTACCAGCGACATAAGCGGTCATGATCCTCAGGAATGAGGTACCGACGTATTGGATGCACCTGATCCCTAGATTGACCGCTCCATCCGCTCTACCCTAGAGCTGGCTAGCTGCTGGCAGGACTGGTCCTGGAGACGAGAGAGAGTAGGCGGAGATGAATGGCTGGAGGGTGGAACTAGGAAACGCTAGAAATTTTAACTATATCGTGTCGGCCTGTTTAGCCTAGTTGGTAGTGTCACTGCCTCCGAAGCTAGAGGTCCCGGGTTCGAATCCCGGTAAGGGAATTTGTTTCTGTGGTGAGCAGAGACATTTGTTCCTGAGACTTGGATGTTTTCTATTTATTTAAGTATATATACATATTTATCTATTAGATATATCGTCGCCTAGTACCCATAACACAAGCCTTATTGAGCTTACTCGTACTATGGGACTAGTTCGATTAGTGTAAAAAAAATGCCCTTAATATTTATTTATTTATTTATATCGCTAATAATTGGGCACTTGCCACATGTTAAAATAAATAGTATGGTGTAACTAAACGGACCGTAAACCATCAAAACATCGCAATAGATTGCAAATTATTAAAAAAATATTAAAATCATTAAAAATCATATCGTATTGTATATATCCTTCCAGTCTTTGTAAGTACCTACTGTTTTTTTATTATCTTAGTTGCACCGCCCACATTTTTTTCTGCTTTGAGGTTGACTGGTAGAGAATGCTTTATGGCATTAAGTCCGCCTTTTGTACTATAAGTTTTATTTTCGTGCAATAAAGATTAAAAAAATATATAAATAAAAATTATGAGACTTTAAAAATTCGACATTCTCCGTTTTTTATCCATCAATAGTAAATTAAAAGATACCAGAAGAATCCTTAAGCAGAAAGAAAAAAATAATTGTATGACACTATGTACCTAAACGCAGTATTTCACGACCATAACAGCAATTTACTTATTTCTCCATACAACGTTGGGTTCTAGTATTAGGTACAATGTGACGTCACAATATAATATTCATTTGTAGGAGCCGTTTGCAAGGCCGCTGGCGGCGATCTAAGTTTGTGCCAAAGTGGCCTTTGTTGTGCTCTAATTGTAGCTGATGCCATATATACTTTTAACTTACTAAAAACTGGTTCGGATAGCACCATAATAAAATTGCTAAGTAGCCAATTGACAGTTCATAAAATTACTGTTGATAAAGCTTGCATTAAAATGTGTTTTCCGCAAAACCAGGTCACTCGCTTTAATAAATGATAAAGAGAAAGGTAATAATATGTATACCTATTTTACATCCTTCATCATGTATTACTGTCATGTTGTAAGTTGAATAAATAAATAAATAAATAATCCCTAATTTTATTGCTTCGTCATTTTACGTTAGTTAAGTGATAATAACCAGTCTCGCGTCTTGGAAAATGGCTTGAAAATAACGGCGTGACGGGAAAACACGCCGTAACTGTTATCTTTTGTGTAATTAATCCTTTTGTCAAACACGGAAAGGTTCTAGTAAAATCACGTAAAATGAATTTATCATAAAGTAGAAATATTTTAAAATGTCAGGCTATTACAGGGCATTTCCCGGAAATTAAAACAGCCTTGGATGAATAATTGTATAATTCGTTAATAACTCTTACCGTTCCCTTTGTTATAATCTATTTAATTCGCTTTTTTGCCCGAAGGGTGAGTAATCCCTTTAACCTACAAATGTAGACCTGCCAGACGAAGACGCATAAATGTTTTAACCGCATAAGTCATGATTATAAACTTGTTACGATTGAAACGATTGCCATCAAAATAAAACATTAGTTCAAAATTAAATTTTCCCGAAGAAAAATTATTTATTTTAGTTTGTCACAACAAAACAAGGAAGCATGTCTAGTAAATTACAATTAATCAATGTCTATTGTCTTAACATATTCAATTAATTCTCGGAATCCAGATAAAAAATGATTGCGAACTTTCGGGTCAAACAATTAACTCATCCAACAAACTTAAAAGGAAACTTTTTAAATTATAATTCATCTCTATTAGGACCTTCAGGTAGCCATTATAATTTCAAATAAAAGGTGAAATTAAACATTCTATGGAGAAAGTTGATAGAGGAAATATTATTAGATTAACCTCTACCAACTCAGTCTGGATCGAGGATGCTTTCTCTTTTATCGCTACCCAAAAAAGGATTCTAACGTTTTCAAGGGTCCCATTCTAGATAACATAATATTTAAGAAAAAAAAACCTACTTCAATGGGGAGGCCACCACCACCACCACCATATCAGCCCTAGGACGTCCACTGCTGGACATAGGCCTCCCCCAATTTCATGGGGGGTAAATGCCATAATCGCCACGCTTGGCATGCGGGCTGGCGATCGCAGTATCTCCACCGCACTCATGGAATGCTGCTGCCCATTCCCCGGTGGTCTTGGTCGTAGTTTTAGGACATACCCGGGTCCAATGGGGAGGCCGGTGAAAGATTATTATACTTAGATGGTGCACTCTTAGATTCCATTCCATACAATGAAATAAAAATAGCTATAAGTATGTTTATAATGGTAGAAGACTATGTACCCTCAATCCCTCATGGAACTCAAGCTTGACAAAAATGTGTCTTGAAAACCTAGGTTACTTGACAAACATAACGAAGAGAACAAATCACCAAACGTGAACTATGCGTCGTTGAAGAGGTCCATTCTGATCATCATCAGCAGTTCCACTTCATCAAATGTCACTTATTTAAATGTAAATGCTTGATTTGTTTATGCAAATACTAAAATTACTATATGTATATCCTTTACATTTGAGGAGTTCCCTCGATTCCTCATGGATCTCATCATCAGAACTCGAGCTTGACAAATGATTGTCTTGAAAATCTAACTTGCTTAACAAACACAGCAAGGAGCACAATTCGCCAAACGTGAACTATGCGTCGTTGAGGAATTCCGTTCTAATCATCATCATCAGTTGCACTTCATCAAATGTCACTTTTTTGAATGAAATTGCTTGATTAGTTCATGAAAATACCAAATATAAAAATATATGAAAATACCGAATATTCGGCGGCCGGATAACATATATTATTAGGTAGGTGGTCAGACCGAATATCCGGTATCCGGCCAAACAACTATACGTTGCATCTCTAATGCCGAGCAAAGCTGCAAAACCCAAAGTATAGGTATAGATCCGCCGGCCGAATATTCGGCGGCCGGATAACATATATTCGACAGGTGGTCAGACCGAATATCCGGTATCCAGCCAAACAACTATACGTTGTATCTCTAATGCCGAGCAAAGCTGCAAAACTCAAAATTTAGGTATACGATAGATCCGCCGGTCGGATAAAGTATTTTCGACAGGTGGTCAGACCGAATATCCGGTATCCGGCCAAACAACTATACGTTGCATCTTTAATGCCGAGCAAAGCTGCAAAACCCAAAATGTAGGTATAGATCCGCCGGCCGAATATTCGGCGGCCGGATACGTATTTTCGGTAGGTGGTCAGACCGAATATCCGGTAGCCGGCCAAACAACTATACGTTTTAAATATAATGAAACGGGTCACTCACGTCTTAAAGGTCGAATATCGCTCGACATGTTTCAGACCGGTTCGCGGTCCTTAATCATGAGCACCTATCGCGGCGGCGGTTTTCTTAGCACTGCGTGCCCGTGCCCTGTCCGCTCGGTTGCTCGGCGCGGGTGGAGGCGGTGGCGGCGAGAATCTACCCTCGTTTTCTCCACAATTGTTCAATGCCGAACTACACACAACACTCACAACGTCACATGCTAAAGTCTCGTCCACACTCTTCACAGACGTAGTATTCAACACTGTTTTCCAGCTGGGTGGTACAACCCATCCACAATCACGATTAAAATTTGGAAAACGACCAATTTCGATAGCCTCCCGCACTTTGCGTGGTACAAAAAACCTTTCCCTCGCTAATACGGTTACCTTATCGAACCGAATATAATGTGATGGGCCCGAATCCAGTGAATGCTCCGCAACTGCAGATCCCCGAGCATCACGTTTCTTTATACTGCGTATGTGTTCAGACAATCTAGTGGAAGTGAAAAACTATACGTTTCATCTCTAATGCCGAGCAAAGCTCGTTCGCTCAGGAATAGTTAGTTTCCATCAGAACTACTTACTGAACTAAACTGATACTAAGTTAATTTATACCCTTAATAAAAATGTTAAAATTCTTACGTTATCCCGGGTACTACCTAGTCGTAACCGAGTATAACAAAGGTCTCCGTTTCAGCTTCGACAAAAATAATTGTCGTAAAATTTGTCGTAAAAATGGGAGCAGGTTCGATAATTCTACAGAATTTTTTTCAAGAATTTTTTTACAAAATTTGATTTTTTTTGGGTACCTATTATTTAAACACTGAGCGACTACTATTATTTGTTACTTTTAAAAGACATTGCAGTCCACCAAAACACTGATATATTCAGTTTAGCTAAGAGTTTCTTGCATCTTGTTTTTTACATTTTTGTAACAGAACCCTAATGATTCCATAAAACACCCATAAAAGAATACATTATAAATTGAACAGTATCAAACTACTTATTTCTGATGAGGCAAGGCAACTCTGACCTCAAAGCAGCAAATTGAAAATTTATTAATTTATTTTTTGAAAGCAAGTAAATTGCACGTATTGCTTCACACATTTAAATGTGGTTCTAATTAATTTTCTTCCACGAATGTGGTAATAATCAATGATTAAATATTATTTATTACTACCTACATTAAACAGGGAAAATTTCTGCCATAGGAATAGCTCCTAATTGAACGCTTTTTGTGCCGTAAATGAATGTTTGCATGCTATTTATTTACCGAGACGTTTCTTAAGTAACGTATCTGTCATTTTTAGTATGGAAAAGCTGACGCCTAGGTATTAAAATTTGCCAGCATAAATTATACTCCGTCTAATTGACAAAAAGTCAAAACTTAATTGGGACCTATGTATGTACTATGTGAAGGACGATGGGTGTCAGGAGGTTAGATCGCACGCTTAAAAACGTTCCGTAATCACACCTCAATTCCTTCACCAGTCATCACTCACAATTAATTGAACAATCAATTCAACTATTTATTTGGATGTTCCTTTTTATTTTTGAGGTAATGAAAAATAGTACAAGTAGTTACAGTTGGCCTCATATAGTACGTAGCAGCCAAAGTGGCCAAATAGTTCGGTACACCATACAAAATTTATGGTGTAGGTACCGAACTATTTGGCCACTTTGGCTGCTACGTAGTATACTATATGACGAGGGCGCCCACGATACTAAAATTGGATTTCCTCGAGCATGGTAGAAAGAATAAAACCGGCCAATAGCGTGTCGGGCCACGCGCAATGCAGGGATCCGTAGTTGCTCACACGTTACAATTATGAGGACTTAGAAGCTCGCAAATATATATTTACTATATGTTTGACACACCTAACATCGTTACGTAAGTAATCGATGAAAATTGTACGGAAGTTTGCTTTTCCAAGTACATTTCTTAACTTCGGCTATTACGCGTTAACTAATAATATCTACATAGCTATTATAGGTTTCCTTCTGAATTCATTATATACAAGGTGAAAAAAAAATGGATCCTGGAGGGAAACTACATTAAAACGGTAAGATAACTCAATTTGCAAAAAGGAAACATTATTTTAATTCTCTTAAGCAATAAAACTGCATTCACAGATTTTTGAAATCAGCACTCGCAACAAAGAGTCAGGAGGGTGTTGGAGGGGGTTGTTGGGCGTCCTAGGTGCCGATGGGGCGACGAAGTGCAGAGGGACCTGACTGAGCTCCAAGCCTTCGTCGAATGGAAGGAAACAGCCATGGTGTCGGAGGCCAAGATCCACTTCGGGTCGTTGCGCCACAGCAGTAAGTACGTAAGTAGTAAGCACTCGCAACAAAAACAACTTTGCTCTCTTGTTGCACAAATAACTATTAAGACTGCTTTCAGTAGTCTTTTAGAATAAACAATTAGGGTGTCACTTTCTACTCAAATATTAATTAATAATTGGACACGTACTCTATTAATAGAGAAAGCATTACTTTATTAAAAAAAAACCTGTCAAGTGCGAGTCGGACTCGCGCACCGAGGGTTTCGTTAAAAAGATTTTTATTATATGATGTAACAAAAAAATTATAATTTCGCAATTTTTCCTTTGTCTGTGCGGTAAGACGTTGCTTTGTACCAAATTTCAAGATTCTGAGTTCATGGGAAATACCCTATAGGGTTTGATTCCCTTGCGACTGTCGAAAATTTGCGGCATAAACGGCTGTATCTTTTGATTGCGTTGGCTTAAAAGTTTATTTTTTTCACAGCTCCAAGGGACCTGAGTATCTATACTATAATATTATAAAGCTAAAGAGTTTGTTTGTTCGTTTGTTTGTTTGTTTGAACACGCTAATCTCAGGAACTACTGGTTCGAATTTCGAATTGAAAAATTCTTTTTGTGTTGGATAGTCCGTTTATCGAGGCAGGTTTTAGGCTATATAACATCACACTGCGACCAATAGGAGTGAAGACACGGACGAG
Source organism: Notocelia uddmanniana (assembly GCA_905163555.1). Taxonomy (NCBI): domain Eukaryota; kingdom Metazoa; phylum Arthropoda; class Insecta; order Lepidoptera; family Tortricidae; genus Notocelia; species Notocelia uddmanniana. The sequence continues at coordinate 12,149,574 of LR991068.1, forward strand.
GTCGCGGGCAACAGCTAGTTTGATATAAATTCCAGCATTCCAGAAAAAGGGTCTTGACAGACAGACAGACAGACGGACGGACAACAAAGTGATCATTAGGGTTGCATTTTTTTTCGTTTTGAGTTGTTTTATATAAAACTTTAGTCAAATAAGTAATTATGTGAAAAGATTACAAAGAAATGGAGCTGAGAGTAAAGCATCACGAAACTTAAAAAAAATGTCTACTCAAATACTAATTTAAAAAATATGAAAATATTCGTTTTCGAAAACTCAAAGCTCTGTATCCGTAAAGTACACACACAGGGCTTCGAGTTTTCAAAAGTTACTGAACAAAAATCGGCCAAGAGCATGTGGGGCCCTGCTCAGTGTAGGGTTCCGTAGTTGCCCAATGAAATTACTCTAAAAAATCGATAACTAGCAAAAGGGAATACTTTCGCAGCGTTTCATATACGTCTTTTACTAAGAAGGGAAGACTTACGATGACTCAAAATCGGCTTAACTGATCATGTCCGCTATAGTTTTCATTGAGTCTTTACTTTCATGATTTTTTTAATATTTACTGGAATATTTCCTAAAATATTCACTTTATCAAAAAATGCTCTATTCATTTCGAAAGACCTATCCAACAACACCCCACACCATAGGGTTGTAGCAAAAAAGAAATCATCCCTACCTTACGTGTATTTTTTTTTTACGACTTTGTCACTTTTATTGATTTGTATATCCATACCAAATTGAAGCTTTCTAGCAGTAACAATCACAGAGAAAAGCCTCGGACAGACAGACGGACATGGCGAAACTATAAGGGTTCCTAGTTGACTACGTAACCCTAAAAAGGCTGTATTGGACACGCATTCCATACTTTAGAGAAGTCCAAAAGAAACTTTCTCCTTTTTAGCCTTTTAACGTTATTATTGACAGAAACGTTAAGAATATTTTAGAATCTCATGTTAGCATAAAGATTGCAGTTTAATGAACCCATGAATCACATTTAATATTTCATGAAACTCATGCAAAAATCTCAAACTTTTCATAACTAAGTACCTTTATTATGTAGATCTGGAAAAGTTAGCGTAGGTAGTGTACTCAGTCGCCACTCGGGTACTTTTAAATTGAATTTGAAAGTTTTCAGTAGCATTTTGTAAATATTGAATATCTAATTACATAAAGCGCCTGTCTGGCAAACATTTGTAATAACCATTTTTATTTCAAACTTATCTGCTGAAAGTCGCCAAATTGACAAGGCGTCCTTAATAATATGAATTTAAACGCACCACCACAACTTTTCTGTCTATTTTTGCGTCAATTTTAACCAATCGAGGGCACTTATGGGCCGTTGACTCGCCGTGAGCATCGTTGAGCAAATTTACTTTCCAGGGATTTTATTATTCTTTTACTTTTGTTAAGGAAGTGTGGGCGGGCACTCTGTTTGCAGGCAATTGGGGATGCCAGTACGAGTGTCTTTTCCATAATTTGTAGAACCTGGTGCTTTAAGCTATTATGTCGCGGGTGATACAGTATATTGCGTATACCCCAACTAGAATCAAGTCAAATTCAAAATGATCATATTGATCATACATATGAAAGGCTGAGCCAACTTGAGCCAAGTTCTCCTCTTCACGAATAGGGGGATGCGAATAATTAAAACTTTATTCTCCAAGCATAAGTTCTATCCATCGTATGTCGAATTTATAGACCACTAAACCTATTGAATATCGCTCCTACAAATGATTAAATCCAATTTTGTATCGATCGAGCAAACATCAAATGTGCCTTATTATTCGAGACTACGATATGCCGATCTTGTACATTTCAACTATAACTCGATCCAGTAATCGTCGAAGTAACAAATCTTCGACCGCGTAGCACTCCGACTGTCCATAGTCGCAACTGATTTACATTCCATGACGTATGTACGCTTACCTTAGCTTCGGTATGTTGCATCTTTTTCGACCAGCCTTGCGTACAAAAGCTTTGGCAATCATGAGGAAGAATTCTTGATTTGTAAGCTGGCAAGTTTCGCGAAAAGGGCCACAGAAGGTACACGATTGAACACGAAAATGAATTTTCAACTGGCAACACATTTACGTGCGCCTTTACATTGTTTATTGTTACCTTTGATGTTGAAACGTTTCTCCTAAAAAAACATTTCACTGTAACTAATATTTACAAAGCACACCTACACAATGTAACCTGGATTTTTAATAAACGGAAAATAGATTAATGAGGGCACTTTTGATGTAATTGTCACTTAATGGGGACAAAGTTTCTAATTTTATATGATTTTACTTGATGTACACTTTCACTTAGTCAACAATGTAACATTAAAATAAAGTAGGTTTATAGTTCAAATCTCTGTGACACAGAACAGTACAAAAGATTCTAGTCAAGAATAAAGACAAAAAGACGATCGAAGGATATATTGCTCTGCCGGTGGGCATTATCAAATTCATTAGTTAAACAATTCCACCGACAATATGTAGCTGTAACCCGACTGGGGAAGTAGCTCCACCTTACAGCCCGGCTAGTATGATAGCTTATACCGTTACGTTATATGGCCAAAATGTACTGAAACGTCACATAAAACGTGACGGTATAAGCTATCATACTAGCCGGGCAGAAGACCGCAGCCATAATAATAACACTACTACTTGCTCTTTAGGTATGTACACAGTGTTGTGTTCCTGGTGGTGAGTAAAGTCGCCAGAGCTCCCGAGGATACGCTGTGTTAAGAGTGAAGGTCCTTCATATGTTTCTAGCTGTCATCACACCGAATCCTCAAGTTAACACGAGTAAAGGGGCGGCAACGCGCTTGAGATTCTTCTGGAGTTGCAAGCGCCCATAGGTGACGGTATCCGCTTACCATCAGGCAGATCGTAAGATCTTCGCATCGTCGTTGTATAAAAAAAACTAAGCTTCTTATAACGAGGCCTTGTTGAAGTTGCCCTCGCTAAAAACGAAAAAAAAACATATTTAGATACTCGTACAGCTAGGTTCGCACTCATTTTAGAAAACACTAACCCACCTATACGCGAAGCCGTGCCCATGCCATACTTTGCACTAATTAATGTGAATTATAAAACTTGGCCAGGAAAATTGTCAAACCCATTGCCCTCATTGACTGGTCTCTCGCACCGCCATCAGTCCATCGGGACCCTCGTTAACCCTACATGATAGACAGTAAATTCTTCTTGCGTTGCACCCGGTTTGGTCAACCGAAACCGAGCCATTTGGGACACGGACGCGTGAAAGGTGTGATCACAAAACACTAATTAGGTACAATAACCTCTAATATTTCATATGGCGAAGCGAACAGAAAATTTCGGACGCAATGCTATTTGTGCCGATAATGTAAGGAGGCCTGCCATAAGCGCCTTATGCTTGAAACACACAGCGCGGCACAGCGTCATTGCGTGGCGGAGGCGGTTTTGCGGTAAAGCGAACGCGGTCCGGGGTACGTTGTACCAAAAAACCGCGCGGTATTCGGTAGCGCGGTAGAGCAGCGGTGGCGTGTGTGACATATGAAGCAGTTATCGACAGTTTCGGAAAGATCAAAAATGGACAACCGCCTCCGTCCCGCACAGCGCCGCACCCGCTCTGTGCGTTACGAGCTTTATTCACAAATCTTAACAAACCTCTATTACCTAAATTTGTTTTGTCCCTTTCTCACAAACATAAAAGTCACAGGTACCATATTTTCGTGACGTGATTTTTGGCGTGAGGTGATCTTTCTATTTTACTAATTCATATGGAAATAATACGTGATATTTGTCACGTTCGTTCCACGTGAAATTGGTGAGAAAATAGTCTGAAACGACTGATTTAATATGAATTGATAGCCGATATTGAATCAGATGGGGCGGTCATTCGTAATTGACCATTTGCCATGAGATCGCAATCTAATGCGGAGCTGGCTTAGGGAGGTATTCCACTCATTCAATATCTTTGTCCAATATACATTTGATCAAAGAAATTGGATGATTTCATCCAACTTGGATGGGACCCCGACATTTGATCAAAGATTTTGATGACATTTAAATCAATATGCTACTCATGAAAAAAATAAAACTTGGACAAAGATAATGGATAAGTGGAATGGGCCTCTGTCAAAGAAATTTGATCAAAGATTGGACAAAGATATTGGACGAGTGGAATACCACCCTTAGTCATATCTTGTTCTCCATCATATAAGCAAAAACAATCAAAGGGTGTAGAAAATAACGTTCAATTTCCTGTATGCTACAAGCGATAAGAAGTCGACATGTCCGATGTTTTATTACATCGTACGAATTCTCGCCTACTGGACCAAAATTCTTGACCCTAGAAGGTACTGCGATAAAATCTGGATGTCTCAGCAGAATATACAAATAGTGGTTATAACTAGGTAGTAAAACGATGCACGAGCAGAGCGTATGTACGAGCTATATCTCCCTAAATCAAATTGGTAATAAATCTCACAGTTGAGTCTATTATTCTGACTTGGACTAAAATTTATTGTAAGTAGATGGACAATCGCAAGAAGTCTTAAGGATGTTTTATGAACTTTTCTAACAATGTTTTTTATTTATTTACAGTACATTTGGTGCTACTTTATCGCACGAGTGCAGTAATCAGCAGATTACGTGCATATGTCGAAACTTTAAAGAGCCATATGTACTGTAGAACGTACGATACACGTGCGAACAGGTAATTCGCAACTCGTGTCGATTTAAAACACTCCCTTCGGTCGTGTTTCAATTTATCACCACTCGTTGCGAATTTCCTGTTCTCTGCGCTGGTATCGTAATGTACTATTATTTAATTAATATTTATTGCATAAAAGAAAAACTTACTGTACAAAAAGCGTACTTAATGCCATAAAGCGCGAACTTAATGCTAATTCTAGGCCCATTCCTATTCCTTGTTTATGTAAATGATCTACCATATATGGTAAGCCGAAGGTCAGGTATTGTAATGTTCGCAGACGACACCTCATTACTGTTCAAGGTAAATATGAGAGATATTGAACTCATTGAACCAAATAATACCCTGTTCATGATATCTGACTGGTTTGCTGCCAATAACTTAGTGTTGAATCCGAAAAATACTAAATGTATGAAATTCTCTCTAGCGAACTCATCAAATAGAAACGTAGACACAAATATTAAACTTAATGGTCAATCGTTAGAATTTGTTACGACAACTGTATTCTTAGGTATTACATTGGACTCAAAATTGCAGTGGGATTCCCATATAACAGCGATAGGAAGTAGGTTGAGCTCTGCTGCATTTGCAGTTAGGAGAATAAGGCAGCTTACCAATGTGGCAACGGCACGGTTAGTTTACTTTGCTTATTTTAATAGTATAATTACTTATGGTCCACAGACTAGTACTTATGGTCTTATCTTGTGGGGTTCAGCTGCAGATATTGACACTGTTTTTATTTTGCAAAAAAGGGCTATTCGAGCTATTTATAACTCGGGGTCGCGTGAGTCATTAAGAGAATTTTCAAGGAAATAGATATTCTAACCCTGCCGTCCTTATACGTATTTGAAATAATAATGTATGTTAGAAAGAATTAGTGCTATTTTCTAACGAACGCTGATAAACCAATAGCCACCAAAAACACTGGGAAACACAAAATAACCTTCTGTAGACTAGTAAAGGCGAAAAAGTCGTTCTTGGGAAATTGTATCAAGTTCTACAATAAAATTCCTAAACACATTACTGAACTTAGCAATTCAAAATTCAAATCTGTAGTAAAACGAACACTTATTTCAAAAGCATATTTCGAGTATAAGGTTAACGATTACATCATGGATAGGGATGTTTGGCAGTGATAGCGTCCTGCATAGAAAATCTATCACGAAAATGGGTTTTCTACTGTAGCATTGTATTTTTGTGGTAGCTGACACTGTAATTTTATATTTTATATTTAACTATACAATGTATTTTTTTAATGACACCTCGCCGAGTTTCTTGCGCCGGTTCTTCTCGTGGCAGAGGTTTAGTTTTCCGAACCGGTGGTAGTTTATTGACGTTCATAGGTGCATGTAATTATGCCTAATTTGAAGAATAAATTACTTTTACTTTTTTAAAGCATGGACATGGCATGTTCATGTGTGTGTGTGTGTGTGGCATTGGCATGTGTTCTTGTCAGTTCACATAGGGAAGGTATGTGCTAGCGCATCCGCCCCCGCACTCTGTTGAAACTTCGACTTATACGATTTCATATCCTAATTAGATGATCTCCGGAACAAAACGTATCCTATATCCTTTCCGAGGATTATATCCACACCAAATTCCATCATAACAAGACTTAGTTTTAAGGCGCTATTAGACGAATCCAGTTACTGGCGCCAGTCTTCTTAGATGCCAGCGGTCGCAGGGTAGTGGCACTAGGTATGTAAATATATTTTCGATTCAGTCCAGTCAGTGATTTTCGTTCAGCGTAACTGGATCTATATAAACGGTACAGTGCAGACATGGAGGCAGAGGAGACGTTTAGACATTTTCTACTGCACTGCTAGCAGGTAGAAGTATACAGGAAAAAGTACCTGAGAACTCCGAAGACTGGCGCTGGCGAGTGCCACCTATTGGCGCCAGCGACTAGATTCGTATAATAGCGCATATATGGCAATTATTAAAGACTGAAAACCAGCGGTCTCGCTGAGCCTCAAACCCTATCAGTTGGTACGCAGACGTCCAGTCAGTAAGTAGCTTCTGTAAAATAGCTTTGTAAAATAGTGCGCTCATCCATACACATGAACAGAACTGTGTTTTGCTTGGAGCGTATTATTAAAGAAAGAACTCATTTCCACTCAATAGGTAGGTCAACATACATATACGCAGAAAAATTGGCGCTTAGCAAAATGCCACTAGCGCCAGTTCAGGCAGGCACACAGCTTTTGCAAGTGACATAAAGTGTGAATACAAGTGATTTAATGCAACATGCCACTAGACGATTTTCTTCGTAACATTTTCTATGAAAAGTCAGCGAATCCAAAGCGTAGCCTCTAGGGCATCAACTAACATAATTTCACACGGTCTCAGTTCACGTCGGTTTCTCACCTCCGATACTTAAGTTATCTAGGTAAACTAGGCATCTACTCGACCCGACACCTTAGACCGTTTTAAGTGCCCTCAATCCCTTTCTCAAAGTTTAGGTACACCCTAAAGTTACGTTGACTCTCTTGGGAATTTTCAGCATTTGCCGAGTAATTCATTCATGAATAATTAACTTGAAACTCCAGTTTACGACTGTCCTGTCCATTTTCTTGAATTACAGCTGGCTTAATAGTTAGGCTCAGGTATTTAAAGTGCCTTTATGAGCGTAAATACCGAAATGTTAAGCGTGTTTCTTAGGCTTTGTTATTAATAGTACACTGTAGCGTAATAAATCGAAGTTAGCATACCCAGTTGGAATATATTTTGGTACTAAAAGAGATGAACTTGAGTATTAGCCAATATTAAAATTATCTGATATTGATGTTGATGACCACTTTAGCTTAGTTGGTAGTGACTGCTAAACATTTAAGGTGGCTAATTGCCATACTACAAGACACTCCGCAAGGACACGCCCACTCCACATTTACATATAGAAAGAAATGGTTCAAAACGCATCTACGGAACGGAATAAAAGAAAAACCGTTAAATTTTATAGAAACAAAATACAGAGCGAAGTCAAAGACAAAGGAAATCAAGGTGCTTCACAGACTGATGGAATTGTACTTCATTAAACAAAAGACTGTGTAATTCGACGTAGCGTCTAACGATGTTTGATTTGAATGAGAATAGTGGCCCGAGACGAAGGACGTAAGTACTTAAGTTTACCTCACTAACTATTTAAGTCTGACCTCTAATTAGTAATTACACAGAGACGTTATAAATTTTGGGCCTGCACTAGGGCCGAGTAGTGTGGCGAGTTTAAGTAGGTTGTCAATCGCAAAGCTGATTCCAAGAGGGTGTGATCGCCTAACAAAAGCCAACTCAAAATTACCTTCGTATAAATAAACGAATACCTACAGGTAAATAATTTCGGTATAGATATTTCCCGTTATACACTGTGCGCTTGACGCATATGAAGCGCCAGCGTGCTATGAACGCTTTTCGCGATAACTACTATATTATACCCAATTAACCACCGTATTTCGCTTGCTACGGACTTCCACGTAGCGTAGCCGCCGTAGCGAAACTGCATGAGGGCTATCGTCTTTTGTGCTCGCCAGTTGGCGCCACTGCACTGTCGAGTAGGGTCCAGATCACAAAGTACAATATACAGGGTGTGGCCTGTAATAGGAGCAATAAATTTAAAGGACGCTTCTTTAGAGCATCTGCAGTAACCTCTTGTGTCCAAAAAAAATTATATTTTTTCAATTGGAGAAATTTTAATCTAAAGTTATGACCTCCAAGTAATGGATCTTGGCACCCAGAGATTATAGTGCGGCAGTCAATGCTGATTTTGAGATTGCTTCAAGTTATGACTCTAATCTGACTGACTCTAATCGTTGTCGCATTTTTGGTTTAAAAGAATATTTTTGGGATTTTTTTAATTTATTTAATAAATTTTTTGTGTTTATATTTTTGTTTGTACATATGTAGCTTATATTTGCGAAAAAAAATCCAAAATAAAACTTTTGTTTTTCGATTAAAAACATTTGGAAATAATTGCTGGAGAGCTCAATAGTGTACCGTTTAATTTTTTGCTCCTATTACAGGCTACACCCTGTATATATACCGAGATAACCAGTGAAATACTCCACAGATCGTAGTTCCGTTGTGTATTTAGTAAGAACTAACCGCACGACCGCTGCATCTCTGTCACATCAATATGCAAGTGCGATAGAGATAGCACCCAGTGACATCTGGTACAAACAAGTAAAACTAACATTTCCATAGAAAAATTCGTACTTCGAGCTGAAAGGCCCCTGCTCCAGATGTCAAAGTTGGTTATTCGTTATTATTATTACAGTTGTATAAACAACCCGTTGCCCAAACACTCGTTGGACCCGGGTATGTCCTAAAACTACGACCAAGACCACCGGGGAATGGGCAGCAACATTCCTAGAGTGCGGTGGAGATACTGCGATCGCCAACCCGCATGCCAAGCGTGGCGATTATGACATTTACCCCCCATGAAATTGGGGGAGGCCTATGTCCAGCAGTGGACGTCCTAGGGCTGATATGGTGTATAAACAACATGATTTTTTCTTATTAAAAAAAGATATGTGATATGTGATATCATCTACTTTTAAACTAAAAACTTTATTAACTTTACTAATTAAACGTAAAATTTTAATGATTACGTGCATAAACTTCGTACTCCGTACATAAACACGTCTAACTTGTTTTAAATACAGGTTGGCCTACATATTTACACGTTAATAACAAATACACAAAAAGGCAAGTTTTTTTAGCCGAATCCCTCAAAAGAACCAAATAATATTTCCTAACACTTATTAACAAATTTTGATTAATTGGTTTTGTAGACTGCAGCCTACACCATGCATCTAAGGGTTAAATCATATTTAATTAATCAAAACCGTAAAGAATGCTAGTGTTGCGCAGTCCCGTTTTATTCGGAGAAAGAAAGGGGGAAAGAAGGACATAAGTCCGAAATATAAAACAGTCTTAAAGCACAGATAAAATAGTCTCAAAGCAGAGATAAAACAGTCTCAAAGCATTAACACTACTAAACAGACTGATGTCACCTGTCCTCGGTGACATGCGCAAAAACATATGGTAGGGGATGTCTGCTCTATATTATATACCTCAATGGGTAATTCATTCGAGGCCCACGAACGCTACGAGTGCTAGCCATCTACGTATGTAGCCTAGCATAGCGCGTAGGCATCAGCATTTTTCCGCCATGTAACGAAAATCGCACGTAGAGTACAGGCATGACGCATAGGATTGTCGTAATGTGGAACGCGTCGAGGGCGTACCGCGAACTGAAAACGAAGTATCTCCCTCTCTGTCAGTCGATTATGCAAGATATTTCGAAGAGAAGCAGATATTTCGTTTTCGTTTCGCGGTAGCGCCTCTGATCCCGCGATACCATAGATTTGTGCACGATACACACTGTAACGCGATTCAGAGTGCAAAACGTATGCATCAGATAGAACCCCTCTTTATTCTCTTCGTTTTCGTTACATGTAAGTATTGTAGATACAAGGTACATCATAAACATATCGTGCCTGTCTATGAATTCGTCGTCTTGAGATTGCAGAGCGAGAGATTAGAGAGGCAGATACCCATCGATTCACACTTGGTTTTTTTTGTTCAGCTCAATACAGACCAGCTGCATCAATATTAGGTTCAACAACCGTATAATGCTGATTAGTCTGGCGTACGGAAACAGTCTATCCCATGTGATTACGGGTTAGTGATTCCGTTTTCCTATTTACATTTGTGATTAGCCTCAAGATATTTTCTCGGTTTAGAATTTAGGCAAAAACGGCCACGTGAATTGGATATTTGCCACATGGTAAAATTTATAATATTGGTCACTCTATGGATAGTAAACCATATTAATATCTTAAGTTGTGGAATAAGCTCCCTGCCGAGGTATTCTCTACAGGTTACAGCATGGGACTCTTCAAAAAAGGCGTGGAAAGGTTTCTTACGCTCTGATGTTGCAATCGTCCATAAGCGACGGTGACTTACCATCAGGTGGGCTGTCAGATTGTTTGCCACCAACGTGGTATTAAAAAAAAATACAAAATTGTACCAAATTTATAAGAACATATGTTACTTTAAAAATCCGATAAAATATATTTCTTTCTTTATCGTCCAAAAATAAAATAAAAGGAACTCGTACCAATGCAATCCTTATGTAAACGACGACGATGACTGACGATGTATGATTAATACGATTAAATAAATATGCATATATGAATAAACATACAGAATATATTATATGACAACTATGTACCCTAACGCAGTACTTCATGACTAAAACACCAATATACTTATTTTCTCATACATCGCTTGGTTCGATAACTTGCGCGTGACGTCATAAGCAATTATCAATATGTAGGAGCCTTTTCGGGGGCCGCTAGCGTCGAGCTAGGCTTGTACTTATAGACATTTGATTGTCTCTAAAAACTGGGGTGCTACCAAAGAGTACATTTGGCTGCTACCGCGAAACGAAAACGAAAGAAGTTCGTGTAGTTCTATTTCCCTTTCTGTCGCTCGAATATACAAGAACGACAAAGAGGCAAATAAACGATTTACGTTCTTTTTTTCTTTTTTATTAAAAATGGGATTGCTCTTGGCCAGCATCTAGCCAGGGGGCAAAGATGAGGCCAACGATGAATCGAGCTCACCCAGAAGATGCCTCTTCACTCGTGCCTTAAAAAGGTCGTTTTCGTTTTCGTTTCGCGGTAGCAGCTCTGGTTCGAATGGCACCGTAAAAAAATAGTCAAAAACCCTATTGCCAACTTCACTCATCCGAGATCTACTAACACTACGGAGTAGCTAGCACTCGTATCAACACTGCGTTGCGGCGCGCACCGCAACAGCACAGAATAGTATAATAGTACATACATACATAAACGCACGCCTATATTCCCAAAAGGGGTAGGCAGAGCACATAAAAAATAATTTTCAGTGCCACTTTTAGCAATTGCAGATTAATAGATGGAGAAAATGTGATATTGCAGTTACAGATTGCTAGCCCATCACCCACAACACACTTTAAACTGGTACCCATAATCGACCGACACTTACTTCTTAGTATAATAGTATTACACGCAAAAGTCACCGTAGATGTCATATATTATCATCGTTTTCGAGCGAGAGTCGACTGCCAGCGACGCGACGGCGGCAGCTGTTTTCTTAAGAGGGCGCAGTACGCTCGGTTCTCCATACAAACGTATTTAGGCTCTCATTTTAAAACGCCATGCTAGAATAATATGAAACTTTGTGTACACAATGGGATCCAGCATATCTAGGTCGAAAATTAGTTTCTGTTGCTAGAAATTGTAAAAGAAAAAAATTACAGCGGTTTTTTGAGTTTTTTACGGTTTGCATGAAAACCTTAATAATTGCTGAATTTTTTCTCCATTATAATTTCAAGCAACAGAAACTAATTTCCGACCTAGGTATGGCAGATCCCGTTGTGTATACAAAGTTGCATGTTATTCTAGCTTAGCGTTTTAAAATGAGAGCGTAAATACGTTTGTATGGAGAACCGAACGTACTGCGCACTCTTAATACATTGCGTGTGATGTGATCCAAACTAACCGTATTGCGTCGCGCGTCTTGACCGTAGAATAAACAGATAAAATATATTTATATTCCATATTTGACCATCATGATGTAAATTATATTCCTATAACTTTGACACCAAATATTGTAATTTTTATCACGTAATAAACAAATCTAAATCTAATCTAAAGGCTTACCGTCGTCGTAGCCAAGCTGTTGCAGTAGGTAAGAATCGCATGCAGAGGCATAACGCATGACGTAAGTATCCTAACTGGCGATGGAATATTCAATAGAAGGAAGGAGGTTCTCAGCTCGTCCGCATGTTTGCTTTTCGTTATTCCCCGATGACTCTTGACCAAGTCAGCCGATTGTGATAATCCTATTTTTGTTTCAAAGCAGGTAACCTCAAAGTAGTCCCATATCAATTTGGTGAAGGTCTGGCGATGGGATCTAGAAGGAATCGAAGAAACTCGAATTTGATGAGCACGCATATATCGATTACGGTATTTTCGGTAGTTAATCAAACAGTGGATCTCGGAAAACAGAAATTTGGTGAAGCGGAACTGGTGATGATAACCACAGATGACTTATGGAACTCCTCAATGATGTCTGGTGCCGGGTTAGAATAGCACCACCCCCTTTCTTCCCTTGGGTGTCGTAAGAGTCGATTATGGGAACCAGGTTGAAGTGTGTTGTAGGCGATGGACTAGCAACCTGTCACTGCAATATCACATTTTCTCCATCTATAAACCTACAATTGCTAAAAGTGGCATTGAGATTAATTTCTTGTGCTCTGCCTACCCCTTTTGGGAATGTAGGCGTAAGTTTATGTATTTATGTATACAAAGTTCGAACCCCCTTTTCACCCCCTAAGAAATGATTTCCGGAATAAAAACTATCCTATGTCCTTTGCCGGGACTTAACCCTGCGCCCTGCGCATACCATGTGAAAAATATAGACGTGCCATACAAGGTGGGGTCAAAATTGCTCACAGTTTAATCTATTATTGTAACACAACCTGTAATAATTTTTTAATTTATAACATAATTTTCTTAATTTTGGGGATATCTTTCTATGAATCAAATATGTTTTTATTGTATAAAAATAATATTTATTGTTTAATGTTTAACCAAAACTAGGCCCAATCTGACTGAATAAAATAATCTTAGTATAGTAATCAACATGGTTTAGTGAGTTCTTGACATAAATATCACATTAATTAAAAACGTAAAATATAAAAATAGCATAGCAAAGCTAATTTAATCATTTTTAAGCATAATTGCGCAATTTTCGCTAACATACAGAATATGTTCCAAATACATTACAAAGCGCTGATTTGCGGTCTTTGGCTCTCAGGCATTGGGAGCATTTTTGGCGTGAATTTGGTTTTTTACTTATTTAGAACGACCTCTAGTGACCGACCTCTTCTTGTTTGTGACCTATATGATTTATCTTCTTCAGCGTCTAATTTAAAGGAATATTCGTACATGATACTGCAATAATCTGATTCCGAATAATTCTCCGCTTCAATCGCCTAGTCTTCCAAATGTAAATTATTTCCCGTCATATAACGCTTAATTTTTTGATCCCGGAGTTGGTGCGGTATTTTCTTTTAAATTAAATTATTACAATTATTGCATAAAAATCATAAAAATGATTAAAAACCTCACCAAAGCTACTTAAGTTTTTGACGACGTCCCGTACAAGGTGGGGTCTGAGTCGCCGAAACACGTTTAACTTCCAAACGCGCGTGTACCCAATTGACTCAATCATACTGTAGATCTGACATCGTCATTTACGCAGCTACTCAAGGTTTTAACTTACGGGCGCTGTTATTTAAAAAAATATTCCCGATTGATTCCGCCTGGGGTCTGTAATACCCCACCTCGTATGCGGAGGGTTAAACTTTCAGATCTCTATATCAAATTTCATCTAAATCGGTTTTGCGGTTTAAGCGTAAAGAGGTAACAGACAGACAGAGTTACTTTCGCATTTATAATATTAATATAATTTATAGTATGGATGTATCGTCGCGAATCTCTGTCCTCGGGAGATGAGGGTTGTAGAACTATGACATCCTATTAAGCCGACTATGTATTTATAACGAAATTCCTTACCTACCACCACCACCACCACCATATCAGCCCTAGGACGTCCACTGCTGGACATAGGCCTCCCCCAATTTCATGGGGGGTAAATGCCATAATCGTCGTGTCGATTCGTCTGCTCGTTTGCCACCTACGTCATAAAAAAAAAAAAAAACAATCGCCACGCTTGGCATGCGGGTTGGCCTTACCTACCAGTATCTATTAATTAGGTTTGGGGTTGTAGCGCGCTATATTTCATAAGCATATATATCTTTTTCCATCCACACAATTTATTAGAACGGGAAATATCCTGTACTTACCTAGTTAAAACTTAAACCGATTAGTACTCGTTCGGCACGCTTGATTTATTGGTATAGGTAGGTGAAAAACTTAAGAAGATGACCGGTTGTATGGAGTTGTAGCGGGTTCGAATAGACATTACATATTTAAAATGTGCAACACAAACAAAACAAACGCCTATTCGAACACGTCTTAAGTTTTTCACCTATACCTTTGGTATAGGATCATACATCAGTTTTCTGAGAAAAAAATGCTTCGTATATTCCTGCTTTGTATTCACATCAAATTGTTTAAGACAATCTGTGGGAAGACAAATTGATATTTTCAGGAATAGGCCGGTTTGCTTAAAGATCTATTTGATATTTTAAAAATAATTTGGTAGAACAATATTTCGATGAAAGAAAATAGAGTCAAAGCGCGCTACTATCCCTCTATATTTATCATCATCCTAGCCGCATAGGGCTGCTACCTAATCCCAAAAACTGACGTAGGCTCTAGCTTTCACGCAAGCTACTGCTATCTGACCTTCCAACCCGGCCGCGTTTTAAAGCCGAGACACACCGAATGCGTGCGCAGCACGTGCGTGCACGCGTGCTGCGCACGCAAGCGGTGTGTCATCTACTATGACATTTCATACGATACAACACTCACGCCACGCACACGCGCACGCGCACGTGCTGCGCACGCATTCGGTGTGGCTCGGCCTTTAGTCAACACAAACGTTTGACGGCCGATCTAGCTACAGCCGAGGCTTGGAAGCAGCCCGGCTCGGCCCGGTCCGGAAACGGAAAGGTCTAGTGGGAATCATCCTTTAGGCTTGTCAAGGTAGTGGGCAACGTGACTGTTAGAAATTCTCAAGCCGAAGGCCTCTAAATTGGCTGAACGGGATCTACAGCTTAACGTGCCTTCCAAAGCATGTGAGTGTGAACGCTCAGTTAGTAACTACTCAAAGCGGTCACCCATCCAAGACTTGGCCGATGTTGCTTAACTTCGCGTGCTACGCGAGCGCCGATGGGCTGGCATCATTATAAAAGAGAATGGAGCGATCTCGTTGACGAGTGCGTTCGAAGCTAGTTTGAGCATTTTTTTTCTGCAAATAAAAGGACAGTAAAAAACACTGCCATGCCCACTACACAAATAGTGATAAGTAGTGTGGTTTCAGGGCGTTTTCACTGAAAATTTTACGCATTAACTTTTTTTCTCATAATTTGGTTATTTTTGTTTTTGCCAGCTTAGAATCGTTTTGTATCCTGATATAAAATAATGTCCCATTCATTTATTAGGTTTCTACTGTGGGACAGACCATACAAAATCTATAAATACGGTCACATAGATGAACAATAAATTGCTGTTTTTTTTTCTTTATCATGATACGTACTAAGCGAGAAAAAACTGTTAGCCGCCGGAGGCCTCTAACTTGGCTTAACAACTGCTATCATAGACAGCAACCGGGATCAACGGCTTAGCGTGCCTTCCAATGCCCGCAACGTATTTGGTAATAAATAACATAATAATCCATACTACTCTGCGGCACAGATTTTATAATACTAGTTCTGCGGTCACCGCTTACCATCAGGCAGGCCGTACGCTTGTTTACCACCGACGTGGTATTCAAAAAAAACTCCATAGTAATAGTAAAAATGCGAAAGTAACTCTGACTGTCTGTTACTTCTTCACGCTTAAACTGCTGAACCGATCGAGTTTAAATTTGGTATGAAGATAGTTTGAGACCATGGGAAGGACATAGGATAATTTAAAAATGGCGGCCTGTTTCGCCTAGTTGGTAGTGCCACTGCCGCCGAAGCTATAGATCCCTGGTTCGAATCCCGGCCAGGTCATTACTTGTGCATTTAGCACGGATATTTCAGATATTTGTTCCAAGGTCTTGGATGTTTTCTATGTATTTAAGTATGTATTTATCTATACAAGTATGTATATGTATATCATCGTCTAGTACAAGCTTTGCTTAGTTTGGGACTAGGTCGATTTGTGTAAGATTGTCCCCCAATATTTA
The DNA here is from genome assembly GCA_905163555.1 of Notocelia uddmanniana. NCBI lineage: Eukaryota > Metazoa > Arthropoda > Insecta > Lepidoptera > Tortricidae > Notocelia > Notocelia uddmanniana. The sequence goes on from LR991068.1 coordinate 12,166,164, forward strand.
TTTATTTGATTTTTATTCCGGAAATCATCTCCTAAGGGGGTGAAACGGGGGGTGGGATGGAAGTGTACGGGGCGACGATATAAACAATTCCACGCGGACGAAATCGCGAGCAAAAGCTATATAGTGTCAAATAATTACACGCTATCATCGTCTTCCTTTTCTGGTTACGCTTATACTTGAATTCTAAGAACCGCGTTACAACCTAGATTGAAGTTAATGCCCGGGGGAACTATTATATTAATATGTGCCCGGGGTAACACGCAAACGAAATATAAGCCGAAAGACGAAACATAACGAAATATTATACCTAAGTATAAGTATGTACGACTCCTATTGCTCCAAGTATAACATGAATAAAGGTATTATGTTACATTTCTACTAAAAGGTCCTGCCGTCATTTCCCATTAGTGTCGAAACAATGTATTTTGTAAATAAAATATTTGTCGTTTGGATTTTCAGTAGAATCACTTAGATGTGTGAATATATGTGCTTACCTCTATACAATTAACGTTTAAAGATCATTACGCCACCTTCCCAATATTTTTTTCTGTTAGGATGGTTTTCTTTCGGAAATAAATACGCATTGATGATCTATGTATAAATATAATTTACTTAGAATAAACCTGACTTAATTTAAATCGTTTAACTCAGGTACATCACCTACCCACCAGAACACTAAACTGTTTTCTGCATGACATGAGTATTTCAAGTCTTCATATAACTTTAAACTTTCACTATCAACTTGTACATTTGTTTCACTGTCATCTTGAATGGGATCTTGAAAATGATACTGGCCGGACCCAGTGGCAAGTATGGGTCTCATGGGATGGATGGATATGCTGTTGCAGCAATCCTTGTGCATGGGGAACTGAAACAAATTGTCATATACGAATTTAAGCGTAACGATAACCACATATGCGTATGCGTAGGGTTCAAAATTACGACAAAATCATGGCACATAATGCAGTCAATATGATATAAACAATAGTAAAGTTTACCTTGAAAGTTGCATTGTCTCCTTCAACATCAGAAACATCTAAGCTATTAGTCCAATCCACAGCATCAACTGTCCAAACCTTCAAAATGCCATCTGTGCCTCCAGTGACGAGATACTTTCCACAGGGTGATATGTCAAAGTAAATCCTCTGGTTTGTGTCAACAACTCTGCTCAGTATGTTCAGTGGCCTGCGATAATATCTGATGTCCCATACTAATAATCTGTGGTCTTTGCGGGCTCCTGACACAAGTTTCAGACCATCTGGTGTGAACTTCATGTGGGTTACTCCACCTAAAATAGAATAAATATACCTAGTGACAGACTGGACTGGATAGTTTTTAGTAGCACTGAGAGCAGGGCACTATCAGGAGATATTAGAACATTGTTTTTCAACTTTTATAAATAATTTTAATTAATTGCCATGAATAAAATAGGAAACCCACTTACCTGAATGACCATGCATCTTTCCAATGCTCTTATATCCTCCCATCTCATTGACATTAAAAAGATTTATAGTTGTGTTCCATGAACCAACAGCGAGCATGTTGCTATCCATGGCGAAACAGGAAGCTGGGAATGTGATCTTGTGTTCGGCACAGTCTCTGCCTGGCCTATAAATAAAGAGATTTAGTGAATATTAGCTGTCACAATTTATATTTTCATTGATGTATCTGAATGTTAATATTATCTCGTGCATGTATGACATAAAATGACATGAAGACGAAATTATCCCTAATTTATCTGATCTATAATGTAAATCAACAAAATTAGGGTACATAGTTAGGTAACATTTACATGCTAGATTAAGCAGAGTGTGGTGGTACAGCGTTACTGCTTAATACAAAATTAGAGTTTGGTAGTCCATCTAAATTATAAAGTAACAAGTATTGTAACCCATTCTCAGCAAATAAATTTCATTTCATTTCATGAATATTCAACACAATGTATATTGTTTAGAATGAAATAAATGAAATTAACTGACTGGTAGAGAATGCCTTATGGCATTAAGTTCGCCTTTTGTATCTGTAACTTGTTACTGTGCAATAAAGTTTAAATAAATAAATAAATGTTAGAATTATAAATACTTAATAGACTAATACAGAACATTTTATCCCTTAGAATTGAGATGGATGAAGTATCAAGAATGATACCACTGAATATAATGACACAAGTTGAAATCAACCTAGGATCAATTTGGGACTTTGTCAAACTGAGTCACAAAGTCACACCTGACATAATTATTTTTTATTTGAACATTTCAGAAATAAAATGTGATGTTTTTTTTATGCTGTATGAATCAAAGGGCTATGGACTTGAATGAAACTTGTAAAGCAAGTATTATACTTCTGAGTTATGTAGAATTGGACTATAAAGGGTTTCAAAATTATAATAATATATGTTGTGAATTTAATTAGTAAATTTGTTCTGTTTAAGAGAACTTTATAATATTAGAATTGCTTCAATTCTCCTATCAATCAATCAGTCAATCAATTGTATTAAATTTAGTTTTACTAAATGAGTGCATTTTCTAATTACCTTTCCACATCAAATGTCCGTAAAACTTTTTTGTACCCAGCCACAATCCTGGCTCCGTCCAGAGTAAATGTCACAGTCATTGCAGGCTCCATCTCATCCACAGGGTTGAAGCCTCTGTATGAGCACCGCAATGAACCATCAAAACCATCCCACATTTGCACTGGGGCATTCTGTCTTGTTGTCAACCAACTAAAACAAATTAAATAAGAATTAAAAGTAATAACCATTTCACAGTGCATCACTCACATTAGTGCAGTGCTGAATGAGGTCAAATTTTACTTGTGCTGTTGTTATTATATTTATGACGTTAATCATAAACATAATTGGCAATTTACTTTACAAAGCACTTACGGATACCACATGAATTTAATTATGTGGATGTGAGTCTCCATATCTTAATTGTAACCAGTATTGTTATCTCCCCACTTCCTTATAACTTAGAAGCTAACTTACCAGCAAGTTTCAGGGATACTGCTATTCATTCCTGGATACCAACAAAAATCATAAACCAAACCTGCCTCCTTCACGTGTATAACAGAGTCCAGTACATCTATCGTGCGATCCGGGGCCGCCGATCCCGAATACAAGTCCCTAGGCAGCTCAGTGACATGAACTCCATCATTATTCACGACAGAAAGGCAGCAGGTACCGTCAGGAGACCATTTACAGCCTCGTAAATAAGGCTGCAACTTCACCTTAGCTTTAGGTAAACTAGACCAAGAAGAGTTACATAGTTCTAGCAACGAATTGCCACTAAATAAAGAGGGATACTGAAATAAAACCTCTTCGGTACCGGTGGTCATTTGCTCTGTTATTAACTCATCAGTAATATCTTTATGATTGGACTCAAGCACGTCTGTTTCCGTAGGTGGTTCTTCCATTGTTAGTTAAGGAAAATAACTTGTTATCACGATCTTATACGTTTAAAGCATCAGTACGTAAATATGAACACAACCAACAAAAACAACTCAATAGCCATGCCATGTTACATTTGTCAAGTTGACATTGACACTAGATGCACGTTCAGAAATATTGAGGAACATTCTAGGTTGAGAAATGTTAGTGTCAAGGATTCAATATACTCCTTGACGATATATTCCTTGATTTCTCAACGTAGAAGTAGTGTAGTGTCCACCATGAGAGCCAGTGATGTGATTACATCATTACATACATACGATTCAGGAGACGTGAGCAGCCCGGCTAGTATGATAGCTTATTCCGTCACGTTTTATGTGACGTTTCAGTACATTTTAACGTGACGGTATAAGCTATCATACTAGCCGGGCAGGACCAACACTAAATACATAGTAAATGGCAATGAATCGTTCACCATTGTATTTAAGTGAAACACCCATACCTTTTTCCTGTATTTTAATTTTTGTTAAGTTAAAGTTTAATTCTCTACAATCATGGTCACCCTACAAAAACTAGTTTATAAAGATTAAACCTCTAACTGTTATGATAGCACTTTGATTACGAAGAAAGTAAATTGTCACATTGAGTGAGATACGATATTTCAAAAGTAATCAGACTCAGATGACATTCCATTTGACACGTATCACTTGACTGAAGTATTCTGATTGTAGAATGACCATGAATTTCGTAAATAATTTAAAACATTTTGTTTTCAACAGCAAAGATAAATGAACGTTAATTTCACTAATAGTGACACGAAGCAGTAGCTTATGATCTACTAAATCCGTAGATCATAAGCTACTGCCTCGTTGATCTTGCTCACGTCTCCCGAATCACCCTGTATACAACAATATGATGGGAGCACTGCTTATTTAGGTGACAACTAGCGAAATAGTTTCCATTCTAAAAGTAAGTAGAAAGAGGATACTTACTTCATGCAAAAGTGTATATACTTCCATCCCTCAGCTCCATCCGGTATGAATTTGTATGAGTGGAGTACCCGACGAGCCTATAGGGGTCTGCTACACGCTTAATATTATCACAATACTAGTGAGTCAATATTATCGCGATTTCCAAAACTGCTTGGATTTTGCGTCAATATTCATTAAACAGCACGTGATACGGATCGTGATATGAGTGTATCGAGTGAAAATAATAACCGTGTAACAGGCCTCATGCTCTGCAGTAGGCGATCCAATCACAGATTGAGAATGGGGCCTTTTACAAGATTAATATTATCACAATACTCAATGTCAATATTATCATGGTTTTCAAAATTTAAATGGGCCTCTTACACGATTAATCACAATACTAGTGTGTCAATATTATTTCGGTTTTAAAATTGCATGGATTTTGCTTCAATTTTTATCAAGATTCACGTGATACGGATCGTAATTATGTGTGTTTTGCGTGATAATAATAACCGTGTAAAAGGCCCCAAACACGTTTAAATCAGGAAGTCAGTTTTTTCTGGCCGGCTGCGTCCGGCGCACAAAATACAATATATATACTATATTGGTCCGGCGTACCGATTTAGACTAGACTCACAAAAAAAAGATCCCGAACCGTGCTCCTTGTTGTGTGTAGAATTATTTATATGAAATGCTCTCACACAATCTACTAATATAAAGAAGAAACTGACTGACTGACTGACATATCAACGCACAGCCCAAACCCACGCCCCACCCACCCAACGCACAGTCCAAGAGGTCCCTTAATACGAATTCGAGGTAAAATTTGGAAAAAGCGGCAGCCATATTGATTTACTTCATCTCCCGACTTCGTTCAAAATCGATATCTGACTGTCTGATAGGTCTCCTTATACGAATCCGATGTAAAATTTAGAAAAAGTGCCGGCCATATTGATTTTCTTCATTTCCGTCCCGATTTTGTTCAAACTTGATATTTGAGTGTCCGAGAGGTCTCTCAATACGAATCGGAGGTAAAATTTGGCACTCCATACATACCAGGGGTTGTAAAAAAAAAGTTTAATGTTTCTTATATAGGCGTGTGAGATATCTATGGATTGGCTTTAAAAAACGGCATAGAGGTTTCTATATTTTTTCCATTAAATCAACCTTTAGATTAGTATTACATACTAGCAGTCGAGCCCATACAAATTATTAACAAATAGTTATTTTATCATCAATAGTTTTCGCAGCGCACGCGATGTAAAGAATATTTTTGGTATTTTTTTACACCTCAGGTTACATTATTGGAAATTTAGTATGAATCCTTAATTTTTTTAAATATAATATAGCCCATGTCAATGTCACCCGAGAATAGTGTAGCTTCCCAACCACAAAGTACAATATATATACTGAGATAGAGATACCAGTGAAATACTCTACATAGATCGTAGCGCCGTTGTGTATTTAGTAAGAACTAACCGCACGAATGCTGCATCTCTGTCACTTCAATATGCAAGTGCGATAGGGATAGCACCCAGTGACATCTGGTGCAAACAAGTTAAACTAAAATTTCCATAGAAAAAATCGTACTTCGAGCTGAAAGGCCCCTGTTCCCAACAGTGAAAGAATTTTTCAAGTCGGTTCTGTAGTTTCCGAGCCTATTTAATGCAAACAAACAATCAAATCTTTCCTCTTTTAGATATTAGTATAGATTAGCTGTCTAAGTCGTAAAAATTGAGTCCCCTCACAGTAATTTCCAAACTATGAAGTTTAAGATTCTAAAAAGATTTGGATGGTGCATATTAGTAAATACTTTCATCGACTTTTGGTTTTAACAAAACAGGTTTACCATTTTTTGAGATATGGTTGAAAAACAGTCTTGCCCAAACAAAAGGACTTAAGTGCCGTGAGTTTCCTATAGTGGTTTTAAATATTGACTAGTAGGTGCCGGTACGGAACCCTTCTTTGTGCGTGATCCGACACTTGGCCGATTTTAATTTAATATTATGGACATGAAAATTCTTGATAGTTTGTGCTAAATTGCAAATTAATCGGTCCAGTAGTTTTAAAGCAAATCTGTTGTAACAGACGGACTGACAGACAGCCACACGTGAATTAGGAATAAGGGTCTCTTTTGCTCTTGAGGTACGGAACGAGCCCCGCGTATCCTAAAATTTTTTTTTTAGCTTTAGAGGGGTTAGTCAGGAATAACTATGATTCATAACAGATAAACAAACGTCAGTATACGAGCAAATAGTAAGGAGTACGAATGGAAGTGAGGCCAAATTTTCTTTTTGGATGCTCCAATGGGAACTGGCAAAACCTACCTATTAAATTTTATTTTAGGAAAAATGAGGGTTACATACACGTGATATTGAATTAGCCGTATTTCTGTACTTCAAAGGACCAGAGTTTATGACCGCTGCTTGGTCGTTACTTCTATTGGTGTTACTGTAGTACACAGATACTTTTACTAAGGGCCATTTAAGACATGCTTTTATTTCATCGGCTCTTTCCCCTTCGGCCTCTCGGAAATGTATGATAATAGTTTTCGTTCCTTATTTTTGCCAAAATCAAATGAAATTCTACAGTTTGCCGGTTCTTAGAATGTATACTGACTTTTCATCTGTTCATCTGTTAATAAATCACAATCACCAAACTTCGTATACCGAAACCCCCAGAATGTAACAACTACTTTTCTGGAAACCGCATCTAAATCGGTTCAGCAAACGCGAGATAATCGTGGACAAACATACAAACATACCTACATACGTACATAGATACATACGGGTCAAACAGAGAACCTCTTTTTTGTAGACGGTTAAAAGTTATGCTTAGATTACGCGGGCGAAGCCGCGGGCAAACGCTAGTCTACTAATATGTCCTTAAACTTCATCGTCTTTTACTTTTCCCTTTTGAAAAGTGGATATAATGTATTAAATGCACCGATTATATTATGTAACTGGCAGATAATTGTTGTTTACTAGACAACGGAACGGAGTCTCGGAACTGCATAACGCCCATCTAGTGCAGTTTTCAAGGTTGGATCTGCATAATTTTATTTGATTATCTTATTATTAAATTAATAATGGAGTTCTTCTTAAAATATAGAGTCCTTAAATTATTTCATCATGTCAGCCGAAAGACGTCCACTGCTGGACATAGGCCTCCCCCAAAGACTTCCACAATGACCGGTCCTGCGCCACCCGCATCCAGCGGACACCCGCGACCTTCACCAGGTCATCAGTCCACCGTGTGGGGGGCCTGCCCACGCTACGCCTTCCGAAACGTGGTCGCCACTCGAGAACCTTTCCGCCCCATCGGCCATCGGTTCTACGTGCTATGTGCCCCGCCCACTGCCACTTAAGTTTAGCGATTCGGAGGGCTATATCGGTCACTTTGGTTCTGCTGCGGATGGCCTCATTCCTGATGCGATCACGCAGAGAAACTCCTAACATAGCTCTCTCCATTGCCCTTTGGGTGACTTTGAGCCTTCTTATGAGGCCCATAGTAACCGACCACGTTTCAGTGCCATATGTCATCACTGGCAACACACACTGGTCAAAGACTTTTGTCTTGAGACACTGCGGAATATTGGACGAAAAGATGTGCCGTAGCTTCCCGAACGCTGCCCAGCCGAGTCGGATTCGACGATTAACCTCTTTCTCGAAGTTGGACCTACCTAACTGGACAGTTTGTCCTAGGTATATGTAATCATCTACAACTTCGAGCGTAAAGTGTCCGATTGTTAAGGGAGTTGGTGCGACATGGACATTTGACATGATCTTCGTCTTGTCCATGTTCATCCTTAGACCAACTCGCTCGGAGGCTTTACTGAGGTCATTGAGCATTGTACTTAAATCCTCCATGGTCTCAGCCAAGACTACTATATCGTCAGCAAACCGAAGGTGAGTGAGGTAGTCGCCGTTTATGTTGATGCCTAGCCTTCTCCAGTCCAGAGTCTTGAAAACATCCTCCAGTGCAGCGGAGAACAGTTTAGGAGAAATAACATCTCCTTACCTGACTCCCCGCTGCAACGGAATAGGCTTTGAGTTCTGGTCCTGCAGGGCTAGTATGATCGCTTATATGTCGGACATATAGCATTCGTCCCGTACTGTCAAGTATGTAAGTGCGAGAGGGACGAATGCTATATGTCCGACATATAAGCTATCATACTAGCTGGGCTGGAGTCGGACTGACATAGTGGCGTTCTCGTACAAACACTTCAGCACTTCGATATACCGGTAGTCCACTTGGCACCGTTGGAGAGATTGTAGTACAGCCCACGTTTCAATCGAATCGAAGGCTTTCTCGTAGTCTACGAACGCTAAACAAAGGGGCAGGTTATACTCCTCAGTCTTCTGTATAACCTGACGGAGCGTATGGATGTGGTCTATGGTGCTAAAGCCTCTTCGGAAACCGGCTTGTGCGGGAGGCTGGAAGTCATCTAGCCTGCGTGCGAGACGGTTCGTAATGACTCTTGAAAACAGCTTATAGACATGGCTCAGAAGTGAGATGGGTCGGTAATTCTTCAGTAAGGAGTTTTCACCCTTTTTTAAGAACAGCACCACCACACCTCTGTTCCATGCCTTTGGAGTTTTCCCTTCCAGTAAGACGGAGTCGAACAACTTCTGAAGGGCCCTAAGGACCGGTTTTCCACCCGCCTTTAGGAGTTCAGCTGTAATTCCGTCTTCACCGGGTGCCCTGTTGTTCTTCAGCTGCTTAAGAGCCATTCTAATCTCGCACAGGCTGATGTCCGGGATATCTTCGGTATAGTGCCGGCTTAATCTAGCTCTAGGGTCTTCCGCCAGACCAACTTCGGGTCTGCTAGTTGACGTGTATAGCTGTCCATAAAAGTACTCTATCTCACTCAGAAGCTCAGGTTTGGACGAACCGATTCTACCATCCTCAGTTTTTAATCTGGCGAGCTGGCTCTGCCCAATAGACAGATCTGTTGAGAAAACTTTAGAGCCCTTATTCTGCTTGATGGCCTCTTGAATACGATTTGTATTGAATTGGCGCAGATCGCGGGTAAGGGACTTAGAGATCTGTTTATTGAGCTGCCTGTATAATTTCGCATCGGCTGAAGACTGCAGAATCATCTCATTCCTTTCCTCGATGAGCCTCTGAGTGGAGATAGAGAGCCTTTTGGCTCTTTGAGTTCGTTGGGCCTTAAAGAACTTAGACCCAATGCTATGGACAGCTTCCACAAACCCGTCGTTGAATTCGTCCACATCGCCGCCTAGACAATCGAAACGGTTTTGGAGTTCCAGCTGAAAGCTCTCGGGGTTTTGGATTTGGACTGCTGCTGGACGGAGCGTGGATTTCATCAGTCGAGAGCGCTCTAGCTTGATGCATATATTCAATGTGCCTCTTACCAAACGATGATCACTTCCGGTTTTAACCGTATTGATCACAGAGACATCATTGAATATATGCCTCTTCGTCGACATGATGAAGTCAATCTCGTTTTTTTGTTGCACCATCGGGACTCATCCAGGTCCACTTCCTGTGCTCGCGTTTCTTGAAGAAGGAGTTCATCATGTAGAGTACCTCCTTCTCCAAGAAACCAGCCAGTAGTTGGCCCCGGTGGTTCCGACTTCCAACTCGAAATTGCCCCACTCTCGGCTCTTCGCCGTCTCTCTTGCCCAGTTTCGCGTTGAAATCCCCCATAACAACGGTGAAGTAGGTTTTGGAACTATGCATGACCTTTGATATATCCTCATACATAGCCTCCACCTCGTCGTCGGAGTGTGCCGAGGTCGGCGCGTACACCTGTATGACCGTCAACAAGTACCTCTCGGATACTCTGAGTATAAGGTACGCCACCCTAGCCGACACACTCTCGATCTTCACCACGTTGTTCACGAGGGATTTGTGGACGATAAACCCGACACCTCCCTGGGACTGCTGGTCGCCCTCCCGGAAATAGAGCAAGTTGCCGGACTTCAGGGTTATCGTGTCCTCCCCCTCTCTTCGGACTTCAGATAACCCTACGATATCCCAGCGCAACTTGCTCAATCCTTCCTCCAGTTCCGCTATCTTTTCGTCGGTCCGCAGTGTTCGTGTGTTATATGTTGCCAGGGCCAGAAGTCGTCGGTGGTGGTAGCCGGATCTTAACCGGAGATTCTTCGCACCCCTGACCCCGCTAGTACCCTGGCCGCTACCAGAACCAGGGTACCGGGGGTCGCCGGAACCTCGGGGCCGTGGCCTGTTTGTGTATGTCATGAGGGGTAGTTGCTATAATCGCCACGCTTGGCATGCGGGTCGGCGATCGCAGTATCTCCACCGCACTCCAGGGATGCTGCTGCCCATCCTCCGGTGGTCTTGGTCGTAGTTTTAGGACATACCTGGGTCCGGGTTAAATTATTTTGTACTTGTAAATTCCATTTCATAATTATTTTCTTGACACCTGTGGTGCCTGTGGCCAACCTTGGCAGTTCTGCTGACAAGGAAACTAACGCAAAATACAAGCAAAATATAAATAAGTAAATATGGCGAAAGGTGAAACGCGATAAATATTTATGAACCACCGTACTTTTCCGTCACATTTTTGCATATTGCGATTTTTTTCCCTTTGGTACGTCGGCATTGTTGTTAAAGTCAATTTTGAAGATGGTTGGATTGTGGTTGGATTGCTACAAAGACTTTGGGCCCTTTTGTAATTCCAGCATAAAGCGGGTAAAAAAGCTTTATCTTTTTCATGCGTCGGTGTTGCAAGCTCTAAATTGCCAAATGTCAATGTCAAGTCAATCTGTCGTTTCGCTCTCTCGTGCCATTCGTTGACGTAAATGGGCACTGCAAAAATTCGCAATTTCGTCAATTAACTCCAATACCTATAATGAACAGCTGTATAACCAATTAATTTGGTTGACAGAACGGTAACATAATGGTTACACAATGGCAGTAACCTCACATTGCAGCGCATTCTGTAATTATTAATTAAATAGTCAATATCATGCATAACAAATAAGTGCGTGTGGTGTTTATATTAAAATGGTTGCAGATGAAACTGAGGTTATTTAGTCGCGGGGCTCTCGGGATTCGGTACGCGGTGGTGACATACTCTAAGATGTCGTTTACGGAGAGTCCGGCTAAGGCGTCGCTGTGCTGCGAGGAGTCGGCGGAAGGGGCGCCGCCGTCGTACGCGATGTACGAGGCACTCAAGGACTCGTGCCAGAATAACGCTACGTTCTTCCAACCGGATGACAGTGAGAACGGGCAGCGGTTGTACCAGGGTTTTATGACGTTGATGGATCACATAGACACTGTGTGGCCGCTGGTGGACCATGTTCGCAAGGTAAGCGTCAAAACTAGTCTATACTGGTATATAATTTGATTATTTTGTAATAAAATATCTGGGGTCTTCGCACATGAATCGACATAGACCTAGAGATAATAGATAAAAATATCATTCAATCCCGTACAGCTAGAAAATATATTAAAAACATCTATGAACAATAAATATTCATGCTTATCACACAAATATTTCCATTTACCAATCCTTTAATATTGGACTGCCGGCTCTAGTTAGATTTATTTGATAAAATAGATGATAAACATATCATGCTTAGTCTAATTTTTGAGATTGTTACAAGTAGTTAGTGAAGTGACTTGTAATTTATTATGGAGTTATAGTATAACTGAAATTGATAGTGTAGTCTTAACCTTTTCGCCGCCAGACGTCAAAGTAATTCGCCGTGCCCCTGACGCCACAACGGTAAAAAAATTATGTGTAAATAAATAATGCCAATATAAAATTGGGCAGCTTCTCAGTAGTTTTTCATTAAAAAAAAAATGTCGGCCAGTGCCGTCGTTGGCGTCGGGGTGACGATTTTACGTTGACAGCTATGGCCGACCGTGGCGTTCAAAAGGTTAAGTAAGTGTCTGTGTTAATCTATATACTTATTTATGGTCTGTGGTTGTGGTGTTTGGTGAAGTATACATATCTAAGATGTATAACTATGGTTAAGTCTGGGCCAATGCTACTTATGGCCTTGTAATACAGTATATTTCCCTTTAGTCTCCTGAGACCCAGAGTATACTTTTGTGTTATTTAATTTAGAACCATTTGTTGTTCACAAAAAGGTCACAATTTATATTTGTATATTGTACAACATCTGCATGCAGGGTCTCAGGACTGAGACAGGGACTTAGAACTGTTTCAGCAGAGTAGCAGAAAAGGATATTAGATACTACAGAAGTTCCTACAGGACACTAATGGGCAGCAGCATCCCTGTAGTGTGGTGGAAATAATAGGTTTGTGTGGTGATTATGGCATTTACCTCCCCTGCAATTGGGGGAAGCCTATGTCCAGCAGTGGATGTCCTTTGGCTGATATGGTGGTGGTGGAAGGGTTGAAAAGTGATGAAACTTTTAATACCACAACTATCCTTAAGCCCAATAAGGCTTATGTTATGACAACAGCAATGCCAATGATACACACATCTTTAATAGATATAAATACTCAAACCAGGCTTAAACTAATTGGCTTGTAGAGAAGCAAATATGAAATGGTAAATGCACAAGAACTTATCTAAATGAGTCGTCACATATCCCCTTCTCATTATCAATATCATGGATAACATGTCATATATACAAAACAACACATTGGATGTATTCTAACCTAAGCAATAAAAACAAAACACTGAGTCTTCTTTGTTACTAATAATGAGTTATCATGACCCCTCATAAGTCTCTCAAGGACAAGTGTCCTTGAGAGACTTACGAGGGGCGGCTGATAAGTCCTAAGTCTATGGTAGAAAAAAACAATATATAAAAAAACTTTTATGTTTATTTTTCAATATAATCTCCCTCTAATTCAATGCATTTTTTACATTTTTGCCGTTATGGCATGCTTTTAGGCCGTTAAAAAAATATTCTTTAGATTGGCCTTCAAAATGCTCCTGTACAGCCGCCTTCATCTCTTCATCACTGCCAAATCGCTTTCCCCGTATCTCTCTCTTTAAATTACTGAACAGAAAATAATTGCTAGGGGCTAGGCCTGGACTGTAGGGTGGGTGGTCGATTTCATCGAAGCCGATTTCCTTCAGAGCCTGCCTCGCAACCCGGGCGGTGTGAACGGGGCATTGTCTTGCAAAAACAAAATGCCTTTCCTTAATTTGCCCCTCCTTTTCTCAACTATCGCTTTTCGCACCTGTCTCAATAGATTGGCATAATAAAGTGCATTCATTGTAGAATCTTTGGCCAAATAATCTATTAAGAGAATGCCATCACAGTCCCAAAACACAGTGGCCATTAACTTAGAAGCCGATTTTTGCACTTTAAACTTCTTCGGTGGTCTTTCACCCTTTTCAATCCACTGCATGGATTCTGACTTACACTCCGGATCATACTGCCTGATCCATGTTTCATCAACAGTTACTATTCGTGAGCAAACTTCATCTATACCATCTCCGCACAGATTAAAAACGCCTGGGAAGTTTCAGCACGACGTTCTTTATCGAACGCCGTCAGCATTTTCGGTACCCAGGGAGCACCGGGGGTCTACTCCGAAATTCAGAATCCGAACTTCGTATGGTGTCGTCCCTTTCACTCTCCTGTCATACATCATATGAGTGAAAGGGACGGCACCATACGAAGTTCGGATTTCTAATTTCGGAGTAGACCCCCTGACCTTAGTCATGTCCAAATGTTCATGTAAAATCTCCCCAACCCGTTCTTTACTAATGCATACAGTATCAGCTATTTGCCAAACCTTAACTCTCCGGTCTTCTAATACCAATTTTCTGACTTTTCTTACATTTTCTTCAGTCACATTGTTGGCCTCCCTGAACGGGGATCGTCTTCAATCGACTCCCTACCCAGTTTAAAGAAGCGCCTCCACTTTTTGACCGTAGCATAAGAAGGTCCATTAACTCCATAAATACTAGCCATTTCTTCAAGAATCAAGAATACATTGCGGGGCTCAACTTTAGAATATGCAATCCGAGTTTAGCGTTCATATTTTTTTTATAAACAATACTCATGATTAGAAAGCTTTACACAAAATTTCTAATTGCGGAAACGTAAAAAAAAATTGAGCAGTTTCCATACTAAAATCGGTAAATAATACCACGCCATGACAACCAGATGAATTTCGTCACTCACGTCACTGGGGCGTGGGTGTATCAAAAATCGAATCAGAGCTGCCCACTATCCACGTGGTCTTGTCTGCCCTACTCCTAGAGTGTATATAAAAATTCGGAGGCGCGAAGGGAGAGCAGCCCTCGCCCGCCGTGACAAACCGCGGGAACCGTGCGAGGTGGAGCGGCTGAGCCTGGTCGCGGAAGGCGACCAGCAAGGCGAAGCTGTAGAGCCGATCATGGATGACCGTGCTTTGTTACGCGAGGGCGGAAGGGGTGCTCGTCCCGCAGCGCCGGAGCTAAGGCGGAGTCCGACTGTCATGGCGTCGTATGAATTACCGATTTTAGTATAGAAACTTTCAACTTTCCAATTTTTTTTCTCTTAAACCGTACGTCGCCGCAACTTGAAATTTTGTGGAAAGCTTTCTAATAGTGAGTACTATCTATAAAAAAAAATATGAACTCTAAACTCGGTGTTGCATATTCTAAAGTCCTTCCGTTTTTAATAATTTGTTTTTAAATGGCCTTTCTAGTGGCCAGTACCATAAACGCATATACGACCTCGAAATACCATAGGCTTAGGACTTATCAGCCGCCCTTCGTATGCCTGCTATAACATTAGATTTATTAAAATAATCTTTCTGACTGAACTGAGATACTGGCTCTTAACAAACACATGTTGAGGGGCCATAGTTGACCTAATTAAGATAAGCAACTATAGTAAATGAGCTTATTATTATTGTATACTTCAATCAATTTGTACATACTAACAATGTAGTATGGTAGTATCATAATCATAAATCATGCATGTGAATGTAATGAGCACGAATATTTGTTTCAATCTATATAATTTATTTACATGTTCCACAAGAAGGTATAGGAATAATCAGGATATTGTTTGTTTAGTTTTTTTTTTAATTTATTAGATTTGGGAAGTGGTCTTTATGAGATAAAATAGGCACTGAACAGTAGAACATTAAAAAAAAATATGTGCTCTCTTTTATGCTAAATTATCTACTTCTCACTTTATTGGTTTTATAATTAGTTTTATTTTGTGTGTATGAAACAAAATAGGGTTAATTATAAGTTATTTCAATTTAAGTACTAAAAAATCACGAAATGTGTATTGCTTCATAATGCTGACGCATGTTTGTCATTGACAGTGAATATGGCAATGGAATTGCAAATAACCAGTAAATGATCGGTAACAGTCTCAACATTCATTAGCATTGTTTATCGAAGTGTTAAATAAGATGATTGACACCTACTCGATAAGAAAAATTGTACACAATGACACGTGCTCTGCTTATTCGTTGTTTTAAATGTCTCATAACGCATTATTATTGTTTATCTCCATACCAACTTTTAACATTAACATTAAGTGTGAGAAGGTAACAGACAAAGTTACTTTCGCATTTGTTATATTAGTAAGAGTGGTATGGATTAGTGCTTCTCGTTTTACTCAAGTCTAATTCTCTAGCAATATTTTTTTATTTAAAATTGGATTTGCTCTCGGCCAGCATCTAGCCAGGGGGCAAAGAAGAGGCCGATGACGAAGCGAGCTCACCCAGAAGATGCCAATTCATTCGTGCCTTAAAAAGGTCTAGTCTTTTTCAGATGCATACAGGGTGGGAAAAAAATATGGGGCCTGGAGGGAAACTACTTTAAAACGTTGAGATAGCTCAATTTGCTCAAAGGAAACATTATATATATTTCCATCTATCTTCAACGCCACATCTCAGATGCATCCAATATATCCTATCCTTGTCTTTCCGGGTCAAGGTTTCTACTCCGCATAACATGTATAAATTACTAGCGATCGAGACCAATGTTTCGGACTGGCTTTTCGAAGTTCAATTATTCATGAAACCCCGATTGCAGCGCTATCGCCAATTGAAGAGTCATAAAAATCAAAAATAATAAATTGTATACTTTAGTAGGTAAAGTTAATCCAGGTGGATGCGCTGTTGATGTCGTCACTATTGTTGAAAGTGAGGGATCTGCATTTCTGTGACCCTATACCCCGTTTTTTTTAAGATTAGAATTTTAACGGCCAAGTTCGCCCACGTTTCTTCGTTTCCCAAGGATATCAGAGGATAATATTGTACTAATTTCACTTATTTCAGTAACTTATTACGTTTCAAAGATAACACACCGCATATGTTCCTGTTTCAAGATTGTTTTCCTCGAAATCGCATGACGGATAGCGCACGATTTTTCTAATCTTAAAAAAAACGGAGTATACTGAAAAAGGATATAAGTGCCGTACAATTGTATAGGACTTGTACCCCTTTTTACTAGAGCCACAGATTTGTATCTAGCTGTCAAAACAAAGTATCCTAAAATCAATAAAGAATCGGCAACGTGTTTGTGATTCTCCTGGACCCTCTGGAGTACAGTATCGGCTTACTATTAAGCAGGCTGTATACTTATCAGTTATAAGCCGCGATCGCAGTACTCGTATTAAGAAGAGAGAGTTGTTGTAGAGGTTTTCTTTTCTAAAACACCTTTTTCTTATTTCCCAGGTAGCCCCGCAGTACGATTTCGATGCGTCTTCCCCTGGCAACGGCTACCGAAGTTTCGTCTCTGTAGTGGACTCCTGCGTATTACACGGTTTGAAACTGAGTCGGCAAGTCTGCACCGGCAGAGACGCCTTGCTGTTCCGAAAGGGATACTTCGTTCGGTAAGTTTAGTTCTTCTGCATACTAATTGATTCACGATAAAACACGTAAGGCCATTCATTCTTCCACACAGTGTGTGATTTTGCCTCAGTTACGGACATCATTAATTTATTTAACATTATGACGTGTTTGGTTGTAAGTAAGCCTAGAAAGAAACTCCCGTTGCAATATGTTACTTAGTTTCGTAATCATATTTTTTTTTCTGAGAGGTCAACGACCTTCATAAAAAATGTTTCGATCGAAATCTCCTAAAAAAATCAAATTACCGCTTAAAATGAAATACACAATGTTTGTCAGTTTAAAACACATTAGTTGTGAAAGTTTTAGGACTGCTGATGGCAAGGGATAACGGTATATTAATAAATTTTAAATTTAAAAAAAAGTGTTAATAAATAATTAACTACAAAAGGGTCGCATTTTTTTTTACTCGTAAAATTAACTTTATAAATGTACCTTTCAACTTGGAAAATTCTGTTAAATTATCTTGTAGGAACTCGGAGATATTGCGTTTCTAAGTTTTTTTCCGATTTCTATGGAAATAGGGTTATCACAAAATTTATGTAAAATTGATTCCATTAGTACTGTGTACTACGATTTGTACTGAGAGTTTAATTGTTTATCGGGATCTATGTTATGATTTCATCTGTTCTTGTTAAAGTTATGTTATCCGTTTCACTGTTCAGTGCATTATAATGAATATTATCAGACATTACTTTCAGGAGGCGAAGTACTTTGTTTGGTATAGTCAAACGCTTTTGTTGTTTATTTCGTAAACTGATGGAAGACAAGTAGGGGTCGGACGATTCTAAGGCTCTGTGGAACAAGTCTAAAATTTAATTTTCTAGTTTGGTGCTCCCGATCATAACGCCAGTATTTATTTCTTGACTCGCCAGCTTGCTCAGACAACATACCTATCAGCAGCGTACTAGCCTCTATAATGCCTCGACCATGTATCAATATCTTATGTAACGAAACTGTCATGTAAAACCACTCATATTTTTTTACGTATTTATTTGCAAGTGAGGTACAAAATTCTTCAAATTTTTCTGTATCAATATGTAACCCACTCGATAGAGCTACCAATATTGTATGTAAGTCTTCTACCAACCACATCTCTAGACCTAAGATCTCAGCAAACATTTTTCGGTGTTCGTCCGATAATGCTGTGCGTGCGGGTCAGTGCCTGCTGAGGCAAAGCAGTGCCATGGGTCTTAAACGGCTCCATGACACCTCACCCCCGCTTCTCCAGATATTATGTTTAGGAATTGGGTTTCGACTATTGTCTAACGAGGGCGGACCCCTTCCCAATCCCACATAATATCTTTCATCGAAGATTGTTGATGAAAACTATCGATGATGTGATGATGAGAAAGGAGCACTGTCGCTCTACCATTTTTCCTGAAGAAAAAAAATATTTTGTTTTAGCAGACTAGAGATGTGACAACCCTAACCTAAAATTTGAAAAAAATATATCTCCTTATTCCTGCCTTGGTTGTGTTTGATATTTTTTATGGTAATAGGTATAATCTTGCTTAACATTTATACAGTGAAAAAAAATTCGACCGTGAAGGGAATAGCCGAAAAAAAATATTTTGCCATATCATAGAAATTAATTAATTGACGACTACATGAGAGTATATCTTTATGTTTATATGCGTATAATGGTGCTATTAATGCATGTCTAGCATACCAAGGAGCATTCATTGATTAATCTGCTTAGACAGAGCATAAAATGCGTTTCTATGTTATTTCAGGACTTTTCTCGATTTTTTAAATATCTCAAAAACTATAGTACTTAAAGCCATTGGAGTTTTAATACAAGCTTTTTTTGGTTACTGTCTATCCAAAAAGCGCAAAAAATAGGGATGGCCGCAACTAAGGCAAAATCACACACTGTGGTAATAGTCATGTCAGAAAATTCCACTAGTGTAATACATACTCCCCTCTTAGCATTATAAATCCACTAGCTTATCGACAACGCCCTTCTTAACATTTATGGGTCCATAAGAAACAGGGTTCGCCGATATATATACGCGGATATATATCAATTGATATTTATTTTTAAAAGTAGTTTTTTTTTCTATCAGATTGTTACACAGGCATTACTAGAGTAAAATGTTTCGCTTT
Source organism: Notocelia uddmanniana (assembly GCA_905163555.1). NCBI lineage: Eukaryota > Metazoa > Arthropoda > Insecta > Lepidoptera > Tortricidae > Notocelia > Notocelia uddmanniana. Next base: position 12,185,416 of record LR991068.1, read on the forward strand.
AATTGATATTATGAACTCAAATTTCTAGGAATCACGTTCGTACTCGAACGAATTTTTATTAAATTTCAAACCTTATCACCACGAAATAAGATTAATAAATAGTTATGTTTTCCCCTAAAAATAAAAAGGCTACAATATCTGGGAATTACCTAAAGGTATAATAGAAATGAACTTCATTTGGAAAATTGTTGCAAGTGATGGTTTATTTTTGTTATGGACTTTGATCAGTCAATGTCACGCTTTGTCAAGTCCAAACCCCTTGAGCACAGATATAGAGAAGCAGATCCGCTCATTTAAGTTGAACGATTTCTATGAATCTGATCTATTCTCACTAATGCACAAATCAGTAAAATTGAGAGAAACAGGCAAGTGACATCTGACAGGTCTTCACCTGTCAGTGTCTCCATCTTCATAACTGAAAATTGTACTGAACTAACGTTGTGTGTTAATTTTATATGGGATTTAACATCCTGGTGTGCTTTCAAATGGAGACAATTCGTTAACAGCCGAAAATGATCGTACTATCTGTCGCATTATAACTCATTTTGGTGCACCATAAGGATTTAACGAGACAACTATATGAAAAATCATCTGGCTTATTGGCTTAATACTGCGAGTCTGCTTTTCTCTGATGTATGTGCCCTTGAGCGACTTAGGCACACACGTGTGCGCCTTACGAATTTTGAATTTGGTAATTGGTACCTAATTTTTTTATAGGTATAGTTGAATTTACATTAGTGCTTTGGAAGGCACGTTAAGCCGTTGATCCCGGTTGCTGTCTATGATAGCAGTCGTTAAGCCAAGTTAGAGGCCTCCGGGCGGCTTGAGAAATTCTAACAGTCAAGTTGCCCACTCACTTGACAAGCCTAATCCCAATAAGGTCTCGTTTCCCCCTCGGGTTGGAAGGTCAGATGGCAGTCGCTTCCGTAAAAACTAGTGCCTACGCCAACTCTAGGGATTAGGTAGCAGACCCCAGGCATCCTTCAAGATGCAACTGTACTGGGAATAACGCTAGGAGAATGATGATAGTTGAAATTACAATACATTTTTGAGTGACATATCGTTCCTCAGGTTAATGATTGAAAAGTGTGATAACATACCTACTATCTATCGGATATTTTGATATTTATAATACAAATATTATGCATTGATATATATCCGATATATATCAAAATATAATAAATATTATATTTGATATTTATAATAAATATCGGATATTTTCGAACCCTGATAAGAAACGGCGGCATCCAGCAATCTACGGCAAATTATCAGTTGAATATTGTGAAATTCATGAATTTCCATTATTAGCTACTTGATTTTTTAAAATTTCGCATTAGTCTTGAGTTATTTTTAGGTAGGTGCATAACATTAGTAATTGTACTATGCATCCTATAACAGTTGGCATGCATCTTTGGTTTGCGTCACATGACAATTAAATCGCTCGCCTTCCTTATGTGCGAAGTACTTATATACTAGGTCAAGGAAAATGAACATATCTATTTTAGTTAAACTACGACACATTAAACTGACCCCGTGAGGCCGTGTATTCGGGTTAAAATAACACCACCCCTTTTTATCTTGTGGATGTTGTAATATACAGGGTGGAAAAAAAATGTGGCCTGGAGGGAAACTACTTTAAAACGTTGTGATAGCTGAATTTGCTGAAAGGTAACATTATTTTATTTCTCCTAAGCAATAAAACTGCATTCAAAGATTTTTGAAAAATAATACATTTTCAATACTAATTATTAAAAAAAATTGTAGCCTCTCTTGTATCGGTCGATTTGTAGCTCTCTAGGTCGCGGTCGGTCTGTAATAAGTTTTTGTTCCTTGATATAAATAGGATCGATTGGCATCAAACATTTTTTTGATAAAATTACCAAAAAAATGGCTTTGTTTTGCTGTCTGTACATTTTTTTCAAAAATCTTATTTTATTTCTCGTAAGCATTAAAATGCGTTGTTTTCATATTTTAGTATAATTTTAATATTTGGCGAAACAAGTCATTTTAATATAAACTTTATTGTAATACATTTAAGGTTTAAATTCCAGTGAGATAATACCGAAATAAGCCGCCACAAAGCGGCTTGCATTTAATTTAATCGTATGGCATTTATTTACGAACCGTGAAATCTCCGAGAAGACAAGTACGGTTGCCAGTTTTTGTTGCACTTTTAGCACCACCCAGGGGTCACGTGTAGGGTAACGGTGGGTACTCCCTACGGACGTGGTGCAACTTCGACCCCCCTTTGTCAAGTGAGTGAGCAATTTGACTGTTAGAAGTTCTCAAGCCGCCCGTAGGCCTCTAACTTGGCTTAACGACTGCTGTCGTAGACAGTAGCCGGGATCAACGGCTTAACGTGCCTTCCAAAGCACGAGAGCGCTCAGTTAGTAACCACTCAAAGCGGCTTGCAAAGACGCGTAGCAGGCGGTATTTTCGCTTCGAGTCTTGGAAGCGCGCTATTAATTAATGTGTGTGTGGAATTTCGCTGTGTGCGCGCTGTACTACACGCGCGAAGGCAAGTCGATCTTCACCGGCTTTGCGCGCTCGGCGGCGGCGTGTGAATTCATACTGATAGTGATTTGTTGAAATATTTTGACGTGACGCGATTTAGTAAATCGTATTGTCAAATTCAGGGTAGTTTGTATTTATATTGTTGATTTATTATGACATTATAAGTATGGTACACGCAGCAAGAAATTTTAGGTAAGCCGGTGGGAATCGTGTTGTATGGGAGCTCCGCCACTGTTGTTTACCTATGTAAAACGTCATAGTTAATAACCGATGGGGGCATTTCTCACATCGTATCAATACTTGACGCCTCACTAACCTACTTCACCCCAGACGGTACACCAAGATGATCGAGTGCCCAATCACCAAATTTAGCATACACACACATCAAATTACATGACATGTTCTTATTTTATTTACCGACTTCAATAGAAGGAAATAAGTACTCAGTTCGTCTGCATGTTTGCTTGTTCTTTTTTTATGTATGTATGTTCGCCGATAACTCTTGATCACGTTGGTTGATTTTGATAATCCTTTTTTTTGTTTCATCGCAGGTACCCCGAAATTGGTCCCGTATAAATTTGGTGAAGGTCTGATGATGGGATCTAGGAGGAATCGAAGGAACTCCTCGAATTTGATAGGCATGCACGCATATGCCGATTTCGGTATTTTCTCTAAGTAACCAAGCATTGGCTCACGGAAACCACAAATTGTGGCATAGCAAGTACAAAATTGGAGTCGGTTTTTTTTGGTATAAATTATTTCTTTATATTATATTATTTTATTTTTATATTCTTATTATCTAATTTTGACAATTTAATCTAATTTATTGTAGCTAATCAATTAATTAATGTTCAATTATAATTTAATTTAATGTAATGTATTATGATATGAATCCTTGAGTTCGAAATAAATTATTATTAACGGGAATGGCAGACTTCAAGATTCTTTAGACGGATGCAGTTTAAATCTAGTAGTATACACAATTAAGTAGAGATCTATGTAAGCCATACTATAAATAAATAACCCTGCCCCATTGATTCACTTAAAATCTGTTTGTGACTTGACATAAAATCTCAGGGGGGTTGCTAAAATTGACCACAAGATGACGAGTTGACAGACGTACTATTATTGCATTTATTACACTTTTATGATGAATGTGATAAGGGCAATTGAATGATGATGAGAATACATTGTTGGTACGTAAATACGTACAAAAGAGTTTATAACAAATAATGTTGCTTACACGTAAATGAATATTTTCATATAACTGCTTATCGCATTAAGATTTCAAAACTATTATTGTAATTCTTACAGTACAGTTTTACTGCAAAATATAGTAGTTAATACATATCTAGAATAGTCTCAACTTATTCATTTTAATTAGTAGAAATATTTACTAATCCAACTAATTACAAATTTATAAGTTTATGAGGGTTACAACTACATATTATTATTATTTTCTTTATTTTTCTTAAAACTTAAGTTAGGTTTTTTACAAAACATTTATAAAAGTAAAATATAATAATACACGTACATAATATAAAAGCATCATAAAAAACCTAACCTAGGGTGCCGCCGGCAGCGAGGCGGGGCCTAAGCTACCGGTGGTTAGGGCGACAGAGAGAGGAACCTCCGGACTATCCGCGCCGTGTCCAGGAGTACCGCCTTCTGTATTTGACCCTTGACCCAGCCATCTAACGAGAGTCTCTTGAGATGTTGGTCGAGACTCTTCGCAATTAGACCGTTCACAGAGACGACTATCGGGACAATAATCGTTGAATCAACATCCCACATGGCGGTTACCTCATGTGCCAAGTCTAGGTACTTGCTGACTTTGTCCTTCTCAGCTTTCACGAGGTTCTCGTCATGGGGGATGGTGATGTCAACGAGCACTGCCTGGCGCTTCAATCGATCTGTCAGCACGATATCAGGCTTGTTGGCTACAATAGTCCTGTCCGTGATGACAGATCGATCCCAATAGAGCGTTGCACGACCATTTTCGAGAACTGGCGCAGGTGTGTACTTATAATACGGCACTTCGAAGTCTACAAGACCGTATAAAAGAGCAAGCTGCTGGTGAATAATCCTGGCCACCAAGTTATGTCTGTGCAAGTACTCGCCGTTAGCAAGATGACTACAACCAGAAATAATATGCCTGAGTGACTCTCCGGGACGGCGGCATGGCCGACAAATGTCGACCGTACCGTCCTTCAGGATATATTTCCGGTAGTTGTTCGTCATGATAACCTCGTCCGCAATTGCACAGACAAAACCTTCAGTTTCCCCAAAAAGATCCCCAAAACGTAGCCAGTTCACCGATGCGAGCAGGTCTACGTCGGGCCCCGTAAGGGCCTTGTAGAACCGCCCATGTAGCTCCTTACTCTTCCATACCGCCCTGCGGTCGTCGGTGCTTAGTACTTTAAATCTGCGCCAGTTCTCGTTTGCCATGGAGAGCGGGGTGAAAGATGCGTCTGCTGCCACTACGTCACGATGCATCCCACACTCACTGTTTAGAAAGTAATCCCTGAGACTGCACACCTCGCGGTTGTGAAGGTCTTTGGCATTTAAGAAGCCGCGACCTCCAAGCTTCCGCGGGATGTACAGTCTCATAACAGAAGATCGTGGGTGTAGCATACGGTGCGCAGTGAGCAGTACACGTACCCTTCGATCCAGGAAATCGAGCTCAGTCTGAGTCCACCTTAATATGCCAAAGGAGTATGTGAGCAACGGCATCACCCAGGCGTTGAAGGCGCGAACCTTATTGCCGCCCGACAAAAAACTATTGAGTACTTTTGTCAGGCGACAGAAGAAGCGCTCCCTCACCGCCCGTTTGATGTCTTCACCCTCGATACCCAAAGACTGTGACATACCAAGATACTTATAGGTTTCTGCTTCGGAGAGAGATCTGAGAGCGATTGTCTCAGAAATATGTAAATTTGTGGAATTTACAACTTTCCCCCGCTGTACATGCATGACCGCACACTTATCGACACCAAATTCCATTTTGATGGCACTACTGAAGACCTCTGTGGTTTTCAGTAGCTCCAACAGGTCATGTTTATTTGGTGCAAATAGTTTAAGGTCGTCCATGTAGAGCAGATGAGAAATGACCTCACCCTCTCTCCGTAGCTGGCAACCTAGTCCTGAATCCTTCAGCAGGGTACTGAGCGGATTCAGCGCTAGGCAAAACCACAAGGGACTCAGACTATCACCCTGAAAAATACCTCGCTCAATCCTGATGGAATCCTGCGGGCCAGAGGGGCCCCCTCCTCCCTCAGGTTGACGAAGGACTGTGGTCCACTGCCCCATGCAAGCAACTAAGAAGGATCTCAAAACTGCATCCACTTTATACAGTTCTAAGATCCTCCTCAGCCATGAATGAGGCACCGAATCATAGGCCTTCTTATAGTCAATCCAGGCGGCCGAGAGGGTCCCCCTGTTTCGCCGGACTCGTTGGCAAATGGTCATGTCTATGAGGAGGAGCTCTTTAGTACCACGTGACCCAACCCTACATCCATTTTGAGCGGGGGCCAGAATGTTGTTCGCAACAATGTGCGTGTTAATTTTTGCTCTCAAAATGGATGTAAGGAGCTTGTATAGCGTCGGCAAGCACGTGATGGGTCTGTAGTTCTTCGCTTCCGTGGTACTACCGGACTTGTAGAGCAAGGAGGTAACACCAGTTGTTAAGGGAGACGGCAGGGAACCGAGCTCGAGGGCTTGTTGGAACTGTGCTGCCAAACGCGCGTGTGAGCATCGAAACCATTTTAGCCAGAAGTTGTGCAATCCATCCGGGCCCGGACTTTTCCAGTTCGGAGCCGTACGGATGGCACAACTTACGTCTTCGGGGCTGACGGTAACAGACCCCATGGGTTCAATGGACTCACACTCGCGCTTGACAACATCTATCCAGGCGCCCTCGTTGTGCTCGACAGGCACCGACCAAATACTACGCCAAAAGTTAACCATGGCAGTAGCATCCGGCCGCTGTCCGTCAGACACACGATGGTCGGTTCCCTCCCATTTCCGGTATACCTTCCTTTGGTCGCTTTGGAAAAGGCGATTCAGCTGGTATCGGTCCACACGCTCTCTGTAGCGACGAATACGGCTTGCCCATGCATAAACTTTCTGCTTCAGAAAGTCAATGCGTTCCGTGACACAGGTCATGTAATCACGGGGTCTTACACCAGTCCCCGCGAAGGCCTGGTTCACGAAGCGCATTACTCGGGGGCGGCTATTGCCCCCTCTGAAGCAGATCAGCTTTGCAATGAGAGTCCTATACGTGTCAATACGCCGCTCAATTCGTACCTGCCAAGTAGGGACACTCCCGGCGGTCCTAGGTGCACGGTCAGCGTCCGGAAACTTGACGCGAGCAACACGGCACGCCGCTATGGCCCCGCAGTACATAATTGAGTGCGTATCAATCAAATCTTCGCTAGCCCGTAAATACGGGACTAGGAGATCGTTCAGGGCTCCCATTAACGCTAGATTGCGTCTATTCACGGGCAAGCGTGGTAGTCGCGGCCTAGAACTGGTTGTGGAGCGATACCGCGTAATCGCCTCTTCCAAAGCCCTCCTCAATTGCCCATCGGCCTGGGTACTCACACTCTGATTCGCACAGTCCCCGTCGGTACTGAGATCGACCCGCGGTGCCCCTGTTGCCGTGTCGGGTGCGGGCATCGGAGCCGGCAACGTGGCGAGTGGGTCCCGCGCCGAAACGGAGGCTGCGCGAGCAGAGAGTGCCTCCAGACGGAGCCGATCAAGTGTCGCATCATCCAAACGCTTGAGCCGTTGGATGACGCGCACCTGATCCGATAGCCGTTGCGCAGACACGGAAATGGCTGGTTCAAGCGCCCGAAACAGAGTAAGCATCCTAACACGGTACGCGGATAGATTTGTACCTCCATCTGTCGCCCCATAGTAGGCGCGCATGCAGTTTTCGTTAATCGATTGCGACCACTGCATGCGGCGCACTATACCACCGGTAGCGGGAGCCGTGGGCGGAGCAGGATGCCCCGCAGGCCCCAAGCGTGCCGGCAGCGGTGGCCGCCCGCGCCGCGCAGGTGGTCGTGGCGGCGGCGGCGGCGGCCCGCACTCGTCGCTCGAACTGCTGCTGCTGGTGTCGGGAGCGGTGGCGAACTCCTCCGACGACGATGCTGACGAGGATGAGACGGGCGAAGGTGGTGGGCGTGCGCTTTTTGGATTTGACGTTTGTTTTTTGAGACGTGCTTTACTTCTTGTTATCATATTATAGGTACTTCCGTTCCGTGCTCATGTGCGAATATTGACACATCCTAGTAATGGGTACATTTTAGGTGTAAATATGTACAAAAGTATAGTAATATGCACGGATAAATGAGTATTATAAAATTAGTCAAGAAAAAATTGTAAAAAACACGTCTGACTTTGACGGCGTCATTTTTTTTTATTATTATATAGACCGCCTGTTGTTGCATTGTACTAGTCTGAGGTTTTTCTTTATACTGTTCTCACTTTGTAGTGCGCAATAAAGTATATTTATTATTATTATTCACCTTATTTATTTTTTCGTCTTAAGTTAGATTTTTTACAATAAATTTATACAAGTACAATATAAAAATATACCTACAAAATATAAAAGCATTATAAAAAACCTAACCTAGGGTGCCGCCGGCAGCGAGGCTAGCCTAAGCTACCGGTGGTTAGGGCGACAGAGAGAGGAACCTCCGGACTATCCGCGCCGTGTCCAGGAGTACCGCCTTCTGTATTTGACCCTTGACCCAGCCATCTAACGAGAGTCTCTTGAGATGTTGGTCGAGACTCTTCGCTATTAGACCGTTCACAGAGACGACTATCGGGACAATAATCGTTGAATCAACATCCCACATGGCGGTTACCTCATGTGCCAAGTCTAGGTACTTGCTGACTTTGTCCTTTTCAGCTTTCACGAGGTTCTCGTCATGGGGGATGGTGATGTCAACGAGCACTGCCTGGCGCTTCAATCGATCTGTCAGCACGATATCAGGCTTGTTGGCTACAATAGTCCTGTCCGTGATGACAGATCGATCCCAATAGAAGCGTTGCACGACCATTTTCGAGAACTGGCGCAGGTGTGTACTTATAATACGGCACTTCGAAGTCTACAAGACCGTATAAAAGAGCAAGCTGCTGGTGAATAATCCTGGCCACCAAGTTTTGTCTGTGCAAGTACTCGCCGTTAGCAAGATGACTACAACCAGAAATAATATGCCTGAGTGACTCTCCGGGACGGCGGCATGCCCGACAAATGTTGACCGTACCGTCCTTCAGGATATATTTCCGGTAGTTGTTCGTTATTATTATTATTATTATATTTATTTATTCCGAATAACAAAGATCCATTATGATTAATTAAAATTACATACATTAATTAAAATAACATAACATGAAATACATACACAATTAAATTACAATAGTTATTTGTTCAACAAGAGAGCAAAGTAGATTTTTGCTGCGAGTGTTGATGTTGAGTCCCGAGCAAGAGAAAGAATCTATAATTGAATCACGAGCGTAGCGAGTCACCGCTGAGGTGAAAATAAATTAAAATTAGTAGGAGCAATTGCTCCAACCTCTCTGCGATCATGGCCAGGATGGTGTTCCGACTGGCGCGCACTCTGCTCCGCCCGGCCGCGCACCACTTGCGCAGAGTGCTGTAGAAGCAGTCGGTGCGTGTCTTCGCGAACATGCCCGAGGCGCTGCAGAAGCGCCGCAGTCGCAGCAAGACCCTGAACGCGTTGTTATATTGGACGCGCAGACCGTCCAACGACTTTCGAGTATACTGGGCCCACAGGTTGCACGTGTAAAGGGATGTGCAGTATGCCTTGAAAAGGGTTGTTTTCACGGTTTTTGAACAGCGTGCAAACCTGTGGGCAATCATGTTCGCTCGCGCCGCCAACGATCTACGCTCCCGCTCCATGTCGGCATCATCTTTTAAATCCTCAGTCAATACATATATTCTAGTTTTGTCCCTTTCCCATTTTTATAATCATGTCATGTGTAATATTTTTGTTATCTGTCGAATAAATTACCTTTAATTATATTATTTAATTTAGATCGTTCAATTCACAAAAAAGCACGCCTTTCTTTTACTATGTCGTTAACTTTTGTACAGTCCGCAACGCAGGGCTCGGAACCGGTATTAAAAAACAGTTCTAATATTGCTCGTAAACCGTTTATATTCAATTTTACATACCGGTTATGATCACAATAACATTTAATAAAAAAAACGGTTATCGGGGTAAAAGAAACTAAGACAGATTTACTAAAGAAAGTGAACTGCTGTTCTTTTTGTGCGCTGTGACTGTCATAATTGCATAGTAGTGACGTCATTACGACGATGGAAGGCATTCATTGTTCACATTTTCGCAAACCAATTGCTATAAAAATAAATATATTTTGGGGTTTCTTGTTAACAAATGAACGAAATGAGTTATTAAGATTTCAAACTAATTAAATTTTTTAAATGTTGTGAAGTGAATACCGCAGCGTATACGGTTTCAAACCGGAAATTTATATCAAGTCGTACAAAAACCAACTAACTTAATATACTCAAGCCTTATTGCGACTATTCCAGGGAAGTAGAATCCTGCGGACAACTCCTAGCGTCGCTCGGCACGTGTCTACATCACGTCCACACGCTGTTAACATGGGCGCCGCCAGGCGACCTTTTCCCTTCAGAGGCCCGTTCGCCTGAGGAATTGTTCTCACAGGCTGATACGATAAACCAGTATTGCTTCTATGGAAGGTGTTTGGGGTTTCAGGTAACTATTGAATTATGGATTAGAGATTTCACCACGTTTAATGTATTTGTCTGCAAATATGTATTGCTGGTCCTTGTCATCAATCGGTAGAAGAGGAAGAAGGGGTAGGGGGAAGTGGGGATGTTCTATATTTCTTCATAACTCAACAGACTTTGTAGGCACAGTAGCGGAAACACATTGGGCACATGCCGCTCCAGGAAATCGAATTCGTATATCAATGTTCATTACTTGTAGGTTGCCAAGTTGTAGACTTTATCCGAATCTGGCATTATGTTCCCTACGATTTGATTAATTGGATTACATATCGGTAAGAAATACTGGGATAATTATCGAGTTTGTCTTGTTATAAAATATCTAAGAAAGTCAGACCCATTTGGAAGAAATTTATTCCCTATTTAATTTTCCATTTGGAGCGCTCGTGGCCCATTGGCACCCGCGTACTGCGTGCGGTATGCGAGGTTAAGCAATGTCGGGCGAGGTCAGTCCTTGGATGGGTGACCGCTTTGAGTGGTTACTAACTGAGCGCTCCCGTGCTTTGGAAGGACGTTAAGCCGTTGATCCCGGTTGCTGTCGTTGATAGCAGTCGTTAAGCCAAGTTAGAGGCCTCCGGGCGGCTTGAGAACTTCTAACAGTCAAGTTGCCCACTCACTTGACAAGCCTATTCCCAATAAGGTCGGTTTCCCCCTCGGGTTGGAAGGTCAGATGGCAGTCGCTTCCGTAAAAACTAGTGCCTACGCCAATTCTTTGGATTAGGTAGCGGACCCCAGGCATTCTTCAGGATGCAACTGTACTGGGAATAACGCTAGGAGGATGATGATTTAATTTTCCATTTATTTGTATTATTCAGTGATGCTGATGAGAATATATTTTTAACCCTTTATCAAACTTAGCTAAGCTACCTCTTCCCACATCAACCAATCTAAATATGTAGTACTTAAATATGCTTGAGTAAGACTGACATTCAATTGTCATTTTGAAAATAAAGGGTTAAATATGATTAGCGGTTATCAACAAAATCAAAAATAATTATAAAATCCTTTTCAGTTCCTACCCTCAATGCGGGGCATATTGAAAGGCATATCGATATGCATGGCGGGCTTCTCTGAAGCTTACTACAGTCACGGAAACCTGATCAGTTCCGTGTGGACTGGAGGGCAGTACCTGATCGACCCGGAGATGAGGGCGCGCCGGATAGTCAATATATCGCAGTCCGCTAGTGTGGAGTTCTGCAAGGCGTTTTGGTTTTTGGCTGAGAGTGGTAAGATAGATTTCTTTTGTGTCATAAATTGTTTTGTTTTTACAATAGACATTTGCCCAGGCTAGACCTACGAGAATAGCATATTGAAAGTGGTTTATCTAAAAGTTTTTAAGCAGAGTAGGCTAGCAATAAAATTTACAGTAGCTGATTTGATCAAAAGCTACATTGTGCTAACAATTAATACTTAGTAATAAAACGTGCTGAAATGTATTTCCGAACCTCGCTTTTGCTGTTGAGAAGGATTGAATTCCGCTTTCCTTCGTTAAAACCCAAACGATATATGAACGGAATAATTTGTATGCTTTAGGACTTAAAAATATTACATAGGTATCTCTTTGCAGAAATAATGAAACGCGTACCTAGTCTAATGTCATCAACGGTGGCTGTCAACAAAGTGATCACCATACCGCCTGAACCTGTCACAGTGACGACTACGGACGGCAAGGAGGTCACTGTTCTACCGCCCACGGTGCATCTCGGCTTGCAGAGTCTTAATGTCAGGCTAATTAGTGTTAATAAGAGAATTGGTATGGTAAGTCGATTGAGACACTATTTGAAACTACAGAACCACGCACACTAATAATCATGACACGACGCGATCCTTGCTTTAGCAACTCGCTGTCATCTAGTTGTATGGAGTCTAGTTGAGGGTGTACCGAACGGTTGAGATACTTGATATTTGCGCCTTGTTAACCTTTAAACTTGATCAGTAACCTTTGAAAGCAAACATTCGAACAACATTCAAAGTTTATCTATGAGCCATTAAAATGAGATTTGGGTAAAATTGTTGATTTTGGGAGATAAGTACCGATTCGAATACTGTTCTTTGCGCTCAGAAAGTGGCCCAGTGCGAAAAATGACTGTTGCTCTCGTTTGGTATGCTGCAAACATGTTTTCAACTAAGGATTAGGTAGTGCCAGTCTCTTAAAGCAAAAAAAGATACTATGATAGTTACCCACACTAACTAAACTAAACTGTTAACATTTCTTATTAATTATAATTATAACAATTGTCTAATAATTATAACCGTCGCCAAGAAACACTTGACGACCACTTTGGCTTAGTTGGTAGTGACCCTGCCTACGAAGCCGAAGGTCCCGGGTTTGAATCCTAGTCAGGGCATTAATTGTGCATTTATCACGAATATTGTTCCTGGGTCTTGGAGGTTTTCTATGTATTTAAGTATGTATTTATCTATATAATTATGTATACGAGTATCGTCGTCTAGTACCCCTTCTTCTATGATATTGCTTAGAACATCTCTAAAGTCGGGCCTCAAACTTTTCACTTACGGTAGACTATGGTTGAATACCTGTAGACAGTTTTTCACCTTTCCCAGTTGCAATAAGTGGCCAAAGTATATAAGTCTTCCTTTTTCAGAACGGCGAAGGTTCCTCGTCCCTTCCGGCCGCAGAAGGCGTACTCTTCCATTGTCATGGCGGTGGCTTCGTAGCCCAAAGCTCCAAGTCACACGAGATGTACTTAAGAGAATGGGCAGCGAAACTAAACGTGCCTATATTATCTGTGGACTACAGTTTAGCACCTCAGGCGCCGTTTCCTCGCGCGTTGGAGGAAGTTTACTACGCTTATTGTTGGATGTTGAATAATTTCAGTACTATTGGTACTACTGGTGAGTATGTGAGATTACCTTCATTGTAGCCAGATTATCTTGGAGGGGACTCAGTTAATAGCCAATAGAAGGGTCAATCCAATTTTCCTTGTTGACCGAGTGAGCGAAGCGTCTCCGTTTCAGTTTTCGACAAAAAATCTTGAGCAGGTTCTCGATAATTATATAGAATTTTTTTGTTGAGTCGATTTTTGGAAATTTTGAAATTTGTGAAAATACATTGCGATGGCTACAGCTCACAGAGCCACTAGTTGTTATTATGTCCCGTCAGTGACGATACAACAGTGACCGAGTGTCTTAGTTAGAAAAAAATATATAATATGGACTTCTAGCATGCTCTAGATAACCAACGTTAGAAATTTTAATAAATTACCGGACGATTTTAAAACGTTCGACATTAATAAATTTAAAAGAGCAGTAAAGTCATGGATTTAAGATAAATGTTTCTATAGTTGAAGGAATACATGGAGTTTATATAAATTACTATTATTCAGTTTTAATTATTTGACATTTCTGGTAATATTTTTATAATAATAGATATTAAGCGTGTACGCCCGCAAAGGTAGGGTTCAGTGCAGCGAATGAAAAAAACATAGAACGCTAGCTTCCTACAAAATCCCAGTTTAAAACGAGGCAATTATTCCAAATACCCATGCGCGTTGTGGTACCAATAAGAATTGGCTAAAAACTCAACCGATTTTCTATTATCCAAAACAAATGAACGTGATTGGTCATTTTCAAAATGACTGGCTGTGATTGTATCCTAGTGCCTGACGTTTTATATATCAAAATGGCGGTGATATGATAACAGGGGTGGTTTACTACCGTGACGTCATCGCGCCGCGCAAAGTAGGAGGGGCGTTCAAAATATTCTCGGTATGTGGATGAAAACAAACAAATAATACGAAAAGTTTGATATTTTTATTTTTCAATATACTCCCCCCCTATGTTCATACACTTATAAGATCCATCAATTATTTTTTTTTCATCCCTCATAAAAATATTTTATCTTTGGTGTAAAAATACTCCTCCACGGCCGCCTTAAACGCTTCATCGTCAGAAAAATTATTTCCACGCAGATCCTTTTTAAGATTGGGGAACAAAAAGAAGTCGCTTGGGGCTAAGTCCGGACTATAGGGTGGATGAGTAACAGTTTCAAACACACATTCAACAATAGCTGCCTTGGCAATATGAGCAGTATGGACAGGGGCGTTGTCATATAGAAGCAGAACACCTTTCGTTAACTTTCCTCGCCACTTTTCTTTGATCGCATCTCTTAATTGACGTACAACGTTAGCGTAGTACTGCCCTGTGATATTTACACCTTTTTCTTTATAATCGATAAGTAAAACTCCTTCACAATCCCAAAATATTGTGGCCATGACCTTGCCAGCTGAAGGGATGACCTTAAACTTCTTGGGATGAGCTGAACCCTTAATGTGCCACTGCATGGACTCCTGTTTACTCTCTGGGTCATAATGATGAACCCAGGTCTCATCTCCAGTAACTATTTTTTGCAGCACCTCATCGGGATTTTCATCACACAGGTCGATAAAATCTGAACAGCAAGCCACACGCATATCCTTTTGAAGCCGCGTCAGCATTCGCGGAACCCATCTTGCACTTACTTTTGACATATTAAGATGGTCATGTATAATGTCATGTACGGTACCAATAGACAGATTGGTTACTTGAGCTATAGATTTTACCTTCACTCGACCGTCTTCCAATATAAGTTTTTCCACTTTATCAATATTTTCTTGTGAGGTAGCCACTACAGGCCGGCCAGGTCTAGGGTCATCTTCAATACTCTCCCTTCCACGCTTAAATTCGCTTGACCATTTTTGAATAGTAGATAAAGAAGGAGCAGACTCACGGTAAACACAATCCATTTCCTCTTTTATGGTGTTTTTGATATTTTTACCCTGTTTTGTCAAGAATTTTATGACGGATCGGTGCTCTAATTTCGTTAACATTGTTAATTCGCTCATGGTGTTCATGTTTGTTCGGCAATTGCAGAAAAACAAAAGAACATCTCGGTCCCAATTTTACTTTTTTTTAATGTCAATGGATGGATCTTAGCAGCCAGTAACAAATATATATATATATAAAAGAGGTTGTAACGTATCAATGCCGAGAATATTTTGAACGCCCCTCGTACTTGCGGCCGCCAGCTCACACGTCGTGTGACTATTCAATGGTTGCGGCGCAGCGTTACGGATCGCACGCGCACGCGCTGCTGTATCGCTGTACGATATTAAAATAATCCGTTTCGTGTTAAATAATAATGTCAAAACCACAGAGCATTATTGTATAAAAATATCTTTATATAGTTAACCAAATTCTGTGTTTTATTTATCTTAAAATGTTGAAAAAACTGACAGTTTTTATCTTAAAATGTTAAAAAACTGACAGTCATTTAGTTTGGTATTCACGAACGATTGACATAAAAGAAAACGGAAATGAAAACGTTGGTTGTAAGAAACTTATTTTCTAAAGTAATGCCTTTAAAAATTATATAAAACTTTGTATCCACTGGTTACATGTATGGAGTGCCCCCCTCCCCCTACTTTAATATTTTTTCGTCATTTCACATCACTTTTACGTAGCTGTTCATACGAGTAGAACACACCTTCCTGCTAAATGTTTTAATTGTATTTGTAGTGCTTATACGAGGGGTGTTCAATAAATTCTCGGTATTGACATCTTTTAAACCTCTTTGGTAAAAAATTTAATACCGGCCGGTAAAAGTCATTCATTAATATTTAAAAAAAGTAAAATTAAAACGGCGATGTTCTTTTGTTTTTTGGCAAGTACCGAACAAACGTGATCACTATGAGCGTTTTTTCAATGTTGGTTAAATTAGAGCACCGAGCGGTAATAAAATTATTGACCAAACAGGTAAAAAATCAATAAGCTATAAAAAAGAAATGAATTATGTTTACCGTGAGTCTGCTTCTTCTTTATCAACAATTCAGAAGAGGTCAAGTCAATTTAAGCATGGGGGAGATAGTATCGAAGACGACCATAGAGCTGGTCGGCCCGTCGAAGCTTCTTCATAAGAAAATTTATAAAAGATCGAGAAAATTATATCTGAAGATAGTTGTGTAAAGGTGAAAGCAATAGCTCAAAGAACCAACCTTTCTATTGGTACTAGACACGATATAATTCATGACCATCTTAATATGTCAAAAGTCAG
Source organism: Notocelia uddmanniana (assembly GCA_905163555.1). Taxonomy (NCBI): domain Eukaryota; kingdom Metazoa; phylum Arthropoda; class Insecta; order Lepidoptera; family Tortricidae; genus Notocelia; species Notocelia uddmanniana. The sequence continues at coordinate 12,201,789 of LR991068.1, forward strand.
TGCGAGATGGGTACCGCGAATCGTGACACCGCTTCAGAAGAATACGCGTGTTGCTCGTTGTTCCGAATTTCTTGAGGTGTGCGGTGAAATTCCTGATAAGATACTGCAAAATTTTGTTAGTAGCGATGAAACGTGGGTTCATCATTATGAACCTGAGAGCAAACAAGAGTCCATGCAGCGGCACATTAAAGGAACTCCTCATCCCAAGAAGTTCAAGGTCGTACCTTGAGCTATCAAGGTCATGGTCACAATATGCTGGTATTGTGATGAAGTATTGCTGATCGATTATAAGGAAAAGGGTGTAAGTATTAAAGGAGAGCACTACGCTAATATTTTATGCCAAATAAGGGAAGCAATCAAACATAACAGAAGGGGAAAATTTGCCAACGGTGTTCTGCTTCTTCACGACAACGCTCATATTGCCAAGGCTGCTGCTCTTGAATCTGGACTCGAAACTATTACATACCCACCGTATAGTCGAGACTTGACCCCGAGTGACTTATATTTGTTTCCCAATCTCAAAAAGAATCTACGTGGAAATTAATTTTCTAACGATCAAGCATTGAAGTCACTAGTGTAGGAGCATTTTGACACCAAAGACAAAAAATATTTTTATGAGGGGTTAAAAAAACTATTTGAACGGTCTTATAAGTGCATAAACATAGGAGAGGAGTATATTGAAAAATAAAAAAAAAAACACCTATAATATTCTTTGGTTTTCATTCTAATACCGAGAATTTATTGAACGCCCCTCGTAGTCTCCGAGTAAGTACTTCGGCTGTCACATACAGACGAAAAGACGGATTCCGTTTTCACCATTTTGGCTACGGAACCTTAAAATTACTATTCGTAATTGTATTGTAAACAACACTACTAATAATAAAGTACATATATTAAAATAGTTTCTCGCTGGTGGTAACCCTAGCGCTGAGGGCGGGGCCTCGAAAGAGCGCGTTGCGTGCAATAGAAAGAGATGGCCACGTTTAGGCACGTTTGGCATACCTAAACGGGGGATTTGTTAACAGAGAAACATCTGTACTTGTACTATTACTTATTATGTGGTGATAATAAAAACGCTTAGCTGATGGATGGTTGCATGCAACAAAGAGTTATTTTCGAAGTATTATTTACTTTTGATTTTAAGCTTAGTTTTATTTTTAAAAATATCATAGGTTAACTTTCGCGAATCAAACTATACCTTGTAATCTTTTACTTCAGCCCATTTGACACATCGTAACACCCGTAGAACGTAAACACGCAAAACTTATCGGAATTATAAATAAAATTACGTAATAGTATTAAGGCTTATCATGTAAATAAAAATAATATTTTGCTTTTCTTCAACATAATTTATGTTACATTTTTTTAGTTCATTGTTGTTGAGTATTTACGATAATAATTCACCACCCAAAAAACAGTTACGTGTTATGTCGTTTTCTTTTTATAAATAGTGTTGTGACTAAGTCTGTAGTTTCGGTTCAGAAGATATTTTCGTAAATTGATAGAAATCGATTAGGTACGCATACTTATATATTTATAACGATAAATTTATAACCAAAAAAGATATCTGTTGACGCTGTAAACCTAAATATTAGTAAAACTCCGTAAAGTTGGAAAATATGCGCAATTTTATTGATTGACATAAATGACAGAGAAAATCTGTGACAGCTGTAAAAACATACACAACATAAGAGCCACTGATACCAGAGGCCTTTCAGCTCGAAGTACGAATTTTTCTATGGGGATGTTGGTTTACTTGTTTGTACCAGATGTTACTCTCTATCGCACTGAAGTTCAATCAACGCCTTTCGTTGTTTGGTCTTTAATTCCAGCCCCTTCTTTCGTGTTGACATGGATGTGGATGCGGACGGTACCTTATTATGCGGTGACAGCGGGTGCGGCACACCGTCGTCCCTCAACGACGGCGCCTTAATTGACATACGGCTGCTGCCTGCCACGAACGTCGTGTCTGCGGCATGACATATCAGCGATACTGGTGAAGAGCCTGCTGCCTTCGCTGGCGTCGACACTTTTGCTTCTGCCTTGCGTTCAGCGCGAGTAACACTACGGGTTTTTATTCCAATCGGCGTGCGAAACCCATAACAGACGACCTGTTTAGCCTAGTTGGTAGTGACTCTGCCTCCGAAGCTAGAGGTCCTGGGTTCGAATCCCGGCCAGGGCATTTATTTGTGCATTTTTCACGGATATTTGTTCTTGGGTCTTGGATGTTTTCTATGTATTTATCTATATAAGTATGTATATCGTCGTCTAGTACCCATAGTACAAGCTTTGCTTAGTTTGGGACTAGGTCGATTTGTGTAAGATTGTCAAAAAAAAAACGCGGTGTACTCATGTCTGGTTCGAATTTACACTAGAAACGGTTCGAAGACTACTTTGTTGACGCTGTACACCTAAATATTAGTAAAACTCCGTAAACTTGGAAAATATGTGCAAAATTTATTGATTGACATAAATGACAGACAGACCGACCAGCTACGGCATCAGCATAGCGATGACGTGATTAAAAGAATATGTCTGTCTTTCTTATCTTCTTAATCTTTGTCTTATTGTATGGAGTATAGAACGCCTATACATAATAAGTACCTAACATTTTTTTCTTTGAGGAGACTGATACAATCATGTCATATATAACATATAAAGGCATCATAAATTTCACAAATCGGCTGCAAACTAGGACTACAAACGTCAATTCATAAATGTCAAATGGTTAAAGTAACAGATTACAAGGTATAGTCTGTAATTAAGCTGTAGCATACTTATGCCATTATTAGACGACCATATACATAATTTATAGCTTGCTAAATACTTTTATACATAGAGAACAGCAACCTCTGGTAATTGCAACTTTTACAGTATATTCAGACTTTCAGATATCGAAAAATGTTACATACGTACAGTCAACCATTCTGACTTCTGGGCTACTTCGTACCTTGTCACAAAAGAAACTAAACTGTTGTTTGTGCTATATCTAATATGAATTTAACTGTCTGATGATGACTGATGATTGATGGAGCTAGAAGGTAAATGACAAAAGTAAGAAAACTATAATAGGTAGTATTTTTATTCAAATTCGGAAAATACGCTATTACATACGCTAATTTGGATATAATGCAAACAATAAATACAAAATGATTTTACTAACAGATTTCAAAAAATATTGATTTTTAGGGTTCCGTAGCCAAAATGGCAAAAACGGAACCCTTTATGGATTCGTCATGTCTGTCCGTCCGTCCGTATGTCACAGCCGATTTACTATGAGACTATGTCTACTACAATTAGGAAATTTGGTGTGAAGGTGTATATTAAGAACCGAAGTTATGAATAATTCTCGCTTTTTCCGTATAGTTAATTAGTCTAATTAGAATCAAGGTCTGGTTGGGATGATAAGATCAAAAGAACTTTTATAAGTAAATTGTATGAAAACTTATGAAATTGCACTACCTTCTTCAAACACTGAATACAAATTAAAGGTTGAACACGCCAAAACTGGGGCACACAAAATGTAGTACAAAATTATAATAAAAGTGAAAAAGTATATTATGTTTTACACATTTAATAGCATATTTAACGCTGTTTAAAATAACATTCCATATTTTAGATTTGGTCTACACAGTAAGCCATTTTTCTAACTTTCCTACGTACACGGCTCATACGACTTTGCACCATGTTAATAGAACACTGTCTTGACGCCCATGTCCACATCTTTTGTAGTTCAGGGACCGATTTTACTCCGCCGCCTTTCTTTTTTAAAATTCCCTTCATAATACTCCAGTACTCTTCAACGGGCCGCAGTTCCGGACTATTTGGGGGGTTGCACACTTTTGGTACCACCACGATCCCATTTGCAGCATACCATTCCATCACTGGTTTTGAGTAGTGGCAACTGGCTAAATCTGGCCAAAACAAAGGTGGTGAGTCATGCTTTCTTATGAAAGGTAGCAAACGTTTCTGCAAACACTCTTTTCTATAAATATGGCCGTTTATTGTCCCGGTAGTAATAAACGGCCGACTTCTTTTCCCACAGCTACATATTGCTTGCCAAAGCAGGTACTTTTTTGGAAATTTCTAACGTTTTTTTAATTTACACTCTTCTACTCTACTTAGGCTGGTATAGAACTCTTGCCCAGGAATTTGTTTAAAGTCACCTTTTATGTATGTTTCGTCGTCCATGACGACGCATGCAAATTTGGTTATGAAATTCTCATAAAGTTTTCGAGACCGTTTCTTCGCGGATGAGTTCTGTTTCGAGTCTCGATCTGGTGCTGCCTGGGCCTTATAACTCCTTAGGCCAGCCCTACGTTTCACTTTTTGAACATAGGACTGAGACATTTTAACTTTTTTAGCAACATCGCGAGACGAAATCTTAGGATTTGAGGCAAACATGTTCACCACCTTCTCGTCCTTTTTTTTATTCTTGACACCCTGCAAGCCTCCACTTCCTTGCTTCAGATCTATTGTTAGGTGCTCACGGAACTTTTTTAATACGCGACAAACCGTAGATTGAGGACATTTCAGTCGTTTCGCGATATCTCTGTAGCTCAGTAATGAATTTTCTACGTATTCGTGCAAAATTCGCTCGCGTTGTTGATGTTGTTTGCTCGACATTTTGACAACGAATAAACATAATTAAAAAAAACTTGATAACATTATAGGCCAGTGTCTTGTGACCAAGTAGGTGCCATAAAAGTTTGTATATCTCTATTATTTGCATAGCAATAGTCGATTGTACATGCCCCAGTTTTGGCGTGTTCAACCTTTAGTTATGTGCATGAAAGCAAGCATCTCAACAAATAAAAAATCAAATGTTTCTTTTATTAGGTATCTTAAATACCTTTTCATTCACCTATTAACATTTTGATGAAGTAAAGTGGCATATCACCATCCCTATACAAAATCAGTTCCGACTAAAAAATTCAAATAAATATGTTTACGGCTTTACTTACATATGAAAAGTGTTTCCATTTCTTTTTATGTTTTCTAGAGTGATTAACGCACCACTTCAACTTATTAAACAGAACAATACCCTGGTATGCCTCAGCGCACTTGACCACTCTCAGGCGCGTAACCATAGCTAGTGGCAGGTCTTTCCTCCTAGTAGCCAGTCGAAGATCCCTTTCCTCTTGTGACTCTATTTCGTATAAGTGTCTTACTAGGTCCTTAAAGACCACCAGAATATATAAACCTGGTACAGTGAGGATCCCATACTTTACAAAATACTCCCTGCATGAAGTCAACTGATGTATTTTTGCCATTATTCTAATTGCTCTCTTTTGCAACACAAAAACAGATTGGACATTACACTTAAGACCTTTTCCCCAAAACTTAACACTATAGCGTAATATGGATTCTATTAGGGCATAGTACACCATATTAAGTTGACTTAGCACTAATTCATCTCTGAGGCTCCTTAGTGCATAGCATGCAGAGCTAAGTGAGTTAGTCAACACAGATATCTCATCTTTCCAGCTCAGCCGAGAATCAATGTGTACACATAGAAACTTTATAGATTCAACTTGATCTATCTTAACACCCTCTAAAGAGATTTTGAGTATATCTCTATTTCTTGCAGTAGTTCTGAATAGTAGAGCATTAGTCTTACTGCAATTCAAATTCAGGTTGTTAGCCTTGAACCATTTACAGAACGAATCAAGGGCTTTATTAACCCTTTCATTTAATTCAAAAATGCTATCAGCAGAGACAACAGCATTAGTATCATCAGCAAATAGAACCAATTGTGTACTAGGCAAGGTGTTATAAATATATGGAATCATATCGTTTGTAAATATAATAAATAGAGTTGGACCCAAAACAGAACCCTGAACCCTAAGTTGCCTGCGGAGCTGAAGTCGCTAACAAATAGTAACAAATTTGGAACTAATCTTAAAAAAATACTGCTGAAACAGTGCTTATATTCTGTGGAAGAGTTTATGACGGGTGTTCAGTTGTAGAATGGTTTGGACAATGTAACTGCATTATTATTTCATTTATATGACATTTTTGTAATTTTCAATTTTAGTGTAACATAATCCTGTTTGAACTGTATTTTCCTTTTTATTTATAACTTTGATATTATTATTTTTTTTACTTTCACATTGTTAATTTACTTTAATTTTAATGTATGTATTTTCAAACACAATTTTTATTGTTTATGAAATAAATGAATGGACTTCACTGCACAAAAAGGCATATTTTTTATTTTTGAGATTTCAGTTAATACAACTGTTACGCTGCGCCGCCATGTTCAAACTAGACAGCCGTTGGACACAATTTTGACGCCCCGCCTTATTGGACACAGATTTGATGGTGTCATTATGCGACGCTAGTTGTGTTTTTTTCATTCGCTGGTTCAGTGTAACTTTTTTTTATGCGATTGTATCTGCAATTGTAACCTGATCTCCATATACGTAATAAATCATTCATTCGGTATATAATAGTCGCTAAAACTCATGTGTGGTAGTTTGAAACCCTATAAAATCTCGGCTTTAAAGAGTGACTCAGGAGACGTAACCATGGTTACGAGCAACAAAAAATAGTTGATTGACTCAAAACCTTCTCTTATATAGTAAATGTTCTTCAAAAATCCTTATTTGCTCATATCGCTCGTGAAGCAGGCATAAAGTTCTCGAGCTTATCAAAATAATTTTCCTCTTATTTATAATTAATTATGTTGAACAGGTAAAAGGATAGTATTCGCTGGCGATTCAGCGGGCGCGAATCTCCTAGCGAGCTGCACCCTCAAGATCCTCTCCAGTGGACTAAGGAGTCCTGAAGGACTGTTCTTGGCATACGCTCCACTGTTAGTCAGTTTCACACCGAGCCCGGCGCGCCTACTGTGCCTCATGGACCCGCTACTACCTTTTGGCTTCATGATGAGGTGCCTTAAAGGTTCGTTCACTATATACGAGATCCCAAGCGAACATTAGGATAGAATTCACTCAAGATCCACTCCAGCGGAACAAGAAGTCCTGAAGGACTATTTCCTCCATACGCTCCACTAGGCAGCTTCACATACCAGATCCCAAGTGAACATTGGGATAGAATTTACCCAAGTTCCTCTCCAGTGGACTTAAAAGTCCTGAAGGACTATTTCCAGCGTACGCTTCAGTGTTCGCCAGCTGTGCCTCATGGACCTACTACTACCTTTTGGCTTTATGATGAGGTGCCTAAAAGGTTCGTTCCTTCCTCTTCTAGCAAGTATAAAAGGGCGACAGGGACGAACTATATAGGCGGCTAACCCGTTACTGCCTTTTGGTTTCATTATGACGTGCCTTCAAAGTTCGTTCTGTATTTTTAGTGATTTCTTGCCTAGACTCATAAAAAAGTGTGACCTTTATATGTATGGACTCGGAATACAAAATCCTTACCGTTGAAACTCGTAACATCGCCTAACGCGTATAACTAACATGATGGTAGTCATGTTGGCTGTAGGCGAACCGTCCGCTCCAACTTTAAATTCGACTCGACATGAATTACAAAAATAAGCAGTGCAGGCGAAGTAATAACGGGATTTGTAGGCACCAAGCAGCACGTTTGGATGAAAATGAAACCAGACAAATATAAACGCCATAGTCGAAGTTACGAGTAGTAGTAAAACTCAATATTTAACACAAAGTAAACAATTTTGTTTTAATTTGCGTTGGATATACCCCTTGTGAATTTGGGGGAGGCCTATGTCCAGCAGTGGACGTCCTTTGGCTGATATGGTGTGGCTAAAAATACAAAGGACTGAGCAAGTTCAAAGACGAGCTTATCCCTTTAAGGGCCGAGTTTACGGTACGAATATATTGCTTTACGCTGCATGTGTAATCTATAACTTTTTTAACCGACATAAAAAAAGGCAGAGGCTCGCAATTCGTCGGAATATTTTATTAATATTCTTATAATTTATGCATTGTTGACCGATTACTCGGAGACTATTTGGACCTTTTTAAAAATTTTTTTATGAAGGGTATGTTTTCCAGTTGGTCCTATTTGTCATCAAGTTTGGATCTGATGACGGGATCTTGGAGAAATCGATGTAAAACCTCAAATTAAAGTAGAAGAGACCGACTAAGTGTTAAAAATTCACTTGTTTACAACAGCAACCCTATTTTTTTTATTTGCAGCTTACGCAAGTCCTAACTCGACCAGCGGCAACACGTGCTGCGGTCACAAGAACTGCAATTGTGGCAAACCTAGTTGTAACACAGCAGCGTCCAATGTGACCACGCCCCTTGACAGCAATGGCTTTCTGAAAGTGAGCCCGTCTCAAGGTAAATTAACATTAACCATAGCCATTATTTTTATATTTAAGTTTCTTTTTTTAATTTGATCCTTTCCGTAATGGACGATTCACAACAAACGGCCGGAGTCGGCGCGCACGCCACCAGAGTCAAAAAAATTCGAACCCTCCTTACAGAAGCTAGACTTCGTATCCAAACGGCAGCGGCAGAGCCGGTGGCAGCCGACCGGAGCCGACCGGCCACCCGCAACCCATTCAAATATGGAATACAACTTCTGTATGGAGGGTTCGAATTCCTTTGACTCAGTGAGGTGCGCGCCGACTTCAGCCGTTCGGTGTGAATCGTCCACAATGCATGCTGTATTCACATGTAATGGCGCAATTAAATTTAAACCATGTGCTTTATGTCTCTAGTACTAACAATTGTTATTGCCATATATATTATATTTCTAATAATTTTACTAAAAATTATTCATGGTCTATTATTCGTGGTGAATGCGCTACAGAATTAGTTGTAGTAAGTTTGACCGGTCCATTTACACGCTGCAAGAATTTTCGTGCGATTTCCGTTATATTGTATCGCATCCCCAAGTCAATAAAGGGTCGGCAACGCACTTGTGATTCCTCTGGAGTCGCAAGTGTCCATAGGCTACGGTGTCTGCTTACCATCAGGCAGGCCGTAAGCTTGTTCGCTACCGTCGTTGTATAAAAAAACCTTTTCACTAGGGCCACAAGATGGATCAAGTGCAAGTTCTTGCTACATGTAGGTACATAGGGCTTAGTTTCTAGCAATTAAATACCAATGTTTGTCTACAGAAGGCATCAGCGAAGGCCCGTCTTCGTTCTCGGAAGTATCTCCTTCGGACTTTGCCGAGCTTCAAGCGCATAAATCTGGCAGCGAGCGCCGCCAGTCTTCAGACACCACCATCAGCGCCGCTTCGTTGCAAAGCGAACACACCGCTACTGGTAATACTGCCTCATTAGTTAACTTCAGAGTACCCCAGAGAAGACGTCAAATAATAATAGCGTTACCGAGCGAGATAGTCGTATTCTAAAATATATAAAAGCGACTGAGATGGTTATATAATTTGTTGTTCTTGTCATAATTCCGATTTTCTTTATTCGCCTCCATGCCATGTTGAATAATAGTTTGAGGCAAATAGACGATTACCCGCCCAAATTAAAGAGGTTGTTTATGGTAAATCGCCGGCCATGTAAGACACAAGTTCTCAATTTAGCTGCATAAGAGTTTTTCTGTCCCTCTTGGTGGAACGCGTATATGATCTCTTTACTCTGAGGGGTAACAGAGATATAGGTTCGTGTCTTTACTCTTTCCTGTGGACATTGCCAAAGTTAAGAGTTAGTAAGCCGAAACGGTTGGACTTTTTTTATTTAATCGTATGGCATTTATTTACGAACCGTGAGATCTTCGAGAAGACAAGTACGGTTGCCTGTTTATGTTGCACTTTTAGCACCACCCAGAGGTCACGTGTCGGGTAACGGTGGCCACTCCCTACGGACGTGGTGCAACTTCGACCCCCCTTTGTCAAGTGAGTGGGCAACTTGACTGTTAGAAGTTCTCAAGCCGCCCGAAGGCCTCTAACTTGGCTTAACGACTGCTGTCGAGACAGCAGCCGGGATCAACGGCTTAACGTGCCTTCCAAAGCACGAGAGCGCTCAGTTAGTAACCACTCAAAGCGGTCACCCATCCAAGAAGTGACCTGCGCCCACATTGCTTAACCTCGCATACCGCATGCGGTAGGCGGGTGCCGCTGGGCCACGAGCGCTCTTACGGTTGGACTCATAATTTCAATACATAGAATAAGAATAATTTATTTGCTTAAACACGGTACATATTGATGGTATTAGTATTATAAAGAGTTCCACATGTTTAGCCAATATTGGCATGCAAATTATTGTTGTAATTGTAAGTTATGCTGGGATTACATACAAATTATATTTAATTCAAAAGTCACACATTCATTAATTCATTTCTTTACCTAAAAAAAAAAGTCATTGTGTATTCCAAAAGTAACTAGTAAATTTAAGCCATTATTACATCCTATTTTATAAGTCTTATAATTAAATTAAATTATATTACACATTAGATTACAATACATTGGATAAGTATGTCAAACAAATAATTATTCATTATACCCAAGATATTCTCTTATTGTATAAAAACATTTTTCTGCTAGCCATTTTCGTAACTTTATCATAAATAAATTGTCATTAAGTTTACGCAGCTCTTGTTGTATCTTGTTATATACAACGATGCTCATAAAGTAACAATTATTTTTAAATAATGCAGTTGAACAAGGTGGAACTACTAGCTTATACTCATCTCTTTCTCTAAGTCTTTGATTGTGTCTCGGTTTGTTATATGCTAAAAATTCTTTCCGCACATAACATGCCAACTCAAAGATATATAGCGCAGTTAATGTCAGCAGGCCAAATCGTTGGAACAGAGGTTTGCAAGACACTCTAGGTCCAACACCACAGACGGCTCTTACACATTTCTTTTGTATTATAAAAGCTTTTTTAGCATCCGTTGAATTCCCCCATATTGAAATACCATATTTTAAGACTGACTTTACATAGCCGTGATATGCAAGCAGTGCAGTTTTTTCTCCTGAGATCACTCTTAGTTGTTTTAAGGCGTAAACAAATTTTTCTAGTTTGTTACACGTCTCTTTTATATGAGGTTTCCAAGAGCAGTATTGATCGAGCATTATACCAAAAAATTTTGTTTCATTAACCTGTTGTAGAGAATGGCTTTGACATAGAATATTAAGGTCTAATTTGAGTGTTTTATAATTTAAGAATTGTACGGAACAGGTTTTTGAAACGTTGGTTCGTAAATTATTTTCTTTTAACCATGAGTCTATGGCGTCTATGGTTTCATTATTTTTTTCCTCATATGACCTTGTTTTGTCATCATTAGGTATGATAACGGCTACATCATCAGCAAACAGTGACATTGGGTATGGTGTCACTTGTGGAAGGTCGTTTATACAGGGTGATTTTGGGGTCGTGATCCGGAATGATTGTACATGGTCAAGAATTCAAAGTAGACAACATCACAGTTGGTATGACGGTTTATAACACAAATAATTCTCTTTTTCTTCAAATTCTAATGGGAAATAATACTTTTTCATACAACTTGGTCACCCTATCCCACTGTCAACTCTCCATACTATCCGTCAAAGGGAGAAGGGTAACCTTGTTTTTTTGAGATTTTGTATTTTTGTCATCATAATAAATTAAAAAAGAAATACGTTTGTTTCGTGTCACTACAAATTTTTTGAAAAGGCTAACCGATACCAAGTCGTAAAACTTATTCTTGATCCACGACCCCGAAATCATCCTGTATACAGTAAGAATAAGAGCGGACCCAGTACACTCCCTTGTGGAACTCCACACATGTTTTGCCTGTATGTTGACCGATAAGTTACAATTTCACCGTTCTTACCTATTTTATCTAATTCAACACACTGTGAACGGTCGTTCAAGTAACCATCGACCCATTCCAAAGCGTTGCCTCTGATGCCGTAGCTTTCACATTTGCTAAGTAGTATTTTGTGGCTAACAAAGTCAAAGGCCTTGGACATGTCAAAAAAAGTACCTACTACTGCGATTTTCTTATCTACAAATTTAGTAATACTTCGTACTAGAGAAAAAGCAGCATGTGCAGTTGATTTTTTCCTTTGGAAACCATTTTGTTCTTTTACGATTACATCATGCTTATCCAAAAATTTCGAAACTCTACTAAGAAAAGCTTTTTCAAATACTTTAGACAGAATTGGTACCAAAGTAATAGGACGATAGTTATGGAGGTCATGTTTGTCTCCTTTCTTATACAAAGGTTTTACAATTGATTTTTTAAGCGGGTCGGTAATGCACCTTCTATAAAGGATAGGTTTACTAGGTGCGCTAAGATTGGCGCTAGTATTTCTGCACATTCCTTTAAAACTTTGGTTGTTATGTGATCATATCCCACAGAACTAGTTTTGTTCAGTGACTTAATTATCCTTATCATTTCATCTCGGGTGCACGGTGTCAAGAATAAACTATTACTGATGCAACGAACATTTAACATTGAATTTTGATTATTATGTCTATTAATGCCGTTGTTTACATTCGTAGTATCTATCAGAAAGTCATTAAAGCATTGAGCAATGTTCAATGGATTATTGACAGTGGCACCTCCAATGTTAATACATTCAATATTTTGCTTAATTTTTGTTTCGTCATTCTTATCCTTAATGATATCCCAAACGGCTTTACATTTATTTTTCGATTTGTGTATAAATTTACTATTGACGAGCTTCTTTGAATTTATCACACATACCTTCAACAACTTACTGTATGATCTGTAGGTTAATTTGTTTTCTCTACATTTTCTTTACATAAATCTCGTCTCTTTATATACCAGTAATTAGGAGTTTTCTTGGCGACATTCATCACTGGAAAATGTAGAACTTGACAAGTATTATGATCGGAAAATTGTACAGGGCATATGTCACCTCTGGCACCACCCATATTACTAGCTATATGGTCTATGCCAGATGAGAGGCGCGTGGGCTGCGTAATATGCATGTTTAAATTATAGTTATTTAGCAATCCGGTTAACATATTTGAAAAAGTGCTATCTTTGATCGTGTCTATATTGAGATCTCCGGCAATTATTATTCTTCGTTTAGATTTCGCAGTGAGCTTATTAAGAACACTATCTAAGTGGCGAAAAAATGTATGAATTAAATTGTATATTGGTACTCTATAAATACACAGTACAGTGCAATAGCTTGAAGCAACATTAAAGTTTTTTAAAGTTATGTTAGTTTCGCTACCACGTTTTACAAAAGTTTCGCTAAGACATATTATATCGATGGGAGTACTTCTACTTGAAAATTCAGCTAAGCATAGTTCCAAAAGATGCATCTTCGATAGCAATCCTTGAATATTTTGGTGCAGTAAATGTATCGTTATAGTGTTGTTTGCATTGTCATTAGAGACGAAAAAAGTTGGTATTATCGTTAGGTTTGGTATGATTTGCAGAATCAATAGGGTTCTGTAAGTGGTTCTGTATATCTGTTATATATTTTTTCAAGCTAATGAACACGTTTTTATGCCTCGTTTATTAATTTTTCCAGTATAATTAGAAAACATGTCAAGTGATAACTCCGAATTACTATCAAAAATGTAACAGTAATAATCTTTTTGTATATCCTGAATTAATGCTTTACCGAATGCCTCGACAACAAAGTTATATATATGAGCTCCACAAATGTACATTGGAAGGCAAATAACTACATTCGTGTGGGTTATTTTTTGCACTTTACACCTTATATTGCGAACAAGCTCTGTGTGATCCTGATCGTTGTTAAAATCTATTTCTCCTAAGAGTATTACACAATAATCACGCAGCGTAAAATTCTCTAATTTATTACTCAATGTCTTTAGTATATCACTCATGCTGCAGTTTGGCACGATGTGATGGCAATAATCAACGTCACTATAAAATGCATTTTCTATCGCTGCCAGAGTTCCATTGTACCTCTGATTACTAATTACAAACAATTTTTATTTAGAATACTATTTATTTAAAAAATACTAAAAAATGATCAAAAAAAATAAAAAAAATCTCAAAAAATATCCTTTTGAACCAAAAATGCAACAACGATTATGAGTTATAACTAGATGCTACCTCAATATCAGCAGTGACTGCCGCGCTCGTGGTGCCAAGATCCATTACTTGGAGGTCATAACTTTAGATCAAAATTTCTCCCAAATGAAAAAAGATATTTTATTTTTGGATAAAAGAGGTTACTGCAGATAGTCTTTATTTTATTTATTTATTCATTTTTGCTTAGCACTATTACAATGACACATGTTATACTCATTAACAGTGCAACCCTGATAGGGTAAGGGTCTTAGGGTAGGGGTCTTAAGGCAGGGGCCTTTATTTTTTGCTCCTATTACAGGTCACAGTCTATATATCATAGCGCATCACTGGTGGAAAGGCACCCTAACGCTATATGTCGCTAAAATATAAGTGTGGGTATCGGTGATTAGCAACCAAATACTAAAGCATAATTATACGAGGGGTGATCAATAAGTTTGATAATCTGTATGAACCACCCTGTTAATGATATTATTTTAATGTGGGCTATACCATGACAGTAATTAACTTTAAATTAGAGTAAAAATATATAAATATTATTCATTTGTTTTTCTGTAATTGCTGAACAAAAACATCTGAATGGAAAAAATAACAAGAGAGAAAAATAAGAGTTGGTTTTGTTATTATTTGGAGTGGTGTGGAAAAAGTTCTGATGCACTAATAAAGAATATTGTAATTGAAAATAAAACCTTGGTTTATCATTATGATTTAAAGAATAAGCAAGTTATCTGTGCAGTGTTTTTTTTTTTATCCCCAGCTCTGTCACCAAAATTAGGGTGTATTTTTCGACTTCTTCCTGGACTATTGAGGCCTACCAATAAAAACTGTGAAATTAGCTTTCACCAATCCGTCCGACATTTTATAAAACTGTCATTAGATTTTAATCTTCTTGCTTGGATAGTAACAGACTAACGCTTTTTCAACAGACAAATTTTGTAAAATTGAAGGCATTTTAACCCTTTAACCGCCGATATTTTTTCATCGAACATGCCCGGATCGCCGCCGGTACGAAGTTACACAATTTTTTATGCATACATTAAATTAGAATTCTTGAGAGCTGAATATTCTGTAAACAACATACCAGACATTCGCCTTATTCATTAGACTGCGGCGAAATGAACTGGATATTTTTTGTCTTATATAATGTATCAGACTATAGCGGTTAAAAAGTAAGTGTAATGAACTAATGAACAGCACACTTCATGAACTAGTTAACTAGTTAAGAATGCTTTGATACTCGAATTGCTGCTAGTTGTAGAAAGAAAACTACGGCAACAAAAGCTGAACTCAAAATTAAATGTCGGAAACTTGTTTGTCAGGATTTTCACCGCCGGAAGACACATCTCAACAAGTGGTGTCGGACTTCCTTGAGCGTTACGTACTGGAAAGCGACACAGATTCCGAGGGCCGACGCATTCCCGTCATCAAGCCCAACCCTGGCCAGGATGAAAACAGGTACAGTCGAGTTTAAAGACATGTAGACCCATAAACACACAAGACATGTATACTTTAAACATGCCCTTCGTTCGCGTACGTAAGCTCAGGTTCGTAACCAGTTACGATTAAAAAATAAGATTTTTTTCATAATTTGAACGTTTCTGCCTGGCTCCTATTTCTAGACGTCTGAAGCTACTGTAGGTTGAGCGTAACCGGGAATTGAACCCAGTTAGGTTGCGTCAGATGACGGGTGGAGCGAATGCGACACTTGCGAATAGAAAAATGCGCAGCACAGAATAAACTTTACGAAAGATATTTGTCTCTAAGAAATTTGGAAGAAAAATTAACCTTTTGTAAACGAGCAAAGCAAAGTAACAATTTAACATTACACAAATCTAAGCTAAAAGCAATGAAAACAAATGCAGCTATATAATGCAAAGCGCGCGTGTAAGCTAGGCAAGGGTACGAATCGCATTGAGCGGGCCGCGCCGGGCGAAATCCAACGTTCTTACAGGTGAGGGGCGCGGGAGCGGCGTGTGCGCAGACCGGTCGCGGAACAATAGATCAGGCGAGGTGGTGGCGCGATCTGCGGTTGCCCAAGCTCATAAGCGATAGCGATTTCATTCGCATGTTGATCCGCTACACTACCTAACGAACGTAGTCTACCTAGGTTTTCGGACCGCAATGGGTTTCCTATAGGGAAGAAAAGATTTTGGTTCTTAACTGGTTACATACGAAGCAGAAAATATTTTCGATCGCAACTAGTTACGAACTTGCAGTTACGTATGCGGCCCAAGGGGGAAAAATAGGTATAATGGTGGAAGTAAACATGTGCCCCTCTTTTAGTCACAGGGAAGGAGAGTCGGAAAATTCCAGCACATTGGTAGGTGAACTACCCTTAGAAGACCAAGATCGGGAGAACAAGAAAAAGATAAAAACGCGGTAAATACTTTTTTTGTTCCCTAATTTTGGTGACAGAGCTGGAGATAAAAAAAAACCATTGCACATGATAAATTGCTTATCCTTTAAATCATAATGATAAACCAAGATTTTATTTTCAATTACAATATTCTTCATTAGTGCATCAGGACTTTTTCCACACCTCACCTTGTTATTTTTTCAATTCAGATGTTTTTTGTTCAGCAATTACAGGAAAACAAATGAATAAGGTTTATACCTAAATTTTTACTCTTATTTAATGTTGATTAGTGTCATGGTATAGCCCACATTAAAAGAATATCATTAACGGAGTGGTTCATAACGATTATCAAAACTTAGGGATCACTCCTCGTAATTATCAACCTGCTCACAACATTTCACGAGAATCGGTTGAGAAATGCTACCTGTAGTGGAGAACATCCGGACAAACAGACAGACAGACATACGAAAGAATTTTTGTCGAAAGCTGAAACGGAGACGCTTCGCTCGCTCGGTCAATTAATTATTGTGAGTTTACTCTACAATAAACTAGTGCCTCTGTGAGCTGTAGACCTCTCACAAGAATTTTTTTTTTACAAATTTGAAAATTTCCAAAAGTGACTCGACAAAAAATTCAATATAATTATCGAACCTGCTGACAAAATTTCACGAGAATCGGTTGAGAAATGCGACCTGTAGAGGAGAACATCCGGACAGACATACGATAGATTTTTTGTCGAAAGCTGAAACGGAGACGCTTCGCTCGCTCGGTCAGTGAAATAATGCTACAATGCCACCTCTAAAAAAATGTAGGAAGATTCTATTAATTGTGACTAACGTTTCCAGAATAAGTGAAGCCGCGACGGGCATAATGGGTGCCATGTCGTCTAGACTAGCGTACATCACCGGGTCGAACAATATCTCCAGGACAACGCAAGAAGAGTGAGTTATACGTTTTTAAGTTCGTGGATCAACCGCAGTAAACACTGAAATTCTGTAGCACCATTTTTAAACTTAAGTAAAGTACGAAAAACCGATCTGGGCGGCTTAGTTTTTTGTTATCCCTCATTCAATCCTAATAATAATCGGAAGCGAGATATTCAAAATGGCTGTCAATAGCTTTCCAAAACCAGTGTAGGCAGCTCCCGACCTTTAAAGATTGTTTTTATTTAGTTATTTTAATTTGATTTCCGTACAAAAAGAACTTAGGAAACGGCCATATAATAGATTAGAAATGTGTTTACTGAGGCATTGAGCAGTCAGAGCACAGAGCAGGAAAAATAGTCGACTAGTGTTATGTTATGTAATTTACAGTCGTTTTAGGTCTATACTAAAAAACTTATAATTTCAGATTAGCAGTACGATCAAATCTAGACGCCCTTATAGCTCGCAGCCCGTCAGACGAGTTCATATTCTCGGTGCCGAAAGACCCGTTGCTTTCCCCCTATTGGGCCGACGACAAACTGTTGATGAGGTTCCCGCCATGCAGGATATTGGTTAGTAACTTAGTACACAGTAGACCTTATACCTTTTCATTAAGATCCAATGTAGATGTGGAATCTAGATGCCCTTATAGATTGGAGTCCGTCAGACGAGGTTATATTTTCGGTGCTGGAAAACTCGCTGCTTTCCCCCTATTGGGACGACGACAAACTGTTGAGGAGATTCCTAAACCTAAAACCAATGAAATTGTCAATCCACATGTGACTGGTGTCCGCTCACCATGCCTGGTAGCGGTAACCCAATCGTGGTACAAAAATGTTAAGGGTCCATTGGAATATTCCAGACGGTGCATTTAGACCCGTGCCTAGACGACTGCGTGATGTTCGCGAAGAAGCTGAAGAGACTAGGGAACGTGGTCGGGATCGACGTACTGGAGGGACTGCCGCATGGCTTCCTCAACTTTGCACTGGTGAGTATTTTTTCACCAGCTTTTATCTAACTTGCCCTGTTAGTTAGTACGAGTATATGTCTGGGACAAATCTTGCAACTGAATTTTAGACTAGTTATCCTCAACTAGCTTAGCTGAAATTTGGCATACTTACACCTTATTACTTTTTAATTCGGTTAGAATTTAATATTATGGTACCACCGAACTGATATCAGATCAGACGATGGAGACGGAGACGGAAGGTGGCTATAGTAACTCCTAAACAAAACAAGATAAACCAGACGTGTTTGGGCTCATTGGAACCGCTCAGTGGACAAAAGGTATTATAGTTGGCAATAAACCTCGTAATTTGTGACAGAAACTTATTAACAAACATAACCGAAAGTGGTCAACTAGTCTGAAAGAGCAGTAGGGGAATCGTCTTTTAAATAATTCTATATTGTCTCCTGAGTTGTAATTGTGGTTCTTACGTTACGGAGATTATTTGTAGAATATTGTGTACCATAGTAATTAGAAATATTGGCGCTTGAAACTTACAATTAGAGATCTCATTTTGGCATAATCGAAGTATGGCATATATTGTAAAGGTAGAAAAACTAATTGAAAAGTTTATTTGCCCGTCTAATCTGACTCAATGGCGTTGGCCTAAAAGTTGGTTGAGTGGATCTCACAATATATAATTTCAATTTTGAAAGAACCAAAAACCCGTGGTCTAATGATCATAAATTTCACCCGCAGATGGCCAAAGAAGCGAACGAGGGATCGAAGCTGTGCGTAGAACGGATAAAGCAACTGCTCGACCTAGAGAGTTCTCCTGAGCGTCGCTGACCGGGCTGTTACGAGCTCTGCCTAGCAGCCGTGTATACGAGGCGGGCTCCACAAGCATACGCCATACCGTGAGACATTTAAAAACTACTTTTCGGACATTTGAGTCGATCATATTTCCTGTGGCCGGAGAATAAACTATGTGTTGAGCGATGTGTTCAAGTGTGCGTTAAATGGATAAAACGACTCGCCTTTGAATGTTCTGCGTAGTGGCGATGAGCGAGCTGTTATATACGACTGCCTAGAAGACGTGTGTACCAGGCTCCACAGGAATACTCGCTCCCAAGAGACAATATTTTTTTATTAAAAATGGGATTGCTCTTGGCCAGCATCTAGCCAGGGGGCGAAGATACTTCTTACTTAAAGACTATTCGCTTCTGACAATTGAGTCAATCTTTTTTGTTTTTCTTGTGGTCGAGGTGATTTAGCGGATGAGTTTTTGAAGCATGGCATGGATATACTACCTACTAATGTGACATGTATATATGTATAGTGTTCGCCCGACCGAAATTACGGCTGTCTACATAGAGGCTGTCCTATATAAGGCAGGTCCTAGCCCAGCCACAGGCGGCAGGCGGCGGCGGCAGGTGGAGCCTCCTTTTGGACCTCTCTTTGTATAAATACCAAAGAAATGTGCGCTGTGTGTTCGCAACTAGAAGTGATTATAATTTCAAACTTATTACATTATGAGGGAAATGGTCTGCAAACTAAAGCTGCTCCTAACGGATTTCGTTAAATTACTTACTTTAATAAAGCTGTTTTGTTTTCGTAAAGAATATTATTGTGTACTTCGGACAATTTTGTCTGTACACAAATTATTTTCGGTTACGAACTTTGACCATTTCAATAAAATTCCAAATGTTTAAAAGTGCTTTAAAATGTATGTAACTTAATCAAATCACAACTAATTGTAAGTATTTATGTAGATAACTGTTGGAACTTGTAAATATGAATTGTAAAATACTTTTAACAAACACTGCGCAGTATTAATTAGGAGCAGTGGAGATTTTAAATGTCGTATGGATTCGGCAAATTTCGCTATAAAATACTACACTTTGATATTGTTTATCTTTTATTCCCATTTTCACACGAGCGATTATTTAGCACGGAAAATTGCAAAGCACAGCAGGGCGCAGCCTTCTGTTACAATTAGATTAGATAGTAATATACAATTCTCATTAAAACATGTAGCTGCTTTCTCTGTCTATAAAGCGTTCGTGTGAATTAGGGATTTTGTCAGCAGTAGTCGTTGTCTTTGTTACTGCGTTAAAATTTATTGTTATATTTATAATTATGTCATGTGTTGGTGTTATTACAATATATTTTTTCTAATTCACTAACTATCTAAAATTCAAAATTTTTGCCATTTTATTGGATTGTTTAATTCATTTGTACTTTTTATTATTATATTCTGAACTTTGTATTCGTATTAGTAACGTAATCATAAAATGCTCAATATTTTTGATAAAGTTTTCTCGAACGAACTTAAATTGTGGTTGATGCCAATTTTAATTGTTTTAATACGTAAATTGAACCCGGCTTTAGCTTAGTATATGATATCCAGGGGTGTAACAGATCAAATAAAATACTCTTTTGTTTGTGGTAGGTGTGTGTGCAACACCTTTCATTATTTTTTTTAAGTAATTTTGAGGGCCCATTTAACACATATCGGAGTTGAAATTATTTGAAATGAACATTTTGAACAAAATAGTTCGTTCAAACATCGACCTTAAGTTCTTAGTGAGAAGTTTCACGTTGTCTTTCTAAGTTATCGTTTATTTCAAGTCATCTCGAACAAACAACGTTATTATATACAGATTCACTTCATTGCCCTAGAATCTCTGCTAGAGTTAGTCATTTGAGCATTTTTTCGTTCATGCGAACGGTAACGAGTGTTTTACGTAATGGTATTCCATTCCACGTTGTGTATGTCCACTTTTTATTTTATTTTTTTTATTCTGTAAGACCTATATCTGTCCGCGTCTACCTGTTTTTGCTTCACATACCTACTTAGGCTAAATAGGGGGGTTTTCAAAAAGCTAAGACATTGACAGGTACATGGTAGTGCATCTTAGGTTATCTCAATTTCTGTCGAACAATGCAACGATAGCCTATATCATAAATTCATATACTCTCAGTACCCTTTGTATTTGCATACTTGCCAGTGAGGGACGGATCATCATCATTCATAATCATCAGCCTATACCTATACGTACGGGTCGTTTCATGTTCCTTGTATTCGCAACTATCATGATACGTCCCACTGCAGGGCACGGGCCGCCTCCTCTTAAAGAAGAGAGGGACGAATGATTTGTGTTATTAGAGAAAACCCCTTAATGAGTGAAATGCCATGAGGTACGTTATTAATTGGGAAAACACGAATAATTATTTTTAAACAAAAATAAAAAACCTTTTGAACTCCACTTTTTTGATATTGCAGCTTGTCTAGCTAAACTTTGTTTAAGGCGCAGGGTAGGGCAAGCCATTCTCCATACAAAGGTTGTGCAAGTTTTTTGTGTTAGTTTTGGCACTTCAGCATTTAATTTAATTTTTTATTGGTACATATTGGATATAGGATGATATGTTGAAATTTTGCATTATTTAAAAAATAATAAAAATAAAAAAATACAAAAAATAATTAAAATTAAAAAAGAAAAACATCAAGACATAGCTAACAAAAAAATAAGCATATGGACCAATAATAGTAGCTGGTGTGCAAACACAAACGAAGAAAAACTTGCACAAAGTTTGTATGGAAAGAGCTTGCCCACCCCTTCGCCTTCAGAGAACACTTGTGGACTGAGGTATACAGAATATTCATTAGTAAAATTATCATGTTGTTTATTTGCGGTCGCGGTCGGTACTATAAAAATCCGTCAAACCTTATGTGATTCAATAAATACACATACATTCAATAAATACAGTACATTTTCGTTAATAATAGAACTAAAGTCCGACGGATTTTTATTAAACCCTATCCGATGTAATTGAAAGGTGTTTTAGTCATGTTTATTTTGTGTTATTTTTGTACTAATCTCGTGTCCAAAATCTCGGCATGATCGCATATGTTACTGTTAAATAAGTGCTTTAAACTTAACGTTAATAGGTATACGTTGCATTAAATTTAATAATAGTATGTTTGTTGTTAAAATATTGCTTTAAATGTTTTTTTCTCCTCAAAGGTGTTTTTGAAATGTCAATGCAATATTTAACAAATGTCTGTGATAGTGAATAGCGGCTTTGAAAGCATTATTACCAGTATTCAATGCACGAATATAATAAGAATATGCATTAATTGTATTGTATTATATTTGTTTGTGTATGAGATTGTAAAGAACTATTTAACAATATTTTTGTAGAATAATATGTCTATAGCGAATTGTTAATAGAAATTCATTGTACCGAAATGAACCCAATATTTAACACATGCAGGCCTTGAAGGAAATGATTTGACTAGACCTTAAATAAAATAATTGAAACAACTTATGACCAAGCTATTAAATCCAAAGTAGAGAATCTATAGGCACTGATGTCGTAAGATGTCTTATGCAAACAACAATAAACTCAGAAGTATTTCAAATATAAAGTAATGCTATTGAATTTTGTAGTATTATTTTTCTCATATCGGTTGCTTTGGTTCTGCTGCGGACGGCCTCATTCCTCATGGGATCACGCAGAGAAACTTCCAGCATTGCTCTTTGGGTGACTTTGAGCCTTCTTATGAGGCCCTTAGTAAGTGACCACGTTTCAGTGCCATATGTCATCACTGGCAACACACACTGGTCAAATACTCTGCCCCTCTGTCTTGAGACACTGCGGAATATTGGACGAAAAGATATTCCGTAGCTTGCCGAACGCTACCCAGCCGAGTCGGATTCGACGATTAACCTCTTTCTCGAAATTGGACCTATTTAACTGGACAGTCTGTCCTAGGTATACATGTGGGGGTTATCTATGGTAGGGTAGACTGGGTACGGTTGTAACAATTTTGCTTTTATCGCTCATATGATCGCTATTATAGCTCTAAGAATTAAATAAAACGTTACAAATTGAAGAATACTCTTTTGGGTTAACGATTAATTTTAAATAAATAACATATATGCAATAGTTTGTGGTCAGCGAGGCATTGTTCAATTTGTGTGCCACTGTTACAACCGTCCCCAACCCGTGGTCGGTTGTCACATACCTAAATAAAACCAAAAATAAGTTAGTTTTATAAAATAAAATCAGTTTTATTACAAAAAACAATCATATTTAACAAAGTTAATACCGCACACCTTTATCATTTAGAATAAGATACATTTTTATACTATACGTACTATAATTATTATTATTTTAAGCAGTCTTAGAAAGTCTCACCAATAATTAGTCTATAGTTTTTAATATCAAATAAAATCAAGATGAATAAACTAAACAGTAAAAAAACAAAGGAGAATTACAAGTACCAACATAAAATACTTATTTAACTTTAACAAATCAACAAAATTGTCTTACATATATACTTATAATTATGGTTAGTCAGAGTCATTGCAGTTATGGCAAACGTAATTTCGTCCACCATCAGTGCAGTCTAAGTGAGACCATAAATGACAGGCCCCTTGACATTGCACCCATTTTTCCCCAGATCTACTATCTGAATAAGCTTCTACACAAACGAGGCAGTAAAAGTCTTCATCCTCAGAAGATTCTGGTGGTATTTCAGCCTTTCTCTTCTTTCCTTTGACTTTCCCTTTTCCTACTCCTTTGGCTGTCCATTTTCCTTTTTATTTATGTTGCACTCCAAATTTTTTCACCTCTAGATTTCTTCCTGACACGTTTCCTTGGCATCTGCAATGAAAAATAAAACATTACTCTTGTTACAACCGTACCCACAAAAATTGTTTCAACCGTACCCAACCCCTCCTGTGCCAGTAAAACTCAACCACTTTCAAAACAAAATAGCCTACACTCAAACTAACAATATATTACACACCGAGAAAGTTTAGAAAATACATAGAAAAATCGATGAATCGTAACATGCTTAGTTAAAAAAGGTGTTTTGAAAAGAAATCGACCAAAAATACTCACGCGTATTAACCACGCGGACGGCGCGGCGACACTTTTAATCATGATTATGCCTCCCCGCTGCGTCCCTTTCCCCTCGAACTCCCCACACTCCTGTGGATAGTTTCCAAAATACTCAAGCTGTTACAACCGTTCCCTGTTACAACCGTACCCAGTCTACCCTATACATACTCCTATACGTATATAATAGTCTACAACTTGGAGTGTAAGGTATCCCGATTGTAAACGGAGTTTGTGCTACATGGGCATTTGACATGATCTTCGTCTTGTTCATCTTAAGACCAACTCGCTTAGGTTTTACTGAGGTCATTGAGTATGGTACTTAAATCCTCCATGGTCTCAGCCAAGACTACTATATCGTCAGCAAATGAGCAAATCGAAGGTGAGTACGGTGGTGATTTTCATAGTAAACAGTCTATATTGTTTCCATATTTGTCGGTACCTAATTAATAATGATTACCGTGTAGATGAAAATATCCACTTTATAGTAAAGTCGAGTTCTAAAATATGTGCACAGAAAAAATATCAAAAAATGTGAACACGACTTTATTGTTAAGGGCATTAAGGTTATATAGATATTTTTAAACCATTGTGCATTGGGAACGTACATATATTTATGAACTGGACTGTAATAGTAGGCACGATTCACGAGTGTGGTTTTAACAAACGAGCCGCAGGCGATTTCATGATAAGATCACACAGGTGTTTTAAGGTCTGTATGTGATTATGTACAGTTGCGTACACTAGTTTATCTAAATCCATATACATGTATATAAATTCTCTTTACGTAAGTAGGGGGCAGCCATATTTTGTTACAGAAATTGTATAAAAACCATTTTTTTTATTCATGTGCAAACATTGAGCCACAGGAAGCATGTTTATCGAGATATCCCGGCGCCCCGGACCAGCCCGGCTAGTATGATGGCTTATACCGTCACGTTATATGGCCAAAATGTACTGAAACGTCACATATAACGTGACGGTATAAGTGTGTACCCTGGTATAAGCTACCTTACTAGCCGGGCTGGCTGCCGACTTCCCGGCGCGGCGTGGCGGCTCGGATCTGTCCTGTAAAGTTGTACGTGATCTCTTGTGATTTTGTTATACCCCGCGGTATATGTATAGAAAGGATGGGTTTTTAGTGTTCCGTAGTCAACTAATCCCTTATAGTTTCGCCATGTCCGTATGTCTGTGATGTCCCTCTAACTTTTGAACTATACGGGTCCAAAAATATGAAAAAATCATGAAAGTAAAGCTTAATAAAGACTTTCAACGAAAACTATAGCGGACATGATCAGTTGTGCTGTTTTTGAGTTATCGTAAAAAGTCTTCCCTTAGTAAAAGACGTATGAAACGCTGCGAAGGTATTTTCTTTTGCTTGTTGTTGACTTTAAAGTAAGTTCATTGGAAAACTACGGACCCTACACTAAGCATGGCCCGACATGCTCCTGGCCGATTTTTAAGAAAGAGGATTTACTAATGGATGTAGGTACGCTAGCTAAACGCATTCTCTCAACGACCACAGGTCCAGAAATACAGGATGATTTTGGGGTCGTGATCCGGTATGATTGTACATGGTCAAGACTTCCAAGTAGACAACATCACACAGTTGGTATGAAGGTTTATAACTGAAATAATTCCATTTTATTTACAAATTTTAATGGGAAATAATACTTTTTCATACAACTTGATCACCCTATCTATTGTAAATGGTCTGTGACCCTATCTCACTGTCAATGTCAACTCTCCATACTATATATCTGTCAAAGAGATGAGGGTAACCATGTTTTTTTGAGATTTTGTGTTTTTCTCATTAAAATAATTTATAAATAAAATTAGTTTGTTTCGTGTCACTACAATTTTCTTGACTACTCTAACAGATACCAAGTCTGAAAAACTGATTCATGATCACGACCCCAAAATCACTCTGTATATAAGCTTTCAGTGAGAAATTATCTGATGGTGAAAATCCATCGATCTCCTTTGTGGTTTAGGATTTCACAGATAAACAAAGGACAGACCGACAGACGCAGAATCCGACTTAGTTTTATACCATGCCGTGCCATTGATATCGATATCAAATCCCTGGAACATGCTCCCAATTAGGGCACATATGCAGTCCTCAATGATAAGTGGAGTCTACTAATTTCAATGTGATTTCGTTGACAAAACAACTTTTAATGAAATCGCTGAAGATATACTAACGGTAATGTGGCGCTCAATAACATAGGCCATGGTATGGCAACAAATAAAATCCAAAATTATGTTAATCAGGTTTATTATACTAATCTTAAGTTTGTAGTGAACGTGATATCCAACAAATAGGTTAGGTACAGGACATGTAGACATTCATTATTCTGATAGGTAAATATGTCCAACCAGTATAAAATAATTTACAGACACTAAAATTTCATCATGTTAAAATCAGTTAATATTTAACAGAACAAAATTTTTAAAACAAAACAAGGGGATTAAAATTATTGAACATCATTTCTAAGGAGTGCCAAGTAAATGCTAAAAATTAATACAATTTTAAATAAGATCGAGTTTACATTACATATTTTATATATATGTTCCTGGTACAAATGCATTAACGTAAAACAATATTGCGAGGTAAATCCAGATTACTTGATTCAGAGCCGTTGGGTACCAAAATGGAAACTCCTTATACCATAATCTTACTTAAACTTTTAAGTATTTTGAAATACAGTAAGTTAACAGAATACCTAGAGCCAAGAATAACCTATTATATTACACATTCAGATGAAATAACTTAATTACAACTTTGATGGTTTTAATATAATTCATAGTCACTGTTAGCTCTAAATTGCAAACATTAGATCAACAACATGCAAGTACTTATCACTTATCGGTTCTGTACAATATTTGACCGTGAAATTAGAGAAGTATCAGTCATATTTATTGTTTTATGGCCTCAAATTCCACAACCACATCTTAAGTCCATCTATTACAAATATTGCAACCAACAGCGTAACTTTGCCATGAAACTCTCACCCTCTCTAATGGATGCCAATGATAAATATACTTATATATTACAAGTGAAGGTACCACAGGATCACGATTTACGTCTGAGACAAAGCATTTATCCTTCTCACACTTACATAATTGCTACATTGCTAGTGAAAGAAAAATGCTTTACATTCGACGTAAACGCGAGCATGCTAACTAGACAAAAATATAGATCAATCAAAAAAGGGTCAACAATTGTCGGCTCATTCTACTTACTACACATACAAATACTAGAAATTGTAGACTTAATGCAGGGGTCAAAAAACACCCAATTCAGTAGTAATAAGTTAATTTCTTTACAGCATTTTAAAGAATGCTGTAATAAGTGTTTCATACCTGCCTATGTAGAAGAGACCAAATTTAAACTATTGCTAGGAAGAAATTTAATATTATGCTAAAACTTAATTCCTATGTTCAGAAAAAAAAATCTAGCCTTTTTTGTAACTTCTTAACTGTATGAAACAATGGATTGTTTTAAAATATGTACAACTTTCTTACCATTCTGTCCAAAATAGAAAGAAGTAAACTTCTTAGTTTTCTTTTAGACCCTTGCCCAAAAGCACCAAAACTAGGCACTAATAGGAAATGTAAGGATTAAAACTATGTCTGAAAGGTGAAAAAATTCTAGTCAATTGATGTGGCCTGTGTCCATATTTAATTGCAACAATAGTGCAGTCTTGGCTTTTTTGCCCTGGCCACATAGGCCATAAGGAAATATGGCCAACTTTTTTACTGAAGCCAATAATAATAAGCAATATGCTGGTCACCAATTTATGTAAAATACGACTAGAAGAAATAATGGTAAAGGCTAGTTAATTTTTTCTAAATTATATCTTTCTTAAAAGTTTCGCACAGGCAAAGTTACTTTTGTAGGCCTTTGGCTTAACATTAATTTATGACTGTCAGTATACTTAATGAGTGACTTATGTTTTATACAAATGTATCACTTGTTTTTACAATTCTGACCAGTTCTTCGTATATTGATTGGTTTCATACTCAGTTTACTACTGCAAACTTCTGACATACAAATTATTATTAGATGTCACTGTAAAAGATCCTTTATCATTTCATACATTAAAATAAGACTGTTACAAACATGATTGCCAATTCAAAAGCAAGGAATATTTTAAAAGAGAGAGTAGTCTAATTGGGGTTGACAATGGCTGCATAAAGATTAATATCAGTATTACCTGTAACATCTGATAATAACTTATATGTAAGGAGCCTGTTAGGTCTCTCAATTAGTTGAAAATCATTTGACCTAATTCAATACATCCTAAATGGTAAAATTTTCAGATTTATGTAATTATTATATCTGTATGTAAGTTGCAAGGAGCTTGTCAAGTTAAGGTTTTATTATAACAATTCTGAATAATTCCTCAGTATATATAAATTAGATCAAATGAAACATTCAATGAAGTTTTGTAGGTGAGAGTAAAAATGGAGTAAACCCATTTCACAACACAATAGAAATTGCGAAATTTTTTGTACATACTGAAGTTCACTTGTTAGCTCAGTCGTGGCCGTTAGTTTTAGCATGTGGCACTGTACCATTAGGCAGGGGAGCACTATGTGGCTGTCTGATGGTCTTCTGCAACACATGAGCGTCTGCTGGCTCTATCCTCTTGTAGTAGTGCTCTTTTGTCTCCACAATTTCAAAACCAAACTTCTTATAGAAATCTATTGCACCCTCATTGTTTACTTGTACATGTCTGAAAAATATAGTAAAACATATTGTAATTTATCACAGTCAAGTAAGAGGTTAAATTTCTAGAAGATTATAAATCAAACAATAATATCACTAATATATAAATATGAAAGTTATATTTAAAACAATATGTGATGCACATGCACAATTGCACATCTTAATTGATCTTGTTACATTATTACAAAATAGTACAACTACCTAGTACTGGTTTAAGCATTATGATAATTATTTTTATATTGTTATGCAGGTATCTGGCTGCAAAAAGCAAGGGATCGTGACAAATGGAAAGCTCTGGAAGAGGCCTTTGTCAAGGGACAAGTTGAGGTTGTAAATGGCGAAGAGTAGAAATAAAATCTTTTAACAAAGTAAATAATATAATAGATAAATATATAAGCATAGATAATAAGAAAAATGTAACTCCAGCAATAAAGGCTATTTTTATTTATGCAGAATAATGATATATCAATATTATAGAGCCACAGGAGCCAGACCACAAGAATAACAGCCAATAGCATTAGTAACTTCCAAGATAGATGCTGCAAAGTGTGGTTATAATGAAAAAATATAGATAAAAATACACATTTATCATTTCATAATCATTTGGAGAAATTTTGATTTTAAATATTTCTGAATTACAAATTGTACAAACGCATACAAATATAATGGGGCCTGCTCACTGTGATGATTTAGCATCCAAATAGTGCAAGCAGCTAAGTGTGTGAGAGTAAACATATTTTTATCGGACTGCACCAGTGTAGGGCATTCAAGAATAAGATCATTATTTGAATAAGAATTCGTAAGAATAAAATCATGCCGATTTTATTTCCGCCAAAATTAATTTAATATTTTTTGGTCACACAGGCAAAAAGTCATCATCATCATCATCATGTCAGCCGAAAGACGTCCACTGCTGGAGATAGGCCTCCCCCAAAGACTTCCACAATGACCGGTCCTGCGCCACCCGCATCCAGCGGACACCCGCGACCTTCACCAGGTCATCGGTCCACCGTGTGCGGGGCCTGTCCACGCTACGCCTTCCGGTACGTGGTCGCCACTTGAGAACCTTTCCACCCCAACGGCCATCGGTTCTACGTGCTATGTGCCCCGCCCACTGCCACTTAAGTTTAGCAATTCGGAGGGCTATATCGGTCACTTTGGTTCTGCTGCGGATGGCCTCATTCCTGATGCGATCACGCAGACAAAACTCCTAACATAGCTCTCTCCATTGCTCTTTGGGTGACTTTGAGCCTTTTTATGAGGCCCATAGTAAGCGACCACGTTTCAGGCAAAAAGTAGTTTATTATAAATGTGACTAGACCAGCCAGCCGGTTCTAATTACAAACACAAGCCAAATCTTGGATTTATGGTTAGTTATAATATAAAAAGGAGGAGGTATCTGGCTGCAAAAAGCAAGGGATCGTGACAAACGGAAAGCTCTAGAAGAGGCCTTTGTTAAGGGACAAGTTAAGGTTGTCGATGGAGAAGAGTAAAAATAAAATCTTTTAACAAAATAAATAAAATAATAGATAAATGTATAAGCATAGATAATAAGAAAAATGTAACTTCAGCAATAAAGGCTATTTTTTATTTATTTATAATATAAAATAATATTTCGTTTTCCTCCCAAAAGCCACCTCACAGTTTTTTTCCTGATATTGGATCACAGCTGATATCCAGCAGATCTTTTTTAGCAGTCATCACCTGAGAGGAACTTGGTCATGAGAACCTGATGCTGGTGTGTGATTTATTATTCCCTCAAATATTGAATACTATTCAATGGATTTTAATGATGAGATGTCCATTGATTTTTAATTACCTGTACATGGTTAGGCATGATTTATAATTAATGTGGTAAGACATTATTTTTAATTCTTGTCACTTTTGTAACACATACATATTTTAGGGTGTACTTGAAGCTGAGGTTCCCACCTACTTTGCCACAACACCTTTATCTCGATTAGACCAACTTTTTTACTCTCATAGGAATTCAAATACAACTTAATATTATATACAAAGACTAACAAATAAAACATTGTAGCTCAAATAAAATAGCCCAATACTAATAAGAAGGTTATAGGTGTAGATTGAAGGTTATAAAACACTAGACTCAATAATACATACAAACATAACCTGCAACTATACTTAATATTAAATGTATTGTTATTCTTAATACCTTCATGCTTAAGTTACACTAGAAACCATTTTAAAAGGGAGAACTAAACTTGTAATGAGTGTACTTACAGGAAAATGCTGTCAAAATTGCCCTCCTGTTCAACATATTTGAGCACATGTTCTACCATTAAAGATCCAATGCCCAATCTTCTGTACGGGTAGAGGCATCCCAGAGTCATTATGTACAATCTACGGGAGTTCTCCGATGTGTCTATCCTACAGCAGACTGCGCCCACCACGATATCATTGTAGTAAACTAGCTTAGCCAATTCACCTGCCTCCAACACATCCTTGTAGAACTTGTCGTTGTAAGATACGGGGAATACAACTGTGTTCAGCTTCTTTAGTTGCTTTATATTGTGAGGCGTCACATCGCCTAGTTCTATTTTAGCTCTGAAAGGCAAAGGAGATCTTTTATAGCAAATACGAGTAATAGAAGTCGGACATACTTATTACCAACAGAAACCTCTTAACGTCATGATAACACATTTTTACGATGTAGCAAAGATGTTCACACTGAGATATCACATTTACCTAGTCATTTTAATAACTATTCTATAATATACACTAAAAATTTAAAAACTAATCTAACACAGTTATATCACACGGAGATCACTCCCGCCATCTACTACTCTTCGAACAATTATTTTATTATTAAAGAGTTTTTTGGAAACCCTTAAGAACAACCCTGATCGGCAAATACAATATATTTCATTTTCTATGTAAATGTCCTTGTTAATTATTAGGCATATTTAATTTTAGGCCACACTTCAGTAATTGCTCATTAGGGTTTCATTGATTAATACTTTCAATTAACAAAAAGATATAAATATAAAAACAGGTTGTAGTTTAATTATTGTCTTAAAAACGCCTCCTTTTAACTTTTAAATAATGTTGCCAATTTTGTAAATTTTAAATCTACCAATGATGGTGCAACCAAATAAATGAGCAGTGTATATCAGTTTTAAATTGAAGTACACCGAACCATAGACAAATAAAGTTTAGCGCCAAGATTCAAACGAATATAACACTTTCTTTTGTTTTTAATCTAATGTCAGCAAGAACCGTGTTTCAGCTAGGAAATACAGATAAATATTTGAATCTTAACTAAAATTCACCAAAATGATGCTAAATAAATTGCGCTGTGGTCAATCGAATATAATCTTCAGTATTCATCAGAAAATACATTCTTCGTTTGCTCGAATGCAGTCTGTGAAGGCTCAAGAAATGCCGTCTAAATTAGAAAATGCTGAAGTCCATATTGATTCAGCTAATGAGAGGATTACAGAGATATACCCGGCTCCACGACGGCTTCCCATGGTTTTGACGAAGACAAATTCTGAAGTATTGCCCTTCGATCAAGTTCCAGGGCCGACGGCTTTGAAATATTTTTCCAGTTTGCGTCAATATTCTTTCCAGATTGGTACACAGTTAACAGCGGGGATTCTAACTTTGGGATTTAACTTAAGTATTAATATTTACATTACCAATTATTTATATTTTATTATTGAACGAATATAGCCATGATAGCCTGCGGCTGTCGAGCGGCGGTCGTGGGTCGAATGTTATACCTACGACGCCTATGAGTTTTGCGGAACTTGCGGCTTATGCCTAGCAGTGAGAACACCTGTAAAAACGCAAGAAACATCCTCATAAACTAGTTTCTTATAACAATATTAGTACTATTACTTGGGTTGTATATCTGTCAGAAAAAAGTAAATCGACATTTTTTTCCCAGGCAGCTACATAAACATGAAAAATCCCCTAACAAACATGTCCGCCCTTTTTGATGAGTATGGCCCCGTGGTTCGGTTCGTAAGTCCCGTAGGAGCGGATATCGTGTTCGTGAACCACCCGGAGCATATCCAGAAGGTGTTCACGATGGAAGGGGAGTACCCCGTGAGGTCAGCGCTAGACTCGCTTGACAAATACCGCATAGAGAGGAGGAACAGGCTTTTGGGACTATATTCGATGTAAGTATATGCAGGGCTGTCACTCTTAACTCCGGCTAATCTCTGCGCTCGCGCCTCCATGACGGTGCATTAGTACCTATACATCCAAGCGCCCTAGGAACATTATTCCGTGATATCCGGCCAACGCATGTAGTTTCGTATAAAAAAACCGCGCCGCATTACGGCCAGCCCGCATAGTGCGTTGGCGGGCTTAGGGCCTCAAGCAAGCCATATGAGTCATATTTTTATTCTTGTTTTAAATCCACTAGGTATAACTATAAAACCATTTGTAGGCAAGGTGAAGATTGGGCTCACAAGAGGTCCCTAGTATGCGCGCCTCTTCACACCACAGTGTCTCAGAACATGCAGAGCCTCAAGAACGTGTGTGACCGTCTCACGCAGAAGATATATATTCAGAGGAACCACCAGGAGGAATTAAAGGCTGATCTGTATAAAGAACTCCATAAATGGACGTATGATTGTATGGGTAAGTCATTTTCCATGCGGATAACGGGGTCATATCGTGCAGGTAACAATTAACATGGGAAAAACTGAGGGCACTCCGAACTTCGTATCGTGCCGTCCATTTCCGTCATATAGTGAATAAACACGAGAGTGAAAGGGAAGGCACGATACGAAGTTCGATTTTCGAAGTTTGGAGTAGGCCCTTTGGTCCCAATTTTGCACTGAAAACTACTAATACCTAGGAACAGATCGAATTGTCGTCAGGTATACAACCAACCAATTTGATTTCTAGACCACTTCGTACCTTGTTACAGTGACAATACTATGAGATCTCTAGCAGCTTTCATATTTACACTGTGACAAGGTACGACGTGGCCCAGAACAGAACAGAAATCAAATCCGTTGACCGTACCTATTTAGTTAGTAAGGTTCGAATACGCTGCCACAGAATAAGGAATAGTACAAGTACAGAAATTTCACTCCCAAACAAAAACGGCTTTTAGGCATAAGAAACGTGCCTACTCTCTGCATCTCTGTCTATCGCATAACTTGTATTCGTTCACGCGCGGCACGTGTAGCCCTAGGGTTGTCACGCCAAAAATACTTCAATGATGCAAAAAATGTTGTACCTCACCAGATGTCGCTTAAGTACAGTGAACCGATATTAATTAAGTACATGTTACTTCACAAGAATAATAAATCTCATTTTTTTAACGAACCATTTAACGATACCCTACACGGTGGGTTTTGCAAGAAGAAAAAATGCATCCCCATTTTACGTGCAGGGGAAGTACCTTCAAACTACATATATAGTACTACATATATATATTTCATGTAATTTTAAAATAATTATTTTAGAAATTATTTAAGAAAATAGCCAAAAAATTATCATTCCCCCCTTCATCTCCGAAACTACTGGGTCTAAAATAAATAAAAAATACATTTCAAATCATCAAACCAACAGGTTTTGTCGGACATACAAATCAACAACAAACACGTCACAACTGCATACAACAGCCCGGCTAGTATGATAGCTTATACCGTCACGTTATATGGCCAAAATGTACTGAAACGTCACATAAAACGTGACAGTATAAGCTATCATACTAGCCGGGCAGGACAGGTCATCTTCTTATGTTTTTCAGCTACATAGACCTACCTTTGTCCGTGTTTTAAATGCTATGGCCACAATAAAGGACAACTACCTAAATAGGACAACTAATCAAGTAAAATAAATTTAATAACGCGTGTTTCATTTTGAATAAAATTACAGTTAGTAACTTAATAAGTAAAACGTCGGAAATGGTGAGTTTAAGCTATAAGTATGTAGCTGCCGAGTCCCGTCAACTACAAATTGATTGACCGTTCTGAAAAGAACGCTTTCGATTGACGTAGCGACAAAATGATTGACCGTTCTGAAAAGAACGTTTTTCGATTGACATCAAATATAATCGATTGACGCAGTGCTCCAGGAAACAGAAGTTTTGTTTGGCTGTGACAACAGCCGACAGACGTGCGTTCCCGCCGAAGATTCCTCGATACTGACTGCACTGCGCGCGCGACAGGGTGTATTTATTCCTTTGGTCTGCGCATGCGCCAACGCGCCGCAGTCGCTCCCGCCTGCCTTCGCGAGTTCTACGCATGCGCACTACGAATCTACAGCGCGCGTTAGTTTCCCGCCAAAACTTGTATGGCTATCCTTGTCTTGTATAAATGTAAATAGTGAAATAGCAATAGTTAAGTTTTAGTATATAAGAAGCCATTCTGTAAATACAAAACATTCCATTATACGATCTTCAAGTCAAGACATCTTTTACTAGGGGAAACTCTGCCCAGCAAACATCCCCTAAAGTGGTGACCCAAGAAAGAAGAACATCAAGCAACAACATGAGCCCAAATCCAGAAAATAATGGAGTCAACCAACAAGCCGAAGATCCGTCGCGAGTCCCGTGTACGCCTGCCGCTGCATCAACGCCGGAGCCTGCACCTCGCGAAGTCGCCGGAATCTCCCTCAGTCTACGCATACCAGCCTTTTGGCGCGACAAGCCGCGTCTCTGGTTTTATAGCTTCGAGTCCGCAACCGACGAACTAAAGAAGACCCAGAACCAACTCGCACAGATGGTAATCGCGCAGTTAGACAAGCAAGACATCGAGCAACTGACCGACATCTTGTACAACCCACCTGCGCACAACTACTACAACGCCATCAAAGAACGCCTGATCGCCGTCTATGAAGAATCCGACAACCAGCAGATACAGAAGCTACTCTCGCAAATGGAACTCGGCGAACAAGAGCCTAGCCAGCTGCTAAGAAGAATGCTCGATCTCGCCCGCAACAAATTCACCGACAGCACTATCCGAATAATGTGGACGAATCTCCTGCCGCCGTACATCCGCTCAGTCCTCGTCGTCAGCGAAACCTTCAGCCAGAAAGCCACACTCGACGAAATAGCGCAGTTAGCCGACAAAATGATGGAAGAATCGCCGAATTCACATCAAATATCCGCCGTGTCCACATCTTCGCATAGCCAGCCACAACATCACCCGCAAGCACCACAACCATCAACATCACAAGCAAGCAACGCCGACATCCAATATTTAATCAGCGAGATGCGAAAGCTCGCGCTAGAGGTCGCCGAACTACGCGCTCGCCCGCATCCCGAGCCACGCCAAAGTCGCCCTTTTAGCCGCCATCGCTCGAAATCTCGTTCCCGCAGCTATTCGAAGACCGACGATAACAGAGGCAAATCACCATCACCATATTGCTACTACCACCGTCGCTTCGGAATGGACGCAATGAAATGCAACCCGCCGTGCAGTTTCCGATCTCTCCCGTCGCCGCCGGAAAACTAGAGAAAACGCTGGCTGCGGCGGAACCCAGCGTACCGCAACACTCATACCGCCTTTTCGTAACCGACAAGAAGACGAAATTATCGTTCTTGGTAGATACTGGTGCCAACATAAGCGTCATACCAAGAGCTAAAGGCACACCTGCAACGCCGCTACCTTTTCAACTGTACGCTGCCAACAATACAACTATACCTACCTACGGCGAGAAGACTTACGAGCTCGACTTCAACTTACGCCGTCCCTTCAAATGGAAGTTTATCGTCGCCGCCGTGTCGAAACCTATCCTCGGAGCAGATTTCCTCAACCATCACCAACTGATAGTCGACGTGAAGAACCGAAGATTGATCGATGGCAAGACGCTTCTAACTACCAACGC
The DNA here is from genome assembly GCA_905163555.1 of Notocelia uddmanniana. Classification (NCBI taxonomy): domain Eukaryota; kingdom Metazoa; phylum Arthropoda; class Insecta; order Lepidoptera; family Tortricidae; genus Notocelia; species Notocelia uddmanniana. The sequence goes on from LR991068.1 coordinate 12,238,402, forward strand.
ACAACTATGCAGCTCAAATATACCTACAGTTCGAAGTATCGACGAGCACCAAACTTACCACGACATACTAGCCGACTTTCCTGGAATTACAAGACTCACATCGATGAAGCTCAGCCCGAAACACTCCGTCGAACACGTTATCGAAACCACCGGTCAACCCGTTCACTGCCGAGCCCGCCCAATCGCACCGCATCGCTATGAACAAGTCAAGAAAGAGTTCCAGAACATGATCGAGCAAGGCCTATGTCGTCCCAGCAAGAGCCCATGGTCCTCACCGTTACACGTGGTACCTAAGAAAAATGGAGATCTACGCGTATGTGGTGACTACCGAAGACTCAACGCTATCACGAAACCCGACCGCTATCCCATACCACGGATACGCGATTTCACCTACCAACTCGCCGGCAAGAAAATATTTTCAACACTCGACTTGAACCGCGCTTATCAGCAACTGTGACAACAGCCGACAGACGTGCGTTCCCGCCGAAGATTCCTCGATACTGACTGCACTGCGCGCGCGACAGGGTGTATTTATTCCTTTGGTCTGCGCATGCGCCAACGCGCCGCAGTCGCTCCCGCCTGCCTTCGCGAGTTCTACGCATGCGCACTACGAATCTACAGCGCGCGTTAGTTTCCCGCCAAAACTTGTATGGCTATCCTTGTCTTGTATAAATGTAAATAGTGAAATAGCAATAGTTAAGTTTTAGTATATAAGAAGCCATTCTGTAAATACAAAACATTCCATTATACGATCTTCAAGTCAAGACATCTTTTACTAGGGGAAACTCTGCCCAATCATCATCCCCTAAAAGTACCTAACAAGTAGCCAGGTGGTTCGTATCGTATTTATTTGTATTGTAACTTACAAGTTGATAATTTTAAACACCAACCAATAATTTTAAACACCAACCAACACTAAATAAGTACTTATTAATATTATTACATATACCAGACTAAAATAAAAACTTACCGTTCAAAATTTGTAGGCAACTGAAAAAAAGATACACCAACGTTCCTTTGGGTATTTAAACAACCATATACACAGAACATGTGTGGCCGGGTATCGGTTTCATCGTGGGTTTTTTAAATCACACAAAAAATTACGTAGTAACGCGCGGTTCGTCGCGATCAAGTCGGCGGCGCGTGGCAGCGGATCACAAAACGACGCGCACGTACATGCTCGGACGGCGACGGCCCGCGACTGACAGCTAGTTTCGGGGTTTTCGAGCGTTAGGTTATTAACGCGGCGCGCTCCACCCATTGCAAGCCCCTTGACTCTGCTCTATGGGCTAAACTTTCCTGGTTGCTAGACCCCGCATCCCGCATGCCATGCGGCCCGCCGTTCCTTGTTTCTGCTAAAGGTTATAATATTATCTTGTTTTCCGATTATATTATAACACAAGCTTCAACGACCAGTGAAATTTATAAGCGACATGCATGATGCACCGCGGCCTAACAGTTAATAGCCCAACTAGCACGATAGCTTATAAGTACCGATACTGTCAAGTTTTGGTACATTTCAGCCGTGTAACGTGACGGCATAAACTATCGTGCTAGCTAGGCGGGTGGCTTTCTGATATACTCGAAACAAGTCACGACAGCAACATTCAGCCAGATTCAGCAGCCTTAATTTATGATCTTTGATCTAAAATGTAATTGTTACTAATCAATTCCAGGAATGATATTATTCGCGAAAAACTTTAACATGTTGGAGACGGAAGTGGTATACAGTCAGGACGATGTGTCCTGGCTTTACAACAGCTTAGAGAAGGCCAGCCAGGCCATAGTCAAGTGCGAATCTGGTTTCCATTTGTGGAAACTGTTTCCGACGATCGCCTGGTATTCGCTTGTGAAGCATTGTGATATTATCGATGGGTAAGCAAATTTATTTTTCTTCTAGGTTTCAGGTTCAGGGACGTATATAAGGGGGGGGGGGGGGTCTAGGGGGTCCGGACCCCCCCCCCCCTTAGGTGCGAATTTTTCCCCTAAACATACACGTACGGAAATGTAATTTTCACTCGACCCGATTCTTGGCACTCGCCCTATACCCAGTGGAATAGTCATTAAAATCGCAAAGCACGATGTACTTCAGCCCGGCTAGTATGATAGCTTATATGTCGGACATATAGCATTCGTCCCTCTCGCACTTACATACTTGACAGTACGGGACGAATGCTATATGTCCGACATATAAGCGATCATACTAGCCCCTCTGGTTTATAGTATGTAGTATGGATCAGTGAGGGTAGTGTTAACAGTCTACATTGGCAGCATCGAATAATTTGAGCCCGCGGGCACGCGAGGAACCGCGAAATTTCGCAACTTGTTCTAAAAGTCATAAACCGTGCGTTTTTCCACAGCAAAATCTGACCATCTTGGAACGGCCATAGCTTTGTCCCTAAAAGGGCTAAAAGGCTTAGCTGCACGCACAGTTGAGCTTGAATTGATGTAAATTTAATGAACTTAAAAAAGTACTACATTTTGCGATCGACAAACTTACAGTTTATGACTTATAGCTTCTAGAACATGAATAAGTGAAAAAGTTTCGCAGTTTTTCGCCTGGTACACCACAAGCTCAAGTTTTACGATGTTGCAAGATTGGATGATCACTTCCCTTATTGATCCATATATCATCTATCTATATATATATATATATATATATAAATGCGTATGTCCTGACTGACTCATTCACTCACTCATCAACGCACAGCCGAAACTACTGGGGCTAGTGAGTTGAAATTTTCACTATAATTCAGGTTAATAGCGTAGACAACCAATAAGAAGGGGTTTTTAAAAATTCAAGTCCAAAAGGGGTGAAACGGTGGTTGAAAGTTTGTATGGGGATGGAGTAAAATTTTAGGTGAGAGACTTGAAACTTTGTGTATGGAATTCTTATTACAATACAAGAAAAGTTATTTTAGCGTTTTGGAAAAATCCACCCCTAAACGGGTTAAACAGGAGTGCAAATTTTGTATGGGGATGGAGTAATATTTTAGGTGAGAGACTTAAAACTTTGTGTATAGACTCCTCATTACAATACAAGAAATGTAATTTTAGGGTTTTGGAAAAACCCACCTCTAAGCGGGTTAAATAGAGGTGTAATTTTTTTACGGGGATGGAGTAAAATTTCAAGTGAGATACTTGAAGCTTTGTGTATGGACTCCTTATTGCAATACAAGTAAAGGGATTTCAGGATTTCAAATTCCTGACTGACTGACTTAATCAACGCCCAGCCCTAACCGTTTCACCTGGAAAGCTGAATTTATCACAATAGTCTGTGTATATGACGTAAGTCACCACTAAGAAGGGATTTTCATAAATTCAACTTCTAAGGGGGTAAATTTGGGGTTGAAATTTTGTATGAAGATCGTGTGATTTCTTAAGTAAAAATGTAAGATTTTGTAAAAAGACGCTTCATCTTTAGATATGCAAAGTACTTTCGCGGTATTTCGAAATTCACCCCTTAAATGCGTAAATTTGGGGTTGAAAGTTTGCAAAGAAAACATGTAATTCTTTAAATAGTAAGTCTAATATTCATTACGAGGCTTGCACTGAAAGTGGCGGGAATCGAATACTTATTAATTTATTTTTAACATGTATTATACCTTTTTATAATCTCTGAAGTTTCCTTATCTCAACACACTGGCCACTTAGAAAAAAAAAAGTATGGTTCGGTTTCAATTGTTTATTGAAGTCGTCGAGTCACTGCTTAAAATGGAATTGTGCCGTGAAAATTTCAGAGCTATGATTTATTATGACTTTAAAAGTGGACTAACACAAAAACAATGTGAAGAGCGGATGGTTGCTGCTTTTAATATTGAAGCTCCTTCAAAGACTACAATATACAGGTGGTATTCAGAATTTCAACGTGGCCGTGTATCCCTCACCGACGAAGTGCGTGAAGGTCGACCAAAATCGGCAGTCACGCAAGAAAACGTCGATGTTGTGCGTCGTCTGATAAATGAAGACCGACATGTGACATATCGGGAAATTCAAGAGCACCTGGGTATTGGAATGAGTCAAATACAAATTATTTTAAAAGAAGAATTAGGCGTGAAAAAGTTATTTTCCCGTTGGATACCTCACCTATTGTCTGACGAGCAGAAAATAGTCCGTGTCAATTGGTGCCGCAAAACTTTGAAAAGATTTAACAAGGGACGCTCAAATGCTGTTTTTAGCATAGTATCAGGTGACGAGTCGTGGATATACGCTTATGAGCCTGAAACTAAAAACCAATCCCGAGTATGGGTCTTCGAAGACGAGCTCAAACCCACAAAAGTTGTTCGTTCTCGCAGTACGGCTAAGAAGATGGTGGCTACGTTTATCTCTAAATCTGGTCACGTAGCTACTGTGGCTCTTGAGGATCGTAGAACAGTCAATGCTGATTGGTACACCACTATTTGTTTGCCGAACGTCTTTGCTGAACTCCGAAAAACAAACCCTAGTCGTCGCATCATCCTTCACCACGACAACGCCAGCCCACACACCGCTCGGACAACAACTGAGTACCTGGACGGTGAAAAAGTCGAAATATTGGACCACCCTCCATATAGCCCTGACTTAAGTCCCAACGACTTTTTTACATTCCCCAGAATCAAGGACAAACTGCGTGGTCAGCGGTTTCAGACGCCAGAAGAAGCAGTGGAGGCCTATAAAATAGCCATTTTGTCGACCCCTACTTCAGAGTTCAAAAAGTGCTTTATGGACTGGTTTGAACGCATGCATAAGTGCATGAAATACAAAGGAGAATATTTTGAAAAACAATAAAAATAAATAAACTCACTTATACTGCATATTTTCTTCTATTCCCGAAACTTTCAGTTTTACCCTCGTATACACATTCCTCATGAAGAAGCTAGAAAACGAATTTCAGCGTTTTTGGAAATTCATCCTCTAAGGGGGTTAAGTAGGTGTTCAAATTTTGTATGGAGGTCGTGAGATTTTTAAAGTAAAAACCTCGGGTCTTCGTACCCTTTATCGAAAGATATGAAAAATACTTTCACGGGATTTCAAAATTCACCCCCTAAAGGGGTAAATATTTGCGTTTAAAGTTTGTATGCAAAACATGTAATTCTTTATATAAGAAGTATATGGATGGGCAGCAGCATCCCTGGAGTGCGGTGGAGACACTGCGATCGCCAACCCGCATGCCAAGCGTGGCGATTATGGCATTTACCCCCTATGAAAATGACACAAAGGCCACGGCCCCGAGGTTCACACGGTGGACTGATGACCTGGTGAAGGTCGCGGGTGTCCGCTGGATGCGGGTGGCGCAGGATCGGTCATTGTGGAAGTCTTTAGGGGAGGCCTATGTCCAGCAGTGGACGTCTTTCGGCTGACATGATGATGATATTAGGTAAAAAAATAATTTCAGCGCATTTGGAAATTCGTCCTCTAAGGGGGTTAAATAAAGCTTGAAATTTTCTATAGAGACTGTATTATTTTTAAAGTACGTAGGTTCGAGTATTCGTACAAGGATTCCGTATCAAAAGACATGAAAAATAATTTTATGGAATTTTGTATGTAGGTAGTTCACCCCCCGAACCGGTAAAATTTGGATTTAATACTCACTTTAAACGCAAATTTTTCATTTCACTTATTATTTCGGGTTGATATCTTCTATCTATATATACATATGTATAATAAAGCTGAAGAGGGTCGAAAGTCTGTACATGGAAGATATTCGAAAAAAAGTTGGCTGGGGATACTTAGAATCGATAACAGAGGGGCTAGTATGATCGCTTATATGTCGGACATATAGCATTCGTCCCGTACTGTCAAGTATGTAAGTGCGAGAGGGACGAATGCTATATGTCCGACATATAAGCGATCATACTAGCCCCACAGAACACGTTCCAACTGTTTATATGTCTAGGCATCACGTGAAAACGAACGAATGGAGTATAATTTACCCTCATAAATATGGCACCTGGATCTTCGGCGACGACATAGCTCGGCCTTCGGCCTCGCATGCCTTGCCACTCTCCTTCGGCTTTTCAGTCATCAACCCTACATGAAGAATCTATCTCTGTTGGGAGGCTCGGCCTTCAGCCTCGCGTATCTCGCCTCTCTGCTTCAGGACTTCGGCCCTCTGCCTTACATGAGAAGCCCGCTCTGTGTGATTATTCTCGCATGCCTTGCCGCTCTGCTTCCGGCCTTCGGTCATCATACTTACATAAAGAACTCGCTCTGTTGGGATAACGTTTTACGGCAGAACTACGTAGCGAGACTTTTACCATTGTACGATGTACATGTAATGTTTTTGACGAGATTCATCCGTCTAGAATCGATACATATGATATTCCGAAATAAGCACTTAATGTTTCGTTTTGACAATAAGATTTATAGGGAATGTCATATTGACTGTAATCATTTCTTAAGGGGGTGTAAAGAAGGGTGAAATATTGTATCATCATCATCATCATCTGAGGCGTTATAGCCGCGGGTGGGCCCTAGGCTAGCCTGATCAAGCAAATATCTTCAGTCCGATCTATTCGTGGCTTTCCTTCTCCAACATGTCACCCCTAAGTTCCTGGTGTCCACCTGTGCTTGAGAAAGATTGTATGGGAAAACAAATCATTCTAAGGCGAAAACGAATTATACGCGGACCAAGTCGCGGGCAAAAGCTAGTACTAAATAAAAGCGCGGCGCGCAGTGGGGGATTCGTACCTACTGCTACTGGTCCTAGTTTAGAACGACTATCCTGTACTGTGAGTTAGGAGGGGTCGTATTTTTATAGGAAACTCGCGGCACTTTTAGGGCGAGGCAGTTTTTCAGCGGTACTTAACTTAGAAACTATTGGACCTATCTTTTTCAAATATATTTTCGGTGAAAGTATTTAATAAGAAAAAAACCATGTACATAGTGCCCATGAATTTTTTCATATTTTTTGATTCCACGGTTCGAAAGTTTATGGAGGCACACAATTATTGAAACTTTTGGAGCGATATCTCCGATTATATTCAATAAAACTGCTGAGAAACCTCATATTTATTTTCAAAGATCGATCGATTGATGTGCCACGTTTTAACCTAGAATTATTATTTTTTCAGTTACTTGTATGAACTGCCCCCATTTTTTTAATGTTTTGGTTATTTTATTACGTAGCGGCTTACAAAACATCTTTAATCCGAATTTTATTTCTTTAATTGTTGTGTGTAGTTTTTGATTAAAATGCCTATGAGATACGGACAGACAGACGGACATGACGAAACTAGAACTACGTCGTGCTTTAGGATGTAAAACTACGAGTGTTGATTAGTAGGGTTACTATTGCTCGTGGCAAGATCTCTCCGGACTTCTAAAAAAATAGGTAGGTACCTCATTGTCTTTCATTTTGCGTTTTCTGGGTTCCGTACCTCAAAAGAAAAAAAACGGAACCCTCATTACGCTCGTTTCTCACAGGCGTGGTATAAAAAAGGATCACGCGTGTGTCTATCCGTCCGTCTGTGACAGCCAATTTGTTCCGAAGCCATAGGACCGGTTGAGTTGAAATTTGGTACCTACAGATATGTACCTAAGTCGGTGACCCAAAGATGGACGTGTAACGTATAGCACAGTAACAGGAGCAAATATTTAAAAGGACGCTTCCTTAGTTCGGCAGTAACTCCGTGTTCCAATTTTTCTTTTTTTTTTACAATTCTGAGAAGTTTTGATCTCAATTTATGACTACACCCCGTTATCTAATGCTCAGTTTGGGGGCAAGTGATGGGGCAGTTGCGATAATCAATATCGATAAAAAAATAAGTTGAGTTACTCACTTTTAATAACATATAAATAGATCTGATTCATACTTAACAGAGCTCTGCTATAGTGTTTTTTTTAAATTGTTATGAAATAAAAAACTTTTATTTATTTTTTATTTATTATACGTTTCATAATAAATTAACAATATTTTTTCCATATTGCATGACGTCAAACTTCGTCGCCTGCTTTTGAAAATCCATTTCAAAAATTAAAATGATTTTTCGACCTCGACAGAAGTAACTGGCAAAAACTGTAGTATTTTGTAATGCTCTATGCAACTTTTGTTTACAACGCTGTTATCAATTTGAACTTTCTTATTTTCTAACAAGTGATTTATAATATTTACAGATTTAAAGCCCAGATTTTTATTTAATAATGTTTGTTAAAATTATTTTCGAACCGTGAGATCTTCGAGAAGACAAGTCCGGTTGCCAGTTTTGTTGCACTTTTAGCACCACCCAGGGGTCACGTGTAGGGTAGCGACCCCCCTTTGTCAAGTGAGTGGGCAACTTGACTGTTAGAAGTTCTTAAGTCAAGTTGCCCACTCACTTGACAAAGCAACAGCCGGCTTAACGTGCCTTCCAAAGCACGGGAGCGCTCAGTTAGTAACCACTCAAAGCGGTCACCCATCCAAGAACTGACCTGCGCCCACATTGCTTAACCTCGCTTACCGCACGCGGTTCGCCGGCACCGCTGGGCCACGAGCGCTCCAATATGTTTGTTAATTTTACATGTATCAGTTTCCCTTTATGGTGCTGCCTCGAAAATAAATGCCATACGATTATTATTTTAACAAAAAATAATCATCGTATGGCATTTATTTTCGAACCGTGAGATCTTCGAGAAGACAAGTACGGTTGCCAGTTTTGTTGCACTTTTAGCACCACCCAGGGGTCACGTGTAGGGTAGCGATGGGTACTCCCTACGGACGTGGTGCAACTTCCACCCCCCTTTGTCAAGTGAGTGGGCAACTTGACTGTTAGAAGTTCTCAAGCCGCCCGAAGGCCTCTAATTTGTCTTAACGACTGCTGTCATAGACAACAGCCGGGATCAACGGCTTAGCGTGCCTTCCAAAGCACGGGAGCGCTCAGTTAGTAACCACTCAAAGCGGTCACCCATCCAAGAACTGACCTGCGCTCACATTGCTTAACCTCGCTTACCGCACGCGGTTCGCCGGCACCGCTGGGCCACGAGCGCTCCAATATGTTTGTTAATTTTACATGTATCAGTTTCCCTTTATGGTGCTGCCTCACTAATGAAATTTTATCTTCAATATCATGCACAATAGACAATGACTGTTTCAACGACAACTTGGGATCTTCTAATTTTGTAATGCATATGGATAAAATTGTGAAATGGGTGTGTATAAAATTAATTCCGTCTCTTAAATCATTGTACGTCGACAGCAGTCGCTGTGCTTCAGATATAGCGGCGGCGTCAGTGGCATTAAAGATTAAAACGACGTCTTTTACTAAAAAAAAAATGATAATAGCATAAAAGCATACCATCTCCACGACGAGTTTTCATTATTTAAATTTTTGCGTTCATCTTCCTGCAATATTGACGTAATTCATCAATATCAAATACAAGATTCGCCATGCTTTCTCACCGTACTGTAGGTACATATGAATGATTGTCAAAAGAATTTGTTGAAATGTCAAAGGAACAGAGAAGTAGATTTGAAAAATATTTGAAGACACGAAAAAGGTTTTATAACATTAAAGAAAAATACTTCTTATTTCTTTACAAAATTGAAGAAACCTACTGCTCTTTGGTTCTAGGAAACGGGACTTAATCATGTACCTGTAAATTATTTTTAACTATAATATTCCCCTGAAAAAATAAGTGATCCCTGTGAAGTAGTGGAAGAGATCCCTTATAGGGATAAGCTCGCCTTTGTACATTGTTTCTGTATCAACTGTGTTGTAGCTTGTTTTATGTACAATTAAGTGTACTACTACACCTGCTACTAATATTTACCCCCGAACTTAAACGGTTTATACAACACTATAGGCAGGGTATACCCTGCTATAGGCACCTAGTTCCTAATAAGTCGTCTCTGTACGATTCTATAATTTGTCACCGTCATATCTGATGAAAAATCTGGAATGAATGTCTAGAGCATTCATAAAATAAGAATTTTATTTTGACAAACAACACTTTATAGATTATTATGAATCGACTAATAATGTGAAGCAACATCAGCATCACTATTTGCACCCAAACTGAGCACTAGATAACGGGGTGTATTTATGACCTCCTAGTAATGGATCTTGATTCCACGAGATTGTAAGGCGCTCAATGCAGTTTTTGGGGTAGTATAAAGTTATGAGTCATAATAGTTTTTGATTTCTTTTATGTTAAATAAAAGGTATCTTGGATATGTATTTCTTGTTTTAAAAAATGTGTTTTTATAATATATAGGTATAGATATCAGTTCAGAAGATAAATTAGCCAAATAAAATCAAATGGGACTACTTGGAAATAATTCCTGGCTCGCTCAATAGTAGACCGTTACTTTTTTTTGCTGCTGTTACAGGACAGGACTATATTGCCTGATATACTTATCAAATAAACTGTCTTAATGTGAGAAACTCAATTTTTTTAATAAATATTTCATTTATAATTTTGGAGACAAGTGATTTGAGAAAATAGACGATCTCCGAATCTACAAGGCCTAAAATTTTGAAAATGAATACACAAAATACTTTTCCTATAGATTACAGGTAAACCTGTAAAAAGTCCTAGGTTTAATAGTTTTTGAGATATCGATATAATGTGAATTTCCTATGAAGATGCGACTTTTTGATTCGAAGTACAGGATAGTGGTTTCACATGTGGAGTGGTAGTGGTGGGAATGGAGCCCTTCATTGTGCGCGGTCCGAAACGCACTTGGCTGGTTTATTGGCTACAAAAAATATTTCGTGCTCGCTACGCTCGCGTATTCATTTATTGTGTAATGTCCTGATGGCCCGTCTGCCAATCCCCCCCTTACAATTTCTACATCACGTATACTGTTTTTCACGTAAGAAGAGTCCGGTGACAGCTGTCAACCCAGTACAAATTATGTCATTATACGTCAAAAATGACATATTTTTGTACTGGGTTGACAGCTGTCACCGGACTCTTCTTACGTGAAAAACAGTATAATCATGCCTCTACCACTATTACTTATTCTGTGCCATACCGAAATGAAAGTAAAAGTTCTTTTTTCCAGTTTAATTGGTAAGCACGTATTACAAACAAAACAGAGCTTCGAGGGCAACGACTCTTTCAACAAAGGTAAGATTAAATATATTTCTATAAACCAACAGAAGCCAAAATGATATACAGTACTCCAAATTTTAGGTATGGAGTCCGTAGCAGCAGCGATGTTGGTAGAGCAGCAGCAACCATTGAACGTAGAAGATGTATCTACAGTTTTAATGGACATGTTACTGATTGGAGTAAATACGGTAAGATTCGACCATTCTCTTTCTAGGGTTCCGTAGCCAAATGGCGAAAACGGAACCCTTATAAATTCGTCATATCTGTCCGTCCGTCCGTATGTCAGTGTCACATTTATTATATTAGGTACGAGCTGTTGCCCGCGACTTCTCTCCTATTGGTCGCAGCGTGATGTTATATAGCCTAAAGCCTTCCTCGATAAATGGACTATCCAACACAAAAATAATTTTTCAATTCGAACCAGTAGTTCCTGAGATAAGCGCGTTCAAACGAAAAAAACTCTTCAGCTTTATAGTACGAGTATTAGTAGGTATAGATTAGGTAGAACCGCTACAGATGCAAGTGCTGCCAAAAAAATATTAAATTATGGTTTTTGAATTATCTTTGAAAAACTGTCTTGCTCAAACAAAAGGGCGTAAGATGTAAGCATACGACCTTTTTTGATTCAATTTATTGTAGTGATTTTAAATATGGACTAGTAAGTGTCGCTACGGGACCCTTCTTTGTGCGTCACTTGGCCGTTTTTTTATTATTGTGGAGAACAGCAAGAAGCAAACATACCCTTCTTTAGGATCTCGAATTTAACTTATTTCCTATGGCTCGTCCTAATGTTAACAGTATTAACACGATCTTAGCTGTATTTTTTAAAATATTTCTTTTAATTATATCGGTCGTCGGTCTGACGGTCTAAGATGTGACAATTAAGTGCTATAATCCTTGCTTGACGTATTGACGTGTCTTGTTGATTAAATTCAGCATAATATTAACTTGTGTAGCCAAGGGCGCCGCCTAGACATTCAAAATGCACTAGACTGTACCCACAATACATACTTACGTCACTGTCACTCTCCCCCTCTGGGGCATCGGCTGGCGTCGCTCTTGTGTGGCGGCGTTCATTAAGTACGTCATTAGTTTTGGTCGATTTTTGACCCCTCCCCCCTAAAATCATCCCAGCATCATAATAGTAACACCCTCCCCCCCTACCTAAAATAATGATGTCATTTAAAAAAAAACTACGATTGAAATCAATTTTATATTAAAAAACCATTTTAACGATTTATTTATGTGTTACTAGTCAAATTAACATTGTATAGGTATAGGCTGACTCTAAACTAAACAGTTCTTGATATCGTAGGAGATGTTCTACCTATGATAAAGAATTCCCATGGAACCCATCTCCGGAAATCCAAAAAAAGCCGCTTCCCCCTACATGGTTTAATATTTATTTTTTGTAGGGACGTAAAAATGGTTTTACATTTCAGTATCATGGGTAGAATAAAACCTTTAGACCTAATAATTAACACTTATTCAAGAATTATTTTAAAACAATAAGAAAGTAAGCCTTTTTAGGGTTTCGTAGTTTTTTTTATACCACGTCGGTGGCAAACAAGCGTACGGCCCGCCTGATGGAAACAAGGAACCCTTATTAGTTTCGCCATGTCCGTCTGTCTGTCCGAGGCTTTGCTCTGTGATTGTTCGTGCTAGAAAGCTGTTATTTGGTATGACTATAAAAAACAATAAAACTGATAAACCTTACCTCCCCTACACGTAAAGTGGGGATGAAGTTTTTTTTCTTCTCCCCTATGGTGTGGGGTGTGGTTGGATAGCTCTTTCAAAATGAGTAGAGATCTCCATCAATTTTTTTTGATAAAGTGAATATTTTCGGAAATATTCACTCCAAAATAGGGCATGCAAATTTCCCGGGAAATTTCATACAAATCGGAACCGGGACTGCAAACCCTACTCCAAAAGAAAAAAATGAAAGTAAAGCTTAATAAAGAGTTTCAAGGAAAACTATAGCGGACATGATCAGTTGAGTTTTTGAGTTATATTAGTCGTATGAAATGCTGCGCAAGTATTCCCTTTTGCTTGTTATTGCTTTATTTAAAGAGTGCATTGCTTTATTTAGAGATTCACTTTTGAATAATAATCATAATATGTTTTTGATGCCATTCTCCGAAATTGAAATAACGAATATTATTATGTCTCTAAATAATACTACCTAGTTGGTTACTAAGTTCTGTTACTCGATTTGCAAACTCTTTTCTTGCATTAAAACAAATGTTACCGAAAAAATAAAAAATGACATATAATGGCGGGTTGTCAGTTATAATTTTATAGCACACACAACACTTATCTCGTCATATTTATAATGGATTGGGGTCTAAAAGAAAATCGTGTCGCTGTAATTGCGTTGCACAAATGCGGGCATCCGCCAAACGTGATTTTGAAGTTGCTTCAAAATCTGAAAATCAACAAACAATTCGTTTATCGTACCATTAATAGGTACAATAGTACCCTGAGCTTTGATGACCGCAAGAGGTCTGGAAGACCCCGCACCGTTCGGACCCCAGCTCTAATAAAGGCAGTGAAGGCGAGAATCGCAAGAAACCCCGTTCGGAAGCAAAAGTTGTTGGCAACTCAGATGTCTGTGAAGAGAAGCTCCCTTAAAAAAGTTATCAATCAAGACCTTAGACTACACGCTTATCGTAGACGGAAAGGTCATTTGCTTAATGGACGATTGAAGACTATGAGGCTGAATAGAAGTCGCGTGTCGCGTGCTACTGAAGCGGTACGCACAAAATGGCCACCGAAATATATTATTTACAGACGAAAAAAATTTTACCATTGAAGAATGTTGTAACCGCCAGAATGAGAGAGTGTATGCAAAAAACAGTCAAGAAGCGAGTGTAGCTGTTCCGAGAGTGCAACGAGGCCATCATCCCTCTTATGTCATGATTTGGTTAGGTGTGTCATACTCAGGGTTAACACAGGTCCATTTCTGTGAAAAAGGTGTCAAAACTGGGGCTAAAGTTTACCAGGAAACCGTTCTGGAACCAATAGTGAAGCCTTTAAGCCACTCTCTATTTCAAAACCAGCCCTGGGTCTTTCAACAAGACTCAGCCCCTGCACATAGTTTCGAAGCAACAAAATTTACTTCATTGCCCACGAAGACTGGCCTTCCTCCAGCCCGGACCTCAACCCCCTGGATTATGCTATATGGCAGGTTATTGAGGAGAAATCCTGTGCTAAACCCCACAAAAATCTTGACTCCCTCAAGCGGGCCATAGTCAAGACAGTGACGGAATTAGATATGACAACCGTGCGTGCCGCTATTGATGACTGGCCTCGTCGTCTGAAGGCCTGTGTTCAGGCCCAAGGAGGTCATTTTGAATGAAATTGACAAATGTAAATCCTGATTGTGTGTACTTCATTTTTATATAATTTCTTTAACTTTCGTTAGTATATTTTATGTAGATAAGGATTATTACAGTAACATAACTTAGTAACCAACTAGGTAATGCGGTAGGATTTGATGAAATTTCTACGAATGTCATAAAAAAATGTAAATCTGAACTCAGTGGAATCAGTGCACATTTAGTTAACTCTTCCTTCGAATGTGGCGTCTTTCCAGAACTGCTAAAAATCTCCATTGTGAAGCCATTGTTTAAAAAGAATGACAAGAAAGATATGGGAAACTACCGCCCTATAACTTTAATTCCCATTTTTGCCAAAATTTTTGAAAAATGTATGTACAAACGACTCATGAATTTCCTAAATAAGTTTAAAATAATAAAACTAGAGCAAAATGGCTTTCAAAAAAATAAATCCGCGACACTAGCTAGCTTTAACCTTATTCATCACATTGTAAAATGTGTAGACGAAAAACAACTCACTACTGCATTATTTCTAAACATGTCAAAAGCATTTGACTTTGTTGATCACTCGCTACTTTTAGAGAAGCTAGAACAATATGGCATAAGAGGTCTTGCGCTCAACTGGTTAAAAAGCTACTTAAAAAATAGAAAACAATTATGTGTGGAAATCGCTAATCTTAATGATCTCAATATAGAAACTGGTTACAGATCTGAATTTAAATGTAATTACTTTGGTGTTCCGCAAGGCAGTGTACTTGGACCTTTACTATTTATCATTTATATAAATGAACTGCCTGACATAATACCATATAAATCGATTATGTTTGCTGATGATATATCTTTTATAGTAACATCCAAAAGTAATAAAAATATTGAGGAACATGAACGCAAAGTAAACGATGCACTTGAAATTGTTATAAAGTGGTTGGAGAGACAGAATTTACAAATTAATATTAATAAAACCAACTATGTACAATTTAACTCAAAACGAGGTGAAAATGTTCGGCTTAATTTGAACTATGCAGGTACTAAAATACAGGAAAAGCAAAGCGTAACTTTTTTGGGAATTGTTTTGGATAAACATTTGGACTGGCAAGCACAAATAGAAAAAATCCGGTGTAAACTAAATAGATTCGTATATGTATTACGTAGGCTAAGACGTATTTCAGGGTCACAAGCCACTTTAGCCGCATATCATGGGTATGTTAGCTCAACTTTGAGATACGGGCTTATTTTGTGGGGAAACTGTACAGATTCCAGCATTGCATTCGTAGCTCAAAAAAATGTATACGTGCGATTTGCGGTGTAGCCTCATATAAATTATGCAAGCCACTTTTTACGAAACTTAATATACTGCCTTTGCCTTGCTTGTATATACTGGAAATGTGTATGTTTGTTAAGAGACATATGTATTTGTTTAAAACAGCCGGAACAAATTCTACCAGAAACCAACGAAACACTGGGCGGTTGGTTTATAATAGGGATTGCAGAAAAACCCGAAACCGATAATTCGGCTTTGGAACGGTGAAACTCAAAACCGTGTTCGAATTTCGGTGATAACTCGGAACTTTCGAGTTTTAGTTTTACCTTACAAATTGTAGGATTTTACTGAGTTTAGTATCATCTGACGCAGCTATAGTCAGTGTACCCTGCTATAGTGGGTTTATGGCTAAGGAATAAGGATCTTTCTGAGCAATTGCACTAATTGTACATCTGCTTACTTCCTATACAGATTTGTACCTATGATTTCTTTTAAATTGTGTTTTGATTCATGTACCGTCAATATGTAACCATTGAACGACATGTACAGAGAAGGTTACCAAATTACCAATATGTATTGTATACATATATATAGTTACAAAAACATGTATACAGACTTAGTACGTATGAGAAAAAGTCGAAGTAAAGGTACCACTTTGGCCGCATCTATATCTATTTTATACATAGTATAACAACCGGCTAAGTGCGAGTCGGACTCGCGCACGAAGGGTTCCGTACCAGAAAAAAAACGCCAACAACTACTCTGTTGTATGGGAGCCCCCCTTCATTATTATTATTATTTTGATTTTAGTAGGTATTTGTTGTTGTAACCACAATAAAAATACATAATCTGTGCAAATTTCAACTGTCTAGCTATTACGGTTCTTGAGATCTGCCTCGGCGAGTGGTAGCCATCAAAAAGGGCTAAAATATCACGTTTTTTGTATGGGAGCCCCCCTTAATTATTGTTATTATTTTGTTTTTAGTAATTGTTGTTATAGACACAACAGAAATACACCACCACCATATCAGCCCTAGGACGTCCACTGCTGGACATAGGCCTCCCCCAATGTCATGGGGGGTAAATGCCATAATCGCCACGCTTGGCATGCGGGTTGGCGACCAGAAATACACAATCTGTGATAATTTCAACTGTTACTACGGTTCTTTACGGACTAGCTATTACGGTTCTTGAGATACAGCCTGATAACAGACGGACGGTCGGACGGACAGCGAAGTCTTAGTAATAGGGTTCCTTTTTTACCCTTTGGGTACGGAACCCTAAAACTAAGTTGCGAAATACTCGCCCGCTTACTCCTGCCAAACTACTGAACCGATTTTAACGTGGTTTCCACCAATGGATAGAGAATTCTGGAGAGTAGGTTTACCTCTCAATCGGTGAATATTCCTTCAGGAACTTCTGTGTTTTTATTCCCAGCAAATTAATATTACGGTTATTTTTAAACACTTTTACGTAGCTTAAGTGTACCTGTGCGAAGCCCGGGCGGGTAGCAGCTACCCGCCCGGGCTTCGCACATTCGGCTATTCAACTAAACACACTTTTTTAATCTTTTTTATTAGGTATTTTCTTTTTTACTAGCTGCTAGTGCCTATCATACCTACACATTTTTGACCTTAAATTTAGGTACCTACATCTCAGGTTAGCTCTAGATAGGTACGACCATGTTTAGCCCTGATCTGGACATTATCCTGGTTACAGCCAGATTATGAGCTGGGACACAGTAGCAATCACGACGACTCTACAGCATAAAATATACCTTTATGATCTATTTTCTACTTTACTAAAAATGAAAACAAAATATAAAAAATACCTAATAAAAAAGATTAAAAAAGTGTGTTTAGTTGAATAGCCGAAAATTGAACTGATTCGAATCATTTTACATACTAAATACTGTGTTGTGTTCGATAGTATTGAAGGCAAGGTCTAGATCAGATTGGATTGGTCTGATCGGTGAATCTTTGAAAACCGACGAATTATATTCGAACTCAAAAACGGTGAATAATCGGCCGGTTTCACCGATACCCGGTTTTCAAGTTTACCGATTACACACCCTAGTTTATAATTATGTTCCAAGGACAGCTTTATACTCAAACTTCTGCTTTGTCATGTGCATGAAATTTTTTAATAAGTTACCACAATGTATACAAGAGCTAACTTTAAATAGATTCAAGCATAAGTTAGTCAAGTTTATAACTGAAAAAAATTACTACAGTGTGAAAGATTTCCTGTGTAAAAATATAGATCAATAATGTTTGAAAAATATTTGCATGCTAGTATTATAGTACAAAATAGCAGAATGAGCTACCTATTGTCACATACCACCTAAGGACACTGATGTAACTACTTATTCTTTGCAAAATAAAATCTATCTATCTAAAGTAGGTAAGTTCATTGGGCAACTACGGAACCCTACGCTGAGCATGGCCCGACATTTCATGGCCGATTTTTGAAATAGACTATAATTATTGACCGAGCGCAGTGAAGGTCTCCGTTTCAGCTTCGGTAAAAAAGCTTTCGTATGTCCAGCTGTCCCGCTATCCGGCTGTTCGGCTGTTCTTCTCTAAAGGTCGCATTTCTCAACCGACTCTCGTGAAATTTTATGATCAATTGAGGAGGTTCAATAATTATATGGAATTCTTTTGTCAGACCAGTTCTTGAATTTTGGATTCGAAAACTGAATAGACAACGAAATTGAATACCTATATAACTATCGACTTCATGAGGTCTACAGCTCACGGCGCCACTCTAGTTCTAGTGGGTAGGTATTTTTTGTAATAGTTACAAAAGTTAAAAAAAATATATTTTTTTACTTTTTGAAGATGCGAGAAATGATGTCATCTTCGAATAGACCCGCCCCCCCTCCTGCGTCATGCATGCTACTATCATCCAATGTCCAGCCTCCCCCCCCCCCCCACCCCTAATTTGAGATGACGTAATTAATGAACGCCGCCTGTGTAGCTAGTGGCCTAGTGGTTCAACCATGCGGCGGTCGTCGATTCGAATTCCGACTCTACCAATAAGTTTTTCGAAACTTTTGATATTTAACCCGTAGGGCATGCAAATTTCCCGGGAATTCCCGGGAAATTTCATACAAATCGGAACCGGGACTGCAAACCCTATTAACCCGGATCATTTTTCACCACCACGTTCGCTTTCAAACCGCCTCCGCCGCCCCGCAATGAAGCTGCGCCGCGCTCTGTGCGTTTCAAGCTTTAACGTGAACTTTTCGGTGAAGGAAAACAACGTGAAGCATAATGCATACTTCTGTACTGCGATGAAATTCAAAGGCGTATGTTAAGTCCCCAACCCGCAATCGGCGAGCGTGGGGATTACTGCTCAATCTCTCTCGTATCGTATATACGCTGATGATGATTAACTTGTTTAACCCTTTGAACGCCTTTCTTCTTACACGCAAACTCATTTTCCATAAGCGGTGACTTTGACAACGTACGGCATAACATAACACCTAGTCGTTAATGGCGTCGTATGCACAACATGCAACAACTTTAGGTGTTCATGTCGTTCAAAATGGTTAACCAGTCGATGTAAATAATTAACATACCTCATTATTTTCAAGATTTCGACATCAACGTCATTCCTGCTATACCATTTGGCGAAACACCAAAGAGCACAGAACATACTATCCCAAGAAATAGACGGTGTAGTAACCAGCGACTTGACGAGCGTGCAGAAGATGAAAGATAGCACTCCCTATCTCCAAGCCTGCATTAAAGAGACATTGAGGTACCTACAGATTCAAACCAGTTGCATGGTCTCCGTTCCCATCGCGCACTAGAATTTTCTGTTCTTGAAAAAAGTAGGTCAGATTAGCTCTGGCTTACCTACGACACAGATCAAAGAATATCTTATTCGTATAATGTATTGTCATCAATCATAGGTACACACCGGTGATGGCAATTGCACGCTGCACAGTTCTCGGCCTCGTGTTTTGACTTATGATCTGAGGTTTCGTCTGTTAACTCATGCCTGCTTACTAATTGTAATTTTACTATTATAAACGTAACTACTAGGAGTACGTAATCAATTGGAGGGCCAAGTTGTAGGTTTGTGAATAACGGCACTTTACCTAAACTTAATTATAACCTCAGCTTCGCATTTTACGACATATACACCCATGATGACCCTTACTCCTTGATTTAATTGGGTTGGTCAACAAGATAGAAGTCGGATATGACCTCTAATACTTGTAATAGTGTCCTACAATACTAATAGTTTAATGTTGTTCTGTTTTTAGGTTGGTACCTCCCATGCCAATAGTTTCCAGGATTCTTCCCAAAAATGTAATATTGGATAAATACAAGTAAGTATTTGATTTAAGAAACTGTCCCTATATTCGATATTCATAAATGGAATTCATGTTTTTATTTTTTCAGCATCCCAAAGGGTACTCTAATAATTATGGCCAACCAAGATATGGGCCGGAAAGAGAGTAATTTTGATGATGCAGAGAAATTCTACCCGGAGAGGTGGCTGAAGGAGGAGTCCCGAGATTACCACGCGTTTGCTTCCATCCCCTTTGGTCATGGACCAAGGAAGTGCCTAGGGCAGAACATGGCTGAAGCTATGATGTCTTTGCTCACAATTCAGGTGATTTATTACACTGTTCCTATTCTAAACAATACTTTAAAAGCCATAACAAAGTAACTCAAGTAGGTAAAGCGGTATGACACGATTCTGCATGAAAGCTTACTTTGACCATCTGCGACAACTTTTCGTTTTCGATTAGGCGCCGTAGGCGTCCAAAAGATTCGTTTGCCAAAGTCATCAACTCGTCATCTTGATTGTTTCAGATTTTGAAAAAGTTCAAGCTTGAATATCACTATGGAGATATCAAGCCAACAAAAAAATTCATTTGCAAACCAAACAAACCCCTCAAGATAAGGTTTATCGATAGAAATAATTCGTAACATGTCACATATTCTATACATGTATGTGGAAGATAAAAATAAAACTTAAAATTACACAAAATCTCTAGGTCATCTTCCCAACTCGATTTTATTATTGTTGTCTGCTTTGGTCTTATTGCGTTCCTATTCAAAGGCTATTTTTTCCGCTAGAGCTAAGCTTTTTATGCAAATTGGCCATACAGTCCAAAGTGGTGTGGCTTGAATTGAAACGTAACTTGGCAAAGAAATAAAAGCAGCACAAAAGTAAGGAAGTTGACATAGGTGTCATGTGGGCCTAACGCACTTTTACCGAAATAATTCCCCTATTCCCTTATCAGTTGAACTACTGGGAATTTCCTTCCTAATAGAGGTTCGTTAGAGCCGGGCGCCGGGCCAAACTGCTGCGTTGCGTTGAAGTCGTCGTAGCGGGTCTCTATTGTTATATCAAAAAAATATTGACAAATTATCATTTCGCAAACAATTTTCCGCAAATTTTCATTTTCCAAATTATTATTTGGCAAATAAACTCTTGACAAATAATTATAATACAAACCTAATGTCTGGCAAGTGAACAGTTAGACAATGACTCGCTTACCAACTAGTACTTTAACCAAATTTCAAGTAGTCAAATGTTTCAGTTGGAAAAACATATTTTACGCAAAATATAATAAGGCTAATGATTTGTATCGTCATTTTCAATTAACCATTTCTATTTAGTCTACTTCTTAGTTGTGGACAATGCATTTGCATCTTTTTTTCAGTTATGCAGAAAATACAAATTTAATTGCAATGTTTTTGTTATGTGGGTAGCGTGTAAATCATAAAAGTCGCTCAATATCGGTGGTTAACTAATCCACGCGTCACACTGAGTTTCGTAGCGGATGTGTGTAGCGGAAGCAAGCAAGCAAAGTTTTCCCGCTCTTTTATAAAAAAAATACCCTCGAAGACGAAAGCGGGAGCAAAGCTCACGCTTTCGTCTTCTAACCTATCCGCGATCCGAGTCGGTTTTGCCACTAAGTTCCTGTATAACACAATAACTCTTAAGCTTTTCTGCTTTAATAATCCATTTGATAAAAGACCACATACCACAATATTATTTCCCGTAGTAATATTTTTGTCTTAATACTTTTTGTCAGAACAATTCATTTAACAAAATATTTATTGTCTAAAGATTTTCTGCTTTAATGAAGTATTTGGTAAAAGACCAAATGCCTGAACGTTATTTTCCGTGATAATATTATGTTAAGTAAAAACTTGTCCAAATGAAAATGTGCCTACTAAAATTATTCCAAAGATTGCATTACCAAACGTAACAGTTGCCAAAATTTGTTTGGGTAATGAAATTTTACCAAAATAACTTTGGCAAAACGGCAGGATCCCCGTCGTAGCGTCTACGACGTTTTATTTTACATATACTTCTTATAACATGCCACATTAAATCAAACAAGCAATCAATTAAGACAAACCGCCCAGAAATAAGACGAGCCCCGCCTCCGTCGACTCCAACAAGGAACTGTTTTCGGAATGACACCACATGCATTTTTTCATGACAGGCCAACCGTAAGTGGGCATGGTTGGACAGGCAGGAAAAAATAATATGTAAAAAAACCGGCCAAGTGCGTGTCGGGTCACGCACAGAGAAGAGTTCCGTACCGACACCTCCTAATGTACATTTAAAACCACTATACAATACAGTAAATCAAAAAAGGACGTATCTTCATAGGGAAGTCACGGCACTTACGCCCTTTTATTTGGAGAAGACAGTTTTTCAGCAATAACTCAAAGACCGTTAAACCTTTTAGAAACCTCTGTCATTTTTGAAGGCCTATCCGTTGATGAAAAAACATTTTTGACCCCCGTTACTTGTATGCTCCCTCCTGTATAACATTTTTTTCGTAATTTCACAATCATATTTCTGTAGTGGTTCATAGCGAGTAAATCGGCTGTGACATACGGACGAACGGACAGACACGTCGAATTTATAAGGGTTCCGTTTTAGCTATTTAGGCTACGGAACCCTAAAAATTGCTTAAGTAAATCTAATGCAGTAAGTTTATTGGGAAGGAAAATCCCAGTAGTTCAACTGGTAAGACTACTGGGAATAGGGGAAATAATTAGATAATAAAAAAAATTTGTATAGCGGATCGTGGTTAATGAGACAAAAAAAAAGAAACGCGACGATTGTTACCAAAGAAAGAATATCCGTGAAGAATGAACGAGATATTATTCACAATTTCAAAAAGGTTATGTTTTGTATAAGATATTTAAAAGAAGTGACTAAATACGTAAACCAAACAATTTACAGAAATCTTAACACATATCTTCCTGGACAAGATATTATATAGCTTTATTGCACTTTACTAACGTTCATTTATGTTTCGTCAAATAGTAAATGTACTTTCATTTTTGTCACTTCTATTAAACATCATTTTAGTGTGTCAAAGGGGCAATTAAAAACTATTTGAATTATAAAATTATATGCCCATGGACTAATTTAGGCATAATTTAACTCTAGATGATGTAATTGATGTAAGACAATGTTCGTTTCATATTAATTTATTTCACAGTCAATGTAACTTAGACTAAATTGGATATACTGTGCAGTAAATGTTATAAAATAAAATGTATTTTTATTTGTAACTAAAACAATAAAATTCATGCTTCTGGCCAAAATAGTACATAATTCATCTTACTTCTGACAATAATAGTACGTATAACGATGCAAGTGGAGAGAACAGGAAATTAGAAACGGGTGGTGATAAATTAAAACACGACCGAAGGGAGTGTTTTAAATCGACACGAGTTGAGAATTGCGTCAGCAAACCGAAGGTGAGTGATGTACCCGCCGTTTATGTTGATGCCTAGCCTTCTCCAGTCGTCGATGACGAGCATCATACTTAAGTCCTCCATGGTCTCAGGCAAGACAAAGAGACATTTGATATAAACATCATAGTTGTCATTTGAATAAAGTTTTTTATAAGTCTCAGTGCTGCGAACTGAGGGCCTACCACAAATCAAAAACAAAGTATTTCCCTCTCTGTCGCTCAAATATAAAAGTGCGACATAAAGGCAGATATCGTTTTCGGTTCGCGGTACAGGGTTACAGGCCCTGCATTCAACTCAAACTTGACACAATTTTATTGATACAATATTTGAATGTGTCAACACCTGAGACATGTGTCGGGATGGACTTCGTCCCGGCGGGGGACTATGATTCAAAATGAGAACCAGCAGCTATTGCTGCTGAATGTATATGCAGAAAGTGTTGAAGTGAAGAGGGTTCCACTTGATGACAAGAATAACTACTTCTGCCAAGTGTACTTTTTTATACATATTGTATTTTATTAGCCCACCACACAAAAAGAGACGGGTGTTATAAGTTTAACGTGTCTGTCTGTCTGTGGTATCGTAGCTCCCAAACAGATGAACCGATTTTCGTTTAGTTTTTTTTGTCAGATAATTTTATCCCAAGTGTTCTTAGCCATGTTTCATGAAAACCTGTTCAGCCGTTTTTGAGATATTGAGCTTTGACATGAAAATGTCGCAGGTTTTTCAACATTTCTAAGCTGTAGTTATAGCAAATAGTGTTAAAGTGTACACATTGTATAATTGTAGAAAAGAGTGTATAAATTTTTAAAGGGTCGGCAACGCGCATGTGACACCCCTGGAGTTGCAGGCGTCCATAGGCTGCGGTGACCGCTTACCATCAGGCGGGCCGTACGCTTGTTTGCCACCAACGTGGTATAAAAAAAAAAAAAAAAATTGTAACTAGTCAGATTAGATACTGGTGTTAAAAGCTCACATATCTTAGATATAAACCCTGAAACAATACACTCCTTTTTTGACAGTATAGGATTAATTATAAATCTTAATGCTAAATTTACATGGGTTTCACCTTTTTAATGAACCATATAATGTAACTGTACTTGTGTAACTGAACAAATGTTCTATATTATGAATTTATGAATTAAAAAGGGAACTTAACATTTTTCTAGAGAGCTTTTTCAGGCACAGGTGTTACAACCACATACTCTCTACATGTATAGATATACAGGATAGGGAACAAAATAATAATAAGAGCAAAATATTTAACCTGTCAAAATCAACTATCATAAACTTGGGACATAGCCACTATATATGAAACTTGCTTCTTTTAGGATACATCAACTTCATTGATATTGACTCAACTTGATCTGTCAGTCAGAGGGCCTACTGCGAACCGAAAACAAAGTATCTCCTTCTCTGTCACTCGAATATGCAAGTGGGATGATACTTCATTTTTTATTTGTGGTAGCGCCTCTGATACCTGCATCTTTATACAAGGCAATAATGACACAGTAACAAATAATATATTGCATTCTGATAATTTTATTATAAAGAAAACTTAGGTACAACAACAAATAACTGACCTGATAATTAAAGTTTATTTACACTAGCAGTCTACCGATTCCGTCTTGAGAATATGTTCAGATATTTGCCTCTAGTCATCTCTTTAGCCTCTTCTAGCCCAAGTTGATAAGCCATGTCATGCAGCTTCTTCACTTCCATGATGAGGCCACTTGTGGAGAGAGCTGCTAACTCTGTAAAATAGAAAATAAACAACATTTAATCGAAAGCTTACTGAAATATTCTTAAGACACATCAATTGTGAAGTCAAAATAATGTAAATAGCATATTGCCAAACATAACCAAGAAAGTAATTGACATATAAAAGGATGATTGATGAATTAGATACAACATTATCCTAAGGATACGATACTAACAAGAAAAACACTTACGTTGCATTACAACCACATCTTCCTTAGTGAGTCCTCTGCTCCAAGCGGGCGGAGACTGATTGGGGTTCTGGAGCGGTGCGAATTCTGATACTCCGGGAACTGCGAAATCATCAGAACAATTCAACACATTATCGGCCTGCGATGAATTTCCGTTTTCATCACCCATTGTAAATTAAAAGTTTAAAAGCAAGTCGGTTATAACCGAAATGCCAGAAACCAAATCCAATCCAATACGTAATGGACGACGGAATGACAACATCAGAAAATAAACCAAAATCCCGCGCTTTTTGAAAATTATTTTACTTCGGTTATATCGATTAGAAAGCCATAGGTATAATTTTAGACTTACTTTGTTCAGGCCATAGTTCTGGAGATGCACGATCAAGCTTTTCTAGGCTTAAAAGGCTTTCCTCCAGGGACACCAGAGGAATATCGTCGGATGCTGTTTGCCCTAGAACGTAATCATAACATCAACAGAGAACGAAGGTTTGGTACTGCAAGCACAAAAGTAATAATGGACAATCACATGTATCAAGTTATAAAGAAATGAAAGATATAAGTTCTAAAAGAGTGAATTTGGCATGTAATTTGCAAAATAGTCACCTTCCTGTTCCTTGGAGCTCTCTTTCGCGGCCATTTTCCAATTTTGGACAACATTTAATCATAGACTCTAGACTGTCATGGCAGCTAGGCAGGAACGTTAGTGTCCGAATTGGAAATACATAGCAACTTTTTATTTCTATTACCAAAGTAAATAAACCTCGTTTTTCAACAATATCCAGTCCAGTCATTGCAATATTTTTTCTCAAATTCTTGTGTGATTTAATCATTGATATATACAAATTGTCATTCCCTTAGACGAGTAATTTTATTAATTCTTTTTGTAAGTAATTTCAAGGTAATTTCGTATTGTCTCTGAATTTCATTTCTACTACTTTAGTAGATTACTTTTTGTTGTAATTCAGTGGGGTGTGTTACACGTTGAAGCGTGTGACACACTGGAGATTCTGTGCTGGAGCGGCCTGCGGTGGCGGCCGCAATTGTTAGCATTGTCATAGTGTACAACTGGCCGCCACCGCAGGTACGCTTAATATTATCACAATACTGGTGAGTCAATATTATCGCGGTTTTCAAAAATGTTTGGATTTTGTATCAATATTCATAATTAGCACGTGATACGGATCGTGATATGAGTGTATCACGTGATAATAATAACCGTGTAACAGGCCCCAGTGAATTCGGTCACTGTTGTGATTAGTTCGCGACTAAAGCGTGTCACACACAGTCGCGGCCTGCGGTGGCGGCCAGTTGTAAACTATGACAATCAAGGCCTCGTGTGTCTGAATGATTTTTAGGATTATCTTAGTGGGGCCCTCTATTCCCCCTTCAGGTACTGCCGATACCAAACATCGTCATTCCGGTCTAATTCCCTATGAGGTCCCCCGCCGCTATTTTTTGTTTTAGCTGGGTCTTTTGAACCTGGGACCCAGTATCTGGCTTTAAAACATCTAGTTTGGTACGAAGTCTCCTACCCTAAAGTAGTATTGCTGGGCTCTGACCCGTAGTTGGATGCATCGTATTTCTATGATAAAGCAAATAGGTCCACATAGCCTTATTTATATCCTGTTTCTCGTGAATCGCCTTTTTAATCACACGGTTTAACCAGGGTAAACCTTTAATGCTGCATTTACACCCTTGCGGTGGCTTGGCAAGCGTCCACAAGCTCCAAGCTTTGACAAATGCTTGGGTGTTACACGCTTGCGAGTGCGTTAGTTTGTTTTTTTTTCCGGTTAGGCAAGCATGGCAGACTTGGAAGTTGTGTCGGTTTTTACGCTTGGCTTGACATACTTTTGATTTAAAATATAAACATAAACAAAGAAAGCGATGATCGTTACGCGGTCTTATACAGCGCAGCATTAATAAATACGACCGGCCAGCGCACGAGCTCGCGAGCGAGACCAAACTTGCACCAACGTGTAAACGCTTTGCAAACGCTTGCCCAAGCTTCTTTTGATCTGTGTTCAAAGACCGACACTCATCCGTATCGGACCAAGGAAGCAAACTTTACACGCTTGTGCTTGTGGACGCTTGCCAAGCCACCGCAAGGTTGTAAAGGCAACATAAAGCCTTCACAGTTACTTCCTCCAAACCGTTTGAAGCAGGATGATATGGTGCAGAGAAAATGTGCTCTATACAGAGTCCCTGACAAAAGTTTTGCATTTCAGTACTTGAGAACGGTGGTCCATTGTCAGAAACAATCTGATTGAGCAAACCCCACCTACTAAATAACTCGCACAAGGTTAAAATCACTGCCCCGGCTGTTGTGCTAGGCATGTGGGAAACCACGACTACGAGATATGTTTTTCCAAGAATTGGGCCCATGAAGTCCAAATGGATCCTCGACCACTGCCTGTCTGGCCATGACGACATGCTGGGCGCCTACCCAGATTGAAAATTAATATTTAATAAATATTTAAGTGATGTGTATCGTGATATGAGTGTATTGTGTAATAATAATCACAGTGTGACCCCAATAATTAGTAAGTACGTGGTTAATATATATATATATATATATTTTACAATTATTAAAATTATATTTAAGTAATTCGTGTTTCAAAATATACGTGGTTTTAATTTTAGTAGATTTCGCAGCTTTTCAATCATTTCAATGCCAACACTGTGAACACTGTAATTTTTTTTTTCGTTCTTTCTTCCGGTTGACAGCCAAAAGCAAGGTGGGTTATAGCCACATGGTATATTGGTAATTTTGTGAAACTATAGAAAAGTTTGGATTATTTGTGATATCAGAAACGCAAGGTATAACCCAAGTTACCGTTTTGTGCGTTTTCGTTTTATAAGATCTGGTTAACATCTTAAAAAAGTGATAGCGTACTTGAACTGTCATGACACGAGCTTAGATACCATTCTGATCATTTTTGTTAATTTTTTTTATGAAATAATTTCAGCAAAGTTCTATTTTATGTAGTATCCATGTCCAGGCTCCACTACAGTAGTCAGAAATGTAATTTCTGACGTGGGGTAAACAAAGTTTACACCATCACTTTTGAGTAGCATAACCTAACTTTTCTTTGCTTGAGAGGCATACAAGTAATCCTGTCTCGTGGCGTGTATTTCCTGCAGGAGCGCCGTGGATACACAAAACTAATACGGTTAAAATGCGAAGAATTACTCTTATCAATGTTTTGATTGTAAGCAATGCATATTATTGAACATATTTCAGATGCGTTCCGTCACGCTGAAGGATGTTGAACAAGACAAGGTCGTCAAGACCGTCGCTGCCCACTTGAAAAAGTAAGAATTATTCTGTGTATCTGATAAACCCTTGTTCTAGAAACATTCATCAAATTGAAGCTGCCAGTTGCAATACACCTCTATTTAAATATATTATATGCATGACACTGTTGGCGGGTAATACAAATTCTCTGTTGTGTAGCAGACTTGGCCAATTAACAGTGGGAATTTCGCATGTTAAGTAAAGTTTCCAACCAAGGAGTTCTATTAATGACTAATACATTAAAGGGGTTGGGGGCTCTTGCTCCATGTAGATGACTGTGATCAGTGAACTAGGGAAGATTTGTTTTGTTCAAAATTTCTTTTCTCTTTTATTATAGTAACTCATGTTACATGTTTACATACTATATCTCTTACTAATAGAAATGTAGAATCAGATTGTTAAGAATAATATACATTAGAGATGGCCCGAATATTTGGTATTCAGCATATTTTTCAATGTTCGGTACTTGGCTGAATAGTTGGTTCATAAGCCGAATATTTACTGAACCATTTTAAATGTTTTTGTTTACAAGTTGCCACAATGGAATATAATCACTACCTAGTGAAGAGATCAAGACTGTTATTTTACCACTCAATAAGTATGTTTTAGAAAGCTGATAAAGGAATTACATTGAACTGTATAATTCTGCAGAAATGATATGAATCATTCTGAAGTAGAGATAATACTAGTAATCATGTATGATCATGAAATATCACAACCGAGTTTAACACACATTAAATATATTATTATTTTCCTATCCTTTTTTTCCCAAATAAATAAATAAAAAGAAATGAATAAATATTAGGAGTCAATTTTTACACAAATCAAACTAGTCCCATAGTAAGCTCTATAAGGCTTCTGTTATGGGTACTAGTCAACAATATTTTTAATAGATATATATTTAATTACATACAAAACATCCAAGTCTCAGGAACAAACATTTCTCCTCACCAGAGAAACAAATGCCCTTACCAGGATTCAAACCCGGGACCTCTAGCCTTGGAGGCAGTGGCACTACCAACTAGGCTAAACAGGCAAACATATTACAGAATGACTATTCATTAATGTTATTCTGGGCTAACATTACAATTTTAGCCCTTTTCTTTTCTATTAATAATATGTTAGTGCATGTTAAAATGAAATTACCATGGGCTCACTAGGTAACCAACATTTTTATTAGCTACAAGTTAAGGTAATGTTATTTGAAGATCAACAGTTTTATTTGCAAGCATAATTTTCTCTAGACTAAACCAGGTTTGATAAAAAAAGTCTATAGGGTTAGTAAAGTACAATTTAAAGTTTTAGTTAAAATATTACAAATTTGATCCTTAAGAGTAGTGACTATACTAATAAGCACACCAGAAGCCTCCTAAGAGGTAAAGACCTGATGTTTGATAAGAAAATGTTTCCCATTTTACAGGACAGGCAAGGTCAAGGTCCCCGAACACATGGACCTTGTGAAGACCGCTCGCTTCAAGGAGCTGGCTCCTTATGACCCCGACTGGTTCTATGTGCGCTGCGCTGCCATTCTGCGCCACATCTACATCCGTTCCCCAGTCGGAGTCAAGACTGTCACTAAGATCTTTGGTGGCCGTAAGCGCAACGGTGTCACACCCTCACACTTCTGCAGGTAATGTTTTGTGTATGTGATTTAATAACAAAAGATAACTGGGGTTCATTTCGTAACAAATTATAAGTGTTGTGTCTTTCTTGTAAATAGAGCTGCAAAGAGGCTTCCAGTTTAGTAAAATAAATTGTTATGAACTTATGAATTGTACCCAGGTTTGAGTAAGGCTTTTGATTAGAACATTATCTTAGTGGCCAATTTGTCATGCATGATCATTAACTATTTATTTTTACTAGTTTGAAATGTAACTGATTTACTCAAAGCAAACATGAGCTAATGTAGCTAGTTTTACTATCTTGGGAATAAACAATAAAAGACACTGACCTCTACCACATTGGTGCCATCTATTTTGAGCTATTGTGTTAATCAGATGTCTAAGTACTCTACAAAATTAATTTTAGAGAAGATATATCTATCCATTATTTTACTAGTTTCTGGTTTTAATACTTTTGATCCTGTATAATTTCTATGGAGTTCAAATTTATTGAAACATCCTCCATTTCGACAACTAGTTTTGGTTTACGCTTTCACTGTTTTGAAATAAACTCAGATCAAAACTTGCAAATTAATGTTATTTTTTCAAGGAAATTATTTGTTTTTTTTTTTTTTTCCAATAGTAATGTACAACAAAGAAAACTCATGTCCAACACTGTAGTACCAGGGCAACCAAGACTTGCTCGGCATCATTTGTTTTTTCCCGGAGAGCAGGATTATTCCTGAAGATTTGCCTCTTAAACGCACACACTTTTTTTTTTTTATAAGTCCTATTTTATTATCATGGCAGCACATCGAGTTTTCTATATTCCCTTCAACAAACCAAAGGCAATATATGGGAGCTCTTAGGTGTAAGTGCGCTACTTTTCATTCACTCACTGCGGGCGCAAATCATCCACTTTAAACAAGGATTTGGGTCTTTGAGAGCGTTCTCACATGGCGATCATGTTACGCCACTTTCTTGTTGCCGCTCCGCTCGTATGGCACAAGGGTCATAGCGGTGTCCAGCTTCACAGTTGTACTTACTACGAGGTAAACGGTACTAGTAGTTAATGAATTGTACAGTATCGTCTTAATTACACCAAAATTTGACCCAAATCACCATTATATACTTAGAAGATTTTTTCCGGAAAGTTGAAAATGATTCGAAATATTAATAGCATTACAATTGTCAGGAACAGAAGTTTTTATGATATTGGAATATCTAAGGGGCATCTACAATTTACTATTTAAATGAAAATAAACTGTCAAAAGAATATGCATACATTAGAGATTAAAAAAAATGTTAGACACATCTTGTTCAAACCAAGAATCGTTTAAAGTATTGATGTACACAAACTCAATTTTTTCAGAGTTTTAAACTTCATAGAGTTTGGAAATTAAAACTACTTTTAAGCGAGTGAGTGACAAATCTTTATATAGTTACGAAGCTCAGGTTACTTACGCGTCCAAATGGATTAGAAACGTATCTACTGACTTAATTTTCATGCTAAAATACCAACTATTATGATATTGATGATGATGACGTCATAACTGGAAAATGTACTACAGGTTGATTCACGAGAGCTGGCACAAATGAATTGAAGTGACAGGTCTATTCACGAGAGCTGGCAGAAGTAATTGATTGATGAATGATTATTTCTATGTGTGCATCACAAAATGATAAAATACTTAGTCGGCTCATAAGTTCTGTCACTGGCCTTTAAAATTTAAATTTGGAACTCCTAAAACAAAAACCGTTGTGCATTTGAATCTTGAATCTTTTTTAAATATTTGAGTAGTATAATTTTGCAATTTTCTGTTTTCTTTAACATGGAGTGGACGCTTAAAAATAGCCGTACCGCAATAATTGCACTATATCGTTGTGGACACTGGCCGACTAAAATTTTTAAGCTACTTGAAAATTTAAAATTCTCTCTATGATTTGTGTATCGTACCATAGAAAGATACAGTGAGGTCTCTAGTTTAAATGACAAGAAAAGAAGCGGTCGTCCGCGTACAGCTAGGACTCCAGCGGTTGTACAAGCAATTAGGGCACGCATTGCCAGAAATCCCGCTAGGAAACAAAAAGTTATGGCCCTCCAGATGGGTTTGAGCAGAAACACGGTGAAAAGAGTGCTTAATCAAGACCTGAAACTTCGTGCTTATAAACGAAAAACTGGCCATCTTCTCAATGGTCGGCTTAAAGCTTTAAGGCTTAAAAGATCTAAAGCTTTATTGAAGAAGTACGCTAAAAATAAGCATCGTTGTATACTGTTTTCGGACGAGAAAATTTTTGACATAGAAGAAAACTGTAATAAATAAAATGATAGAGTGTACGCTCGCAATAGTAAAGAAGCGTCTAATAGCATTATCCGTATTCAAAGAGGTCATCACCCTTCATCTGTGATGGTTTGGCTGGGAGTTTCTTATGCGGGCGTCACTAGTATGCATTTTTGTGAGAAAGGAGTAAAAACTAGTGCCAAAGTGTACCAAGACACGGTGTTGACTAATATTGTGAAACCACTATCCCATACGATGTTTCTAAACCAGCATTGGGTTTTCCAGCAGGACTCTGCTCCAGCCCATAAGGCAAAGTCTACACAAGCCTGGCCCACCTCCAATAAAATCGACTTTGTACGGCATGAAGATTGGCCCTCCTCTAGCCCAGATCTTAATCCGTTAGACTATAAAATATGGCAGTATTTAGAGGAAAAGGTGTGGTCAAAACCTCATGCAAATCTAGACTCGCTGAAAAAATCCCTTGCTACGGCAGTGGCCAATATCGACATGAAAGTGGTGCGTGAATCCATTGACGACTGGCCACGCTGACTTCAAGCCTGTGTAGATAATTATGGCGGTAATTTTGAATAAATGTTATACATTTAGATTCTCTAGTTTATAAGCTTTCAAACGCTGTACAAATTATACGGAATAAACTTAAACTTTTGTTTTTATTTGATACTATGTATATGACAGAACTTATGAGCCGACTAAGGACAGGTTGATGATTAAGTGATTATGATAATTGTGTTTTTAGACAATTTCCAAATAAACCCTTTGGACGCCAAGAACACCTAAAGGTGCCATACACTGCCGTGCCTCTACCACGCCAACGTGCAACTATTAAACTGTTTTTTAGATTTTTTTTACAATATGAACAAGTTTTATTTACAAATGACTAATAATAATTACTAACAGGACTAACAAGGTGCAGATTATAATAATGTTTTTTATTTTTTCTTGAATAACTGAAACATTTTATGTATGTTTACAAAATATTAGAAGGCCCCTGTATAAGAATATCACACACTGCCACTCACAGTGATAAGTGACATTACTTTGGTTCAATTAATTCATGCCAGATCTTGTGAATCGACATTATACCAGCCCGGCTAGTATGATAGCTTATACCGTCACGTTATATGGCCAAAATGTACTGAAACGTCACATAAAACGTGACGGTATAAGCTATCATACTAGCCGGGCAGGTGACGGATGTCCACCCATGTTAAAAATACTTAACAAAACAACATGACTACAGCCAGGTCCATAAAATGCTAGATATTTATTAAAAACTATCTTGTCCTTTAAATGAAAATAAATAAATAATAGGCATTAATATTTTCCCGCTTCTTTTACGAAGTTCGAATTTCTCCCTTATCAGAGCATATTCGAGCGACACACAGATGGAGATATTCGAAGTCCGTGCTTTTTCGTTTCACGGTAGCAGCTCAGGACAAAAATATTTTATTTTTATTATAAATATTTCTGTTTTCAGATCGTCTGGCAGCATCGCCCGCAAGGCGCTCCAAGCTTTGGAAGCTTTGAAGCTCGTCGAGCAAGTCCAAGATGGTGGCCGCATCCTCACCACCCAGGGCAGGCGTGATCTCGACAGAATCGCCGCTCAAGTCAAGCTAAAGGCCAAGCAGCAGGCTAAACAGCAAGTCATTGTGCTGTAATTCTAATAAAAGAATAACAAAATGTGGTGTTTGATTTTTTATACCTCACATTGATACGGCACCACAGATTAATATAATAACGGCACTACTTAAATCTGCCTTGAGCGATGGGGCTATGTATGACGCACCATGTCCTTGGGACGCCCTGTCGCCTAGTTTTATATAGCATGGTAACAATAAATTGCAGCCGTCTATGTAATTGAAGTTTGTTCGGGATAAAGGGGGTATTAAAGTGTACTGATTTTTTCTAAATTCCTCCCTAAACGAGCTGATTTAGGAAGGTGGGTGTAATCGCATTCAGAATGTAAGGATCCTAAAAAGACCCAATTAGGACGGTATGATGCTTCTGGACAAACCGAATGACTTAGCATCGTAGTTTTTTTTTTATCAAAACATTTGACAAAAACTTAAAAATAAATATAACGTCCCGCAAAACTGTTTGCACAGTTTACTGTGGGATCCATGAGTCTATATAATTAGTGGTTAAGTCTTAATTAGGAAGCTATTTGGGAATCATCATCCTAGCCTAGCGTTATTCCAGTACAGTTGCATCAGATTCAGATTATTTTTTCACAATATACGATAACATCATGAATTACACATGTCAATTTACAAGAACATTGCAAAAACGCAGCGTACACGCAACCCGCGCATCCTGAAGGATGCCCGGGGTCCGCTACCAAATCCTAAAAATTGGCGTAGGCACTAGTTTTTCTCCTAACCCAAGGAACTGAAACTTAAATAAAAATAATTTGTTTAAACATAATTTAGGTTATGTTATATGGGTGGTTCCATAAAAGTTGGGTAACTTTGTGTTCCAGTGATATTTTATATTTATATATATTATGTACCCAATATTATAAATGACTGGCATGAAATAGCGTATTTTTAAACATGTCACTCACTTTTGCCTAAATCATACTTTTTTTTAATAATAAAAAAACTCTTTTTGTATCCCTAATATCAGTCCCTAGCCCTGACACATTTCCAAAATGCTATTTTTGTTCGTCCGGTTTTATCATGATACTATGTTATTTGAATTTTAGCTAACTTTATCACACTAAAAATTACATTCCTAACTTCACTAAAACAATTCAATGAACAAAAATAATAATTTTTCATACCTTTTTGTAAAAAAAAGTAGCGTCATCGATAATTACAATAAGGCCCTAGCCACTTAGAAAATTTAAAAATACGCGGCATCCGTTCTGAATGTCTCTTTTGAAACTCATTCATTCAAAAGTAATCACATGAAGTTAGCCATATGCGTGGGCCGATCCGCGTCGGTCATTTTAACGTCGGTGCTTGGTCAGTGCGGTCGGCGTACATGCTGAGGAAACGCGTGCTGTACCAGTCAATCTCTCAGGCCCTAGGTGAGTTATTTTGCAGAAAGTTAATTAGTTATTGTTTCCTTTTATTTGTGTGTAAATGTGATCTGTTTGTTTTGATATTATAGTTTCTTACAAGTTTCGGTATCTCTTTTCAAAAGTAAATTACGAGTGATTTTGTTCAAATTCGTCAGTCCCTAGAACATCAGGCCCTAGTCGTTAATGTGGCTAGGGACTGACGCAAAGGCTAGGAACTGACGTTCAATACTCTTTAAGGCAAGTTCATCAATTTAAAAAAACTTGTATTTGTTGTAGAAATGCCGCCTCGAAAGAAAATACCGCTTTCTAAAGAAGAAAAAGTCAGAACGGGCACAAAAACGTTTAGAAAAAATTAAAAATGATCCAGTTTTATTAGCAGAGTACAAAGAAAAAGAAATATTGAAATACCCAAAACAAAGGAAAAAGGACAGCGAAAATGCGTGAAAGATACGACTCCACGTGAGCATAGAAAAATGAAAAAAAAAACTAGAGAACTTATTCGGCAGCTTACAGACAAAAAAAAATGGTAAACATGCTGTTAAATATATGGACGAAAATACGCCACCATCATCTGACGGAGAAAATGATCCTCAGGTCCCAGAAGAAATATATCCCGACCCCGAGCGACAATCTGATGATATTGCTGATCGAAGACAAGCTGAAGCTAGAAGGAGAAGTATTATACAACGAAAGATAAGAAATAGACGACTACAGAAGAAGAATCATGTTCATCATCATCATGTCAGCCGAATGACGTCCACTGCTGGACATAGGCCTTCTCCAAAGACTTCCACAATGACCGGTCCTGCGCCACCCGCATCCAGCGGACACCCGCGACCCTTAACAGGTCATCAGTCCACCATGTGGGGGGCCTGCTCTACGCCTACCGGTACGTAGTCGCCACTCGAGAACCTTTCCGCCCCAACGGCCATCGGTTCTACGTGCTATGTGCCCCGCCCACTGCCACTTAAGTTTAGCGATTCGAAGGGCTATATCGGTCACTTTGGTTCTGCTGCGGATGGCCTTATTCCTGATGCGATCTCACAGAGAAACCCAACATAGCCCTCTCCATTGCTCTTTGGGTGACTTTGAGCCTTTTTATGAGGCCCATTGTAAGCGACCTCGTTTCAGTACCGTATGTCATCACTGGCATCAGTACACGCCTACCTGGTCAAAGACTTTCGTCTTGAGACACTGCGGGATATTGGACGAAAGGTGGGCCGTGGAATCATGTTATTACTGAACTAAAGAAAAAACTCTCTAATCAAAGACAGAAGTACAAAAGACTAAAACGCACTATAAAGAAATCAAAAAGGCACTCACACCCACAAGCAAAATTGAAGAAATGGCGAATAATCCTAATAAGAAGGCAGAACTAATAAAAAAAAGCAGTGTTTGGTGAAATTATACAGACGCAAATCTTAGAAAAAAGTGCGGAAACAAGGACATATCAAGAGAAAAATCAATTTAAAAGTCTTTGTCTGGTCCTGTAGCCAATAAAAAAATTAAATATGGAGGTTAGGAGGCAGAGCTGTGTCATACAAAAATATGGGATTTAATCGAATAAAGTCAACAAAAAAAGACAACAAAAAGGGAGTGATAACGATTATTCACAACTTCTATGAAGATGATAGCAATAGCCGGTGTGCGCCGGCAGGGAAGAAAGAGTGTATAACTCGCAACAACATCAAAAAACAAAAATGCAAATTTATGATCTGAAAGTACAATTATTTAGAAGATGAATATTTTTTTGTTCATTGTTAAATAATGTTTTATTTTATAAGATACTAGCATTTGCCCGCGGCTTCGCCCGCGTACTAAGCGAAATTTGTAACTGTCTACAAAAAACAGGTTCGTATGTTTGGCCACGATTATCTCGCGTTTGGCTGAACCGATTTAGATGCGGTCTCCAGAAAAGTAGTTGTTACATTCCGGGGTTTCGCTATACGAAGTTTGGTGATTGTGATTCATTAACAGATGAACAGATAAAAAGTCAGTATACATTCTGAGAACCGGCAAACTGTTGAATTTCATTTGATTTTGGCAAAAATAAGGATCGAAAACTATTATCATACATTTCCGAGAGGCCGAAGGGGAAAGGGCCGATGAAATAAAAGCATGTCTTAAATGACCCTTAGTAAAAGTATCTGTGTACTACAGTAACACCAATAGGTCTGTAAACGACCTAACAGCGCGCAGTGGCCATAAACTCTGGTCCTTTGAAGTACAGAAATACGGCTAATTCAATATCATGTGTAACATTTATTTTTCCTACAATTAAATTTATTAGGTAGGTTTTGCCAGTTACCATTAGAGCATCCAAAAAGAAAATTTGGCCTCACTTCCATTCGCACTCCTTACTGTCAGTCCGTCTGTTACAACCAAGTTGCTTTTACTGGACCTATTGAATTGCAATTTGGCACAAACTATCAAGAATTTAGAGTGCTCGTGGCCCAACGGCACCCGCCTACCGCGTGCGGTGTGCGAGGTTAAGCAATGTGGGCGCAGGTCAGTTCTTGGATGGGTGACCGCTTTGAGTGGTTACTAACTGACTCTCGTGCTTTGAAAGGCACGCTAAGCCGTTGATCCCGGCTGCAATCGTTAAGCCAAGTTAGAGGCCTTCGAGCGGCTTGCGAACTTCTAACAGTCAAGTTGCCCACTCATTTGACAAAGGGGGGTCGAAGTTGCACCGCGTCCGTAGGGAGTACCCACCGTTACCATACACAGAACCCCTGGGTGGTGCTAAAAGTGCAACAAAAACTGGCAACCGTACTAGTCTTCTCGAAAATCGCACGGTTCGTAAATAAATGCCATACGATTAAAAAAATTTTTAAGGTTGATTTAAATGAAAAAAAAATATCGAAACCTCTATGTCGTTTGTTAAAAGCAAATCCATAGATACCCCACACGCTTATATAGTAACATTAAACTTTTTTACATACAGGTATGAATGGAGTGCCAAATTTTACCTCAGATTCGTATTAAGAGACCTCTCGGATGCTCAGATATCGATTTTGAACGAAATCGGGACGAAACAAAAGGAAATCAATATGGCCGCCACTTTCACAAATTTTACCTCGGATTCGTATTAAGAGACCTCTCGGGCACTCAGATATCGATTTTGAACGAAATCGGGACGAAAATGAAAAAAATCAATAAGGCCGCCACTTTTTTCAAATTTTACCTCAAATTCGTATTAGGGGACCTCTCGGATGCTCAGATATCGATTTTGAACGAAATCGGGTTGGAAATGAAGAAAATCAATATGGCTGCCACTTTTTCCAAATTTTACCTCGGATTCATATTAAGAGGCCTCTCGGACGCTCAGATATCAATTTTGAACGAAATTGGGACGGAAATGAAGAAAATCAATATGCCGCCACTTTTTCTAAATTTTACCTCGGATTCGTATTAAGAATTCTCTCGGACGCTCAGATATCGATATTGAACGAAATCTGGACGGAAATGATAAAAATTAATATGGCCACTACTTTTTCTAAATTATACCTCGGATTCGTATTACGAGACCTCTCGGACGCTCATATATCGATTTTGAACGAAATCGGGACGAAAAAAAATAAAATCAATATGGCCGCCACTTTCACAAATTATACCTCGGATTCGTATTAAGAAACCTCTCGGACACTCAGATATCGATTTTGAACGAAATCGGTACGAAAATGAAGAAAATCAATATGGCCGCCACTTTCACAAATTTTACCTCGGATTCGTATTAAGAGACCTCTCGGACGCTCAGATATCGATTTTGATCGAAATCGGGATGAAAAAAAAGAAAATCAATATGACTGCGACTTTTTCCACATTTTACCTCGGAGTCGTATTAGGGAAGCTCTCGGACGCTCAGATATCGATTTTGAACTAAATCGGGACGGAAATGAAGAAAATCAATATGGCAGCCACTTTTTCCAAATTTTACCACGGAGTCATATTAGGGACCTCTCGGACGCTCAGATATCGATTTTGAACGAAATCGGGACGGAAATGAAGAAAATCAATATGGCCGTTACTTTATTCAAAGTTTAGGTACCTCGGATTCCTATTAAGAGTCCTCTCGGACGCTCGAATATCGATTTATGTCGAAATCGTATCGGACGGCACTGATTAATAAAACCATCTACAATACATTGAATCAAAACAGGTCGTATCTTCATAGGGAACTCACGGCACTTCATGCACCTTTAGACCTTATAAGGAACTTACATGCCAAATTTGGTATCTCTCGAACCACCAGTTTGCGCTATGCGGTGATATGTCAGTCTCTCAGTCAGTCAGTTATTTCTTGATATTTGGCACAATTTTTCAAAAGTTTTCATGACCACAATATTAAATTTCAAAACCGATGCCATTTTCGTAATTAACGTCCCAAAAAACCATAAAAACGACACCCATATTAATATTCAGACATTTCATCCCCCGCGGACCCCAACAGAGGGGATGGTATTTCACTTCCTCCACGTGGGATTTTAAAATCATTGTTGTTTTCGTAATCAGCGACCCAATAAACCATGGAAACAACACCTATATCGATTTTCAGAATTTGTCACCAGATTTCCCCCTTTTAGGGGTTGATTTCTCAAAAAACCTGAAACACATGTTTACTCATTTATCTTTAGAAATACTCCTGTGAAGTTTCGAATAAAATAATCCAGCTAATCTTGAGTCCCCATACAATCTTCGGACCCCCATTTCACCCCCTTAGGCGTTGAATTTTGAAAAATCCTTTCTTAATGCACCTCAAGACCTTATATGGAACCTACATACTAAATATGGAATCTCTAGAACCACCAGTTTGCGCTGTGTGGTGATATGTCAGTCTCTCAGTCAGTCAGTTATTTCTTGAAATTTAACACAATTTTTCAAAATTTTTCATGTCAACAATATTAAATTACAAAACCGATGCCATTTTCTTAATTAACGTCCCAAAAAACCATAAAAACGACACCCATATTAATATTTAGACATTTCATCCCCCTCGCACCCCAACAGGGGGGATGGTATTTCACGTCCTCCACGTGAGATTTTAAAATCATTGTTGTTTTCGTTATCAGCGACCCGGTATATCATAAAAACAAT
Source organism: Notocelia uddmanniana (assembly GCA_905163555.1). Lineage (NCBI taxonomy): Eukaryota > Metazoa > Arthropoda > Insecta > Lepidoptera > Tortricidae > Notocelia > Notocelia uddmanniana. The sequence continues at coordinate 12,279,038 of LR991068.1, forward strand.
ACCCATGTCGATTTTCAGAATTTATCACCACCTTTTCCCCTTTTAGGGGTTGATTTCTCAAAAAACCTGAAACACGTATTTACTCATTTATCGTTAGAAATACTCCTGTGAAGTTTCGAATAAAATAGTCCAACTAATCTTGTTTCCCCATACAAACTTCGGACCCCCATTTCAACCTCTTAGGGGTTGAATTTTGAAAAATCCTTTCTTAGTGCACCCCTACACCTTATAAGGAACCTACGTGCCAAATTTGGAATCTCTAGGACCAGCGGTTTGGGCTGTGCGTTGATATGTCAGTCAGTCAGTCAGTCAGTCAGTCAGTCAGTCAGTCAGTCAGTCAGTCAGTCAGTCAGTTTCTTCTTTTATATATTTAGATAACGGAACAAGATATGTTTGGTTACGTGATCTCAAATAATTTAAGTATTATTGGTACTAAGTAGCGTTGTTGTTGGTAAGAGATACATTCCTACAGACTGCTTTGTCTATAAAGTTGATTGGATCTTGCGATAAATATGTTAATTAATAATAAAAAGAGTAAAAATTACTAGATAAGTGATTATTGGAAGTTAAACATGTGATTTTATTCTAATTAACAATGTTTTGCGTCAGTCCCTATCATATCCCGTCAGTCCCTAGAACACAAATTTCAGAAAAACACCAATTTCTCTTTAAATATCAAGTAAAGTGAATGGCCACTTTGGATACAAAAAGTAAATTGTTATAAGTATTGTATATAATAAAAAGTTTTCTAATTAGTATCTAAAAACACCTATTTCAAAATTTGTGCGAAAATTACCCAACTTTTATGGAAGTACCCATATTTGTTTAGTTCATTGTTGTTGAGTATTTTACGATAATAATTTACCATTCGAATAATATTTCCGTACATTGATAGAAATCGATTAGGTACGATCGTACGGTCGATTGTACGCATATATTTACAACGATAAATATATAACCAAAAAAAATATCTGTTGGCGCTGTATTAGTAAAACTCTGTAGTTGGGAAATATGCGCAATTTTTTTGATGACATAAATGATATACAGGGTGATTCAGAAGACGTGAGCAGGACCAACACTACATACATAGTAAATGGCAATGAATCGTTCACCATTGTATTTAAATGAAACACCCATACCTTTTTCTTGTTTTTTTAATCTTTGTTTAGTTAAAGTTTAATTCTTTACAATCATGGTCACCCTACATAAAGATTAAACCTCTAACTGTTATGACAGCACTTCAATTACGAAGAAAGTAAATTGTCACATTGAGTGAGATACGATATTTCAAAAATTTGAAACATATCACTTGACTGAAGTATTCTAACTGTAGAGTGACCATGAATTTCGTAAATAATTTAAAACATTTTGTTTTCAACACCAAAGATAAATGAACGTTAATTTCACTAATAGCGGTACGAAGCAGTAGCTTATGATCTACTGAATCCGTAGTGTTTGTTGCTCACGTCTCCCGAATAGTAGATATGAGAAAAATCTGTGGTAGCTGTAAAAACATAATATACAACATAAGAGCCACTGATACTAATTATACATAATTTCTCTCCATACATTTTCATAGTATGAACGAAAAAAATTAACCCGTTATTTTCGAAGTTCTTGTAGTTCTAAGTAAGAACCTAATCACTTAGGATAATTTTGGAGTGGTTAGGATTTTTTTTTTCTTTTTCGTTTCTATGATAATTTATTCGCATCTGAATACAATGTGAATACAGGCAGAAAAGAGACTTTGTAGTAAAGCTAGTTGTGACTAAAATATCTATCATTCCTGAAAGTCTTTGCATCCTGTTACCAAACACCCTGTATAAAGGCATCACAGAAACATTTCAAAAATCAGCTGTATTTATTTATTGTAATTAATAAATACAGAGAATCATAAACATTGTTACTTAGTCATCAGCAGGGCTAGTATGATCGCTTATATGTCGGACATATAGCATTCGTCCCGTACTGTCAAGTATGTAAGTGCGAGAGGGACGAATGCTATATGTCCGACATATAAGCGATCATACTAGCCCCACTGATCCGCAAAACTGCCCTGCAGTTTGTCTGCGGATCTTGGTCTCTAGCATTTATTTAAACACAACTGGCAAATATATATATATATAGATAATAATTACTAAAAAGATACGCAGAAAGGCACGCGGCAGGTACCTATAATGTAATGGATATGTTTTTTTTAATGAATGGAATGATGTAAAACCGATTCAATCAACCATTCGTTAATAATCACTTCATTTGACAAACGATACGTGTTTTTGGAATTTTCGTTAGCAGCGTTACTGGCACTGCTCAATACAAAATTAATTTTTGATACGTCTTAGCCTCATCACTACAAACGTCAATTCATAAATGTCAAATGGTTGAAGTAACAGATTACAAGGTATTGGCTATGTGCACGTCTGAAACGTCAAACGTCAAAGGTCCCGAGACAATGTCAAAACTTAGAGATGTCAAATAATGACACATGAATATTTTAGTTACTTTAGTAAACGAGAAAGACCCCGTATTGGAAATTTTACTGAAATAAATAAGAGAATAAGTAAATACATACAAACGAAACGAATCGTAGGAAACCCTTAAGAAACCAATAGAAAACGTGAAAGTAAATTTGACAGTGGTCCTCGGTAAGTACACAATTATGCCATGGTGTGCGCTACGATCGCCTAGCTTACCCACACCACCTACTTCGCACATAGCCAATTTAGTGGTGTGTGCGCGCATACATACTTACCGGCACCGCTTACTTTCCTCGGCGTGACGGCGTGACCGAGATGTGTCGGAGGGAAGGTGTACTTTGATCATTATTATCACGCGACACACTCGTATCACGTGATATTGAAGTGAAATCCATAGGGGCCCCTTTATACGATTAATATTATCACAATATATTATTTATTTTTCTAGCAACATTAACTAAAACGTCATTGTCAAAATTGTAATGTTCCGTGACTAACTTCATGCTTTCCAATATTTTTCTCACGGCGGCGCAGTTCGTTTCGTTATCGTTTAGTACAAAACAAATTACGGATCCGCTTGGTTGGATATGCAGTGAGTGATGACAAAATGTTGGTGACATTTGACCTACGTATCGGTTTATTTGCTGTTGTATCTTTGTTTACCTGTGCCGTGTGCGTTCAGTATGGAAGCCCAGGGAACTCTTTATACGTGGCAGAAGAGCGTCACAGCGGTCCAGGCAAAACAATTGTGATAAACAGATATGAAGAGGACAGTTCTAGTCTAGAAAGGAGAAAACGTGATGTGTCCGTATCATCGACACCCGCTCTCGAAAAGAACATCAGTACATGGGTAACTGGTTATTTCCTTATTAGATTCAATTAGCCCCCTTTGTTATTTATTTACTATAGGGCGCCCCGGTGTATGCTCTACGGCACTGTCAATGTGGCGCACTCACCTTGTTACGCACTTTCCTACGTTTACAAGATGACTTTACATATTTATATCTCCGCTTTCCTTGACCTTGACACATTGTTTTGTCAACATAGTTGTACTATTTTAGCGTCATTGTTATGGCGATATCTTCTGACTCTTGAAATCTAATATAACGCTTTCTAATTTTACATCATATAGATTTGTATGTGTAATACATATAGGTGTTTGCGATACAATACAATATAAATTTTATTGCACACCTTGAAAAATTAGAAATAGCAATAGTGAATAGTGTTTATTTCATTAAATAAAGAAAATATCTAGGTACTTATCAATTTCTTCTCTGTTGACATTCTGTACCTTAAGATAAGTGACAATAGCATTAATGCTTAGGAAAATTGGGTTTCTAACTACCACAAAATATATCTATATACTTAAATACATAGGTAGGGTTTCATAGGGTTTAAATTAAGTATACATTAAGTTTAATAACACAAGCCTTATTAAGCTTACTATAGGACTAGTTCAATTTGTGTCATAATATGTCCCTATTATATATATTGTTATAAAATTAGTATAAATAAATATATTATTATGAATAAATTATTATAAAAACATGGTTTTAAACATGACCCCAAGAAAAATAATTAATGAGATTTTTACAAAAAATTGCTATTCTAGCCGAGTAAATCAGGATTTATTGTATTTTTTGCTTCAGACAACCCACCTAAATGACAGTCATCAGCAACTCATGGTGCATTGGGTGGGTGAAGGCTCCAATGTCATCATCTGCCTGGCCCGGGACTCAAGTCCCAAGAGCAAGGGGGTGTTCTCACCATCTGCCTTGTTCATATCTTATGACTACGGAAAGAACTTCACTAACAAAACAGATAGTTTCAAGTTGGGTAATACATCAAACAGTAGACATGCACAGTTGGATAATATCTTCAGTGATACTCCAGAGACTGTAAGTATTCAACTAAAGCAAGCAAGTATTTATGAAACGAAATTAGTAAACAATTGCTTAGTGTTAATTATTTGTTGACACAGTTCATGTGTAATTCAATTTATTCCATTAATAATTTTGACATATTAATGACTATTTGTAATTCAATTTATTCCATTAATAATTTTGATATATTAATGACTATTTGCATTATTAAACTTCTAGATGGATAATAAATCAAACAGTGGATATGCACAGTTGGATAAGTTCTTCAATCATCCTAAATATCCAGAGTTTGTAAGTATTCTATTTATATTATATTATTCTTAAACAATATATTATAGCAGCAATTATGATCCTCTAGCACAATTAACAGCATATTCAAAATTACATTATCACATTAATGTTTATCAGACCAAATCGGTAAACAATTACTTAGTGTTAATTAATTATTGACACAGTTAATGTGTAATGTAATGAAATTGTCAATTTTCACATATTAATTACTATTTGCATAATTGCACTTTTTCTTGTAGGTATAGATTGTGTTGCCAACAACCTAGATTTTTAATGAGTTTTGTGAGTTCAATAAACTTATATCTTAGGTCAATGACCTTAGCAATTGTGAATTGAGTCAGGTAGCTACACTAATTTGTTGTCTGATTAAATAATGGCTTGACAGGCTAAGTAGCTCATCATAATGCATCATTGTCTCAATTTGACGCAGTTATTGTGTTATCATACAATTCTGAAAGATTCCTTGCTTCCAAGTTCCATTATCTTCTATAATGAGGATCGTTTTACCTAATCTACCTGTTTTAATCAGGCTGAATGAAAGTTCATTGTAGTTTAAAATGTAGATTTGTTTTTTGCGAATACAACTTATGTATAATTTTTTATCATGGATAAAATGTTTGTTGCTTGTTATGATGAAGTATTTATACACTTTTATTTTTTTAGTGTGTTTTCGTGGACTCTACCAATAAGAAGTTGTTCTACACAAGTGACAATGGACATACCATAAACCGCACAGACTTGGACTTCCACCCCAGTGAGCTGGCTTTTGACGAGGAGCTCCCTAACATGTTTGTCATCTTGGACAAAGTGAATTCTAACCGAAATGTGAGTGATATTTATTTAAATAACATCTTAATATGGATACTATGAGTTTTAAGATTGGTGGTCATGAATCAAAGGTTAAAGTTGGGTATATGGGCCCAGCTAATAATAATAAACAGCAGAATGTATGGGTGCCTCCCTGAGCAGAAACTCTTTCCAAAGGTCTTTTGGAAGACCTGCAGGGAGACAGTAAAGTGCCCTGCTGCTAGTACTAAATTTTTATCAGTTTGTATAGAATTGGCTTTTAGACCTTTTGCTAATACACTGAACTTGTCTATAACCTCGACCCGTGACAAATCGGACACATTTTGCTAGTTGTTCCATGTCTTTCGTCTATCTTGTCAACACGAAAATTTTACAGTTACAAAAAAGTATGGTTTATGTTTTTCAATGCCATATTAATAACACCCTTTGTTTTAAAATACTATGTTGTTATCAGTTCAATGACTGCTGAAGGCGTATTATGGTCGCGGTGATCACATGATAAACTAAAGATAATATATTCGATGCTTTCTGTCAGGTAGTGTTAAAGGGTGTCGAATGTTTTATCTCTTCTCAACCAACACAACCATCATAGATGGTTGATCCAAGAAAAATGACCTGAAAATGTCTGTGGAAAGTTTACTAGATGTAGATAGTACCTAATAACAATAAAACGTCTTGTGAGAACATATATTCAAAATTAACATAAAGCAAACAGCTTTTCATGTCTCAGCAATACGTTACTGATAGTCGAATCAGAAATGCACAAAGCCAATGTTCTAATTAGGTACCTATTCTTTCTGTTTGTATTTTCTTCTACTTTAGTTATTCTTCTTCTGAGTATTACCTAAACAATAATGGTACTGTGAGCTGTAGACGTCGCGCTATTTTTTATAATTTTCCAAAAACTGAGTCGTCTAAACAAATTTATATAATTATTAAACCTGATCAGTAATTTCACGAGAACGGGTTGAGAAACGGGACCCGTAGAGATGCCAGAATCCGGACAATGAAAACATTTTTTCGGAAGCTAAAACGGAGACCTTCGTTTCATTCGGTCAATACGCCCCAATTTGGGGCTCGAACGAACGTCGCCAAAATTTAGTACTGCTCGTTCGCTAGAGTTAGCGCAATATGCTGTCGTCGCCGCGCCGGTGGAAACTTGCGAAAAACGGGGTAAACCAAGATTTTTGCTCAAAACGGATCATTATTTATTGTACGTTATTTTGGAATGTAGAATTTAAAACGTGATATTTTTCAGATAAAGTAGGTAAGTAAGTTAAGCAGTACTAAACTGGTTGCAAGTAAAAAATAAGAGTGACTTTGTTAACTAATTTCTCAGATTTGTTTTTATTATAAGTGTTTTGAGTAAAAACCGCACGTTACTCTTTATATCCTACAAAATAGAATACCTGGTCTGAAGAGGAAAGCCTACAGACATATCCACATTGGATATCAGGTCGCACTATACAAATATTACAAATGTACCTAGTGTCAAATGTTGGCATGTAAGGCACATTATGAATGAATATAAAGACTGTTGCTTTTATAGCGTCTTTGACGGGAATGTTGAGTCATTTGGTGTCAAATGATAGTGCTCATTAGGACTGCACTCATTTCGATAATCAGAAACATGAACAGGGATCATTTCATACCAACTGTATTTAAAATACATATTAATGTTTTATACTTAATATAGGTACAAGTTTCATTTAATCTATGGTAATCTACAAGTATTTTTTAAAGGGTCGGCAATGCGCATGTGACACCCCTTGAGTTGCAGGCATCAATAGGCTGCGGTGACCGCTTGCCATCAGTCGGACGTTTGTTTGCCACCGACGTAGTATAAAAAAATCTTAAGTTTGCATGTTTATTGCATTAGTATTATAGTATGTCACAGATCAGTTCTGATGTTGGAGATCGAAGGTGGCCATATAATTCGATAATGAATATTCACAACTCAAGTTTAGGATTGTTACTATTATTGTATTGATGGCCGTACTTATAATATTGAGCCCCTCCCAAGCTATTGTACTAGGTACTAATGAATACGCGTACTAAAACTTTGTCTAAAATGTTTTGATTATAAATAATCTGAGTATTTTTTCCAGCTTTATCTAACACTGGACGGTGGTAAATCCTTCAAGCTCATCCAGCGCTACGTAAAGACATTCATCTGGGCCTCAGGACCCGGTATCCAGAAGACGTTTTACGTAGAACGGTGGAAGCCGAACGGAACGAGTACCGTGCTTAGTGCTAGCGATCCAACTGACTTCGAACATGCTACCACGGTCTTTCAGGATGCCAAAGACTTCCAGATCAAAGGGGACTTCATGTTTGCGACGAAGCTCAGTAAAGAGGTTAGTAGAATATATTGTTTAGGTATTGAGAAGCATCCAACAGGGGGTTGTAATGAGATGAGTTCCCTTACGACACGCGGGCACAATAACAATAATTTTGATAGGTACAGGCCTAGATTACGTTGGGAGCGGTATGTGCCGATATATTTAAGAGAAAATATGGGAAACTTTAATGACCTACTAAAATATACTATCAAATGCACAAGCTGATCACCAAATCTTGTCAGTGATCGCTAAACCAAATGTAATAAAGGCTAAACTTAGTCACCAAATTGAAACAAGTAAATTATTTAATAATTGAAAACTTTCTACCGAACGTCGCACCCCAAACCCATGTGGTCTTGTCTGTCTTATCCCTAAAGTTTATTAACCGACTTCAAGATTTCAAAAGAGGAGGTTATCAATTCGGTTGTATGTTTTTTTTTTTTTTTAAATGTTTGTTACTCCATAACTCCGTCATTTCTTAACCGATTTGAAAAATTCTTTTTTTGATTGTATGTATATATATCCAAGTTGGTCCCGTTTTTGTCAAAAGACAGTTCTGATGATGGGATCCATGAGGAATTGAAGGAACTCCTCAAATCTTTAAGGCAAACATATAGTGATTTTTGTGTTTTTATCAACAAGTCAAGCATTTGCATCCAAAAATGTGACATTGGATGAAGTGGAACTGCTGATGATGATCAGAACAGAACTCTTCAACGACGAAAAGTTCACGTTTAGCGATTTGTCCTCCTAGCTGTGTTTGTTAAGCAAGTTCTATTTTCACGATTAATTTTTGTCATGCTCGAGTTCTGATGATGGGATCCATGAGGAATTGAGGGAACTCCTCAAATCTTAAAGGCAAACATATAGTGATTTTTGTGTTTTTATCAACATATCGAGCATTATCATACAAAAATGTGACATTTGATGAAGTGGAACTGCTGATGATGATCAGAACAGAACTCTTCAACGACGAAAAGTTCACGTTTGGCGATTTGTCCTTCTAGCTGTGTTTGTTAAGCAAGTTCTATTTTCACGATTGATTTTTGTCATGCTCGAGTTCTGATGACGGGATCCATTAGGAATCGAGGAAACTCCTCAAATGTGAAAGGCACACAAATAGTGATTTTAGTATTTTCATGAACTAATCAAGCATTTTCATTCATAAAAGTGACATTTGATGAAGTGGAACTGCTGATGATGATCAGAACGGAACTCTTCAACGACGCGTAGTTCACGTTTGGCGATTTGTTCTCTTCGTTTTGTTTGTCAAGCAAGCAAGGTTTTTCCATGATTTCATGAGGAATTGAGGGTACTTAGTCTTCTATAACCATTATAAACATACTTATAGCCATTTTTGTATTTTATTGTATGGAATCTAAGAGTGCACCATCTAAGATTAATAATCTTTCACCGGACTCCCACATTGAAGTCGGTTTTTTTTTCTTAAAAAATATGTAAAAGCCCGCGAAGCCGAGACCTCGCGAAAGAGGTTTTGAGTAGAGAGTGCGCCTTGAAAGGAGGGCTGACAAAGCGAGTTTCTGGTTCATGCGGGACCCCTGGTGGTTTCTAGCAACGAAGGGCTCTCGAGTTGAACTGCAGCTGGGTTTAAACGTGAAATATTTGGTGATAACTTACAATTTTTGTCTTAAACTGGTTTGGAGTTAGTTGCTTTAAATAGATAGCAAGTTGTAAAATTTTGGTTGTAATTTCACTATATTTGGTGGTCCGTTTAACATAAGCCAGAATAAAAAAACTACCACTTGGTATTTTTGTTTTACAGCAAGACTGGTATAGCTACGACTATATAATATGTACTGTTTGTCATACTTCAAGTCAAGAATACATTGTTACGTTAAGACTATCTGGTCTAGTACAGTCGAGTTCATAAATATATGAGCAAATCCAAGCCTTCAAAAATAAATGTACATAGTAACGTACAAATACATCTAAACAGATTGATCATTCGAAAATATTTTTTTTATTTTTATTTTTTTATTCAGGATAACAACAGCCGTAAATATGCATTTTACATCAGAATGGTTACATAGCAGAAGGCCAATAACAGTTATCCATTGTATTACAAAATTACATACTTGTTTATAATAAGTGAAAGTGAACAGTAGTAAATTGCAAGCTACACACAGTATATACGAAATGAGACATACTCAGACATAATCCAGAACACACAGCAATCACTTGGAACTTATTATGTACCACTAAGCAGCATGCCATCCAATTTAATTAGAACTATCGGTACTCGGAGTGTTACGAGTGCTCACCCATAGTTACGCGATGAATATGATTAATTAATTACCAGTAGTGCGACACACACACACACACACAAGATGAATGGATAAATTCTACAATACAACTTACGATCCTAAGGACCACGTTGGCATGACATCCCAACACGGCTCACCCTGGCACAACCCTTAGTGTTTGTACAACTAGCGAGAAATACCTAATATCACCATTACTGGTAATGAGCTCCTACTTGTTCACAACAAATTGGAAAACGTGAGTACATATATTTATGTGCCACTACCTGTTTACAAATATTTAAAAATAACCCTTGTGTCAATAGATATGTCCTTCCCTTGTTTAAATAATTTTGTAAAAATGATAGTACAGATATTTATTATTTTTCAGTTGCTTAAATATTATTGAGAGGCTTGCTCAGATGAATATGATCTCAGAACATAAAAAAAGGGAGAAGTGCCCTACTGCTTCCTTTCAACGAAAACCAATGTCCCCAGTTTTCTCCCACCAAGTCCACACACACACACACACATTGAACCGTGTAAAAACAAAACTTCGGGCGGTGCCGCCGAGTTTACGTCATCATGCAAACAAGCGCTGCGATTGGCTTTACGCACCAGGAGACAAACGTTAAATGATGTTTTATCGACATCGATCTTTAAATTATTATGTTATGATATTGATGACTATTGAAATAGCCAGTTTAGTGTTCATATAATCACCAAAGTTGCATAAAATAGTAAAGCATTATAGCGGTACATACATAAAAAAAATCATTAATACGAACTGAGAACAGTGAGAACCTTCTTTCTTCTATCAAAGTTGGGTAATAAGATCAATTTGGAAGTTGGTCTGCAGTCTTTTGGAACAAAGCTATGTTTATGAAATATTGATTGGTGAATTTATCGTTGATATTAAATAACTAGTTCGACATTCTATTCCTATTTTACCGATGACGCATAAACTGCAATTTTAACCGGCACCACTCTAGTCGGGCGGAGCCTAACAGTGGGCCGGCGACTGCGCACCACTAAATAATTCACGCAGCGACCAAAGCTACAGCGGCATGATACATTGCGCCGTGGCTTAGCGCGGTACGGGGTGATTATTGTACAAAACGTTCAATGTACAGCTCGCAGAAAATATAACGCTTTTTCATATTCTCTAAAGTGGATTGACAGTTACCTAAGCAATCGAATGCAGTGCGTTGAACTAGAAAAAATCAACAAAAACAACGAAATCGTAGTCTACCAGTCAAAATGTAGACAAAACCAAAGTGGAGTCCCACAAGGGAGCGTGCTGGGACCTCTCTTATTCCTGATCTATATTAACGACCTTCCTAAAGAGACACCATATCCCATGTCGTTGTTTGCTGACGACATAGCTGTCATAATACCGGGCGATGACAAAACAAGCTCATATGAGGGTAAAATAAATGACACCATAGAATCAATAGATTCATGGCTAAATGAAATAATTTAAAGACCAACATTTTAAAGACCTGTTATGTTCAATTTCTTAACTACAAAGCGCGTAAGGTAGACCTTAAAATACTATGTAAAGGCCAAGATATACACCGCGTAAATGAAACGAAATTTCGAAATTTCTAGGTATTACATTAGACCAACACTGTTCTTGGAAAGCGCACATAAAAGTAATATGCAATAAACTTGAAATATTCGTATACGCTCTAAAACAATTGAGATTAGATGCAGGAGAAAGGACCGCATTGCTCGCCTATCATGGCTACGTAACCTCAGTCTTAAAATATGGCATCCTAATATGGGGCAATTCAACAGATGCTACCAAAGCCTTTGTTATTCAAAAAAAAATTGTGGGAAGTTTGTGGGAATAGACCTAGGGATTCCTGTAAACCTTTGTTCCAAAGGCTGGGTCTGCTTACACTGACTGGCTTATACATTCTCGAGTTGGCGTGTTATGTACGAAAAGAGCTCTCATCGTACAACACACCGAAGTTCAACCAACGACTTAGGCAAAGAGACGTAAATTACTAATGCCCCCATGCTCAACCGCTTTATTTAAAAATAACCGTATATAATAAGGTACCAGAAGAGCTGCGTAAACAACAAGACAGATTATTTGTAATAAAATTAAGAAAATGGCTGACAAATAAATGTTTTTATACACTTAGAGAATTTTTGAACGGATACAATGTATCATATTATAACTGTATCATTTAATTTGAAAAAAAAATGTAAAATAATTTGTAATGTAATTTTTCTTTCAATTGATAATGGAACTCTAAATGTATCGGTAAAAAAGTTTAGTGTCAATGTATAATGTCAACGTATGTGTCAATGTATGTGTAATGTTTATACCTGAATAATTATTATTGTTTATTTTAAGCTCAATATTTGCATGCCTGCTGTTGGCTAAACATGTGAAACTTAATAATACCTATGTCACCTTCAAAGCTATCATGTTTAAGCAAATAAATCATTCATTCATTCATTCATATGTTATCACTTAAACTTCTTTTTGACCATGTCGCGGCGACATGCGCCACGCCCCCGTTTCACATCTATTTCTTTCTATGATCTGAGAATATGATGGATGACACGTGTATGTATTTTGGAATGATAAATCCGTTCAGATATATTTGTACGTTACTATGTACATTTATTTTTGAAGGCTTGGATTTGCTCATATATTTATGAACTCGACTGTACATTTTTATATTGATTGACACGCTTCAATAATGCATCAAGTAGGTACTCGTAATGTTAACTATCGCAATGACTTCAAACTAGTCAATTATCATTTATCACTTGGAAGCAAGAAACTCATAATAGGATTTAATTTACCTACTATTGTCATTGCATTACAGCATTGATGCTGATGGTGTTTTAACAAGTGGTCGCTATTATTCCACATAAATCCAATAGTTTTCCCATAAATGGTTGGCCAGTCCGTCATATAAATGTCACGTTGCATTATTACAAAATTAACGCCGAATGCTGTTACGACGCGCGTAGTGTGTGCTTTTATTCTGTCCAGAAGTCCATAACATAGTCGGATTTGATTAAACGAAAAGCAACCATCATGTTGAGGGTAAATCTTGAACCTTTTTGGCCAACACATAGAGTCGAAGTTTCAATGATGTATGCGCATGCTTGGATCCTCTTAGACCACGTCCAGTTGTAAACGGCCCGGTCCGAGGAAGTGGGCAGACAAGTGAATAATAAGACAAATTGTCCCCGCTGGCCGACCGATCCGTCGCCACCTCTAATGCAACAATATGATATACAAGCAAAAAGATCCGAATAAAACCACATTTTATACCTAGGTCGGTAAAATATAGACTGAAGGTAGATTCGGCTCAAGCGGAAGACGATATTGGAAAATATACGAAGTGGGTTTTTTTAACGCGGGTATATTTAAAACTCGTTGTCTCCTTGTAAATGTTATTCCTAATGTAACGGGAAGTCTCGCAAGTAATCCACATAGTCCTAGACCTGACTACAGTCCTATAAGGAAGTTTGTCTATTAATATTTTTTTCGTGAATGTTTAGTAGGAGTCTTAGTAAAGTGTTTTAGACTAGAGTGGACATCCATCACCTGGCACATTTTTAAGTTATGACGTCATCAATTTTTTGTTCAGGATCCTATCGAGTGGGGTATAAATTGAAAGTGCTTTATGTGCCGATTCCATAAATATACACCAATACATTATTATTATACTCCTAGGAAGTGTAACGTTTTAACTTTTAAATTTGGGCGAATAGAAATTAGGCACTTCGCGCTTTTCAAAATACATTAGGACCATTTCCGAGCATGTTATACAAAATATGTATATATTACAATGCAAATAACATGAGCAATATGTGCAATGTTTGGAAGCATAATGTATTATGCTTATTATTCTTATTACAACTTTACTCTTATCTAACCCTTTTCTTTGTATATCAGAAGACGTTATTTATAAAGTACGATCATAATTATCTTACTCTTGACCTAGACAGTAATCCGATTATATATTTTTTCCTACCCTGGTTGAGTCACTACTTCAAAACCCTTTTGGCGAGAATAGACTTTATAACAGTATTGTTTGAGTTGAAAACTCATTGAGTTGTGAACTGTAATATCTGGAAACTTAACTAAATTATTGAATCCGTTAGCATGGCAATCCAATTAGTTATACAAATATTTGCTTTGTTTGATAATAATTACGATTCAAAGTTTTGTTATTATTACAGTTGGGATGTTTGGTGGCATTGGGGTGAACAAAGAGCAATGGAGTCGGTGTTATATATTTTTTTGATTGAATGAATGAATGAATAAACGATTGATTTTATTAGTTTCATACACTTAAAATGATTCATAAAAATTCAATATAAATATAATATATTGTTGAAATGTATAATGTTATACCTATTCAAGGTCTTGAACAATTTTTCATTGGATAAGTTTCAGTATACTACTGATACTTCAGTTTCAATATCAGTAATAGCGTATAATATTCATTCGAAATACCCCCTCTTACTACGTCAATATTAATTCTTGTTTGATTTCACTTGTACTTGTTCTGGATTTTTCACAAGTTGAGAAACCGTATAACGGCATCTAATATGGAACAAATTGCCATAGTATATGCTTTTCATAATCTTCACAACCGTTTAACATCAGAAGAAGAAAATATGCAAGATGTTGAAACTTTAATTCCAGTTGCAAGTTGTTCAAGCTCTTGAATACATAAACATTTAGACAAACTTTTTTTTTTAATGATATATCATAAAATCATCCTTGTAATTTACAGTATTGCATTGCAGTTGTAACTAGTAAAATTGCGATGTATCAACAAACCTAAATTGTTTACTCTATACACGTTCATACAATAAAACGCAAATTTGATATATTATTTGCCGGTACTGTAATATAGTTTTAGCGTTCAGTTATTCATTTATTCAAATAAAAAAGTATACAATGGCGACTCCACTGCAATACTTGTGCTAAACTGCCACCAGAATCCTAACCCTAATTATGTTAGCCTTATGGATCAAGTAAATACCTACATTATACCCGTGATTCATAATCGGTCATCAGGAACCAGACAAATTAACTTTACTAAGTTCAATCGCAATCACGTTTAAGGATAAATTGCAAAAAAAAAATTACATAGGCTTAATAACACGCTTGATAACACACGGGGTCGATAACACAATGCTTGAAAAAAAACCGGATGTTGTATTTATTTAGACTGATTTATTGGGCGCTGGCAACGGCGTTGGTTGTTATGCTATACATACTACCTGAGGGGAATCCCCGACGACGGCCTCAACTTTCGAGAATACCAAATTAGTTTCTATAGTAATACACATTTGTGCGAAGCCTAAACTTGTCAGATGGCGATGCAAATATAAAAATTGGTCTAGCTGCCGCCCGTGGCTTTGTAAGCTTATCTTAGTCTCTATGGTATGTTAATGACCTGCAAAGTTTCATTAAAACCTGCGTTCGGCAATTTTTTGTGTGAAAGAGTAAAAAAACATCCTCACAAACCACGTGATTTGGTACAGTTCGATTAGGATTTTTTAACGCGAGCTAGAGATCATTATCATTATTATCACTAATGTCTTATAGAAAATAGGTATTGAAAATTTCCCCACGCTATCGAACCGCTATTCGAAAATTCAGGAATTTTTGGTAGCGAGTTGAGATAGAGATGATGAAAAAACTAATTTTTACGAAAAAAACAACATTCTTCTCCAAATATAATTCTCTTGACGGCCGGCGCGGTCTAAACTTATTATAAATGCAAATTAATCGTTATTCAATTGTGTGAACTTAACACATCATCTTTCTATACAAATAAACATTGACGTCATCGGATTTTCTCCCGACGGCCGACGGCTGGTCTAGACTTTATATAAATGCCAAAAGATCGATAAGTACTGAATTGCGTTGTAGGATAATAGCGCATGCGTGACACGACAATACGTTTTCTTTAAATAGTTGAATGCTTCCTAACGTATATTAGGCGGCTTGATGACTTAGTGGGGCGGGATCAGTGTCTGATATTTTATTATTTGACGTGACCATACTGATGTCGCTCAGTATTACATTTGCACTGTAGTAATATGATGAATGAAAGCGGGCCTCTATTGCATTCGTATAGCCCAGACCGCGCCAGTCAAGAAGCCCGAAGCACTCATAGCGCTGCAATGAAACGACTCACACGACTGTGGCTTTTGGACCTGACTGTGACTTTATAGGCGGTGCCCATTAAAGCAATAGGAATGCGCGGTGGGAGAGAAGCCTGGGGAAAATCCAGGGGAAACCTCCGACCCGATCACGATTACACGACTGACAGCTTTCTTATATAGTACTGCCTCCGCACAGACAAGTCAGTTAAGGGTGGTATTATTCCACTTATCCAATTTGCATTTATCAAATAAGTAAATCAATTTCTCATAGAAGTTAAATTTAATCAAACATTGGACATCGAAATTGGACAAAAAATTAGGATAATTGGAATCCCAGGTGGTACTTATTCCAATTACGACGCGAATACATGTAGGTATTGGAACGAAGTACCTTCTCGCAAGTTACACTCGACTTTCGAGACACTTGTTGAAAGAGAACTAGGCTGAAAATATGTGATAATTCAACCGTCATACATCAATCAAGAGTGTTGAAGTGGGCCGATAGTTTTAAAATGGTTGCACAGTTGACTACAAATAGATTGATCCACCCAAAGTTACAAAAATATGTATCCACGTTCTTAATTTTAAGTCGACAAAGACATACATATTTTTGTAACTATGGGTGGATCGATCTCTTTGTAGTAGACTGTACACTCTGGGGTGCCCCACGGTACTCTAATTATTTTAAGTAATTACCGTCGATGTGAAATATATATAGTAATAATAATAATTTTTATTTTCAGGCATATCACCCATATCAAAAAAAACACAAAAAAACACATAATTTGCATAAAAAACACGTAAAAAAAAATTAAAAAGAAATATATACTAAAATGCAGTTCGTTTAAAATAGTAAAACTACTATTTCTTGTTTTCGCTGTTGTGCACTGACAGCCAGTACCTAAAAACAGGGTTGTTCATATCGCGATACACGTTCTCTACGAGTGTTCCGTGAGCGGCGCATCCCCTCCCAGAAGGAGGCAATGCGAGCGCGCACAACGGCGAAGAAGTCGGGGATTCTGGCTTCTGCGAACATGGCAGAAACGCTACACGAGCGCGGTAGCCCCATCAGAGCCCGAAATATATTATTATACTGAACCCTGATGGAGCCGTACGCTTTCCTGCTGTGCCTCACCCAAAGTTGACAAGTGTAGAAGGAAAGGCAGTATGCGTTGAATAACGTGCACTTGACTTGCCTGCTACACCTAGCAAATCTTCGGGCAATCATGTTCCCTCGAACCGCCAGCGCCATATATGTATGTATATGTACTTTTTCGACTAGTAACAAAGGAACTGTATGTTTGCACGGACAAAGTGATCAAAAATATGTGTCACACAACTAGGTATATTGTTTATGGCATAATCATAATAAGGTTCCTCAGATATTTTTGAACCTTTAGGATCTTAACTACATACTCCTAGGAGTCGCAGGTATATATTTATTTATGAACTCTACTGAACAATTTTTACGGTGACCTAACTTAAATGTTAATGTGGTAAGATTAATACTTAGTACAACTTATGTAAAGGTGATAGGAAGTACTGTCACACTTTTTACAAACATACATACACATTACATATGGCAGCAGTCGTTAAACCAAGTTAGAGTCCTTCGGGCGGCTTGAGAACTTCTAACAGCCAATTTGATCACTCACTTGACAAGCCTAATCCCAATAAGGTCTAGTTTCCCCCTTGGAAGGTCAGATGGCAGTCGCTTGCGTAAAAACCAGTGTAATAAGCAAGTTCTTGGGATTCGGTAGCGGACCCCGGGCAACCCTTTAGCGGGCGGGGACACATCCGTTACTCTTGCACTCGTATACTTGTCAGAACGTGACGAATATCGTAACTGCGACGATAAGTGATAAATAGGCAACCATCAGGATGCAACTGTACTGGGATGGCGCTAAGATGATGATGATAAAGATACATAGTTCCTATCACTGTAGAAGTCATAGTAAACAAATCAATAAATTCAAATTATTAGCAAACAAAGGATTCTATACTATACTGATATGATTATTCATATGAATCATTGTTGTTATCATTTAGGTATAAACACCGGTTGCAGGTATTGTAATTTTTCATGAATTTAACTATGTGGCTTTTTTTAAATATAAAGAATTATGTAGAATTTGGTATATTAGTCACAGAACTGACATAGCCATATGGCTCACATGATTCATTTACATCATATGACTCATTTGCCTACGTTTATTACTACTCGATTTTCATGCGTTGTCAAAGAGGTCAAACTGAGTATAATAATTTTATAACGCATGCCAATATGATACCAATGGTCCAAATGAATTGCGCGCACTCATTCTATTTTCTGACTATTACGAGTACCCCGACGCAAGTGGAAGCGTGCGATTTTGTGCAATATTGATATATGGGTACGCCATATGTTAAGTCAGATTCTCAAGCATTTTGCTCTACACATCTGTATAAAAATCGTGTATTTATTGACAAAACCACATAACACTAAATCCTTTATATCAATATCCGAAACGCAGGCTTCGTCAAATGAAAACAAAAAATAACACATTGCTCCTCATGATAATGTGTACATTATTTGAGAACTCTGATATTCATCAGATTGATGTATCATGTGATTTATGTTTTTGTCGACCTGTTTAGAAGAGTTGGTAGTGACACTGCCCGGAGCTGGAGGTCCCAGGTTCGAATCCCGGTAAGGGCATTTATTTCTGTGGTGAGCAAAAACATTTGTTCCTGAGACTTGGATGTTTTCTACATATTTATTAAATATATCGTCGTTTCGTACCCATAACACAAGCCTTACAGAGCTTACTATGGGATTACTTCGATTTATGTAAAAAATTGTCCCCTAATTTTTATTTGTTTAATATTTATGTATTTCATTCATAATAATTTTATGGTGCTCCCACACTGGCTGTTATAATATAAATCACAGGTTCTCAACCTTTTTTGTCCACCGTCCACTTTGACATCATTTTACTTTTCTAGTGCCCCCCCCCCCCCCCTCTTTTTTTAACGTGAAACAGCTTTTGCCACAGTTATATTTAAATGTATATTATTATACATCTACTGACATGTACATTTATAAGATCTGTGTATGTTTTGTAAAATAAACATTTCATTTCAGGGCCTTATCCTATTTTTGATTTTAAATAGGAATGTTTCAATGAGAGGAATTAAAACGCGTACTTAATTATATTGATATATTATTTTTATTAATGTACCCCTCTGGTGTAGCGAGTGTCCATGGGCGGCGGTAATCGCTTACCATCAGGCGATTCGTCTGCTCGTTTGCCACCTATGGCATAAAAAAAATAAAAATAAAAATGTGAAGGTTGAACCTGATGCCTCTTGAGTAATTTGTTTACAATTTACATCAGGCTCTTTTTTACTTCAAAACAACCGTAAGTCACCGCGCTCAGTAATATGGAGCCCATTTCTCGTTTTGGTTATCAATGTTGCTATTGTTGCTATTACCGCACTAAATCCACGTTCCGCTAATTATGACAATGGGAATGCTATCAGAAATCGTTGAACAATCGACCATAATCTTGGGTACAGATGCAGGATTGGCTTCTGTAGCCAAAAT
This sequence comes from Notocelia uddmanniana, assembly GCA_905163555.1. Taxonomy (NCBI): domain Eukaryota; kingdom Metazoa; phylum Arthropoda; class Insecta; order Lepidoptera; family Tortricidae; genus Notocelia; species Notocelia uddmanniana. Next base: position 12,298,850 of record LR991068.1, read on the forward strand.
TCCTGATAACGTTTGCCCACGCCCCCCTTTGCCCTCTCAACGCCCCCTGATTTTCTCTGGGTCTTCTACTGACCCCCAGAAAGCTTCCAGTGTCCACTAGGGGGCGTTATCGCCCACGTTGAGAACCTATGATATACATGATAACAGCAACTATCTTTCTTCAACATCATATACTGTTACATAGCCTTATCCTTGTTACACTATTTTATAATAACATTTAGAACAGCCAGTGTGGGCGCAACTTTATAAATTTGTGCGATAATTTGACTCAGCTGTCGTACGCGGATACACGGATTATTCGAATCTGCTCTGGGTCTTCTACTGCCCCCCAGAAAGCTTCCAGTGCCCACTAGGGGGCGTTATCGCCCACGTTGAGAACCTATGATATAAATTATAACAGCAACTATCTTTCTTCAAATACTGTTACATAGCCTTATCCTTGTTACACTATTTTATAATAACATTTAGAACAGCCAGTGTGGGAGCACCTTTATAAATTTGTGCGATAATTTGACTCAGCTGTCGTACGCGGATACACGATTATTCGAATCTACTCATTCTGCGTCATATGAGTCCTGAAAACATTTAATTATACATTTTTTATGTAGGTAACTATTGGCTATGTGCACGTCTGAAACGTCAAACGTCAAAGGTCCCGAGACAATGTCAAAACTCAGAGATGTCAAATAATGACACATGAATATTTTATTTACTTTAGTAAACGAGAAAGACCCCGTATTGGAAATTTTACTGAAATAAATAAGAGAATAAATAAATACATACAAACGAAACGAATCGTAGGAAACCGTTAAGAAACCAATAGAAAACGTGAAAGTAAATTTGACAGTGGTCCCCGGTAAGTACACGTTTCTGCCATGGTGTGCGCTATGATCGCCTAGCTTACCCCCACCACCTACTTCGCACATAGCCAATAGAGCCGTGAAGAGTACAGGGTTCGTGAAAAGTCAAGAGATAATTTGATTAATATTTGCGTAGGCATATAAAAACGACGTGACATTTGGCTGAGCCCTAAAACACAATGTAAATATCGAGAGCAGTACGATTTAGTCTAACTTACTGGAATTAGTTACAAACAGAAGAAAAAAAACAGCAACATGTAAGTAGGTAGAGGTAGACAACAGGCGGTCTCATCGCTAACCAGCGATCTCTTCCAGACAACCTTTGGGTAGCGGGAAAAGAGAAAAATAATATATGTAGTAGGTGATGCAGAGATTTATATGAATCATGTAAATTGATTTGTAAAATTCATACTTATATACTTTTATATATAAATATACATACACAATCTTACAAATTTTACAAATTTACTGCGTATCTGCGCGGCTAGCGCATGGCGGCGCGCGAGCTATATCGCACGCGAGATGGACTATCTGTCTCTTTCCGTGTGTACCCATTAGTAAAGACGGATAGTCTATCTCGCACGCGCTATAGCGCGCACGCCATCTTGTGCTAGTCGTGCTGTCATAGCGTTCAAAATATACAGATATTTCGAACCCCAATAGGTTCTTAATATCATAAATGCGAAAGTAACTCTGTAACACTGTTACTTTTTGATGCTTCAACCGCTGAGCGGATATATGTAAATAGATGAAATTTGGCATGGAGTTTGTTTGAGACCCCAGGAAGGACAAAAGTTAGGTTTTGTTTCAGAAATCGTTCGAAATTTGTATGGCTGAGCAATACCTACATTACCTACTCCTTGTTTTAAGGCTGCGACTAGAATAATTAAATAGTAATTATTTCTTTAAGGTGATAACGAGTAACAAGTTCTAGGCTAGTGTTTAATGTAATCACAAAGATTTCATTTATAAAAGCATGTCAATATACTGCTTACAAGGTTTCTATTGTGTAAAGTACTATGATGATATTATCGCGAAGTAAACAACGTGACGTCACCACCTTCGTTGTTTTGTTCGCCCCATGTATTTTGGTGTCTTGTTGACAAAATCGATTAGATATTCATATTGCGCTTTCTCCACTATTTCAAATACACTGAATCTTGAACAAAATCCTGGCGAAACCATTGATTTAGTAGCGATATATACCTACTTCTTTTAACTCCAGAAGGCGGTTACGCCATTTTTTTGTGGGACTGCACATACACATTGTTTCTGTGTGCATATTATGAACCGAATTCAAGAAATAGGATCTGTTCTCAATTCGTCTGTTTCTAGTCGTGTCTTTATAATTTGATCAAACTGAGTAAGTGATAAATTGCTAATTTAGTGGAAATATTATACTAAAACCTTCTTTACAGCGAAACACGTTGGACTTGTACATATCGCACATGAAAGGACCGTTTTACAAAGCGGAGTTTGAAACTGAACTTGACATGAAGAAGTTCCACATTGCCGACGTTACTGACAAGCGTATATTTGTCTCTGTCATGCACACGGAGATACTGGCGGATTTGTACGTGTCGGAGATCAGCAATAACTTCACTCGGTACAACTTCATGCTGAGCTTGGAGCAGATTCTTTGCTACTTCCCTGATGGAAACTGGAAGGACACTTGGCTGGAGTGAGTTAATTTATCAAATGATTCATTTTTTAAGCTGACTTAGGGCCGCTGCGTCTGTTCGCAGTCGTTCTTGCTTATAGATCATAGAGCATCTCTTTAATCTAACCATCAGTCAAGAGGTTTCTTCGAGGAAAAAAAATTCTTAAATACACCAACACACTACTACATCAAACAGGAAACATGCGTAATAGGAAAATTGACACGAAAAGTGGCACTGTTTCCCAATGGACGAATATTTTTTAGAAATTAATTCGCAATCCTGATGCAGGTATGCGGTATTGAGTCAGCCGTGGTTATTCGGCTGCTGTGTTGAGATTTTTGACACAGGCAGAGGGTTTGGCCGGCGGTCTGAAGAATGTTCCGCACTCTCAACTTGTGTTCCATATTATATTCGCATATTGACCCATATTTACAAACGTAATGTCATAATTGTAGTTATTTTTTTGTAGAAATATTACAACTAATCCCGAGTAATGCTAAGTTCAGAATACTTACCTACTTTACGTATATAATAATTAACTAGGTACATTTATTTTGAAATTTTCAGCCGTGGCAAGTGAAATGTATAAATTAAATTAAGCTGGGTAAAAATAGGTGCATTTTAATGAGATGCTAAAATATTGGTTCTAAGCTATCTTGAGTAGTAGTTGAAATTTATGATCTTCAACATATTTATTGGCTATGACGGGTCTATCATATAGGCTGTGTAGATATAAACTGGTTAATAATAAATCATACAATTTTGACGTTTAATCTCAGTTTAAGTGTTAAGTGAATTAACTACGATTCTATTATTTATTTATTTATTTAATCTTTATTGCACTAAAGAAACCTTATCGTACAAAAGGCGGACTTAATGCCATATGGCATTCTCTACCAGTCAACCTTAAGGCAAAGCAGAAAAATTGTAGGCGGTGCTTCTAACAGTTAAAAGGAAAATCAAGATAAATTACGTTGCTTTATAACAAATCTACATAATTACACAAATACATATTTGTAGATACACGTATATTACACATATTCAAATGCATACATAAATATTATAAATATATATATACATAAATAAACTATCATATATATATATATATATATTTATATATATATATATATATATAGACGAAATTTACAAATCAGATCAATCAGGACTCCACGAAACTGCCAGTAAAGAATTTACGCACGGATTTCTTAAAAGCGAACTTGTTTGGGGATTTTCGGATCGTAGGAGGCAGGCCGTTCCAGAGACGAGCAGCCTGAACGGTAAATGAGTTGGAGATAAAGCCTGTTCGGTGAAGAGGGATGGACAGAGAAAGATTGCCAGAAGAGCGAAACTGACGTTCACGGTTAGCACCATAAAAGTGAAAGAGGGATTTCAGGTATTCAGGAGACTGTGGATCGTTAAGAATCGAAAATAGAGTGCAAAGCATGCGACTATTATCAAGAAAAACGAAAATAATATCGACCGCAACTCAACTCTATGAAGCCCGTCACCAGTTACTACTAGGCAAATTCGTAGATGCCTATAGCTACTGAGTCACCTAAGAACAAGCCACAGCTAGTAGTTTGAACAGTCATGCATGACAACAGACTCCCGTTGTTAAATTATTATTCCACTCGACCTTTGTTTCAATAAAAAGGCTACTTAGTGCAAAATACCAAACAAGTGTGCTTTAGGGATGATACTGTTTGCTGATTTAGAGTAGACTAGACGTATACAGGATGGAAAAAAATATGGGCCTTGGAGGGAAACTACCTTAAAACGTTGAGATAGCTCAATTTGCTGAAAGAAAACATTATTATACATCTCCTAAGAATTAAAACTGCATTTGAAAAAATGTACAGACAGTAAAACAAAGCCATTTATTTTTTTGTCATTATTGACAAAAAATGTTTGATGCCAAGCGACCCTCTTTCTATTAAGGAACAAAAATTTATTAGAGACCGACCTATAGTGGTCGGCGGTTACGAAGTCAATCCTGACACCTGTCATTTCCATACAGTTCATAACCTCAAAGTGACTTTTAGGTTATAAAATCTATGGAAATGACAGGTGTCAGGATTGAGTTCGTAACCGCCGACCACTATAGTCTAGATACTTAGGCCACAAATAAAAAAATTGTACAATTAGTATTAGTTTTCTTATTCAAAAATCTGTGAATGAAGTTTTATTGCTTAGGAGAAATAAAATAATGTTACTTTTCAGCAAATGAGCTATCTCAACGTTTAAAGGTAAGTTTCCATCAATGGCCCATTTTTTTCGCCATCCTGTATATACATGGTGTCCCATGAGATACTTCTAGCTAGACTTGGCTATGCGATATGATGGGAAAGTACTGTAATATTGAAGATACGAGGATTTGCTTTAATAGGGTTATTCTATATCTTTTAAGTAAGGAATACTGCATCATGTATGTCACGGTCAAAACATGAAGTTGATTTGCTCAATGAATATTTCCAAGCGTTTTTGAGTGTATCTAAACTTTACCATTTTGCCGCAGGGACATGACCGAAGACCCATTCACCGATCTGTACCGTGTGGAGGGCCTGAAGGGTATCTACATAGCGTCCCGAGTGGACTCTAAAGCGCAAGCGTCGCATGTTGGGCCAGAGCATCTCATATCTCTCATCACCTTCGACCACGGCGTCACCTGGTCGCCCATCAATCCTCCTACTGAAGACGAGAACGGTTCGTACTTTATCTTTATGCCAAGCAAGGGTATAGTTTCGTCAACACGGCGTTCCGATAGCTCTGGCGTTTATACTGAATATCAGCACAAGAGTCTCAAGGGTGTTACATAAGTTTCCTTAGCGGACTTCAAGGTGCAGCTGTCCCATGTGGGATCGGAGCATCTCATATACATATCTCTCATCACCTTCGACTACGACGTCACCTGGTCACCCATCAACCCGCCTACTGAAGATGAAAATGGTTTTTTTTTGTTCTTAAGTCAAGGAGGAGGTTAGTCCAGCAGGGGCCAGGGAGGGGAGGCAGTATGAAAATAGTTCGTACTTACCTACTGTTTCTTTATACGAGGCCGTAGTCTAGTACGGGTTGTAACGCGTCTGGTAATCACCTATGGACGCTTTTATCTGTTGTAACCCCAGGCATAACGTGGCGTTGACAACGCTTTAACTCTTTATTTTTAGGTTAAGCGGCGTTAAGAATTTTAAAATATTTTAACTCAAATTATGACAAAAGTATTGATAATTAATAATTATTATAAACTGATCAAATGATAACGATGCTTTTGTTGAAGTTTTAGATAGTAACCAAGCTTTTTTTTCTTTTATTGTCTGTAGTAGAATTTAAGCGGTAAAAACCAGTTTATAACTTGAAATTTGTGGATTTGGAGTGATGTTTAGAACGATATAGTTAACAATAGTTCTGTAGTAGATAGCAACGAGGAGAAAATGTTGATACGTGTCGATTCGACACCTAAAATGATAAACGTTTTCAACTGTAAGGACCCTCAAATCGTAGATATTAAAAAAAAAACATGCATGTTCCTGGTCTATAAGAACCTATCATTCGTTTTATAAAAGCCGACGAATGAGTTTAAAGAATTTATATGTTTTTGAACAGTGGCCCGTCGGTAATTGAACTCCGGGTTTTAATTACAATGTGACTTCAGTCGTCTATGGTTGCCAATATAGAAGTCTGTGTTACTGGACCGCCATGTTTCAGGTTATAGTGCCTTTATTCCTTGTCCTTAATAGGTCATCTTTCATGTCTTACGCAGTAACTTTAGTGTGAAGGAAATACCTTTAAAGTATAAAGAAATACAAAGTTTGGATACTGTGAATTTATTCAATCGCGACAATATAATGGACATTATTATATTATACGTCATTCATTATGCATAGCAATAAATATGTATGATTTTTATTTGTTAATTTCGCTTTGATAACCTTCAAAACGATAATTGGGCGCAACGAATTATACATGTTATTTATAAATCGCTGTTTAACGATAATATTCATCACATGACTTGTTCCGATAGGAAAGGAGATAATAAAATAATTTTTAAGAAAAAAAAACCGACATCAATGGGGGAGGCCGGTGAAAGATTATTATACTTAGATGATGCACTCTTAGATTCCATACAATAAAATAAAAATGGCTATAAGTATGTTTATAATGGTAGAAGACTAAGTACCCTCAATTCCTCATGGAATCCTCCATCAGAACTCAAGCTTGACGAAAATGTGTCCTGAAAACCTAGCTTGCTTAACAAACAAAACGAAGAGAACAAATCGCCAAACATGAACTACGCGTCGTTGAAGAGTTCCGTTCTGATCATCATCAGCAGTTCCACTTCATCAAATGTCACTTTTTTGAATGAAAATGCTTGATTAGTTCATGAAAATACTAAAATCACTGTTTGTGTGCCTTTCACATTTGAGGAGTTCCCTCGATTCCTAATGGATCCCATTATCAGAACTCGAGAAAATAATCGTGAAAATAAAACTTGCTTAACAAACACAGCTAGAAGGACAAATCGCCATGCGTGAACTTTTCGTCGTTGAAGAGTTCTGTTCTGATCATCATCAGCAGTTCCACTTCATCAAATGTCATATATTTGAATGAAATTGCTCGACTTGTTGCTAAAAACATAAAAATCACTATATGTTTGCCTTTAAGATTTGAGGAGTTCCCTCAATTCCTCATGAATACCATCATCAGAACTGCGTTTTGACAAAAACGGGACCAACTTGGATATATATACTTACAATCAAAAAAAGAATTTTCCAAATCGGTTAAGAAATGACGGAGTTCTGGAGTAACAAACATTAAAAAAAAAACATACAACCGAATTGATAACCTCCTCCTTTGAAATCTTGAAGTCGGTTAAAAATAGCACAGAATGATTGGCTTATGGGACAGAAGCTACAAGTTTTGGGAGGCAGGAAATGAATGAAATCCGTTTCAAAACCGTGGTGTTGTTTGTGCAAATCAAAAATATTAATAACAACATAATATACCTACTACGATTGAAAACTAGCTAAATCCTAACAAATTTAAACGTATGCGCTTAGGTATCAAGCCTTGGCAAAGGTAACATAAATAATCGAGTGGCACCAAACACATATTAACATACCTACATGCGAATGCTTTAAAAGGTGTGCGTGTTTCTTTAAATAAGGCACGCAATCTCTCCATACAAAATATGTCTTTTTTTTTATACCACGTCGGAGGCAAACAAGCGTACGGCCCGCCTGATGGTAAGCGGTCACCGCAGTCTTGTCTATTCTATTGTATTCTACAAATCATTAAGTTACCAATGTTTAAAAAAAAACTCTTAAGAAAGACGTAATCACGCTGAGTACAGGAGAAAGAATAATGTATTAAAGTCTTGAGTTGAAAACTATTTAGACACATGGTTATGTTTTGGTCAAGTACCAACTTAAATGTGAAATTTGAGAAATGGCCGTAAATTCCTAATATACTTAAGAGGTTTCTCACAAATCGAGTGCCCACTTAGCTACAGGGCAAATAAAACACATGTTAAGGGTCAATTTAAGTAAGCGTCGCCGTTCTCGTTGTCTCAAGCATCGAGCTGGGGAACTAGAATGTAAAATTGTAAACCGATACATATGTAATTGACAAAGTGTTAAAGACCTCAACAGTTCGGCTTTAAAGTGCTTTAAAATGTGAATATCCCTTGGTTTCAGCTATTGTACATAACACATAACTTTCAGCTACTGTGCTCTTTTCTTTGGGTTCTGATTTCTGTGACCATCATATGTTTGTGAGAAAGTCATTCGCATATATTTAAGTTCGGGTTTCGAACTTATTTACACGTCTCTGAAATCTACATTAGTATTTACACCACAGAACTTTCATAGTTTGTTCTAATTATAGGTGCGATCGGTCAATACACGTCGTCCTCTGAAGAACATCTAAGGTCACTTTCAAAATTGAAGATCACAATTCACAATACTTTTTTTGCCAAAAATAAATGCTTTACACTATTACTACGCCCGGCCCGGGCAACTTCATGTTCGGTTTGTTAAACCTATTCGTCTAAAACGACCTTGTTTACAGGTAAACCATTAAACTGTCACATCGAGAATTCGTGCAGTCTCCACTTATGCCAGAAGTTCAGTCAGCTGTACCCAGTGACGAGGTGAGAATTTGCTTATTTATTATCTAAGCCAGCAAATGCTGTAATAGTACATTACGATACAAGGGTCGCAGATGTTTGAGGCCGCAGGCGAGGGTCATAAATATGCGAGAGGGGGCTTTCTGTTTTACGACCCGTGTTTTGTACACAATTTTACGTCATCGCTTGGCCAAAAAGTGGGTTTCTTCGGACGCGCAGCGTGCCGTAAAACGCGCTTTTTGGCAAGGTGTGGTGTAAAAGCTATTTATTATTGCGACGTTTGCAACCTTTTCGCAGTGAAGCTAGTGATTATTGATTTCGTATTCAATCGTTTGCGGCGTGTAGGCTCTAAATCGAATAATAAACAGGATTGGTTTACAAAAGCAATCTTAGATTTCAGAGAGCGTATGAAAGCAATTCATTTTGTAAACTGATTATACTACTAGTGCGGACATGAAATTATGACTCACTATCAAATATTATTACATACATACCTAATATAATTTTGTATTTTTTTTTACATTTGGCGATAATCTTACACAAATCGATCTAGTCCCACTAAGCAAAGCTTGTAAAGTTGTAAAGTCCCTCTCTCCTGTTGTTATAGTTCGTCTATCGAGCCATTTATTTACAATACCTAGATAACTTTGTAGAGTAATTATGCAAATTGCAAAACGACAGAAAGAGAAACTAGCGCTATTGTATACTCAGCCACTTAACGATAAACTGTAATAGTACTCTTGACAACCGCTTAGTAGCTGATAACATTGTTTGACCTCGAAACCGCAGAATAAGGATGCGGGTTTAATTTTCAACTCTTTGTTTTGCCCTTGATTTTAGCTTCGTTTTTCCTTTGTCGTTCTAACAACCATGAATTTACTAAATCAGTAAATGAGAGAAATCAACCGTTACTATTTAGCGGTTATGCTAGACGTATAAAGAAAGTTATGCACTTTAGGTACCAAAATGATGCCTACTCTTTATGACTAATTTTAAACAGACTTAGACTTTCTAGATATCCACCATATCAGCCCTAGGACGTCCACTGCTGGACATAGGCCTCCCCCAATTTCATGGGGGGTAAATGCCATAATCGCCACGCTTGGCATGCGGGTTGGCGATCGCAGTATCTTCACCGCACTCAAGGAATGCTGCTGCCCATTCCCCGGTGGTCTTGGTCGTAGTTTTAGGACATACCCGGGACCTATATATAATATAATATTTCTAGATATAATCGTAGATAATTTCAGTATAAAACAAATAGGTATATATTCGTAATATTCGTAATATAACACTTTGATGGACACTATTTCAGACACAATAGAAATAACAATAGAATTACGCATATAGGCGACATAGGCGTCTACTGTCTATCAATGCATTAATATATGTACAGATGTAGAGAACCTTTCCCATAGGCTGTGCCTACTCGGAATACAACTAGGCCCAAAGAAGTGTCTATCAATTACCGTATTATTTAACAAATCTGTCATGTCAAATGGCAAAATAGTACAAGTTTTCATTTTTACATTTGACATTGACTTGTCAATCATTTGATATTCTAAGAAATTTAAAATAGATTGTCATATAGCTAAACGTAATTTTATAAGCCAGAAAATTACAAATAGTTCGGACATTATCAAAACAACATGGAAATTAATTAATGTGGAAACTGGTAGATCAAAGCACAAAATGAATGATATTAAACTAAAAATTGATGGCATAATTATAGATTCAAGTTTAGAAGTAGCAACAGAATTTGAAAAATTTTTCACTGAGATACCAGTATCCACAACAAAGACATTAAATTCTTCACCTTCGTCTGCCGTTACATTGTTAAAAGATAACGCCTCAGAATGTAGTGAAAATCTTCATTTTGAATATGTTAGTACCCCAGATGTAATAAAGGCGTTTAAATCAATTAATGTCAAAAAAACTGGTGATCTCTGGGGAGTCTCTGCCCATGCTGTCAAATCTCTAATAGATGTCATAGCGCCTGACTTGGTAGTTGTATTTAATAACAGTATTGTCTGCGGTGAGTTTCCTGATCTAATGAAACATAGTAAAATAACTCCTTTATTAAAATCAGGTAGCACTTCTGACCCCACTAATTTTAGACCAATATCTGTGCTACCAACATTTAGTAAAATTTTTGAAAAATTAGTTTTGTCCCAATTAATAAGACATTTTAATACAAACAATTTAATGCATAATAAGCAATTTGGTTTTACGCGGGGTCGCTCGACAACCGACGCGGCTGTTGAGCTAACTAAACATATATTCGATGCCTGGGAAGAGTCACAGGATGCCTTAGGTATTTTTTGCGATTTGTCCAAGGCCTTCGACTGCGTATGTCATGAAACATTAATCAGGAAACTGCACTACTATGGAGTTAGAGGATCGGCACTGAATTTGCTAAAATCTTATCTATATGGTAGAATACAAAGGGTCGATGTGAATGGACAGCGATCACCGGGATCAGTGGTCTCGATGGGTGTACCGCAGGGATCAATATTGGGACCTTTCCTATTCCTTATCTACATAAATGACTTGCCATACCTCTTAAAGACCCACCATGATATAGTATTGTTTGCAGACGATACCTCTCTTATATTCAAAGTCAAACGACAGCAACAAGCTAATAATGATATAAACAATGCTATTTCTAAAGTAGTTAATTGGTTCAATGTCAACAATTTATTGTTAAATGAGAAAAAGACCAAATGTATCAAGTTTGTCACGACTAACGTTAAGCACAATCAAACAAGTGTCATTGTGAAAGATGAGGAATTGGAACTAGTGGATAGTACAGTTTTTCTTGGATTAACATTAGATTCCAAACTCCAATGGGGTCCCCATATTGCTAATCTCTCGAATAGACTGAGTTCTGCAGCTTTTGCCGTGAGCAAGATCCGCCAACTGACAGACGTGAAAACAGCTCGATTAGTATATTTTAGTTACTTCCACAGTATTATGTCGTATGGTATTTTACTATGGGGCAGTGCTTCAGATATTAATACCATTTTTGTTCTGCAGAAGAGGGCTATTCGAGCAATATATAAAATGAACCATAGAGACTCACTTAGAGATAAGTTCAAGAACATTAATGTAATGACATTGCATTGTCAATACATCTATGATAATCTTCTGTATGTACATAAAAACATTGTAAATTTCAGGAAGAACTGTGACATACATAATATTAATACTCGAAATAAACACAAACTCGCGGTGCCCACCACTCGCCTCCAGAAAATTAGAAAATCATTCATGGGTAATGGTGTGAAGTTTTATAATAAGCTTCTAAGAAACGTAACTGAATTGTCTATTAATAAATTTAAAAATTATGTAAAGCGTCAACTCATATCGAAAGCATATTATAGCACACATGACTACATGAATGATAAAACACCGTGGGATTAATTGTGACTGAAATATTAATAAATTAATCATTATGGCATTAGATATTAATATGATCTTTTTTTTTGATATTTTGATTTGATTCTAGAAACTGTCTAGATTTCTATTTTTTATACATTTATTATTATTATTATTATTATTTATGTTTTGACGATCCTATTGTGAATTTTACTACAAAATAATTTCTTACTTTGACATGTCTACAACAATACAATATTTATTTTAAAGAATAATAATAGCATCAATAAATTGCTCTAAATAATTAATTAATATATATGTTAATACATGTTATAACTGACGATTCGAAAGTGCTTGTTGCTAGGCCTATTTGAATAAAGAATATTTTGACTTTGACTTTGATACAATCATTAATAGCCACTTCGGGCTTAGTCGTATTCTGAGTTTAGCCGATAGGAAAGCTTTATTCACTACATCTGAAGTACTTGAAAAAAAAAACCGACGAATTGAGAACTTCCTCCTTTTTTTGAAGTCGGTTAATGAGATATGACTTATGAGATTGTGCATATTAAAACAAAGTAACAAACCCAAAATCTAAAGAAGAAGCCTTACTCTTCATAAGTATATACTTAGTCCGAGTTATAACTGACATCTGGGAAGTATTCGATTCAAACGGTTTTTGATTTGTAGAGAGAAGAAAAACTTATACTATAAACGATAAATACCATACCACACGTATTAGGAAGTAGGCACACACGCAATAACTGACACATAGATTATCAACAAATTCGTAGCTGACTTGCTGCTGATAAAGCGTTTCCTCTCATAGAGTTCAGAGAAATCACCGGCTCAACTTACTGTCCATTATTGGCTATGTGCGAAGTAGATGGTGGGGGTAAACTAAACGATCGCAGCGCACACCATGGCAGAAATGTGCAATTTCCGGGGACATATATGTCAAATTTACTTCGACGTTTCCTATTGGTTTCCTACGACTCGTTTCGTTTGTATTTATTTATTTATTTTCTTATTTATTTCAGTAAATTTCCAGTAAGGGGTCTTTCTCGCTTACTAAAATAAATAAAATATTCATGTGTTATTATTTGACAGCTCTGAGTTTGACATTGCCCCGGGACCCATGACGTTTGACGTTTCTGACGTGCACATAGCCAATAGGAAGTGAACTTCCTTCATTGCTACACGCACGAATTAGATACCGCCTAGAATTTTCTCGCTTTGTAAAAAACCGACATGTCTTACAATTTATAATATAATTACGTAAATTATGTGCCGCAACCACAGCAGACCACCGGGGGATGGGCAGCAGCATCTCTTTAGTGCGGTGGACATACTGCGATCGCCAACCCGCATGCCAAGCGTGGCGATTATGGCATTTACCCCACCTATGAAATTGGGGGGAGGCCTATGTCCAGCAGTGGAAAATATTATATATATAAATAATACACTTGCTAACCCAAATGTCAACTTGACTGGTTTTCCTACCGGCTATCACCGAAAACCGTATCAAAGACGATCGTACTTTCCGTGTTTATTTCGGAAAATACGACCGAGAACATGTTGTATGTATGTGATAGTTGATAGTAATAACATTGGTATTCTTCGGTACGTCAATATTAATATTAAACAATATGAAATTTCCATTCGTAGGCTAAAATACCAGTCTGTATTAATTAGAGATTAAACGAACTTACCTGTTAGTCAAGATCCATCCTAATTATGCGAAGGTTTCGTTTCGTCCTAAGATGTACAAGAGACACTCTTAGTATCGCGTAGCGCATGCCATTTCACACTATTTTAAGATATATATATTTTTTGAGGTTGATCGTTACGTCAATATCAATATGAAACAATATGAAAATTCCATTCGTAGACTAAAATACTAGTCTGTATTAATGCAGCGAATAGCCTCATTTTAGTACAATCTGTATTCAGTAAGTGAATCATTTGATAGTGATGTCTCGCGTTCGTTGAACCGTCTTATTGTACTCGCCTACGATTGATATCAGCTACTTGGCAATGGTGTGTGTGTTTTGATCTTGAATTTATTGAATGAATCCTTTTATAACAGTATTAGGGATTATATTCTTTTAGTCGGCACTGTCGGCAGAGTATCAGATATCATACTGTGTTACTGCTAATGTCGAAGAAACATTGTTTCCCTGAAATAAGAGATGCTCAGCAGTGGGCGATTGCAATCTGATACTGAATTTTTTTGTATTTGTGCATTAAAGTTTAAATAAATAATGATGATGATGATAATAGATACCTCAACCACATACAAAGTTTACGGGACAGGCAAGGTGGTTATACAATACAATTCCAGTAAATAAAATCTGTTTATTTCTACTACATTACATTACATTAAGGTCCATTAGACCCCTGAATCATAATTTAGAAAGATTTTTATCGATTCTAAATAATGTTACACTTAAAAATATATACCAAACTATATATATATATATATATATATATATATATATATATATATATATATATATAGTTCGGGAATTAAAACTAAATTAAACGTTACTAAACTAACTAACGTTAGATAAAACTTTTACTTCGGTAAAACGAGTTCTCTATCGTTAACAGACATTATTTCATATTTTATGTTGATATTGATATTTACTTGTCTGTCGAAAAAGTACTGAATTGCTTTAGGTTCTTTCGGTTTTTTTGCAAAATGAGTTAATACATCTTTAATTGTTATTATGCTATAACCGCCATAACGGTTAAAGTTGGTATTCTGTCCCATTAACATATCGTTCGAATGCATGTTCTCGTATTCGATTACATAATATAATAAATTGCATTGCGATTATCAGCGGTGTCGAATATACCTATAATTTAAACTCGAGAGACACCAGTATAGGCACCAGCCATAACAGGATAAAGTGCTCAAAAAGCAAATTGTGTGATCGAGATTTTTTTGTCGCCAACTGTGTCACTTCTCAGAAACTATTTATTTACTCTTCTCGCCCCTACTCACGCGTAAGCAAATGTCTAATAGAGAGAAAGAGTTTTGTTTACGTTTTTTTTCTATTTCTGTTCCTTGGAAATTTTCATTAAAATCGTTTTAAACGAGTACGTTTGATTATTAACGATTATAATGATGCTTTGTTTGTAACATGCGCAATACCTATAGTGTTATTAGTCTGCTTATACTCGGATGTATATATAATTATTTAATGTAGTAGTGTAGTTATTAATACTTCCTTATCAGTTCCTTAAATGACTACGTGTTGTTTATATACATTGCAGTCCGCCAAGGAATGTGAACAACAAGCTAAGGTAAATAAGTGATGTGCAATGAAAAGTTTTGCCTGAGTTGACAAATTGAATGAAACGGTACTTACGCCATATAATTTATTTTCTTACGTCAAGTCAATCTAAGCTTTTTTGCGTTAGGTATGCTGTTTAACACAAATGTATAGAAATTTTACTTTATCTTGGGTTAATGACAATTGCATAATTAATTTCGTAATTGTTTCTTTTTCGAGGGACAGTTATTATTCCATTTTATATAACATGACCCAATAGACACTGCCAAATAATAGATTATATCATAGACCTACTATATATAAGTCCCGAAGTTCCATAACAAATATAATAATTACTATTAATAATTAGGGAATGGTTCTGAATAGCTTGGGAATTAATATTTGCAACGTGAATTATTTAGAGTTTTTTTTTGGCCTATTTGTATACCCTAACTGATTGACCGACTCCGCTTGTTTGATAAAATTAGTCCAAGCTACTAAATAACCGCGGGGATTCTCTGCCTACTGTTTCATTTAATCTGTCAACATATGTATTGTATGGTCGCCACTAACACACATGAGTGAACAATTAGCACAAAACATTTAAACATAATCTTATCGACAAGACTTAGCGTACAAAAATTATTGAGAACCCTTGCTTGCTCTGATATTTGATGCTGTAGCACTATGCGGCTAGCCGGATGCGATTTGCGGCCAGCCGCATAGTGCGTTGTGGATTAAAACATGCAGTTTCATATAAAAACGGCAGCGCATTGGCACGCCGCATCACGGCCAGCCCCATAGTGCGTTGGCGGGCTAACCAGTTAAAATAGGTGTTTCCGTGTTTTTTGCGTCGATTCATTTTAGTGTTTAAATTTTAATTGGACAAAAAATGCAATGTTTTGGTTGATGTGTTTTTATTTGACTAATATTACATTTTCCTCATACTGCTTCTTTGTATAATTGTTTCGTAGTATTGATTGTTATTATCCTAACGCTAGGATGATGATTGTTATTATTGATTACCGATGCACGACACGACAAGGATGCTTGAATGTGTGTCGGTAATAATGATACTTTAGAACAAAAGTAGTAGTGATACATACCATTTACGGCGTTTGGTGACCGAGCGATGTCCTTTTGCTGGATTGTTCCTTACAACTCAAGTAAAGATTTAAGAAGGGAGGCATCTCGATTTTTGATGAGGATGTGAAAAAATTTATGACATTACATATAACCACAACTAACTAAAGTTTCAACTTATGTTTTTTATTAGCTTAGTGGGAAACATAAAGTTCTTGGACTTTGAAAATTGAAATTTCTAAAAAAGATTGTGTTTAAAATCAAGAAACCTCTTAATTTTTTTATATTCACCCCCAAAGGGGTTAAAACAAGGGATGAAATTTGTAATACAATCGTATTATTTTAAACTTCGTAGCTTGAAACTTCGTGACTAGATTTTGTATTTAAAAACTAGAACCAAATTCATGAATTTTTGAAATTCACAATACAAGGGAGTAAAACAAGAGATGAAAGTTTGTATGAGAAACATGGATTTTTTTTATGTTAGAGACTTGAAACTTCGTATAGAGATTTTGTACAACAGGTACACTATTACCTGAAGTAACTGCCGTATATAAAATATTCATAACAAATCAAAAGAATGGTTGTGCGAACGTGCAATCCTAATCCCAAAAAATGACAATGGTGCAGCTATTAATCATTTACTACTTACTTACTAAATACCTTTGAAGCTGAGATAGCTAAATCCAAATCTTTCGATTCCGTTAATCAAAGTGATAACGCCGTACACTATCCCGTAGAGTTCTGAAATAGTTAACTTAACAACTTTAACATTTAGTATAAACCTCTCATACTAAATGTTAAAATTGGAGCACTTGTTATGTTAATAAGAAATCTTAGACCGCCTAAACTATGTAATATAACTAGACTACAAATAAAAGCTCTCCATAAAAATTAAAAACTTTGTCGGAGCTACAGTAAAAACAAGTTGCGCTCGAGGTGAAATAGCGTTTATTCGTAGAATACCGTTAAATGCCTTCACACTACCCGTTCGAGTTTAAAAGAACACAATTCCCTCGTAAGTTATGCTTCGCAATTTATATCTTTGTTATCATCTAAAATCTACGCGGACAAACTCGCGGGCGCCTGCTTGTAGTCCTATATAAAGCGAATATATATTGTGGTCTTAATTTAACTGTACCAACGAGTACATACACGTATTATTTATGATTATGTCAAACTGTAAATAAACTTTTATAAAAAGCAGGTTAAGTTCAATACAAATATTCTTTTTTGCATGGGTACCTTAATAAAAATACAGAATAGTTTAGAAACACTATATTAGAAGAGGCAAATAACAGGCGAAAATTATATAAACCTGTGTCTTTTACATAATTAAACATTACAGTCAATTTTATCTTATCGGAGGAATAGACCAGAAAACTCAATAAGCATAAAAGTCACGCATTGTACTCATATCCCAACATTTCAAATTGACTAACATTCATTAGTTTTATGACCGCGTTTGTTTAACATAACCAACTTTTATGATTTTCGTAATTAACATGGTGGAACATTGTAATTAACTGCCAGACAATTGAAACTATCGATTAAATTGTAATGAACTAATGACCAATTGATGAAAAAAAAAACGAAGCTTGAAATTGTGGTGGTTGCAATTAATTAGCAACTTGTTAATGTTATGTTGGCATGATGACTCACGATCACGAGGACCAATGAAGTCAAGTGATATAGGTATTCTCATGTTCTTATTTAGTTCGGACAGTGAGTTAACAACGTATTTTATGTATCTATTTACAAAAATTAAGAAAATACTGACCCAACTTTCTTTAGTTGGCTATAAAAAGTTGTATAATCATGTCTATATTTTGAAACCCGTAATCTGTGCACGCGAAAGCCAAACAATAAAACATGCTCATTTTCCATTTTTCACAGGTCAGCAAGCATTATGAGTTCAAAATCAGCACCAGGAATAATCATGGCTACTGGTGTAATGGGCAAGTCCCTAAAGGGCATCCCTGGAGTCTATCTCAGTAGGGACGCGGGTCTCACCTGGAAGAGGATCCTTAAGGACTATTACTTCTTCAACTACGGGGACCACGGAGGCGTATTGGTTGCCGTCAAATACTTCAAGTTGCGCGGCGAAACTAGAAAGATCCTGTATTCTACGAACGAGGGAATTGAGTGGAACTCTTATCAGTGAGTTGTTTTGTACTTGGACAGTAGTACGTTAGGTAGGTAGATACTTAATGTGACTGATCTTTGAAAATCTACTTCCAGGCCAATTACGGTCAGGCATTGTACATTTGGTATCTCTTTTAAAATCAACGTATAAACTTTAATAAAGGGGTTTGATTTTACCATTTTACAATTAAATAGATATGTACGCTTCAACGAAAATGATAAGAAATGTTTTACCTACGTTTAATATATACATAAAATACCCTCATTTCGTCAGAAAGAAAGAGTAAGCTGTGAAAGACACACAGCTTACTTACTCTTTTTTGTTTCTGACGAAACGAGGGTATTTTATGTATATATTTTTTATACTCCAAGCTACATATACGGGCTGTCTCATTTAAATCGGTCAGTATGGGAAAGCCTGAAACTAAAATACATACGAAGATCTGTTCTTAGGAACCATGTCATCGATTTTAATAAGAAGAAAGACTGCATTCATACATTAATAAAAAACCTTTATTCAGCTATATTTATTCAGTTTTTCCATGTTATAACATAAGATTTTCCTTGCAAGCGATATCGAAACTGCGAACAATTACCGCTATGAATGTTATCGACTGTTCACAGGTTCAACGCAGACGACCTTCGCATATATGGCCTCATGACTGAGCCGGGAGAGAACACCACTACATTCACTATGTTTGGCTCCGCCAACGACCAACACCAATGGATTATCATTACAATAGATCTGCAGAATGCCTTCGCTAGAAACTGCACAGTCGAAGATTACAAATTCTGGTCACCCTCACCACCTAACTCTTCAGTATCCTGCGTTTTGGGAACCAGGGACACTTTCCAAAGACGATTGGCACACACGAACTGCTATAACGGTATTAATTATGACAGACCAGTAAAGAAAGAGGTTTGCGAGTGTAGTAGACGAGACTATGAATGTGATGTCGGGTTTCAGTTGAGTAATAACGCTTGCGTCCGAAACAAATCTGCCAAACACGATCCTTACGCGACTCCCTTCCCTTGCCGACCAGGCACCCTTTATCAAAGAACAAAGGGATACAGAAAAATAGACGGCGATGTTTGTACATCATCCACGTACATACCATACGCACCCGACATGGTTCCTTGCCCCTTAGACGAACCAACCGAATTTATCCTCGTTGCTTTAAGAGACAAAATTGCGCGGATTGACTTATCTGACAATTCTACGTTATTCCCAGTCAAAGGTCAGAACAACATAGTCGCTATAGAGTTCGACTTAAAGAACAACTGCATCTACTGGGCTGATATTGAACTTGATAAAATTAGCCGGCAGTGCTTCAATAACGGTACGGTGCAAGAGATCATTGTAGACACTGACTTAGCCAGCATTGAGGGCATGGCTTTGGATTGGATATCGAATGTGTTGTTCTTTGTTGATGGCATGCGGAAGAAGATAGAAGCAGTGAGAACAGACTTGACGATCGCGGGTAGAATGAGAGTTACTATCCTTGATTCTAAAGTTTTATCCAAGCCAAGAGGAATCGCCGTACACCCGAAAGCCGGATACCTATTTTGGACTGATTGGGATAGGAACAATCCGACAGTGTCCAGGTCTAACCTCGACGGTAAAAACGTGAAGAAGCTATTTGGCAAACCGATTGTTCAATGGCCCAACGGCATCACTATCGACCAAATGGCAGAGAGAATATACTGGGTAGACGCTATGGAGGACTACATAGCCAGCGCCGATTTAGACGGCAGATACTTCCAGAGAATTCTCTGGAAAGACGAGAAAGTATCACATCCGTTTGCAGTGGCTGTTCTGAAGGGCAAGATGTATTGGGACGATTGGAAAGCGAAGTCAATCTTCATTGCTGACAAAGATTCTGGGGACAATGTTATTACGATAAACAACTCTTTCTCTGGCTTGATGGATTTGAAAGTGTTCGCTCATTTCATCCAGCACGGTAGTAACGCGTGTTCGTACAAGAATACTAGTTGTGATACGATGTGTCTCGGTGGTCCGGGGAAAGGTTTTAGTTGCCTGTGCCCGGATGGGTTCACGTTAGTGAATGGGAAGTGCATGTGCTCTAACGGAATGGAGCCGTCTGCTAATATGACGTGTCGGAAGAAGCCTGGTGCATCATGCGATGCTGTGAGTATCATAATTGCTAGCTTTTTCGAATTCAATTTGATCGTATTTGAACAGTTTTCGTGGGCTTATCTCATCATAATAAGATAACAATTAGACCCACACAGTTTTTTCGTCTAATTAATTCATCAGATTACCAGAAATTGTAGCATTTCGGAACTAACCCATTGTGATTTATAATTGAATTCATGGTTTAAAAGTAAAAAGTAAAAGTAAAAGTAGTTTATTCTTCAAATTAGGCATATTACATGCACCTATGAACGTCAATAAACTACCACCGGTTCGGAAAAATATACCTCTGCCACGAGAAGAACCGGCGTAAGAAACTCGGCGAGGTGTCATTTTTTCAAAACAATATACATTGTATAGTTAAATATAAATTACAGTGTCAGCTACTACAAAATAACTGAAATAACAATGCTACAGTAGAAAACATATTTTCGCGATAGATTACCCGTGCAGGACGCTATCACTGCCAAACATCCCTATCCATGATGTAATCGTTTATCTTATAATATGCTCTTGAAATAAGTGTTTGTTTTACTACAGATTTGAATTCAGAATTGCTAAGTTCAGTAACGTGTTTAGGAATTTTATTGTAGAATTTGATACAATTTCCCAAGAACGACTTTTTCGCCTTTACTAGTCTATAGAAGGTTACTTTCAGTTTCCCAGTATTTCTCGTGGCTATTGGTTTATCAGCGTTCGTTGGAAAATTGCCCAAATTCTTCCTAACATACATTATTATTTCAAATATATATAGGGACGGCAGGGTTAGAATATCTATTTCTCTGAAAAATTCTCTTAATGAGTCACGCGACCCCAAGTTATAAATTGCTCGGATAGCCCTTTTTTGCAAAATAAAAACAGTTTCAATATCTGCAGCTGATCCCCATAAGATAAGACCGTAAGTAATTATACTATTAAAATAAGCAAAGTAAACTAACCGTGCCGTTGCCACATTGGTAAGCTGCCTTATTCTCCTGACTGCAAATGCAGCAGAGCTCAACCTACTTCCTATCGCTGTTATATGGGAACCCCACTGCAATTTTGAGTCCAATATAATACCTAAGAATACAGTAGAAGTAACAAAATCTAATGTTTGACCATTAAGTCTAATATTTGTATATAAGTTTCTGTTTGATGAGTTCGCTAGAGAGAATTTAATACATTTCGTTTTTTTCGGGTTCAATACTAAGTTATTTATAGCAGTTTCTTCAACAATAGAAAATATAGGTAGTGGGTTGTCTGATTAACTGTGGTCGCGGTCACAGAAATTGCATGTAAACAATGATTAGGATAATTCCATTATTTGATTGCGGCATTCAACGATAACATTCTCGTTATTTGTGCCACCGCTAATCAGGGGTAAAATGAGTCATTTCATTTCAAGAGCAATGCCCACATATTAATATTTGATTTATCGTATAATTCATGGGGTTTTCATAATAGGTATTTCAAATGACGTATTTCCTCTTGATAAGGTTCTGGGTACTTTAAAATTGTGTCTGATAAATTAATCATAGTGATGTGTAGTCGCGGAATGAAAAGGTTTGTCACTTTTCGACCTTAACTGCATTACATTAAAATAGAGTTGAAATGTGACGAACATTTTCATTCCACGACTGTAAGACTATAGCAATAATGATAAACAGTAATAAATGAATATTGGGTTATAATATCGACCTAGCCCCAAACTGAGCAAAGCTTGTTCTATTTATTGGTACTAGGCGACGATATACATACTTATACATAAATAAAATAAGTACTTAAATACATAGAACACATCCAAGACTCATTAACAAACATTCGTGCTCATCAGACTAACCAATTTCCTGACCGGGATTCGAACCCAGGACCTCCTGCCTGCCAAGCCAATGTGTATTATACATACATACATATAATCATGCCTGTTTCCCAGAGGGTTATGCAGAGATCACGGATTTCTATTTACAACTTTCTCTTCATGAACTCTCATAACATTCTTCATGCATGCGCGCCGATTTAGGGTACTCTTGACCTGGCCTTTCTGCAGAAGGTCTTGGTCGGAGTACGTTCGCCGAGGTCTTTCCTGCGTATTATATAAAACCAATTGACTGCAGGACCAATTCACATGCAAAAACGGGATGTGCATCACAGCGTCTTGGCAGTGCAACGGTAACAACGATTGCGGTGACCTCTCTGACGAGATAGGATGCCCCCTCTGCGCTGCGCCCATGTTATCCTGCCAGGATGGTTCCCGGTGCTACCTCCCGCAGTGGCGGTGCGACGGAGATGTCGACTGCGCCGACCACAGCGACGAACTAAGTAACCTACCATATATTATACTTCTTCTTGTCTTATTAATGATATAATGATAGCGATATATATAGTGTGTATATGTTAAACTTGTGCGCTGCCGGGCGTGGTCTCACTGATGATTCCAACGGAAGATCAGCGCTGGTTGAAATTCAGCTTCAAGCTGAGTTGGGACCATTTCGTGTCATTTTTTGGTTTATTTCACCTTTCCTGTTTGTTTTTATTATGTCACGATTAAATGTTTTTCTTTCTTTCTTTCGATATCTCACCTCACTGATGACTAGGCTTAGGTATAGGGTTGTAATTCTGCATATCTACGTACATGTAAAAATTGTTTTAGCATTACGTATTCATAAGTTTTCTTTTGAATATGTTTGAAAAAAATTTTTTTTGGAGGGGCGACTATAAGAACAGTATATGCGTTGTCAGCTTTCCGCGCGCCTCAGGAAGGTCCGACGCGTGGCCCGCTCATTTAGTTGTCTCCCGGTCGTGTGCATAGTAATACACGTCTTAATTAAGCTACTCCGCCGTCTCATTGATACTCCCAGATAGCAATACCCTATATTAGGACTTTTGGATGCTCGCCGTGGTTCTAAACTCCTGGGAGTTGCCATTGTGTTAAAATATTTTTTTCGACGTCAAAGTCAAAGTACATGTATATTAGACTTATGTGGACTGGGATTTAGACCGTGATTACCTTGTTTATTATTTTGTTTTTGTTTAGTGAAACTAACCGTGAATCATTAAAAACTATTGCATTTATATGAACTTGTATGTATATAATTAATTAATTAGGTATATTTAAAACACTACTATTAGTAAACAAAATAAACTATTTTAAGTAACAATAACAAAAATCTCTTCTTCAATCTAATATGTAAGTATTATTCGGCACTACTGAATCTCTGATGAGGAAATGGCTTTCATAATCAGTGTATCATAAAATAAAATAAATAAATAAAATAAATAATATTGGGGGACAATCTTACACAAATCGACCTAGTCCCAAACTAAGCAAAGCTTGTACTATGGGTACTAGACGACGATATACATACTTATATATGGTATAACTTAATTTTTATGTATATTAGTTTAGTGTATCTTTTTATTCTTTATTAACTGACATCTTTCCATTGTATTATTTTCTATTATTATTCTTTAAATTGATTATTGGTAAATGCAGGTATATATTTAGTATATACCTTTATGTTACTATTATTATTTTACATTTAAATTTCAATGTACTGACGATCGATATACGACTAGCAATATAAGCGAATATGTTTTATAATGTAATTGTATAATGGAGATAAATAAACTAAACTAAACTATATAAGTAGATAAATACATACTTAAATACATAGAAAACATCCAAGACCCAAGAACAAATATCCGTGAAAAATGCACAAATAAATGCCCTGGCCGGGATTCGAACCCGGGACCTCTAGCTTCGGAGGCAGAGTCACTACCAACTAGGCTAAACAGGTCGTCAATAATCATCATCTATTGCTATTTCGTGTTCATCGTTAAAATGGTAATAAGAATGGATCATTATTTTTTTTTCCATATTTTTCCGTTCTATTTTTCTGACCTTGCTACCTGTTTTGATAAAACTTTTCAGATATGAAATTTAAAACTTTTTTTCATCTTAGGTTTAAAAAAACACATTCATTTGTTTGTATCCGTCAAGATGTCATCAAGAGAAAAAAGCGTTCGCGAATTAATTCTGCAAAAAATTTCAGTAAATCTCAATGTATCTACTTCGGAGCTTGCGAAATCGTGCCATACAAGTCAGAGAACAGTGCAAAGGATCCTAAAAAGGTTAAAACAAGGTTTAACTACTGAAAGAAAGTTGCGAGAGGGTAATCCGACAAGAAAACGGAACAAAAAGTTAGAGTCAAGGGTGTGTAGGTTATTTGATCAAAATCCAGCAATCTCTTCTCGAGATGTGGCCAAAAAAGTTGGTACTAGTCAAACAAATGTACAGAAAAAAAAAAAAAAGTGCGGTATTTATTCTTACAAAAAGCAAAAAACCCCGAAAAGAACGGTAGAACAATATAACAGAGCAGTTAGACGCTCTAGATTATTGTACACCCTGTTAGTTCAAAATACAGGTTGCTTAATTATTGATGACGAAACTTATGTAAAGGCTGATTTCAAATCGATACCAGGAAATCAATACTATTCTTCTCGCAACGTCCCGGGTCTGCATGAATCAGAAAAAGTAATGCCAGTGGAAAAATTCGCAAAAAAATTCCTCGTGTGGCAAGCGATATGCCAGTGCGGCATGCGGAGTTCGCCCTTTGTAACCATTGGCACTGTCAACACGGATATTTATATATCCGAATGCTTAAAAAAATTCACAGATCTCGTGCACTACACGACCATACATTGAAAATGAACGCAACAAAATAAAAAAAAATGCATTACATTTGCTAACGTTATGCCAATTTGGTTGATATATAATATATAAACATAGCTCACATACAAAATTCCTATTAAATTGGCAATTTTTTAAAGCGCAGCCAAGTTACGGTAACCACATAAAAAGGCATTTGCCACTTTACTAATAACGGCGACTTCAAATAAACTCGACCACCCAACTTAGACTATAAATATAACAAGAATTTTCAAAGTCGAATTCAACAAGGCCCCAGGAGAAGGATAAATTATATGATATCATAACCTTGATTATTTGTTTAATTTTCTCGCAATCGAAGTGAAAAGCAGATGCTATTTCCCGGGCACTGCAATAATGTGCTATTTTTGTCTCGAACTATAATTAATAATAATTTATTATAGAAACAATACATGTTTAATTTAAACAATTTGAAATATAAAACTACAATTGTACAATTGTGTTGATTAAAAAATATATATATTACCTACTAAAAAGTAAAAGTAAAAGTAGTTTATTCTTCAAATTAGGCATATTACATGCACCTATGAACGTCAATAAACTACCACCGGTTCGGAAAAATATACCTCTGCCACGAGAAGAACCGGCGTAAAAAACTCGGCGAGGTGTCATTTTTTCAAAACAATATACATTATATAGTTAAATATAAAATTACATTACTACAAAATAACTTAAATAACAATGCTACAGTAGAAAATATATTTTCGCGATAGATTACCCGTGCAGGACGCTATCACTGCCACACATCCCTATCCATGATGTAATCGTTTATCTTATAATATGCTCTTGAAATAAGTGTTTGTTTTACTACAGATTTGAATTTAGAATTGCTAAGTTCAGTAATGTGTTTAGGAATTTTATTGTAGAATTTGATACAATTTCCCAAGAACGACTTTTTCACCTTTACTAGTCTATAGAAGGTTATTTTCAGTTTCCCAGTATTTCTCGTGGCTATTGGTTTATCAGCGTTCGTTGGAAAATTGCCCAAATTCTTCCTAACATACATTATTATTTCAAATATGTATAGGGACGGCAGGGTTAGAATATCTATTTCTTTGAAAAATTCTCTTAATGAATCACGCGACCCCAAGTTATAAATTGCTCGGATAGCCCTTTTTTGCAAAATAAAAACAGTTTCAATATCTGCAGCTGATCCCCATAAGATAAGACCGTAAGTAATTATACTATTAAAATAAGCAAAGTAAACTAACCGTGCCGTTGCCACATTGGTAAGCTGCCTTATTCTCCTGACTGCAAATGCAGCAGAGCTCAACCTACTTCCTATCGCTGTTATATGGGAACTCCACTGCAATTTTGAGTCCAATGTAATACCTAAGAATACAGTAGAAGTAACAAATTCTAATGTTTGACCATTAAGTTTAATATTTGTATCTAAGTTTCTGTTTGATGAGTTCGCTAGAGAGAATTTTATACATTTCGTTTTTTTCGGGTTCAATACTAAGTTATTGGCAGCAAACCAGTCAGATATCATGGAGAGGGTATTATTTGGTTCAATGAGTTCAGTATCTCTCATATTTACCTTGAACAGTAATGAGGTGTCGTCTGCGAACAATGCCTGATCGTCGGCTTACCATATATGGCAGATCATTTACATAAACAAGGAACAGGAACGGACCTAGAATAGACCCCTGAGGTACTCCCATCTCTACCACTGTCTCTGACGAAATGGCTTTATTTATCGCTACCTTTTGATAATAGTCTACTAATAGTCGTTCTGACTTTTTGACTTCTTTCAAAAAGGTTAGGCTACAGCGCAAACCCTTGACCCGATCGTCTTTGTTTTAGGCTCAAATTGTAGCCGACTAAATTGTCCAGAGGAGTTTTGATCAAAATTTTGATATCATTCTTCGTTTCCAAAATATCGAGTGCCAAAATGAAAAAATCGGAGGAAATAGAATTTTTTTTTCACTATTTCGGCCAAAACTTTTTTCGTTCTGGACTTTCTCAAATAATTCTCTTTGCATCTTACACATCTCGTAAATACGCGTCTTTTGAGCCTAGTTTGAATATCATACCTTCACAACTCTCTGAAATATAAGGGGATCGCACTATTTAGTGAAATGGGACCCTATACTGGAGCGAACGAAAAGACATTTTCAATGTCAAAAGATTATTACCGCTCATAAATAAGCAAATTTCTTCGACATTATTCTGGCCCGATTTAGCGAGCTGTCACTATTCATCCTGAGCTTTAGAGTGGTATAACCTGAATTCTGTACCGAAGAATACTAATCCGCCAAATTGCCCAGAACGACGGCCGATAGAGAAATACTGGGCAAATATTAAAACAAAGTTGCGTAAAACGTGCCAGCCGGCCACATCATTACCTGATTTCAAAAAAAAGTGGACTAAATGTACTAAACTGATCACAAATGATTCTGTGCAAAATTCTATGAAACGCGTCAAGAGTAAAGTTCGAAAATTCTCTCGTCGTGCCCTGATCAAAGAATAAAATTGTGCTAACGGATCTATTTTATCTTAAACTTTATTATAATAAAGAACTTTGACTAACTTGTATGTTATTTCTTTTAGTAAACTTGAATTGAAAAGGCGACAATTTAATAGTACTCACCCTTTATAATTATCGACTTTGATTTTCAAGTTAACATCACACGCGGAGCAGTAAATGTGGGACTTTTCGTCACTTACTGCTAGTTCATTGTAAGGCTCTATCCAATCAAACAGCAAGCTATTTTTACCAGTTATTTTGATGGGATAAACTTTTAACATGATTAATAAATCATAAACTTTTTTTTTCTGCTTTGAAGTAAACATCACATAAAAAACAAATCACAGAGGACTTTTCTTAATGTTATGTTTCTTAGATAATATAATGTTCTATTTTTACACTTTGACTTTGATTTAGAAAAAACTATTTTAACATACTGGCGCCTCCCTGGATTCTAAAACCACGGCGAGCATCCAAAAGTCCTAACCCTACTGATGACTGATGAGATGCCCGAAAAACGCTTTTTGACAGGAGAGGGGAGGGGATTTTTGTTATTTTGAAAATTCTACTATTTGCTATTTATAAATATTTACTCAATTTAACAGTCACGACATTTTGTTTCGATCATATTTCGTTGTAATACTGAAGAAATGATGTACTAAGTACATAATTAGATATGGATTTTTCATTTTTGTTTTCAGATTGCACGAAACCAACATGCAACCTCGACAACCAGTTCCAATGCGCAAGCGGGATGTGTATATACAAGAAGTGGGTATGCGATGGAGACAACGATTGCCACGATGGTTCGGATGAACGCAATTGTACAGTGAGTGCCGTATATTGTTTTCTTGGCGTTTTGTCTTACTCGCGTGTTACAATAGTAATAATGTCATTTTTTTATATTAAACACATCTAAATTGCTGAGCTAAGGTTTTGATAATAAGGTCTATTTTTGAATGAACACCGACATACAAATAACTGTCTAACTCGATTAACATATTATATCTATATTATTATATTTTTCGCAGCAACCTAAACCGGCCTTCGAACTTAACAACTGTTCCGAAAATAGTTTCGCGTGTAACAAGGACCCTAGTCCTATCTGCATACCTAACTCATGGGTCTGCGACGGAGAGCGAGATTGTCCCGGCGGCGAGGACGAAAAGGACGACAAATGTAGAAACTCCACATGCGCTCCCACTATGTTCAGATGTCCGAGTGGAAAATGCATATTTAAATCTTGGGTAAGTACTTCATGTGTGTCACAGACAGCGCGTTTGTTCCGGTAGCAAATACGAAAAGCATTCCAAATGTAGAATTGCAATATGCGCTCCAACTGTGTTTAGATGACCGAGTGGACCTTACCCAAAACTCAAATGTACGCAATATTTGAGTTTTGGGTAAGTTAAACTCGTAGAAATCAAAATTAAAGAAAAAATATGACGCCATTCTCGATACAATAGTGGTGATAATCTAGCAAAATGTATGTCGCACTAGTTATATGTATAAATACTTTTAGTAACTGGGCGTGTTTTCCCGGAGAATTGGAATTTTCCCCAAGATGAGACCTAGCTCGATCGATGTTAGAACCGTTTCAAAGATTCCCGAAATATATAAATATACAATACTAGAATAGGCTTGTGTCGTTAGATTAGTATCGTAAAGAATTATTCCTTTCTTTAGGGCCTGTTTACACACTGATTTGTGTTTAGTGCGAGTCCAAACATTTGCTGCAAGTGCAGGTAAGACATGTATGAACTTGCACTATTCACTTATCGAAGTTTCAAACAGCCCTTTATAAAAAAAACAACAGTAGGTAGGTAAATTCTAGATTAAGTTATGAACATGCCATAAGTGTCATGATTGATATATTCTATGTTTACTCTATCTTTAGTCATTACATTAATTATTTCACAGGCTATTTGTACTTGATATCATAACTACAAAATCGTATTCAGTCTAATAAATTTTTAATTTTCGCTAAAATGAGGAAAGACATTTTCAGGTATGCGACGGTGAAAATGACTGCTCAGACACGGAATCGTCTGATGAACAAAACTGTACAACCCCCCACCACTCGAAGTTACTCCCTCGTCCAGAAAAGGCCGATTTCCCGTCCAACGGAACGTGTTTAGACTGGATGTTTAAATGCGAGAATAACAACTGTTTACCGTACTGGTGGCGGTGTGATGCAATCAACGACTGCGGAGATAATTCTGATGAACTGGGATGTGGTTCCATGGTTATGTTTTCGACCACACCAGCCCCTGAACCTGAGCAGAGAGAGAGAAAGTGTGCCAAGACTCAGTTCACTTGTTCTACTGGTAAGCTTTCTGATATTTTTGGTTCCTGTTATGAATTTGATGCAGGTGTAGGCACGGGGTCATTCAGGGACACGGTAAAGGCTGGATCACAAATTTGTTTATAATTTAGTTTAGCACATACGATCCTGTATACCAGCCAATATGTTTTCAATCAAGTTTGTACATAGAAAACCAATGAAGAATACTTGAGTACTGTTCGCCAGCGACCGCAGGAAACAATCGAGCTGAAATCCAATACTCACAATACGCACTTATACCAAGTAACAACTGTTCTGTAAACCTTGCATACTTGTACCTACTAAATATTGGTCTGTTATCTAGGTATATGCATCCCCCTTTCCTGGGTATGCGACACAGCCGAAGACTGCCCGAACGGCGAAGACGAACGCAACTGCCAGCGTCGAGGCGGCGGTTCTAACCGCCGCTGCGGCCCCGACGAGACTCCGTGCGACGATGGGCGCGGCTGTGTGCGAGCCGACCACGTCTGTGACGGGCGAGCAGACTGCGCTGATCGCAGCGATGAGGTGCACTGCGAGGTTAGTGAGGTCGCTTATGTAGTCAACCTACTTCCTGTAGTCTTCCTGCTGCAGACTGCAGTGGCGCGGCGAGCACCCTCGCTTTCGCATACCTAGCAGCCGTCCACAGAATGACAGCCCGTGGACCGTCTTATCACAGCGGTTTATGGGGCCCCGCCACATCCCTAAACGGAATAACTGACGGAGACATTTCAACGCCGCGAAAAGTTTGAGAAGTCAGCCCATCCTTGAGGCGAGATCAATTTGCTCACTTACTCAGTTTGATGTATGTATGTATGTATGTATGTATGTATGTAAAATTATTTATTGTACATGAGTAAAACATAACAAAAAACAGTAATTACAAGAACAGTTGACATAATGTACAAAGGGATAACCCTATAAGGGATCATAGTATTCATTTCACATGTGTGTGCGATGCTGTCGCTGGATCATTTACTACTGCCAGCGGTGTTCTGACCGTCGCTGTGGCCTCGATGAGACTGTCCAACGATGGGCGCGGCTGTGTTCGAGCCAAGCGTGTCTGGGATGTTAGTACGGTCGATTATTTATGTTTGGGTATATATTATTCTAACGGTGAGGAATCGCGGCCCGTGCGGTCCTTCAACCAGTAATCCCACTGCACTACACAATGACAGCTTATTGACCATCTTGTCAATGTTGGATGTCTTCTTTGTTTTACGATAAATACGAACGTTGAACGATTTTACTTTAATGAAACAAATGGGTGATTTTCCGTCGTTTTCAAACGCTCGTTTTTAGCTTTATTGTCGGGTACACGATTATCTACACAAAGAGTGGGACAAATCGCGAGATTAATGAAACGACAATAACGAAAAAGCTGAAGATTCGCCCAAATCGCGAAAATCTGTGATTTAATTATAATGGTGTAATGCGCATCCAGCTCGATTTTTGATGGAGATCTGTACCCAACAGTGTGATATGCAATCATTTTAGCATGCTGACAATGACTTTGTAACCAGGGCCGACCGGATAACACGAAATGTCCAATGGGCTACACGCTCTGCGGCGACGGGATGCTGTGCATCTCCGAAGTGTCGGTGTGCAACGGCCACCAGGACTGCTATGACGGCAGCGACGAGAGCAACTGCACCAGCGAGGCTACTGCGGGCCATGGCATCCAGGTACCATACATACCTAACATTATCACGCACAATTATTACTCACTCATTGTATACGATTTCAAGCTAACTTTCGGGTTAAAGAGTTTATTCATCTCAAAAGAAATTTACATTTCACTTCATGAGACTTAGTAAATAATAACATGCCTTATAATTTACGCCAGTGAGCATTAATATAATTGCCTATATATTACATTATTATTAGTAATTTGATTGCTCTTGGCCAGCATCTAGCCAGGGGGCAAAGATGATGTGATGGTCATTAACATTAATAACGGGGTATTTACCAAGTATACATATTAGTTTTTATGAGTTCCCGATATGCTGCTTGAAATGGTGCTTGCAACAGTGCCGAAATATCGGGAACTCATAAAACCTACATTATTACCATACATGGTAAAAAAAGGGGTGTTATAAGTTTAACGTGTCTGTCTGTTGTATCGTAGCTCACAAACGAATGAACCGATTTTCGTTAGTTTTGTGTTGTGTCATAGATATTTTTATCCAGAGTGTTCTTAGCCATGTTTCATGAAAATCTGTTCAGCCGTTTTTGAGATGTTGAGCTTTAAAATAAAATGTCGGGGGTATTTCAACTTTTCTAAGTTGTTAACAGTAATTCTAATGACACTCGTTGTCGTAACATTACTTCATTACATACCTATTTTCGCTCGCATTATTAAATAAAAAAGTAGGTTATTGCCGAGGCTCGGAAAGTAAGGGGTTGCTTGACGAGGTGGTTGTCAAAGCGAGTGACAAGAGAAGTGACGTACCTAATAACGCGGTGATATTTTTTCTTCGATTTAGCCAAAAGCACTCTTCTTATTACTTCATTCAAAGGCAGTTTTCACACAATTTTCTACACTCAGTCGGTTTTTAAATCAATAATAACACATTTAGTTAATTTCATATTGAAATCAATGAAATTGTAACTTATTTAAAACTTTATTTTACTTTTCCTAAAATAACGCCAGGAGTCCCACAAGGTTCCCATCTGGGCCCCTTGTTATTTAAAATATTTATAAATGACATTACAGTTTGTTTTCAAAATTCAACTGCTTATCTCTTTGCTGACGATCTTAAATTTTCTAAAGTTATAGACTCCATTGACGATGCGGTATTGTTACAGAACGATCTGGATAACTTAATAAATTGGTGTAAAAGTAACCGTATGTCACTAAACGCGAAAAAATTTGTTCATATAAAATTTACACGCAAGTTAAATATTACCTCTTCTAGGTATGTAATGGACGATAACTATCTGAAAGAAGTTGACCGTATACGAGATTTGGGTGTCCTACTGGACAGCAAGCTCACTTTTATACCTCACATAGACAAAACGATCAAGAAGGCATCGGGAATGTTAGGCTTCATAATAAGAAATGTTAGAGCATTCAAAAATCCCTCAACCAAGATTCTGCTATATAACTGTCTAGTGCGGAGTGTACTAGAGTATTGTAGCGTTGTCTGGCGACCACACTATGCAACACACATCCTTAGAATTGAACGTATTCAAAAAAGATTTCTTTGGCATCTTGCTCGATCGGTGGGATTAGCCAAGCGTAGCTTTTCTTATAATAGCCGATTAATACATTTCAAAATGTGCTCTCTCTCGGTGCGCCGTGAGGTCTCAGACTTATTGTTTCTGTTTAAGTTATTACGACAAAAAATTGACTGCCAACAACTTCTACAACTTATCAAGTTCAGAGCGCCTAATAGAACTCCTCGAAAATCCATCACACCTCTATGCCCGCCACTTCGTCGAACCGTGCACGGGTCTAACTCGCCTATATCACGCTTCTGTAAATTAATTAACTCTTGCAGTGAGTCGGTAGATATACACGCTGACTCACTACCCAAATTTCGCAAGTCGATATATACAGTTCTCTGTAAGAATAATAATTAATAAATAGTCCTTTCGTCTCCATCTGCCTAAGTTAATACTCACTTAATTTTTTAAACTAATAACTAATTGGAAACCTTATTCTGTTAGTAATTTATCACTACTATTGTATTATAATTTTCATGCAACGTTGTTTTGCGTATAGCTCTTGTAGCTAAGTACCTTTCAATTACTTTGTATTCTTAAGTTAGCGTATATACTTACCTAAGATTATCTCGCATGTTGTGTTAACCTATAATTGGTTGTGCATTAAGCTAACCACTGCCGAATGTACTATATTTTTAATGTCATGATGTAGCAACTATTGGTAAACCTTACCTAAATAAATAAATAAATCATCATAGACAATGAAGAGCAAAAAAGAATTATAATGGCGCACACACTGGAAAACGCGCGGGTTGCGGGTGATTTTCTTTGTCTGAATGCCATTTGTCCTTCGTCGATTATATTTAACATGGCGTTGACAGAATGTTTAAATGTTTAACGCAGCGGTAAATAATGGGTTTTGTTAGGATTATTATTCATTTATTTATTTATTCATACAATATATTGTCACTAACAGCATACACTAGACATGACATATAGATAAATTAGTATTATACTCCTAGCAGTGGCGTGCCTAGGGTTGCAGAAAAGGGCAAGCCGAGGGATACATTTTTGTAGTTTTTCACACACAATATCAATAAATCTATCTTCTACCTTGCCATATTACCATACTAGTAAATCTTCACTCTTCATTATCAGTTACTGGTGTGGCGTAGACAGGACAGACCAACAAAACACACTGAAGGCATGCTATTACTAGATAAAATTGTACAGTAATGCATATCAGCAATCGCATCGATCTTTGAAATTGTCGTTTATGTGACTTGCTCATCTGAGAAATACTCAAGTCATGTGTAGGTTTCGGTAAAAAAATAAGTTGCTTTTTTGTGCAAAGTTTAGCGTGCCTACCTTTTCTGCGCCGATAACTTCATCATCATCATCATCAGCAATCGCATCGATCTTTGAAATTGTCGTTTATGTGACTTGCTTATCTGAGAAATACTCAAGTCAGGTGTAGGTTTCGGTGAAAAAATAAGTTGCTTTTTTGTGCAAAGTTTAGCGTG
This sequence comes from Notocelia uddmanniana, assembly GCA_905163555.1. Lineage (NCBI taxonomy): Eukaryota > Metazoa > Arthropoda > Insecta > Lepidoptera > Tortricidae > Notocelia > Notocelia uddmanniana. Next base: position 12,333,726 of record LR991068.1, read on the forward strand.
CCTACCTTTTCTGCGCCGATAACTTGTGCACATTTTAAATCGTCACACGGAACGATTTCATCCATCGTCACTTTCCACTTTAATAAACTTTTTAAAACAAAACACTATCCGCTCAAACAAATTGTTCAGTTTCAAGTAATGTACATAATTGTAATCAATGAAGTTAGCATCACAATCTACCCAGTCATGAACACGCACGCGCGAAATTCGCATTTGACTAACATCTGTTGATAACTTCACGTCGAAAGCCGGGCTTCTAGTCACAAACTATTTGCTAGATCTAGCTATAGATACGTATCTCTCGTTTTGTAGCAGTTTTCATAGATAAGAAAGAGAAAAAAAATATCAGCATTAAAGCCCGCTTGCAAGCCCGCGCGTGCGAGCGAGATGACTAGCCCGTGTCTCAACTCTATCGTAATCCGCTCATTTCGCGCGGCAGTAGCGCCACTTACTTGCTACGGTCGAATTTTGTACTACTACCCCGACCAAGATGATATAATATACAAATCAGGCGCCGCCGCGCGGATTGTAAGTTAGTTTGAAATGGAAAAATAATTTAGTCGTACATATATTTGGTTTTTGCTAATTTTAGTAACGCAAGCCAGGCTTTTGGGCTTTTAAGACCGTACCGCCACTGACTCCTAGGAGTATAACAATCCTAAGCTTTAACTTTTCAATTTTGGGCGGATAAAAATTAGGCTTTTCGCGTATTCGTTTTTCAAACAAAATACGACCATTTCCGAGCATGTTTGAGAAAAAAGTTTCCAGCAGTAGCTTCTGTTGGCCGTTTGTACCTGTAAAGATTAGCAGGAAGCAAGCAAGTAAAATTGGCGTTTACTTCTTGAGGTGGATATAGAAAGACATGCATCACTGACCTCAAGTAAATGGGATAAGGGAAAGCGAATGATGATGATGATAATGTATTCAATATTAGATTTTTAACTTTATCTACAAACTCCCACCATTGTTTCCTTTCAATGTTTTGTAGATCCTAGGCATCGGCGTGGACCAGCCATCGATAAACGCCAGCAGCTTCGTCATCTCGTTCTGGATGTCTCAGCAGAAGATGTTCATCTACAGCTTCCTGCCCTCCATATCGAAGGTCTCGGATGGCGTGTGGCATAATAAGACGTGGATCCACGAGAGCACTTTTAGGTAATAGTTACTTGTTTATTTATTTCTTTATCTTTATGCCAGAAAAATAAATTATAAGTACAGAAGGTGAACTTCATGCCATGTATTCTCTACTAATCAGCTTTTAGGATAAGGAATAAAATTGTAGGTGGTGTAAATGAAAATTTGGAACTAAATTTATGAACAATCAAAATTGTTAATTTGTCGTGTAATGACACCACCGACACCGAGGTGTTAATTCACACCGCCAGACAGGGACAATATCGTCAAACTTAGTTGTGTAAACACGTGACTAGGTGACAGTGTTGACGCGCAATTGAAGCTACCCTTACTACGCAACAGAGCTCGTGCTATGCGGTAGAGTGGGATAGCATGATTTGGTGTTTTTAGTTGTCAAATATCGGTTCATTACAAAACCCGTACGTAAGTACTATTATTCCGTGCTATGAATTCTCCCACTCTGTCAACCGCTCACCAAGTGGGAACTCAATTGGCAAGAACAATGCACGGAATGCAAAGTTCTCAGGTTCAAATCCTACTCATGGGCCTCGTGGCAATAATAATAATAATAATTTAAAATTAATTTCCTATTATTCTAGATTTGTAGATTTGGAACCATACACACATTACAACGTGACTTTCTACGTCAAGGACACCAGAACGAATAAGACCTACCCGTCAATGAAGTTTGTGAATACTAGTACCGGTGAAGGAGGTATGTAGAGCGATCTAAAGGGATCACTGCATCATAGAATAACAAAGTCACGAAACTCGTTAAATCTTAACAGAGACGTTTCAACTCACCTTGGCTGCGGCTGTATGTGTGCGTACACTTGTAACTGCCGCTGTGTACACACAAAGCGGCAGTTACCACACACGTGCGAGCGCCTTAAACGAATGTCGTGTCACTTCCACACAAATCAAACTTGCGTAGATACAAGCGCGCACACACAGCCGCGCACTAAGGTGAGATGCACTATCTGTAACTAGAATTAGTTACTAAGAAGTTAGGCGTTGTTAGTAATAATTTAAATTTGAAAATTTTGGCTTATTTTTGTGTATTCACATATTAAGGATTGAAACAATTTTACTTTTATTTTTTATTCATGATTTAATCACCAAATGTTTCCACCAGAACCCTCCCCGCCCTTAAAAGTGAGCGTATCCCAGCTAACCGGCAGCCGTATCCAAGTGATATGGGACCCACCGGCTTCGCCCAAGGGCCAGATACAGTACTACACTGTCTCCTACGCCCCGCCCATACCGCCAATGGAGAAGAACACTAAAGGAACGGAGACAAACATGACCATCAATGGATACTTTATACCTACCATGAATTATTCGTTCTGGGTGAGTAGTTCGTTCTGTATGGTTATACGGCCTGTCTGTTTTTCAACCGACTTTGAAGAAATAAGTTTACGACTAGGACTTTTTTCTTCAGAATTCGGATATGTCATAGTGGAACTCTTTGGGAGAGGCCAATTTTTTTTTCTAGCAGTGGTTACCTTTTTTTATGCAATTTCCGCAGTCATCGTAATAAATACACTGCGTTGTCTCAGCCAAAAAGAGATCTTTGAGGGCTTTATCTTTTTGAAGTTTCTAATCTCTACAACCTCTATTACCCTATAACATACAAAACATTGTACCTACTAACCTAAAAAGTGGAGGGTCTATGGCCTGAAATAATTGTATTTTGATTTTCTATAAACAGGTAACAGCTACGAACGGCGCTTTCACTTCCGCCTCCTCAACTGTAATGACCATCTTATTCGACGACGTCGGTGACGTGGATGACCTTAACCACGTGAACGTCAACCGCATCAACGATACCGCGGCGTTCCTGGACTGGCCCAAGATCCGCGGTATCGAGGGCTTCAAGCTGGTAGTGCGGCCGCCTCGCCCGAGCTACGTGCCTTGGGATCCCATTGTTACCAACGCGACGAATATTACATGTGAGTAATTCAACCGACCCACAGAGGTATATGTAGACTGGCATAAACTCTACGGCATCGAGACTTTCAAGATGGTAGTACTGCCTCCTCGCCTTAGTTACGCAGTGTGGGTACAAACTAATATTGGGTACATGCGAGTTATTCAACCGACCAGTTTTACGCAATACCTGTACGTATAATGACAAACCCACGGGTCAATCGAAACTCAAGCTCATATATGGTTTAAGAGATTGTTAACCAACTTCAAAAAAGGAGGAGGTTCTATGTTCCACTATGTATTTTTTGACTCAAGTAATTCCCCTGCTATCCTCTGCTATGTATTATTTTGAAATTATTCTGATGTGTAATGTATAAAATCATTTCAAATAAATGAGTATGAGTATCATATATCTTTAAGACTGTATTTTAGAGCCCTTTACCATCCTCCTAAACATTACGCTCGTTTTAGTTTGTGAAACTTTCTTTATAAGACACGTTTGTAAATTTTGTCAACAACAGAGGACAATCCACTTATCAAAGTTATCAATCTTTTTCTTCTAGTAACAAACCTACCAACCGGCGTGCACATTGACGTCGACATCATGGCGTTCAAAGGCAGCATCACCGGCAAGCCGCTGACCATCTTCCTGACTCCACAGGGGATTCAGGATGACGTGATCAACAGTACAGCCTTCCTGGTGAAGGAGAAGCGAACGTCTGTGAGGCTCACGTGGTCGCCGCCTACTGCTGATCGCTACAAGGGCAGAGAGTTGAAGTACGCTGTGTATTACAACGACGTAATGCATACAAGGATTCCTGGAAAAGAGAGTAAGTGTTGTGTTGAAACTTGAACGTAAGGTTATCACAGTATGTCTTGATGACGTAGCAGTATTACATAAATAATCGATTTTGACAGGCTTTTCACTTCTTGGCCGTTTGTGCTTTGCTATATGAATAAGTATAATACATTCAGTCACTGGGTGATACAGAACGATTTTTCATTTCTGTCTCACTTGGCGAGGATGATCTTGTGATACGTTCTTGATGAGAGACAAATTCTATGAAAGCCTCCCCGTTTCTTAATATCTAATCTTAGCTACCTTACTATTTTACATTAGTAAGTAGCCTTCATTTATGTTACTGATAATCACTGACTTTTTTTACGAAACTCGAAAAACGCACGCTTAGTATGAAGTTTTTAGGGAGACATAACTAAAGACATTTTTTTCTAACTGAGATTCCTTTTTCATCTTTATTTATATAAAAATATTTAATATAGTATAAATAAGTTGTAGTTAGATGTTTTCCGAGTACTTTCTACGAAGTAGTTACAAGATTATCGATAACGTAAAAGTAGAAGTATTTTTTTACCGTTGTTAAATACCGTGTTATTGGTTTAACGCTCCCATCTGTTTTTCAGCTAAGGTAATGACGAAGGACACAAGCATGACGATAGAGGACCTGCACGCGTGCGAGACCTATATATTCGCCGTCACACTCGACAACGGACCCATCTCGAGAATACACGAAATCATGACCCGCGAGAACGCTAAGTAAGTATCTATATAGCTTTTTCTCAAACATGCTCGAAAAAGTAGGAGTTACGTTCACGATTCACGATAATAGACAGACTTTTTATCACTGAATCCTTACAAATTCATTAGGATGGAGGATTCTTATAATTTTCAAAATTACTCGCATTTATTGAGAATGGCACTCCTCAGCCGGAACAGGGATTGCCTGCCGACTAGATGGTGATGGATGATGACTTTTCCGTCCCTCTTGGTGGAACACGTATATAATGTCATCGAGGGGGCAACTACAGACGAACAGGAAAAAGATAATATATTCGTAAGGCACTCCCTGACTAACTACAATAAAACTCTCCTCTACCAAGTAAAAACAGCCCTAAACAACAAATATAAATTCATTTGGGCCAATCGAGAAGGTAGGATAATGGTTCGTAAGAATGAAAATAGTAAAGTCCATATTATCAGATTCGAAGAAGATATTAAAAATCTTCCTTAGCTGCCTTGCCTCAGTATATGTTAGTAGATCATACCTACCACTACCCTACATTCATCTCAAATAAAAATGGGTTCCCTAAATGCTGATATTGCCGAATTATTTAACTGCACACATCTCCGTAACTATTTTTCTTATATACCTACAAACTGTGTCAACTTTACCTGTGTACATATTAATATACGCTCGATGATAAAAAATCTCTCCAAGCTAGAATGTTGTATAAATGACTGCAGAACCAAAATAGACATTATAATAGTAACCGAAGCTAATATCACCCAAGAAATAAGTTCTATGTTTAACTTGAGGGGGTATACAATGCATACAAAGTTACGGAAAAACCGACGCGGCGGAGGGATAATTATTTACGTACAAAACAAACACAAATTTAAAACAGTTGTATTCAACACTTTGTATTGTGAAAACCTAATCGGAACCGTTACTACACAAAACAATTTTGATATAACCTTGTGTGCACTGTATAGACCACCTTCTAAAAGCAAACATTTATTTTTAACAAAAGATTTATCAAGTATTCTCAAACGCTACGATTCGCGACACAATTTCATACTTATGGGCGACACTAACATAGATATAAAAACGGAAAGCAGCATTAAGAACATGTACTTGAGCATGTTGTCGGAGAGAGGCCTTCTCTGTGCTATTTCAGACTACACTAGAATAGAGGAGTATAAAGGTAAAATTACGCAATCCTGTATTGATCACGCATTTGTAAAAAATCACAGACAAGACCTTTACTCCGGGGCGCTCGGCACAGTTCTGGCCGACCACCGTATGATCTGTGTGACATTCTCAGGCTTAACGCGCATACAGGATGATACAAAAATAATTACTAAAATAAATACTCAACTTGTATTGGACGAACTTAAACGGGTCGAATGGCATAGGACAGATGACATGAACTGCCCAACAGAAATATATAATTTTATCAAATATAATTTTTTATCTGCATACGAAAAATGTTCCGAAAAAATTCAAATATCAATGAAATCTAAAAGAAACAAGGAATTATGGGTAACGAATAAAATACGTGATAAATGCGATGGCGTTGATAAACTTTATAGAGAATGTATAAAAGATCCTACTAATAGAATTCTGAGGTCAGAATATAACCGAGAAAGAAACAAAATACACAAAATAATAAATAATTCTAAAAATAAATATATTACAAAACAAATTAATGACAGTAAGAATAACTTAAGGAATTTATGGGGAATTTTAAATGAATTAACGGGCAGAAACAAAAATACTATTGAAGATATAATAAACAAAGCATTTATTACCAGCTCTGACAACGAAAAAAATATCGCACAAAATTTTGCTAAATCTTTCAATAACAATGTTAGCGAAGTTATACCCCAATGTGACACAGAACTGTTAAATAAATCTAGCTATACAGAATACACTAATAAGACAATGTACTACAAAAAATGTGACGAATTCAATATTCACAGAATTATAACTAATATAGATCCGCGCAAGGGTCCTGGCTGTGATAGCATACGTCCTATAGATATAAAACTAGCTAGTAATTTTTTATCCTGTGCTGTAGCCAACCTCGTCAACTGTAGCATCAAGACTGGGATTTATCCCAAGGAACTAAAAACTGGTATAGTCAGACCAATTTACAAAAAAGGGCAAACTGACAAATATGAGAACTATAGGCCTATAACTATATTACCAATAATAGATAAGATTTTCGAAAAATATATTTCTAAGTTAATACTCGAATTTTACGACACACACAACATACTTACGGACAGACAATTTGGATTTAGACCGAAAAAAAGTACAACGTTGCTACTATCAGAATTTACGGATGAAGTAAATGTGAAACTAAATAATAAAGAACACGTGCTTCTAGTATTGATAGACTATAGCAAGGCCTTTGACACACTAAAACACGATCTACTAGTAGAAAAATTAGATAACACTGGCATTAGAGGACCTTTGCTAGACTGGTGTAAAAACTACCTACACGAACGAACGTATAAAGTAAAAATAGGTAATTCTACAAGTGATGATGTCGAGGTATCAATCGGAACAGCACAAGGATCGGTTCTGGGTCCATTGCATTATCTATCATACGTCAATGACGCAGGAAACATAATTAAATTCTGCTCGATATATCAATACGCGGACGACACGTGTCTAGTTGCATCTGATAAAAATATAAATATAGCGCTTCAGAAACTGCAAGCTGACTTCACTGCTTTATGCATGTGGTCACACGATGCAGGACTCGTCCTTAACGCCCAAAAAACACAACTCATTCATATATCCTCTGGACGCAGGCCTGTAACCGGGGAAATCAAACTCATAGCACACGATCACAGTTGCCTCCATAGAATAAATGTAAACTTTTCAACTTGTGTATGTACCGCAATTGAACAGACCAACCAAGCGTCGTATCTCGGTGTCACGATTGACGAAAGGTTTAACTGGGGCCCTCACATTGATCTATTGTGCGGAAAACTGCGAGTGATTCTCTCCAAATTTTATGTTATTAAACATAAGGTGCCGTATAAAATTTTAATAAACATGTATAACTCATTAGCAGAATCACTGATAACGTATGGGCTATCAAGTTATGGCAGAACCTTCAAAAGCTATCTTGATAAAATATACAATTTACAACTCAGATTGCTCAAACAAGTAGTCCCAAGGAAAATTAAAGAGGAATATAAAGATGACTATAGCAAATTGTTCAAATTATGTAACGTCCTGCCAATACATACTAAAGTAAAATACCTAATACTAATGGGAAATATACACAATAAAGAAGTACTGAAGCAAATACAATCCAAAACCTATTTAAGAAAAATAAGTAACAAAAATGTTAAAACAATCGGGAGTAATAATAAATATGGAGAAAGAACTGTAGCTTATATGGTACCGAGATTATTTAACGCCCTACCCCTGAAATTAAAGAATACAATAAATGAAAAAAACAAAAATTCTTTGCTTAAAAAATATTTTCTTCATAACAGTACATAATATTATATTCTATGCAATAAATAATTACAATAACATACCAAAACTAGTCATCACAATATTAAATAGGTATCTATACCAAAGAATAATCATAGAAATAAATATAATAAATATTAATAATATTAGGTTATATAATTTGCACTGGAACATAAATAAATAATCATTCTGTACTCGCATGCGCCCCACTCGGGACGCAACCGGTTCTGTCTGGCAATGAAATTCCTACGCGATGATAAGGTCTTAGGCGACCGCGAATTGCCTGTCGCCTATGACCTTTTTATTTTGCGCAACATACAAGCAGGTTACTAGGTAGTGGTTCGCAACGCCTATTGTCATCTCACCTGAGATAACCGGTGTAAAGTGACCTCTGACTAAGTACAGTTGTTATGAGACTCGAGGGAATTTGCACTGGTGCCAGAAGAGAGTTGAGCCGTAATGGGTCACCAATTGCACACCTTGCGATGCATACACACGATCGGTTGCAGTACCCGGATGGGAGTTATTTATAACTACGTAACACTACCTCCCAACACAATTAAATCACTCACACTGTAACAACAATTTTATAATAGTTCTTTTTTCTTTCCAATGTGTCATACAATTAGCTCGTAAGTAAGCTTATTAACAATATTGTTCACGATTTCGGTGTCGATACAAACCCGATAGGGTTTAACGACACTTTTCCGTTATAACAATGTATCAATTTTCTATTGTAAATAAATAAAAAAAAAAAAAAAAAAAATCTCTATAGAAATCCTTACCCTGGATGAGGCAAAGTAGCAAACGGCCTGCCTGGATGTTAAGCAGACAACCTAACCCTTTTACTTAGATTTTTAGATAGATTTGAGGATTCGTTGCCTCGACAGCTATAAACAAATGCAGTGCAGTTTTCAACACAGCAACCTCGGAAGCTCTGGTGACCATGGTCACCACCAGGGACACGAAGCCATGACCATACTTACCAAACCTTTAGAGCAGGGCTCGGCAACCTTTTAGCGGCCAAGGGCCATATAGTAGCTAAAGAAATTGACGCGGGCCGCACTTGTTAATAATTTGCGTGTTTATAAGACAAAAGGTACATACCGTACTTTCCTCACAATACAAAACAGCCCCCTGCGGGCTGCGAGGAAGGGGCTTCGGGGGCCGTCTGTTGCTGACCTCGGCTTTAGAGCAAGTAGTAGTGTTGCGGTCTTCTGTAAGTTATTGTGAACTTTTTCACTCAAGCTGCTCCAAATATGAGCAAAATTATATTTAATTTAATTTAATTTTTAATTTATTTTATTCCATAAAGACACATCAAATGTTACATTATCAACTGTACTGCCAAACTGCGTAGCAGTTTGTTGGCAGTTCGTATGCTCTTGATACACTTGTGTCTTACATCTAGTGTCCGTACAGTATTATTTTATGCATTTCTGACTTTCGTTGTTGCGGTCAAAAGGGGTAACTATTGTATACATACGTATCCCTTCTCACCGCATTTGTGTACCCATACTAATAGTTTTCTATAAGATATTTTTTGACATTGGTTACAAACGTATTTATTCTAATTTTTCATCAAATAACTTCTGCGGCAATATTCCGCTGTGCTTTACCTCTCAGCGTCTCTGTTATACGATTTATTATTTAATCGTATGGCATTTATTTACGAACCGTGAGATTTTTGAGAAGACTAGTACGGTTGCCAGTTTTTGTTGCACTTTTAGCACCACCCAGGGGTCACGTTATACGATGACCACACGATTCGAACTTTACTCAGGCCAACGCGCATATTGATAAGAATTTTCACAGATGACTTTTTTGGTTCCATCGCTAACCTCTTCCACTAACCCTATTCGTTAATGGTTATCTAATTTGTTATCAGGGCCCCGATAAAGAATCTACACGTAATATTCAACTCTAACAAGACTAGAATGGACATCTTATGGAACGCAAATTGTGACGTCATCCACGAAGAAGTGGCCTACAGGGTGAGTAATGCCTGTCCTAATTAAGTATTTCTTATAAGAGGCTTTTTACAACAGTTAAGAGAACATTAAAAAAATCTTAAGTTAAAGTTGGAAGAAGATGCTCCTCAATAACTGACTAAATTCCGACTCGAGTTCTTTTAATAGATAGGTAATGATATTTTGACCAATGAGCATTTCACATAGCTGAAGGGCTATCGCGTTGAAATCGCTTTATTACCACGGATAAAACATACGCAAACCCTCGCATTTTAGACAATCTTAGGGTCCATTCATTTTGTTTTGTGGTTGATATTAATTTGTTTTGCAGTTGGACATAACGGAAGAGACACGCAACAAAGTCAGTCGCTACGAATTGAAGCCAACGACGGCAGTTACCTTGTCTCATGCCATTGAAAATGTGGCTGTTGGAGGGCGGTACAACATATGCATTTCTGTGAGTATTATGTATTTATGTTTATTTTTTGTTAATGTAAAAACTATGTCTTTTAATACGCATACTATGCCTATTACCGCTAATTCAAACATTATCTGCATTTTTCCATTTTGATGAGGGGATCTTGGATGTATATTAGGCGTTTTAAAATTCCTCTTTTACTTGGGACTCTTGGCCAACGTGAGGTAGGGCGCAAAAAATGTAAGATCGACGCCGTCACAAAATGTGTGTTCGTTTTAAATACTATGTATAAGTTGCGAAGATACCTTTTTAAATTGTCAGTGTTGCGCTTTTAAATAGAGGTTTTAATTGGCAAGGTAGAAGTCGTTCTTTTGTCCTTATTTTTTAACCCCTGACGCAAACGCGAGGTGTCATAAGTTTAACATGTGTATCTGTGTGTCTGTCTATGACATCGTAGCTCCCAAAGAGATTGACCGATTTGAGTTCATATTTTGTTAATTTGAAAGCTTAATCTTTTGAGATAGTTCTTAGCTTATTTTTATTGTTTCGGGTTTTTAATTATTATTAGTTCGTTTATATAAATTGAAATGTAATTATAGTTTTATCCTCCGTATGCAGGCCAACGTTCCGTCAGCGGCCGTGACGTGTAAACACGTCCTCGGAGCGCAGATCCCGGCTCCTTCAGGCGTGGTCGCGTGGTTAGCTCCCAACGGGCATCTCATGGTCAACTGGGACAACCGACGAGATGACGAGGCAGACAAGTGAGTGTCGTTATCGAGTTATCTTGCCAGCTTCCACTTAGTGTATTTTTGACTGTCAACCCGTATCCCCGGGGATCAACGGAAACACCTTATGATCTACTGGAGCAAACAACGTGATAAAATGACGTATGTGTCGTGCTAGCACAGTTTTGTTATAATTATGTATAGCCATTGGTAATAGTCTGCTATAGTTAAGGCTCTGATACTAAATATACGATAGACGGGCGGTAAACTATACGATACACGAGAGGTGCATGATAGCAGTCGGGTTATCGCATAAAATTTTGTCTAAAATTTGCCCAATTTTGGTCTTGTCAACTTGCACGTATATTTGAAGAGTTTTTTGTAATAGGGTAATTTTGGATAAAGTCAAGGTTCGAACCTGTCAAGATTTGAAACAAGAAAATGCTCAGTCTTCATTCTATGGTGTGGTTACCAAAGGCATGTGAAGCTGCGGTTTAAGGGGAGGACGTCAAGCGAGTTAGCGTTTTCGAGTTTTCTAAAAACAATCTGTAACGTAGAAAAAGGGTTTTAAAAATTTGATATAATTATATGTTTTTCTTAAGGATCTAGTCTAATCAAAGTTGCACTCAGATACACGATCTAATGAACTTCGCTCGATAGAAAGAGACCCCAAAGTTACTCCTTTTTGTAAAGCATTTACAATCTGACGACTAAACTATTGATGTTTTAAATAAAGTTTTTGAACTAAACTAAAGCCATTTTTTTTTTATTAAAAATGGGATTGCTCTTGGCCAGCATCTAGCCAGGGGGCAAAGATGAGGCCGACGATGAAGCGAGCTCACCCAGAAGATGCCTATTCACTCGTGCCTTAAAAAGGTCCAGGTTATATGAACTCGGAAATACAGACGCCGGCAGAGAATTCCAAACCTTAGAAGTGCGCATTATAAAAGAAGATGCAAAGCGCCATTCAGTATTTATAGACATTTTTGCAGAATTTAAAAAGATAAAATTATTGTATTAATTAATATGTTTAAATCCCTACAAAATGCGCGAGCGCGGAGGCTCGGCAGGCCCGATCAGTCGCGCGCTGGCGCTTACAGAAAACGGACCTGTGTCAGTTTTATCCGCGACAGTTTCGTGCACCAAACAAGCAGTTTTTGACGAATTTATTGAAGGGCAATAAAAACCCCAAAAAAAAGCAAATAAATTATGGTCATAGTGCCACAGTATAAAAATGACAGTATAACAACTGAACTGAACCCCTCCAGAAATGGAACCAAAGTTGGTAAAATTATAAATAATGTTATATTACCAGAAATTGTAGATATAGTAAGAGATCTACTGCTTCGCACTTGAATATTTTTTTTAAGCTATGAGCTTCAACACATTAATTCCGGCCGTCTTTTTTTTAATACCACGTCAGTAGCAAACAAGCGTACGGCCCGCCTGATGGTAAGTGGTCACCGCAGCCTATGGACGCCTGCAACTCCGGATGTGTCACATGCGCGTTGCCGACCCTTTTAAAATTCATACACTATTTATCTTTCTAGCTAATCTTCTTTTAAAAGATCTACCCATTTCCAGGTAGCTACCGTGGCAAGTTTGGTATCGTTTCATATACCATATTGATTCTTTTATCATCTTTATGTAAGAATCATTTCTGGTATTTATTTTTAAAATATACGGTAATCTTTCGCGTACATAGTAAAAAAGTAAAAACTTCGCAATGTTTGCACCAAAAAATATTCTGTCTGTATTTTAGGTGCACTCTTTAGGGGAGGCCTATGTCCAGCAGTGGACGTCCATCAGCTGATATGATGATGATGACGATGACCCGCACACGACAAATAAATATAACACCTTGTATAAATATAACAAATAGATAAAAAATTGCATGACCTATTAAACAAATCGAGTAGAGGTATAAGACATATTTCTTAGGTTCTTAGGTTTCATAGATTAAATAACGAATTTCAGGGTTGTACTATGAATCCTTTTTTTATTTCATTATAATGGATCCTACCGTTAGTTCGACTTTCAATTATTTATTTACTACCTATTTATTAAAAAAATATATCAATTACATACTAAATTTTAATCATAATTAATGCATTTCTTAAGTCAAAATACAGTTATAGTTCTATACTGTGACCAGTATGAAGCTAGCGGGGTCATCCGACTTGACAATCGCTTCGTCCGCGCGGGCTTGTTCACGCACCGCCAGGACAGCGCTAAATACCTACTCTCGCAGGACTAGAGTGCCTTAATCAAAAGTATGCATACACCGCACACAACCCTCGTGGATGTTTACCCTTAAGGCTAGAGGAGTAATAAAGAGCACGTGACATTTATGTAGATATGTATGTTAAAGTAATGTGCTAATGTGCATGCAAATGTAGAATGTTCGATGTATACAAGAAAGTTATCTACAGATTATATACAAAAATATAGACAGGAGACACAGGAAGAGACGATAATACAGATATATCTCTGGGACCGAAGTCCAATGCGAGTCGTTTGGAAGTTGTATTTATACAACTGATTTTAGAAACTCCAATAGCGCGATGCAGAACACGTCAGATTTGAAGGGAGCGAAGCCACAGTTACAGTCTCCTTCCCAAATTTTCCTTGCTCTTTCTCTGTAAACTCACATCGTTTCATTCTTTCAATTATCAACTCAAATTCCAGATACAAATACGAAATCATAGTATCCGAGAACGAAATCCCCGAGGACTTGGTCCACCCGACGGCGTCCATGCGCGTGGAGGAGGCCACGCACTCGCCGCGCCTCATCACGGTGCCGGTGGCGCGCGGCCCGCTCTACTGCGCCGTGCGCGCCGTGTCCGACCTCGGCTACTACAGCGACATCAGCGAGGTTCACACGCTGGAGATGGCCGGTGAGTGACACTTGAACAATGACCCCTCGATGCTTTCAGTGTGGTTGAGGGATGCTTTAACGTCGCTGAGGGTCCGGTCAACTACTTGCAACTATTGTAGTTACAAATCTTAGTTTAGTTTTTCTTTTTTTTTCTTAAAATAATTACTATCAGACAAAAGCCCTGCAAAACTGTTTCAGACAGTTTGCCTGAAGGATGACTTATATAACAATACTATCTATAATCGGCCTATGTCTAGCAGTGGACGTCCTTCGGCTGATATGATGATGATGATATTGATGATGAAGTATAATACAGTACTCTAGTAGTAGTTAGTTGTATTTTTAGTTTAGTACATTGAATAATTACAAAAATGGTTGGATTATGTTATGTGTTTGCTTCTCTTTGTACTGCTGCATTATTGTAAATAGTATTTGTCGATGCTTTTTTGGTCTTACGTTTTTGCTTCTTTTTATACTATTTCATTGGGTAAATAAAAGGTTTTCCTGTATCATTTTCTTTTTTCTCTCTTTCTTCCTTTTTTATTCACCTTGCACTTTTTCGAAATATAAATTAAATTTCATACTGTTTGCTTTAATATTTCTTTCATGTTGCTGTATTTCCTTCTTTTTATTTCAAGATATAATACATGTTTTTTTAGGGTTCCGTACCCAAAGGGTAAAATCGGGACCCTATTACTAAGACTTCGCTGTCCGTCCGTCCGTCCGTCTGTCACCAGGCTGTATCTCAAGAACCGTAATAGCTAGACAGTTGAAATTTTCACAGATTGTGTATTTCTGTTGCCGCTATAACAACAAATACTAAAAACAAAATAAAAATAATAATTAAGCGGGGTTCCCATACAAAAAACGTGATATTTTAGCCCTTTTTCATGGCTACCACTCGCCGAGCTAGATCTAAAGAACCGTTATAGCTAGACAGTTGAAATTTGCACAGATTATGTATTTTTATTGTGGCTACAACAACAAATACTAAAATCAAAATAATAATATTAATTAAGGGGGACTCCCATACAAAAGAGTAGTTGCCGCTAAAACAACAAATACAAAAAAAAACTCAATAAAAACAATTAAGTAAGTGTTTAATGGCACCAGCTTTTAGCCTTTTTTTCTGGTACGGAACCCTTCGTGCGCGAGTCCGACTCGCACTTGGCCGGTTTTTTTTAATTTTCTTTCACCCATCTGGTTATTTGTTTTTTTTTTAATACTGCGACGGTGCCAACAAGCATAAAGGCTGCTTGATGATTAACAGACACCGTAGCCTGACGCTTGCGACTGCAGCGCAATCACAAGTGTGGTGTCGACTCTCTTATGATATGAGGATTCATTGTATTGAGAGCTAGAGACAAATACAGTACTCCCATTCTCAACACATCACATCCTCGGGAGCTCTGGCCACCTTACTCACCGACAGGAACACAACACCACATACTTACAGAACAAACTAAGTAGTGGTGTTATTACGGCGGGCATATTCTGTAAGGTGGAGGTGCTTCTTAAGTTGGGCTGCTCCAAAATTTGAGCGAGATGACTTTCCGCGGTGCTCTATCTCTCTAACCTGCCCGCATGACGTATAAAATTATTGATTAAAAGACGATGCAATTAGGTCTAAAATGATATCTGCCATATGTGGCTTCGTATGCAGTAGGTAGCGGGCGAAATGTATAGTGTTCAATGCAATCTAAAAAATATCAAACGGTTTATTTTAATAACGAGAAACTAGATGGACGATGACGGGACGACGTCATTTGGTATATACCTTTAAATTTATTCTTGGATGATAAAAAGGAAACATAACTTTTAGATTTAAGCCTTTTTTTATGGAATTTATATGTAGTTGTTGCAAAATAAATTTAATTCTATTCTATTCTATTTTTTTCGAATTTTCTCTGATCATTCGTTCTTCTCATCATATCGAGAAGTCTCGTATTTTTAGAAACTAATCATTTCCGATTTATTTTGGTATTTTGATGATTTATTATCTACATAGCGACACCATGATATACATTTCAAAATGTGGAAAAGTACCCAATTGTAGTCGCAGACATTCTTAGGTCAGGTCTTCACCTAACGCACTACGGCCGAATAAAAATGTAGTTACCATAGATCTCGTTGAAACTCCTAACTTCGCTATCTTGGCCTGGCTACACTTTCATCCAAAGCTGGCAGCTTGGTGCCTTCAAATCCTGTTATTAAACAAATATTTAAGAAAATATTGCAAGCAGAACTTTTAGACTTATTTAATAGTAGTATTAAGTAAAGTAAGCACCAGTTGAATATTAGTGTATTGTTTTATGTATTGCATAACTGTAGCTGGTATTTAAGTTAGGTAGTTAAGTAAAATATAAGTGCGTAAAACACAGTAATGTGAAGAAAGAGCTAACAAACTGTCCTTAGTTTGGTGGAAATAAATATCACAGAATAAGTACAGAAATTTCATTTCCTAACAAAAACGGCGCTTAGGCATAAAAAACATGTCTACTCTGTGCATCTCTGTCTATCGCATAACTTGTATTCATTCACACGCGGCACCTGTAGCGTTGGGGATGCCACTCCAAGAATACATGAATAAGGGCAAAAAATGCTTTATCTCACCAGATATTTCTCGAGTAAAGTGAACCGATATTAATTAATTAGGTACACATTACTTCACATGTATGTCAGTGTCATTATGAATAACACAATAAATAAAACTGGACTCGTGAACGGAAATTCTATTCAACGCTTGTAACTTTAATTCGTAAACGAGTGATTCACAAGTAAGTTCACAAAGTATACCTACGGTTCTATTAAGATGCTCTTTCTAGGGTTCCGTACACACTTTTATCAAAGGTTGTTTTGAACAGTATAGTCCGTATAGCTCGAAAACCTTACGTTATCGCCGGGAGACTCCTCCTTACACAAAACGACGTAACTGCCGTAATTTTCCTATATGCATATGTTCTTTTATATTAGAAAGGTACAAATTATTTAGTAATGTCCTGCATTTATATACATAGTAAAGAGAACAAATAATTCATTTACAATTTAATTGTGGGTTTATAAACCACAGAATAAGTAGTAGTTATTGTACATACCTGTACCTAGTTAAAATAAAACTTATTGTTAACAATTTTGCCGCAAGTGAAAAAAGATACACAAACGTTCCTTCGAGTATTCAAACTTCAAACAACCATACACAGAACATATGTGGCCGGTTATCGGTTTCATCGTGGGTTTTTAAAATCACATAATAAATGACGTTAAGTATATATTTACGCGCGGTTTGTCGCGTTCGAGTCGGCGGCGCGTGGCAGCGGATCACAAAACACCCACGACTGACAGCTAGCTTCTGAGTTGCCGAGCGTTAGGTTATTTAACGCGACGCGCTCCACCCATCGCAAGCCCCTTTTTAATATACCAATCATTTAGGTTTTGAGAGATAATTTGATGTCTCATTAGTCATTGAATTTAGATTTGGTGCGGTGGTATTCGTGGTTGTAAGCAAAGATAAGTATGATAGGCGAAGTTACGAGTTTCGACTTTATCAAAAACTAATAATACTTATAGATACATTCCTCGTGAGGCTCGTCGTTCTTTTAGATCTTTGTCAAATTGATGTGGGAGATCATTGAAATGATGAAGTAAGATTCCTTAACGTAAGTACTAACTTATCACTGAGAAGTGGCATAGGTCACATGATGCATTACTACTACACTAAATTATGTAATAGGTAGGCAACTAGATAGTGAGTGAAGATTACTGCTCGTTATTTCCGTTTCACTTATTATTTCTTTCATTAGTGTTGCCATAATAAAAAACGAATATTTTTACGTGATGCTTTCTTTTTTAAACACATTTCGTTATTACTATTTACTGAAAAACATCTCACGGGCGGAGGGGACAATGTGTTCAGTCAGAGCATAAATCAAATCTAGCTAAACCGAGTGTAAAACCTAACCACAAATATATTGTGTAATTATATTATGAGGATTATCACGAGGGCAATATTTTGTCATGTGGCAACTGTCAATTTAACGCTGTGCACCACTCCTCATAATTATATTTTAGGCAGGATTTATCTTTTAAAAGTGTGATTTAATGTTATATACGTGTTTTTTCGCGTGGCAGTGGCGTCATGGCAAGGTTACAACAGTTACATTTGATTTTTTTAAATGCCTACTGCTAATCATTAATTGATCGAGATATTCTAAAAATGTAAACATTGTATAGTAACATTGTATGTTTCAACATTCGACGACCACTTTAGACTAGTTGGTAGCGACCCCACCTACAAAGCTGTTGGAATCCCGGCCAGGGCATTGATTTGTGTGATTTCTGTAACTCTACTTCTAAATTGGACCTTAAGTTTTCTTATGCAAGGTTCTCTGTACGGCTAAGATAAAAATAAGCCCTTTTGAAAATACATTCCTCAATTATTCCCCAGTCTTGCGATGTTTTCTATGTATTTAAGTATGTATACAAGTTATTAAATAAAGTCTTCGCCGCGTCTGTCTGTATCTTCGCGATACACTCGAAATCGGCTTTATGGTTTTAGATGCGATTTTCACCAACGGGTAGCTTGATTCTTCTGGATAGTTTTGGTTTTTGGTGTATAATTTATGTATATTTCTCACATGCATTAGCGGGCCTAGTACCCATACCGACTGTATCGACTACAAAGAGATGTAACATTGTTGAAACTTTTCACAATGCAAGAAGGGGAAAAAGTGTATAGTAGTCGACTGTGCAAGCTTTGCTTAGTTTGACACTCGGTCGATTTGTGTTAGGTTTTCCACAAATATTTTTTATTTATACATATTGCTATATTGTTGTGTCTAGGATCCCCGGAACCGGAGACAGCGGCGGCCTCTGCGCTCTGGTGGGGCGGTATCGCCGCTGTACTAGGCGGGGTGGTATTAGGAGGGGCGCTACTACACGTGTTGCTGCGGAACCGCCGTCTCGCGCGCTCGCTGCTGCGCTTCAGCTACGACAGCCGCCGCGGACAGGCCACCATCGACCACGGTAACATATTAGCTGTACTTTGTAACCGTTGTCGTGGTCGGACGATATTACACTCTTGTTGGGCGGGGTGGTAAGACTAGGAACCATACTGCATGACAGCCGCCGCGGACAGGCTATCATCGACCACGGTAACATATTAGTTAGCTGTACTTTGTAACTGTTGTTGTAATGGGGGGATATTACAGTCTTGTTGGGCGGGGTGGCACAGAATAAGGAATAGTACAAGTACAGAAATATCACTCCCTAACAAAAACGGCTTTTAGGCATAAGAAACGCGCCTGTTCTCTGCATCTCTGTCTACGAGGCTTGCACTGAAAGTGGCGGGAATCGAATACTTATTAATTTATTTTTAACATGTATTATACCTTTTTATAATCTCTGAAGTTTCCTTATCTCAACACACTGGCCACTTAGAAAAAAAAAAGTATGGTTCGGTTTCAATTGTTTATTGAAGTCGTCGAGTCACTGCTTAAAATGGAATTGTGCCGTGAAAATTTCAGAGCTATGATTTATTATGACTTTAAAAGTAGACTAACACAAAAACAATGTGAAGAGCGGATGGTTGCTGCTTTTAATATTGAAGCTCCTTCAAAGACTACAATATACAGGTGGTATTCAGAATTTCAACGTGGCCGTGTATCCCTCACCGACGAAGTGCGTGAAGGTCGACCAAAATCGGCAGTCACGCAAGAAAACGTCGATGTTGTGCGTCGTCTGATAAATGAAGACCGACATGTGACATATCGGGAAATTCAAGAGCACCTGGGTATTGGAATGAGTCAAATACAAATTATTTTAAAAGAAGAATTAGGCGTGAAAAAGTTATTTTCCCGTTGGATACCTCACCTATTGTCTGACGAGCAGAAAATAGTCCGTGTCAATTGGTGCCGCAAAACTTTGAAAAGATTTAACAAGGGACGCTCAAATGCTGTTTTTAGCATAGTATCAGGTGACGAGTCGTGGATATACGCTTATGAGCCTGAAACTAAAAACCAATCCCGAGTATGGGTCTTCGAAGACGAGCTCAAACCCACAAAAGTTGTTCGTTCTCGCAGTACGGCTAAGAAGATGGTGGCTACGTTTATCTCTAAATCTGGTCACGTAGCTACTGTGGCTCTTGAGGATCGTAGAACAGTCAATGCTGATTGGTACACCACTATTTGTTTGCCGAACGTCTTTGCTGAACTCCGAAAAACAAACCCTAGTCGTCGCATCATCCTTCACCACGACAACGCCAGCCCACACACAGCTCGGACAACAACTGAGTACCTGGACGGTGAAAAAGTCGAAATATTGGACCACCCTCCATATAGCCCTGACTTAAGTCCCAACGACTTTTTTACATTCCCCAGAATCAAGGACAAACTGCGTGGTCAGC
This sequence comes from Notocelia uddmanniana, assembly GCA_905163555.1. Classification (NCBI taxonomy): domain Eukaryota; kingdom Metazoa; phylum Arthropoda; class Insecta; order Lepidoptera; family Tortricidae; genus Notocelia; species Notocelia uddmanniana. The sequence goes on from LR991068.1 coordinate 12,354,198, forward strand.
GGTTTCAGACGCCAGAAGAAGCAGTGGAGGCCTATAAAATAGCCATTTTGTCGACCCCTACTTCAGAGTTCAAAAAGTGCTTTATGGACTGGTTTGAACGCATGCATAAGTGCATGAAATACAAAGGAGAATATTTTGAAAAACAATAAAAATAAATAAACTCACTTATACTGCATATTTTCTTCTATTCCCGAAACTTTCAGTTTTACCCTCGTATCGCATAACTTGTATTCATTCACGCGCGGCACGTGTAGCCCTAGGGTTGTCACGCCAAAAATACTTCAATGATGCAAAAAATGTTGTACCTCACCAGATGTCGCTTAAGTACAGTGAACCGATATTAATTAAGTACATGTTACTTCACAAGAATAATAAATCTCATATTTTTTTAACGAACCATTTAACGATACCCTACACGGTGGGTTTTGCAAGAAGAAAAAATGCATCCCCATTTTACGTGCAGGGGAAGTACCTTCAAACTACATATATAGTACTACATATATATATATATATATATATATATATTGTAATTTTAAAATAATTATTTTAGAAATTATTTAAGAAAATAGCCAAAAAATTATCATTCCCCCTTCATCTCCGAAACTACTGGGTCTAAAATAAATAAAAAATACATTTCAAATCATCAACCAACAGGTTTTGTCGGACATACAAATCAACAACAAACACGCCACAACTGCATACAACAGCCCGGCTAGTATGATAGCTTATACCGTCACGTTATATGGCTAAAATGTACTGAAACGTCACATAAAACGTGACGGTATAAGCTATCATACTAGCCGGGCAGGACAGGTCATCTTCTTATGTTTTTCAGCTATATAGACCTACCTTTGTCCGTGTTTCAAATGCTATGGCCACAATAAAGGACAACTACCTAAATAGGACAACTATTATGTAGCTAATCAAGTAAAATAAATTTAATAACGTGTGTTTCATTTTGAATAAAATTACAGTTAGTTACTTAATAAGTAAAACGTCGGAAATGGTGAGTTTAAGCTATAAGTACCTAACAAGTAGCCAGGTGGTTCGTATCGTATTTATTTTTATTGTAACTTACAAGTTGATAATTTTAAACACCAACCAATAATTTTAAACACCAACCAACACTAAATAAGTACTTATTAATATTATTACATATACCAAACTAAAATAAAAACTTACCGTTCAAAATTTGTAGGCAACTGAAAAAAAGATACACCAACGTTCCTTCGGGTATTCAAACAACCATATACACAGAACATATGTAGCCGGTTATCGGTTTCATCGTGGGTTTTTTAAATCACACAAAAAATTACGTAGTAACGCGCGGTTCGTCGCGATCAATTCGGCGGCGCGTGGCAGCGGATCACAAAACGACGCGCACGTACATACTCGGACGGCGACGGCCCGCGACTGACAGCTAGTTTCGGGGTTTTCGAGCGTTAGGTTATTAACGCGGCGCGCTCCACCCATTGCAAGCCCCTTGGGGGTGGTAAGAGTAGGAGCCATACTGCACGACAGCCGCCGTGGACAGACCACGGTATAAATACTATAGCTTATATCTTTAAGCGAGCATCTATTGTATTCATATTTATTTATTTCGGGGATCTCGGAAACAGTACTAAACTAGATTGATAAAATTTATAAATCGGGGGTTTACGGGGCGAACAATCGATCTAGCTAGGTCCCAACTTCGGGATAGCTCGTATTCTCCGGGAATTTATGAAAGATGCGGAGCAAAACCCGGTCGCTCAAGTACTCCTTACTAATATTATAAATGCGAAAGTAACTCTGTCTGTCTGTTGCCTCTTCACGCTTAAACCGCTGAACCGTTTTTGGGGGATTTTTTTTCGGAGATAGTTTGAGCCCCAGAGAAGGGCATTTTTATAGTTATTTTATTCGATGACGATGACACAGAATAATTTATGTCTTTCATGTGCATGTTTTTAATTTGTTTTGATTCATTATTATATTAGTTTTGATCTTTGCCTAAGATACAGGAATATAATCCTAGTTTTGGCGCATGTAACAATTTGTAACTTGTAGGCATGTTCAAGCAAAATGTAACATAAGCTATATGGATTTTTATAATTAGAAATCGAGTGTGTGCATAGTGAATGTGTCCATAAACATAGTAGTAGAGCCGATGATGAGTAAAACAATAGCATTTGTGTATAATAATTTTGTTTTATCACAAACTTTAATTTTATAAAAAAATACTATTCGCGGCGTTTAACATGTATTTATACAAAATCATGTTTATTCACTATGTTTAACATTTTAGGAAAATAATGATATTGTGCTTACCCTATTGAATGGACCTAGATGCTCGTGCCGTGATCTTGATAGTTGAAATGTATACCGATGCACAACACCATTTATTGCGTTGGCCAGATGACCAAAATGTCATAAACGTATGGCACCATACAGTGTCGTGTGACAGTACAATTGTCAAAATTACAGCACGCAATATTGTGAAAATTAAAATTTATTTGACTATACTACGTGATTATATAAATGCTCTTATTATAAACCGTTTTTATTTGCAGATGACGACGACGTACCGCCGATCCACGGGTTTTCTGACGACGAGCCGCTCGTGATCGCGTAGCCTGCCCGCGATCCTCATTAGCCAATAACTGGGGGCATAACAATGTTACACTTGAGGTTACTTTCAACAGTTCAATTTCACTTTCAATCGTGTCTGGAATCTATAATGCGACGAACAGTGCTGGGTGGACGAGTAAAGGTAGCAGGAGAGTATTGTTAATTATCGGCCCGGCATTGTACGTCGAATTGTCAATTGTCAAGACAAGTTGGTGAAATAGGGGACCTGTTCCCTACTTACTATCCTTAACACGCAAAATTGAGAAAATTCTACGCAATGATACGGAGCGGCGCCTTCGGGAATAAATATATGGAGGGTGAGCACCAATGTTTCAGCCGCCTAATTTCTTTAGGCGTATGTTTGTTGAGGTATCTCATTTTGATAGTATTTTCAGTCATTCGAATTGTGTACGTTTAGACTTCGACAAAGATGCGTTTACAGTAATCAGGCGACTTAAACGCTCGGATATTAAAAAGATATAAGACGCCGTATGACTTTGCAAATGCAAATAACATTTTAAAATACGATAGAATTCTTAGAACTAAATTTTACAGTCGCACTTGTTGGTTTATGTCTATACCTTGGTAGTATCTTATATAAACTGGTTTTAAGTAGCTTTTGACAAACGGAAAATGTGACGGGTGATTAATTCGATTAAGATAAAATTATAACGTGTAACATTTTTATATTCCTAGCATCTTATTAGTAACGCATGCGCCCAATACATTTAATCAATGTACATGGATGGTATTAATTTTGTACGTCGATAAATGTGTGTCGAGGCGGCTGGCATATTACACAGAAATTAGTGTCTTATTATAAAAACAATAAGGTAGATGTTTATTGTCAATACTCGATGTCGCAAAGTACATGTGCTCTTCAAGGTTCTATACTGAGCTTCGCATTGGTGCAATTGAATTATTTTGAGAACTATTTCATCAACTTCGAACAAAAAAGTGACAGTCACTTAAGATTTAATATCGAGTAGGTATAAACATATGTCACTCAATTGTTTTTATCTAAGTTCAGATTATTTTCAATAAAAAATCTCAAGTATTTATTTGCCAGTATGCGTTTAGGGTATCTTTATAAATTATACTTTTACTCTTAATTTGTATTGTGATTGTAGAAATTATGAAAATCGGAAATAACTATTATTCTTGCAACGATATCTCAATACACATTATTATTTATGTTAATAAATAAACCCAGAGTATTATTATGTTTTAATCAATAGTTATTATATTACGGACGGTGGTTGTAATTCTCTTGTTTTTCTCAATATGAATGTAAAAATAACGTATTTAGAAAAATATGTGTTATGAATACGGGCTGTAAATTGTAAGACTTGTTGTTTGTATTGTTTAAATAGGTTTTTTATTTACTTTGCTCATTTCGACAAATTGTTGTAGATATATAAAAAAGACAACCCAACTTTGAGTCAAGTTTGACACCAAAGACCTTTAATATAGAAGTACAATTAATTGTATTTATCTAATGTATCGTGATACAGGATCTCTGAGGTACTAGTGTGATAAGTTTTTCGCTGGGAAGATAACATTTGTCCTTCTCCGATTAGCTTAGTATGAAAAGGAAAAATGTTATCTCTGCGATGGACAAGAAAATAAGCCGCACTGTTTGTTTTCTTAGCATCAAATATGTAAAAATTGTCGGTCTTTGTCTTGCCTAATTTACATACTGTAATACGCATAGCGTTCTATACGCATGTCAATTTTAATTTTTATGTCTAATCGAAGCATCAGTTTGATTACCTTGGGATTATTTTATTATTCATGAAACGTAGTTATTGATTGGTCCGACTATTGTACAATTTCATTGTAAAGTGACGTCATTTTTCGCCTTCTAAAAATACAAAAGTCTTGTAAACAAATCTCTGTCATCGTCCGTACCAACAGTAACACAGTCACTCTTGAACCTTATTACAACGAGATAAGGTTTACTATCATTCAGTTTCGTGTATGGTTGTTTGAATTACGGACTATTCCGAATAACAGCTGTGAATGGTGGTTAATTCCACGCTAGGACCTCCGTTGAACTCTATGACGTCATGAGTTTTAGATTTCGACATTCCTCCGGTTGGGTCAGTTAGGTTAGTTTGCTTAGTTCCTATAAGACATTTAATAAAGCTGCGTTTAATGGTATTTTCTGATGCTTTCGATTTTTTTTTGTTAGGCAGTTAGTCATTAAATTTGTAAACAAATGAATGGTGAAATAAAATTATCATAATAATGTTGCTATGTGTATTAATACAATTTTCCTCTCAAGTATCACTCATAATAGTCATAATATAATCCTTATATGAGACAAAACAATGTTGTCTAGTCAATTAAAGAAATTTAGATGGAGCACAGTGTCAAAATATATGTAATTTCGACCTTATTAACGTGATTTTTAGCTCTTCTATACGCATATTGTGTGGGACTTCTTTCAAGTATAAACCCTAAAACTACCTACGTTACGTATAAAATTATTTGTTTAAATTTGAACCTTGACGCGACGTTAATAAGGTCATTAATTATATTTGCCATATCAGCTATCTGGCTTCGTATGCAGTAACGGTAGACCTATTTAAATACTACACAGTCAATTAGATTAGTGCGGATTTTTCATTCAGGTTTCATTCGGGAATCTCGTCCAATGAGCGTGACTGAACGGACTATTTGTCTGAACGTTCGGCACTAGTAAAAGATACCTAGTTTGTCGTATGCGCAGGGGGGTGATAGCGCGAACGGTCCACTCGTGTGCAGGGAGACAAAAGCAGCTCATTATCACGCTGATCATAAAGTACACACGGTGCAAGTCCTTTGCTGACCATTCGGCAAATACTTTGCAGGCTTAATGTCTTGAATCATATTTTACTCGTGGGGTATCACATCATCTTCAGCCGAAAAACGTCCACTGCTGGACCTGCACCCAGCGACACCCGCGACCTTAAACCAGGTCAGTCCACCTCGTGGGGGGCTTTCCAAGGCTGCCGTACGTGGTCGCCACCCGATAACTCGCTTGCGCCACCGAGAAATTCTGTTATTTGGGAAATGGGAATGGGCATTGTGGCCCGCCCACTGCCGCTACCTACAGCGGATGATTTGACAGAATTGTAGCTTGGTTAACTTTTCAAGAACTGTTGAAACAGGACAATAATCAATTAGTCTTCAAACAGCTAAGCCCCTTGGAACGACATGATTACGATCTGCCGAGACCTTGGTATTCGTTTGTGCAGCGAGGCGATGGCGCGAACAGTCCACTTGTGAGCAGGTAGAAGAATTAACGCGCTGTCACGCCATACTGTCACGCCCATTAAGGAGCGCTCACCCACGTTACATTAGTGTAGGCGTAGCTACGGTATCAGATTTAAAGATATTTTTCCTTTTGTAGTGAATATTTTCGATTATATTCATTTTATCAAAAAATGTTTAAGGAAGACCTCTATTTCATTTTCAAAAACCTATCCAACAACACCCCACACCATAGGGTTGAAGCAAAAAAAAACAAAACAATTCATCTCCACTTTACGCGTAGGGGAGGTACCCAAAAAAAAATTTTTTTTTAGGTTTTATGTTACCACTCAGTTTTATTGATTTATATATATATCCATGCCAAATTGCAGCTTTCTAGCACTAACAATCACAGAGCAAAGCCTCGGACAGACCGACGGACAGACGGACAGACGGACAGACAGACAGACAGACAGACAAACAGACGTACAGACGGACATGGCGAAACTGTAAGGGTTCCTAGTTGACTACAGAACCCTAAAAAATGGCACGAGTAAAATTTACCTGGTCTAGTTCACCGTATGCGCAGCGCGGCGACGGTGCGCATGGTCCACTCGTGCGCAGGCAGAAGGACCAGTGCGCTGTCACGCCACACCGCCACGCCAACCACTGAATGCCGCCCGCCCACGTTGCAAGTCAGAGGACCGCCTACACCTGTCTAAATAGGAAATAAACGTCTGTCAATAAGTAAGTTATTTTGATAGTCATATGGATATAAGGGACAGGGACAGAGAAGCAGTGACGGTAGGTATCGGGTTAAGAGACGGGCATCCACAAAATCATCGCGCGGGCGCACGCTTTTCATAGGTGCAGGGTTTCTGTGGCATATTCTCTTTACTTGTATGTACGTATGCATTTGCTGCATTTATGCCTCTGGTTGCCATCCTACAACGAGTCTTCAAATCCGAAAAGGGTCGGCAGCATGTATGCGATCGCAAACATCCATAGGCGGTGTCTGCTTACTATAGGCAGTGTAAATAAAAACTGCAGAACCCCAAAAAAGTGAGCACTCCCGTGCTATAGAAGGCACGTTAACCCATTAATCCCGGCTGCTGTCTATGACTGCCAAGTTATAGGCCTTCGGACTGCTAGAGAGCTTCTAACAGTCAAGTTGCCCATACACTTGACAAGCCTACAGTCGTTTCGCAGTACCTACGCAGTACAAGCGAGGGTCTACAGTACCTAGTGCAGCGTAAATAAAATGTACTCTGCATAAAAGTTACTTATTTTGCGTTTTGAGTTAATTGTTCTTTTATTTTTAGGCCATCTATTGGAGGGTGTAGGAACTAGGTTGACCGATTCGACACTTTTTTTGGCTAGTTTGATGTTCGTGTTTGAAGTGGTTTGGTGGTGTGTTATTCGCGTCTTAGATGGCGCTACAACAAGCTTTTCACCTTCTTTGAAAGAGCTAGTATGAAATGCTGGCTGTTTTTTTCTTACATCCCTTCTTTATGTTCAACAAGTTAATTTCAAATTTGTAAATCTAGAACATTCTCAAAGTCATAATGTCACACGACGATGGATTTTTTTCATTCTATTCAGAGCTTGAGGAGAATAAACATTCTTTTTCTGTGACAAATTATTTTTCAATTTGAAGTAATTCTGAGTTATTTCGCCGAGGAGATTGGCGATCTTGGTGAATCCAGCTGCGGTTTAGATCGCAAAGTTACGTGTGCCAGTTGCGTAGAAAGTTTCCACCAGGGTTTTTGGGTGCTGATGCTGAGCAGCAATATTTGTTGCCAATTTATAAATTGGGTAAGTTTTAGTGCGTCATCTCATGTAATTTGGTTTTTACTTTATCGGGCTAGTTTGCAGTGTGTGATACCGTATTGTTTGTTCAATAGCTCCTAGGAGGGGGCGCGAAGAGCGATAATCTTCCGCCGGAGATACCGTGAGGAACAGTATATCCGTGGTCCCAGTGGAAAAGCCTGCCCAAGAACTAAGCAGCGCGTGAACACTGCGGTCCTGTTTTAATTACGGTCCACAGACCGTACGCCTATTCCGGAATCTACGGAAAGTGACAAAGGTTTGAAGTATTAGTGCGGACTTCCTGTGTTCTCTTCTTGTCGGTTTTTACGGCTACCTGCTGTAGTGTACACATATACTGCTAAGCGCAGCGAGAACAGCAGTTTTACAGCGAACGAATTTTTGCTTACGTCCACTAGGCGATTTTACAGTGGCTTTACTACGTGGCACACTACGCTAGTCTAATTCCCCAAATTCAGAAAGGCTTTAGTCACGCCACCGTTTCTTATTGTGTATTTCGGATTTTTATTTTTGGCCGACAAGGAAACCATCCATCAATCACACGTTCATCTCATATCACTCGTAAATCATCCATACCTTTCATGATAATTCCACCCTTGATCCAGCGAACCTAAGCTATGATAAATTTATTCTGTTAACCTTTAAAAGGCACATTGAAGTAAAGCTACTATTAGACCGCTTAAGCGTCTAGGTTTCCATCAAATTGATTTCCGATACGGAAATCTCGTCAGTAAACATTTTTACATGGTATAATTCTAAGTTTTCAGCTGTCGCGTGTTTGTGATCCATTACGTTGCACGATATGTCTGTATTTCGTTACCCTTAACTGTATTAGACTGTTCTCGGTTATCCTATTTAAGTGCGGTACTGTGATTAATATTAAAGTGTTCGGAATATTTTTGTGAATAAATTAAACGTGTCATTGTAAGTGAAATAATTGGTTTTTATTTTTTTCACATTAATTCACTACAATTTTGGCGCCCGAATCAGTTGGTAAGTACCTTGGACCCTTATTCTAAATTTCTTCTTTAAAATACCATATTTTTTTCAATTTGACATTTTATGATTTTTCTTCATTTGCATTTTTTTGGGGATGGTGACCTATTCAGGTCGCTGTATATTAATCTTTTCTGATTTTAGCATATTCTTCGAGTAGATGAACAGTCACCAATACTTGCGTGTTATCATACGGCGTTGATGAAAACTTAACCCTGCCCCTGCATCGTGTTTTGAGATTCTGACAGCTCTGTGTTGAATGTTGACAAATACATTGTCTCATATAAAATAACAAATGGAATGTGCTTTTACATGTGCTTTTTATTTTATTTCCAAACTAAGTTATCCCGAGTTATTCATTTAGTAGATTAACCCCCAGTATTCTAGTTCCCGTAGATTGTTAGGGATTATTTTACGGTAAGTGAGACGTAGTGATGTTTTAGTGCTTTTTGACGTATCCCGATTTGATTTCGTCTAGTATTATCCGAAGTGAGTTTTAATCCTAGTCACAGCGGTTCCTTGGCGTTCAAGTATCGTTGTTATAGCATTTCAGACCGTGATCGTGTGTCTCTATCAGCTTTATTACTATAGGGTAACATTTTGCGTGACGTAGTTCACGTGTTTACGGAATTTTTTTTACTTGAATTTAAACCAACGTGCTCAGGTATACGGATTTGTCATTTTTTCCGATAGTTAACCTTTCAAGCGCATCTTGTCAGACATTTGTATGTCGAATATCACGAGGGAACTAATATTGTCACCATGTGTCACTCTCACTGTGTCTAGTTCGTTTTGACAGTCGGCGTGACAACTATCGTTATTGTTGTTTCTCATTAAAAAAGGTTGTAAACCTCCACAAATTCCATTCGCCTCTATAGATATGTTCGACATTTATCACGTGACCAATTTTCGGTTCAATACGTAGCTTTATTTCGACCCCAAGTGTATGAGCATTCGTAGCCGTGTGGTATGTACGGTAGCCTCACGAGTCGATGGTCGATGGTTCGATTCTCACCAAGAGTGATCTTTTTCTGTTTTTTAAAAGATGTTTATTTCTCCCTAGAGACATTTCCAATTACTAATTATTAGTAATTACTAAAATATTTAAAATAATTAGTAATTTAAAATTTAATTTTAATTTCGCAAAGTTTAAAAATATTGTATTATTTTTTGGCCTTAGTCGTGTGTGGTATTAGGTGTTCGATGAAGTTTTCATGGGTCATTTTTTCAGTTTTTTTCTTTTGACTTCTGTTCTTTAACATTGAATTTCAGAATTATTCCCTGTGCTTAACGATTATAATAGTAGTCTATCAATTAAAGTTATTATTACTTCTCAAATGGTAATAAAACCGCCGTTGGACTTTGAACCTTCTAGCGTTAACATTAAGGTTGCTTTTCTAACGGTTTGTTTCGGGACAACTTTGTCGACTTAAAGAATTTCAACTGTGTTGTTAGTCAATTACTACCTAGTGGAATTTAGTTGCCTATTGTTTTTGTTTACTAATGTTTATCACCTGTGTTTGACATTGTTTGTTGTTGTTGATCTAAGGTTATCGTCGGTTATCGTTATTTATCGTTAATTACCGTAGATATTCGTGGTCAGACTTTTACTTTCTCTGATCATCGTTGATTAACTTTGTCGATCAGTGACAATTTTTAATGTCTATCGTGGGTCACCGTGGACCATTGTCAAACTTTCACTTTCTTTGATCCTTGTCGGCTAACTTTGTCGATTATTGACAATCCCATTAACTATCAGTGACAATTCTATTGTCTATTTATGACAATTTTCTTGTCTGTCAATGACAATTCTTTTGAAAGTTTTCTTGACAATTCTATTGTTAAACATTGATAGTTTTATGGCTGAATATTGCCAATTCTATTGATAAACATTGACAATACTATCAATTACGATCCTATTAACTGTCAATATCAACTTTATTGACAATTCTATTGGCAATTTTACGTTCAGTCGTTGTCAATTGTTGACATATTATTGACAATTATAGATTTTTGTTGACGGTCATTCTCAATTGTTGTTTATTGTTTCAATTGTGGATTAATGTTGATCATCGGTTGAAGTGTTAGGCTTCTTGTGTTTTTTTCTTTACGAGTTGTTGACACTTTGTACCTGGTTGAGTTTTTGCAATTATGGATCAACAATTCGAAGACTCAATTCATGTCACACCCCGGGTACCAGAGCTTAACGCACGCCAGCCCAGAACGCTTCACCTTCCGGACAGCGCGGATGAAGAATTTTTTGACACCGAGCCTCGATTCCGAGATACGCATGCTCATTCATATGCAACCCAAGCTGCGGTCAAGAGCGAATCACTTTCTAAATGGAACCTTACCTTTACGGGTGAAACTTGCGTCCGCGACTTCTTTTCTCGGATCGAAGAGGAGGGGATTGCCCGAAACACTGCACCACCTTACATTGTGAGGAGATTTCATGAGCTTCTATCTGGAAGCGCTTTGAAATATTTTAGAGCTATTCGATATCCGGGATTGTCGTTCGCAGAGCTTAAAGCGGCGTTCTTTAAAACTTTCGACGTGTCCGATTATGACTTTAAGGTTGAAAGTCAACTTCGCGCTTTGTCTCAGAGGTCTAATCAATCAGTTGTTGATTTCGTTATACAAGCACGCGATCTTAACGCTAAACTACGTTCTCCTGTTTCTGAGGACAGTTTATTCAACATTATTAAATATGGAATGAACCCCAGGTATCATCCGTGTCTGGCCACAAATATTGTCAAGGATATTGATGAATTGTTGGAGGTAGCGAAAAATTTTGAGGCCTTCCAAGGCATGCGTCCGTCACGTCTGTCAATCGCACCTATCCATGCTCCAGTTAGGGATGAGCCCGGTGCAGTTCTCTGTCTGAAGTGTAACGCGAATGGCCACAGCTATCGTGATTGTCCTAACATTCCCGGACCTGTGTGTTTCAAATGCAGAAGGGAAGGGGCTATTACGCGTGATTGTCCTCGTTGCAATCCAGGGTCGTCAAAAAACTAGGTAGTGGCGCACTGAGAGGACCAACGGTGTCACCTGTCGTATTGAATAAGTCACCAGATAATAGGTTGTTTATTGAAGTTAATATTTCAGGGATTACCGTTAAGGCGCTTTTGGACTCTGGTGCGCAGGCTACTCTTATTGATATTACTCTTCTTTCCGAGTTGGGTTTCCCTTATAGTAAAGAGATACGTCCGTCAGTTGTGTCAGCGGATGATTCACCTATTCTTATTTTGGGTGGTTCGGATCTTCCAATCTCTTTTAATGGCGTTCATGCTACTCATTCCTGCCTTGTTGGTAGCAATTTGCCTACTCGGTTTATTTTAGGCATCGGGTTTTGGAATGATTTCGGGCTTACCGATATTCTGAAACATGCGTTTTCGAGAAGTCAACCCGGTTTACTTCTTGTACCTGATACTGTTCTACCAAAGGAACAGCCTTCTATTGTTGGTGAAGTGCGGTATATCCATCCGCGAACTGAGCTTACTCCCGTTCAGGAATCTAAACTACAGGCTGTCATAAGCGAGTTCGACGAAATTTCTTCAGACAAAGTCGGCTTAGGTTGTACTTCTTGGCTATCGCATAAAATTGAAACTACTGGTGCACCTATCAGGCAGCGTTATTACCCGCTCTCGCCTGCCAAACTGAAGGTCCTCAACGAAGAGATTGACAAGATGCTTGACATGGGAGTTATTCGTCCGTCTCGGTCACCGTGGGCTTCTCCTGTCGTCATGGTCACCAAGAAGGATGGAAGTGTCCGGTTCTGCGTTGACAGTAGGAAGTTGAACAGTGTTACCGTCCGGGACTCTTACCCACTGCCTCGTATCCAGGATATTCTCGATAATTTGCGGGGTGCAAAATTTTTGACTTCTTTAGACTTCAGAAGCGCCTTTTGGCAGATTCCTTTAGCCACTCAAGTGCTCGCGTTAAAAAAAAAGGTGGTCTAAAGTGCTCAAGATTCACCGAGCATTAGCAGCGCATTGTCTTGTGTTGTTAATAAATCGGTTGCCTGGCTTCGTCTAAACTTTATGCTATGATTCTTTTTATGTTATAAAGCTAAAGGAACAGGCAATTTGTTTATATAATTAATTACATATGTCACCATAGTAAAATATTTTTAAAAAAAGTCACAAACATTACATACCGTTTCGAATGAGATCTTTTGCAATAAATATATTTTTATTTTAAAATCTAAATCGATAACATATGTAAATGTTATGTTTATTTAAAACTGTAATAGTTTACGCTTCGATTGATACCAAATAAAGTATATGATCCCGGGGAAATATTTTGCATAAAACCTTTTTCATTTGCAATGTTTACATTGTCAGTTTTTCAATTCGCCGCAAAACAGTGTAGTTTGTTTGTGATTTTTGTATGAATAATTTAGGCAAACGAGTACAAAAATATTGTCAGACGTAGATAGAGACACTATAAATCTTTAAATAACAAGTGCCAATTTTGTCAAAATCGCAACAATTTCTGTCACAAATTATCAATAACAAAAAATAGCCTTACATACCTAACGTAATGAGTGCCGCTTTTGACGCCCGATTAAAAATAATTCCATACACTTCAAACCACATAAAACTCTTAACACATATACTACACATGTTACACTTCACAACTTAATAGATATTAGACCGATTACAACTCGATTTATATTTTTGTTCTCATTTCAAAAGTATACAAAAAACCACGCAAAGGTCCGGACTCAAACTAACGGACATACTCCGGCGGACCTGCGCTGTCAAAATTTAATCATGGCGGCGATATAGGACGGGATACACTGGTGCGCAACGAAACCACAGTTCACGCAGTGATCGTCAATATTGAAATTACGAAATTTACATTTCTTATTAAATCAATTACGAATAGTTACAGATCCTTAACTTATGACTTATACAATGCTAATACGAAATTAACAGCGGTACACTCATGGTGACTTTAATTACTTATATATTCTTGAAGTAATAATAACGTTTGGCATTTTATTTTAAATATCATTGGCTGTCGTGATATAGAATAACTGACAAAGTAGAAAAGTTGGAAAACCGCCGATATTTTCATTTCAAAGTTATATATCTCAACAAAGGCTGAACCGATTTTGATAAAACATGTTTTACTAATATTATCGTTTCCCGAGAGAAAAGTTATGTTATTAACTTATTATAAATTCGAGGAGTTAAAAATGCAGTATTTTTTATATACACACCATAATAGTTGCAACTTTTTGGCTCGACATATCAGATCTCAATGACCTCGTGTTTACGTGTCTAGGCATTTATAGTTGCTTCAGTCATATTGATCCACGGCTATAAGATACTACTAAATTTCTCTTGGAAATCCTGCTCTGAAAAAAAGACAACCAAATAGTTCACCAGTTTAAATAAAAGCTACAATGCCATAGACAGATATACACATTAAACTTATAACCCCCCTCTTTTGCGTTGCGTAGTATAGTAGTAGTAGGTACGGTACCAGAACTGACTATATTGTAATTTCATCATGTCAGCCGAAGGACGTCCACTGCTGGACATAGGACATATTTATTTGGCACCCCAACAAGTTTTTTTTAATTCTAACAGGTTCTCATTGCTGAGGTGATAAGTTTTATGTGATGTGGTATGTGTGTGGTACACGAGAGCAAAGTTACCTATATGCATATCGTGTATTCGAATCCCTTGATACGCTATAAAATCTATCATAGAATCACTTGCCACGCTCCCTAGTGATTCGACTAAGGCATCCTTCGCTACCTCGGGATTCGAAATTATTACTCGTCGTAAAAAAACGACTGCTCTCTTATTGCACAAATAATTATTGAATCCTTGTCTGACACATCCCATAACCACTAACGAGTAAAATTACAATGAAAATATGAGAAATTAAAATAAATTAATATTTGAAAAAAATACATCACAAGTAACAACAAAATTCATACACTTATTTTGTGAGGTAAGTATTTTTTATTGGTACGTGGTTTTCACTGCAAATTTTTGGGTGTTAAGTTAAAACGACTATACAATAGTTTATATGCGAGCTACAAATAACTGAGATAACGGTAAATACGAGTAAAATCAGAACTGGTTTTTGAAAAAAGAAAACCATACATTCTTATTTGAACCATTACATGGAATATGTGAATTTTATAAATTTATATGATCAGTTGACCAAGTAAAAGTGAACCCTACCTCTACTTCATACATTCATAAATAAAAGGTAAGCAGTTACATTGGTAATGGGCCGCCACTTAGTATGCGTAAAAGAACCTATCAAAAATGAATAAACTAAATTAAACCATTCTGCGACAATAGCCCAGTGTGCACCACGCCTTATGACATAATACGTGGATCCGACGCGAATCGGCGGAAGTGCCTTGTGCAACCACAGTTGCGTACTTAGTATTTATAGACGTCACAAGTTCATTCACCTAATCCTGCATAGAACATACCTAATTGTTCATTAAAAGTGGATTTATGTTGATTTGAATAGACGCATTTATTGATTTTAATAGCCTAGTACAGAAATATGGCATAACCACATAATAATGTACGATTTAAAATTAACCTCTCAAAATTTTCATCACTCAACGTACTTTGTTGGAAGAATTTATTACATTCCATTTTAATTAGTATCGAAATATATGCTTCGTCTTATGAAGCAGTAAACCAGCATTAATTTGGTATATAATACCAATTAAAAAATGCACAATTGATTGCTCACAGCATTTTTTAATCGCGAGCTCTCTCGCTGACGTACCGAACTTCGATGGTCATGAAAACAACTTTTATATTTTATAAAAATTGTTCCTTAGACTGCGGTTTTAATTTTTTTTAATGTTGCCACATTCATACTCTACCTATATAACTCAATTAAAAAGCGTTCTTTGCATGTTCCGCATAGCAACAATTTAAAAACCGTTGGAACTCCAATTCGCAACTAGTGTTGCGAGAGCACTGTACGTTTTCCCAAGTCGCAACCCTAGTTGCGGAGAGCACGTGAGTGGTTAGCGGATAAGGCCAGTTGCGAGAAAACTGCCTTTATAGCCCCTCAGAGGGGATTGTTTGAGTTCGTTCGACTTCCGTTTGGCTTAACGAACGCTGCGTCTGAAATGCAGAGGCTTACGGACATGATCGTCAATTATGAACATACTCCGGAATCAGACGATTTCATTTTTGGTTACGTTGACGATTTGATCTTGGTCTCGCGTGACTTTGACAGCCATCTTCGCCTCATTCGGAAGGTCCGTGATAGGTTGAAAGAAGCAGGACTTACGGTTAACCTAAAGAAGTGCGAATTCTGTAAATCCGAGCTTAAGTATTTAGGTTACATTGTCAACGAACGTGGTCTGCAGACTGATCCAAAGAAACTCGAGGCAATCAACGATTATCCGACTCCGTCTAACGCTAAATCTTTACGGGCATTCATTGGCATGTGTTCTTATTATCGTCGCTTTGTGGATAATTTTTCATCCATTATTGCTCCCCTTACGGCGCTCTTGGGTAAAAGAAAAGGCCGAGACGCTATAGATTGGAATGATAGTGCAGCCGCGTCTTTTGCCAGACTAAAAGAGGCATTGTTGAATGCTCCGTTAATGGAGTGTCCTGATTTTTCGAAACCATTCATCCTCCAATGCGACGCAAGTCAGATTGGACTCGGTTCGGTTTTAGCCCAAGAATTCGACGGCGTGGAGCATCCTATTGCTTTTTATTCACGGTTATTCACTAAGGCAGAGCGTAGTTATGGTACAACGGAACACGAGCTTCTTGCCGTTCTCGATTCCATCAAACACTTTCGTGGTTATCTTGATGGGATGAAGTTTAAAATCATTACTGATCACATTGCACTTAAATGGCTGACAACCCTTGATAATCCTTCTGGACGCTTGGCTCGTTGGGCGACCATGATATCACAATTTAATTTTGAAATTGAGCATCGAAAGGGCGTTTTGAATGTCGTTCCCGACGCGTTATCTCGAGCCCAGGTCGGTCTGATCTCTTTCAAACGTGGCGCACAACCTTGTGGCGATCCGTGGTACGAACGTGTATTTCAGGGCGTGAGGGACACGCCTCAGATGTACACGGCGTACGCGTTGCGCGACGGCGTTCTAATGCGTAAAATGACAATAGAGAATCCTTTGGCCCCTAATCCGTGGCGAATTATTCTTCCGGCCATAAAAAGGAGAGAGGCGATCGCTGAGATTCATGATGGTTTTCCTAACGTACACCCAGGGGTTATGAAGACATACCTGAAAGCCAGGGAATTATACTATTGGCCTTATATGTACCGGGACATTGCTACTATTTTGGCCGAGTGTCAGATCTGCAAGGCGTATAAGATTGCGAATTCTCAACCTCGTGGTCAGCGCCTTTATCCGCGGCCTGTTGTCGCGCCGATGGACCTTCTATCCATCGATTTGATTGGTCCTTTACCGTTGGCTCGTAATGGTTTTCGTTATATTTTGACGATGGTCGATGTATTCACTAAGTTCGTATGGTTAGTGGCTCTAAAGAGGGTAAACGCCGGTTCGATCGCCGCAGCTTTGGAAACAGAAGTCTTCTTGAGATACGGATCGCCAACAAACATTCTTTGTGATAATGCAACGGTTTTCCATAGTGCACAGTTTGTCGATTTTCTAGCAACTTTCGGTATTCCGAGGCCCTGTTATACCCCGTATTATTCACCTCAAGCCAATGTTGTTGAAAGGTACAATCAAGTGGTGGTTACCACCTTAAGCATTTTGGTGGCTGATGATCAGCGCACTTGGCCTGTACATTTGCCGCGCGTGGCATTGTACCTGAATTCTTGTATAAATTTGGCAACGTCATATACACCAAACTTTCTGATGTACGGCCGTGAGGTTATGGTCCATCCGGAGCGCGTTGATGGTCAGGTTGAGTACCAAGAGATGGAACTCAGCCGGGCTGAACGAGCTTCGAATCTTCATACCTTGCAGGACGTGTACGCTAAGGTTGGGGATGCTATGGTGCTGGCTTTTCACCGCAATGCTAGGAAGTACAACTTGAATCGTAGGGAGATTAGGTTCGCTGTCGGTCAGATTGTCTGGCGTAGGAATTTCCAACGTGGGACAACCGACGCTGTCAGAGGCGGCAAGTTCGCGCCGCGGTTCACGCAATGTCGTGTGGTCAGACGTGTTTCACCTCAAGTCTATGAACTAGCCGATGTGGATCCTCCACACATCGGTACCTACCATGTGAAGGATATCCTTAAGTAGTTCCCGTTTCAACTGTTTATCCCATTTTTACCTCAAAATTCAAAAAGACATTACTTCAAGTCACCGTTAATTACCTTTCGATTTCCAATTAGGCCATCCATTGACTGTTTATCCTATTTTTTTCCTCAAAATTCAAAAAGACACTGCTTCAAGTCACCGTTAATTACATTTCGATTTACAATTAGGCCTTCAATTAAATGTCCCCTATCAGTCCCATTGCTGGGGAGGTCTTTTGAACGATTTTCTTCGTTGCTCCTTTGTTCCGCGTGTGGACGTTCTTCATATTGGTTTATGGTAGTTTTATACCCTGACCGAATCTCAGGTTCGGGATCCGGGTCGTCGTGCCTTCGTTTGCTCCTTCGTTCCGCGTTCCGTCGCCACGCTCCCTATTTCCATTTTTTTGGGGGGCTGTCGACGGTACGCATTTCCGCGTAGCGTCGTCTCGCTCATTTTCCGTTTTACTTTTCCACCTGTCGGTGGTTGTTCACGGTCACCCGTGGTTGTTTCCACATTCCTTTTTTGGGGAATTGGTTTATTTATTATCGGGACCTGTTTCCCAGGTTCGTTTCTTCCCCGCTTTACTAGGCGTTAAGGCGAGTGTTGTTGGAACAAGTCGTCGATGGAATGGGGTTAGCGTTATTGTTTCGCGTAAGTTTTTTGGGTTAGTTTAATTCTTAGAACGATCTTTGAGGGTTGTTGAGGTCGTGGCGTGCCTAGCGTCAGATTGGGGGCCCAAAGTTGGAACCCAGTCGGACAACGTACGTTGCCATCTGCATCCAACTCAGGGGGATTGTTTTGTCGTTGTTAGTTAAGTTCGTGTGTTAACTTTAGTGTTGCACGTGTAGTTTAAGGTTTTTTATTTAGTAAAAAAGGGTTATTGAACCCACTGGACATGTCGAAGCGTGATTATTCCGCAAACCTTTCTCCTGGTTTCTACCTAACTTCCTTGTCGGCAGCCATGGTGCCGGACAAGCGAATGTTATTATTAATCCCTTTGTGCGTGGAAGTCTGGTGGTGTGGTGCCAGTCACATTGGTGAGCTACTCGGATTTTTTTGGTCGATACCGTCGCGTGTGCTTGGAAGTCTGGTGGGGTTGTGCCAGTCACTCGCTGATGTCCACCCATAGGTGGATGGTCTCCGTTGTATCATGCAACGATGAGGAATCTTTCCTTTTTACCCGGACGTACTGGTTCGTTTTGTCCATCCTGTACCTTATATTTGGTAACACATCTTAATAGATGTTAAATGGGCAAAGGATCATCGTGTGCTCTGAATGCCACAGACCTTATGATCATGGACCGTAAATAGGTTTATCCTATAATTAGTTATAGATTAGGGTTAGTTGATTTCGGGCTGCTTCCGGCTAGTAGTTCTACGTGGAACTACTAGTTGATGGTTGACTTATATGATGTGTTAGTGTCAGATGTTAGATAGGGTATTATATAACTCCACTATCCCCGTTTTATCGTTGAACTTGTCTCACAACATTCCGTCCTTTCTATTTGTTAAGGCGATTCGTTCTAAGACCAACGAGTTTTAGGTACCAGAACCTTTTTTTTATTATTTAATTTTTTTCTTTTGGTAAGGGGATATCTGCAGCGTAAATAAAATGTACTCTGCATAAAAGTTACTTATTTTGCGTTTTGAGTTAATTGTTCTTTTATTTTTAGGCCATCTATTGGAGGGTGTAGGAACTAGGTTGACCGATTCGACACTTTTTTTGGCTAGTTTGATGTTCGTGTTTGAAGTGGTTTGGTGGTGTGTTATTCGCGTCTTAGATGGCGCTACAACAAGCTTTTCACCTTCTTTGAAAGAGCTAGTATGAAATGCTGGCTGTTTTTTTCTTACATCCCTTCTTTATGTTCAACAAGTTAATTTCAAATTTGTAAATCTAGAACATTCTCAAAGTCATAATGTCACACGACGATGGATTTTTTTCATTCTATTCAGAGCTTGAGGAGAATAAACATTCTTTTTCTGTGACAAATTATTTTTCAATTTGAAGTAATTCTGAGTTATTTCGCCGAGGAGATTGGCGATCTTGGTGAATCCAGCTGCGGTTTAGATCGCAAAGTTACGTGTGCCAGTTGCGTAGAAAGTTTCCACCAGGGTTTTTGGGTGCTGATGCTGAGCAGCAATATTTGTTGCCAATTTATAAATTGGGTAAGTTTTAGTGCGTCATCTCATGTAATTTGGTTTTTACTTTATCGGGCTAGTTTGCAGTGTGTGATACCGTATTGTTTGTTCAATAGCTCCTAGGAGGGGGCGCGAAGAGCGATAATCTTCCGCCGGAGATACCGTGAGGAACAGTATATCCGTGGTCCCAGTGGAAAAGCCTGCCCAAGAACTAAGCAGCGCGTGAACACTGCGGTCCTGTTTTAATTACGGTCCACAGACCGTACGCCTATTCCGGAATCTACGGAAAGTGACAGAAAGGTTTGAAGTATTAGTGCGGACTTCCTGTGTTCTCTTCTTGTCGGTTTTTACGGCTACCTGCTGTAGTGTACACATATACTGCTAAGCGCAGCGAGAACAGCAGTTTTACAGCGAACGAATTTTTGCTTACGTCCACTAGGCGATTTTACAGTGGCTTTACTACGTGGCACACTACGCTAGTCTAATTCCCCAAATTCAGAAAGGCTTTAGTCACGCCACCGTTTCTTATTGTGTATTTCGGATTTTTATTTTTGGCCGACAAGGAAACCATCCATCAATCACACGTTCATCTCATATCACTCGTAAATCATCCATACCTTTCATGATAATTCCACCCTTGATCCAGCGAACCTAAGCTATGATAAATTTATTCTGTTAACCTTTAAAAGGCACATTGAAGTAAAGCTACTATTAGACCGCTTAAGCGTCTAGGTTTCCATCAAATTGATTTCCGATACGGAAATCTCGTCAGTAAACATTTTTACATGGTATAATTCTAAGTTTTCAGCTGTCGCGTGTTTGTGATCCATTACGTTGCACGATATGTCTGTATTTCGTTACCCTTAACTGTATTAGACTGTTCTCGGTTATCCTATTTAAGTGCGGTACTGTGATTAATATTAAAGTGTTCGGAATATTTTTGTGAATAAATTAAACGTGTCATTGTAAGTGAAATAATTGGTTTTTATTTTTTTCACATTAATTCACTACACTAGGCTGTACGTCATTCTTATATACTTACAACAGATGCTCTGGATTCAATCGAAGCGCAGAAGGTATCAGGCGGTAGAGTAACGCGGCGCTTCGTAGACGAGAGCCTCTCGTTGCACTGGCGTGGAGTCAATATCTCCGCTCGTTGCCAACGCGGTCGCTCTTGAATAGCTACAAAACACTTCAACTTGGAGTGTACGTTAGTACAGTCAGCAGCAGAACTAGCTAAGCAGTAGGTATAACACGTTCACAATTATCTACACAGAGCCTTATTCTCTTGACATTAGAGTCTGTGTGTAGCCCATTTTGAGCCCTAGGCCCGCGTAGCTATATCTGCTGCTAAATGTACGTCGAATCGAAAGTACTAGATATTTAAGTACATATGTAAGTCATAGGTAACTATAGTAGTCGGCGGTTAAGAAGTCAATCCTGACACCTATCATTTCCATACAGTTTATAACCTAAAAGTCACTTTGAGATTGAGCACCTGGATACCAGCTTGGGCCTTTTGACTCGCTTCAGAGACGTGCTGTACGAATCGTGGACGATCCCAAACTAGCAAACTAGCAATATTGAACCGTTAAGTTTAAGGAGAAACTTTGCCTCCTTGTGCGTGTTCTATCGCTTGTATAACGGGTTGTGCTCCGAAGAACTGTTCGATATGATGCCCACGGCCGCTTTCTATCATCGCACCGCTCGCCGTCGGCAGAGCATTCATCCTCACACCTTAGAACCTAAATGGTCGCGTACTGTACGTTTTCAGAGGAACTTCCTCCCTCGGACGCTCCGGTTGTGGAATGAAAAGAGTGTATACATTTCTAAAGGGTCAGCAACGCGCATGTGCCACCCCTGGAGTTGCAAGCGTCCATAGGCTGCGGTGACCGCTTACCATCAGGCGGGCCGCTTGTTTGCCACCGACGTGGTATTAAAAAAAAACTGTATGGGAATGACAGGTGTCAGGATTGACTTCTTAACCGCCGACCACTATAATACCACCACCACTTTGACATAGCTGGTAGTGACCCTGCCTACGAAGCCGGAGGTCCTGGGTTCCAATCCTGGTCAGGGCATTTATTTGTATTACGAACACGAATGTTTGTTTCTGAGTCTTGAATGTTTTCTATGTATTTAAGTATTTATTTGACCCGGACCTGGGTATGTTCTAACTTTACAGCAGCATACCGGGAGTGCGGTGTAGTTACTACGATTCTCATCCCCCATGAAACTGGGGGAGGCATATGTCCAGCAGTGGATGTCCTTGAACTGATATGGTGGAGGTGGAAGTATTTATTTATCTATATAAGTTTGTATATCGTCGTTTGGTACCCATAATACAAGATTTGCTTAGTTTGGGACTTCAACAAAATAATGTTTAGAAAAGAAAAAAAAAATGCTTAACATTTGAATCCCAGGCACAGTACGATTACTTTGAGTTTGAGGAGGCGGCCTCAGCGGCCATCAGGCTAAAGTCACTTAACCTCTGGGGGGTAACAAATGGCACCCATACCGAAGTATTTAAGGAAGCAATCACCTACCAACCAATGATAGCCGCTCCTAATGACAAGGTACCCAAACAACACATCTTCAACAAAAGCTATGCAATACAGCTAGTTGAAGAACAATACGATCGGTCCGGAGTACAGGACCTGCGCATTTACACCGATGGCTCGAAAACGAAGACAGGATCGGGCGCAGGAGTGTACTCACCCAAGATAAACATTAATATATCAATATCCTTAGGCGAACATAGTTCCATTTACCAATGCGAATGCATCGCCATCACACAGGCTGCCAAGGCAGTAGCTAAGTGGCATATCAGAGATCAAAAGATACGCATTGTGGCCGACAGTGCTGCAGTATTACAAGCCCTAGACAGCAACCTCGTCCAGTCTGGGCTTATCCTAGAGTGCCACCAAGCCTTGGAGGTGATAGGAATAAAAAACACTGTCATCTTGCAATGGATAAAAGGGCACAGTGACTCTCTAGGTAACGACGTAGCTGACGAGCTGGCTAGGAGAGGATCTAGCCGGCCAGCGTTTGGCCCTAGTCCAACGCTCCCGCTACCTTTCAACGAGATAATTCATGGCTATGTCACAGAACATCTGAACAACACGCTGTTCAATGGACAAATACCAGTACATGCAGACAATCCCGGGAAATAATGCCACACCCGGATGTACGATTTACTAGGCGTCTACTCTCTCTTAACAGAGCGTCACTATGTATAATCGTAGGCACTATTACCGGACATTGCTCACTCAACAAACATTTATATGTTCTAGGTACGACCGACAGCCCCCTATGCAGGGGATGCCTGTCGGCCGATGGAACAGCTACCCACGTCATCCTGGAATGCGGAAGTGTAGCTACACAACGGACTCAAATCCTCAACGCACCGAGGTCACTCCGCGAAGCCTGTGGTGACACCAGGAGCATCCTGCGCTTCTAGTCGGAGTTAGGCTGGCTAGATCCCTAGCCGGCGTTTACGTCACGCACAATGTTCCAACTTTCACGGACTAAGTGCGGAAAAAGGAGTCCATAACCATATACATCGTTATCTTATCTACATCGTCGTTGCATTGTGGCCACGACTACATGCAGCTCGTGGCGACTTTAGGCGGCCTCGTAATTCAAAAGGTGAAATGGGAATTGTGTTTTTTTAGGACGTGTAAGGATTAAGGGTAAGGATGTGCATGTATTTAGGTGCATAGTACTTATATCGGTACGCTACCTTGATCGTATCCACCCCAGCCCACGAACTTGCAAGTATCCCCAACGTGTGGGTCAGCCACGCATGCCGGTTGAACGTTCACTCCCAGCTTGAGAGGACGCTTCCAGTGCTGAAATATGTTTATATTTTTAAAAGCTGACACCATTTTTGCCTTAATAAAACTTATATGACCACCTTTTTATACCAAACAAGTAGGTATATGGCCTGCCTGATGTTAAGCAGACAGCTTAGCCTATGGACACTTGTGACTCGAAAATAATGACATAGGTACGTATTGCCGATTTTATTGATTTGAAGATTCATAATGGCAGCTAGATACAAATACAGAGGCGCTACCGCGAACCGAAAACTAACTGTTTGCTTCTCTGTCGCACTTGCACATTCGATCGACAGAGAGGGAGATACATCGTTTTCGGTTGGCGGTAGGCCCGGAGGTCCCTGATTGTCAACACAGAGCACTTCCTCGAGAGCTCTGGTGACCTCACTCGCCACTAGGAACGAAATCGACACCACAGTCACATTTACATAGCAAGTAGTGGTGTTATTATGGCAGCGGTCTTATGTAAGGGCTTCAATTGGGCTGATCGAAATATGAGCGAGTGAACCTAATTTATTTAGGGTCGGCTTTATAAAGATCCGTTAGTCCTTCTGTAGCTGTTGCTTAAGATTAAAAAATGTATCTAGTTACTAAAATTAGATCTGATATTTGGTGCAACGGATCTTTATAAAACCTGGGCTCAATATTTACCAGCATCGCCAGGTTATGAGCCAAGTTGCCTGGCTTATACTGATGGTTGAGGTGTATCTGAGCCATGCGCTGCTGTGACCGCACGCTGCTGTCGTCATCCAGATCCCATACACCAGCTAAAAGTGTCACTTCTCCTGGAGTTGTCCGCCTGCAAGATTTTCATTGCTTTCAAGTAGTAATGTAGGCTGGACCGTACGGTTGTTACGTTACGAGTACAAATGTCCACACAAAATAAGAAGACTACAGTGATGGCTTTATAATTATGACAGATTATTTATTGTTACCCATAGACACAATCGGCAGTAGTAACTGCAGCGCGTGGATGAACCAGGGACGCATAGCAAAGGATACTCTGAGGACTCTTTGTGAGAACGGCAAGCGCTAGCCACGGATGAGATCCTACATCTGCTTCCCCAATCTGCTTGTCTACCGAATGAAAACAATATATGTAAGTTACATTTGACGCGGTATAAATATATTGTGCGGAATTTTACAAGATAGTAAGAAGCAGATACAAGCTCGAAAATGTTACGCGAATGATGCATATAATATATTAATTTAGACTTTATATACTTACCATGTTCACATTCCTTTAAAGGATCTTTTACGGCTTTACCGCAATCTCCAAAAATACCCTCATTAACATCAAATACGTCATCGTATTCGGGATCCTCATCCGAATGAATCAGTATTGGCCTTGTTTGGACACACTCGGAACTATCTGCCACTCTTTCCGTTGTAGTCGTCCTTCGTCCATTTTTAGAGTAGATTCTACTTGTGTTTCGTATCAAATTGAGAAGCTTGAAGCCTTGGAGGATATGGAAATCTGGGTGTGCTTGATAGTTGACACTATGACTTTGAGCGTCATAAGAAATTTCGTCCGAGTTTTCTGCCGTAAAAATTGGTCTCCGCTTCGGAGGTTTAGCTGTTCCTAGAGATACACGATCAACTGCAAATAAAACATCATGAGAGTAAAATGAGTCACCTGTACATCGTAAATTACCTGTGCTGTTTATCTACTTATAAAACAAGCTACTCACCTAGCCTAGGATCAAACGTTGAATAGCCGGGTGCATCGTCATCATCAACATCGTCATTGACATCATCTACTGTACTGTAAGGCGAGTCGGTCTTTCCACTGCTGACATATGTCCAACTCGAGCTAGGCCCATGATCGGAATACAACCCAACCAAGCCAGGCCTTGGCAATTCCACTACGTAATCTTCTACATAATCTTGAGTATCATATTCATACTTTGTCCCAGTAACTTCGAAGGGATTATTAGTTGGTACATATGATTTCTTGAAATTTGAATTTTTTATGTTTGCATAGGGGTCTACATAGTCATCATCCGGAGTGACTATCTTATGGGTAACTTTGGCTGGTGCAGACGACACCGGAGTCTTCACATTGCGATTCAAAATTGGAAATTTACGATGCATCAGGGCGTTTCTTTGCTTTAAAGCCGTTGAAATGTCGCGACTTTTAGCAGATCTTTTAATACGTTTAATGGGAAAGTCGTCCGCAAAGTAAACTTTAGACGGTTTTTCGGACGGTAAAGGAAGAATGCAACAAATGAATTGCGATTCATTCGGGGTCTTTTTCGGATAGTACCTGAAAATGATTACTTCAGTAGTATGTTACTAGTACCTAAGTATATATTGCATTGCTAAGTAAATTAGTAATGGAGAATTCGTTACCTGTCTCGTTTAATATACACCAGTCCGTTTCTGCTTTTGCATTCAGATTTTTTTAAAAACGTGCATATGTTTTGTACCTGAGTCGTTTCTTCTTTATAGACTTTGAAAGTTACTTTATCAGTGATCAATACGGTTTTATTTTTCGTTGAATTTATATCACTGGTATTTGCAGGAGCTGGTACCGTGTAACGACTTGCATTCATTATATCTTTCCAAATAAATTTGTCACTATCGGGGAATTTGAAATCGAGGACGTCTTCATTGATTGCGCCAGGCTTCTTTGTAGTGCTTGGTAAAACAGTTGATTTAGATTCATGTTCATTCGGCCATGTTAACTGGGTATGATCTTGAAAATGTACATTCCATTTGCTATTACTCCTAGCTGTATCTCCGTTAGATTCGTCGGCAGAGTTGTTATCATTGAAAACTACTTTATCACTTTCATCCGTATCAAATTCGCTGACTTCTTCAAATTGCGGTTCCGGGTTCCCACCTTTTATTTCAGCGAGTTTGTCATTGAGCCACCAGAATTCCCCGTCGATTTGTGCATTCGTGATTCCAGCTATGAGCAATATTATAATTGTTAATAGCATGTTGCCCACTAGTTGGTCAGTTGGGATTGTGGTTTGTGTGTCAGTTGTGCCGGAATAAAAGGAAAGCAACGAGGCAGAAGCGCAGGATATTGCGGCTGCGCAATTAGTGGACAATTCGCGAGCAGTTAGTCGCGTATTATTTCGCGACGATTACGTTTATTCGCGATCGTGTGCGCGCACGCCCTGTGACCGTTTGTGGCCGATCACTGAACTGGTCCCCTTTTGTTTGGTACGGTCGGCAGAATAGATACGGAAACTGGGTCAGAAGGATAATTCTATTGTTGTGTCGAGTGTAGTATTTCGAAGTGTTACAAACACCTTTGAAGTAGAGTTATAGTTCTCATTGCAAAAAGCAATTCTAACGTTAATAATGGCGATTAATCAATTCTAATCGATTGAGTCAATAAAGACGATACTGGATCTTTGCATGAAAGCACACGAAACCTGTATTCACAATGATTAATTTTGTCTTTATACAGGGTGGACCAGAACGAGGGACTTTCCTGCAAACAGGAAATTGGTTAGCCTTAGTACTAGGTATACTTTTGTCAAATAAACTATGTTAATATTCGTCACCGTTTACGAGTTATAGCTTCTTAAAAATCATTAAAAATACAGCACGTTTCAATCCTATTTTACAAGAAAGCTAGTGACGCTTGTCACTTCAAAATGTAAATACCTACTTAAATAGTAATGTTGAAGCGATAGGGTTGTCACTAATACTATACGGTATTATATTAATGATTATTGTTTTCTTTTCAACATAAGCTTCCAACGATTACAAGTCGATCTTTCAGAAAAGTTCGTTGTATCGCGTCGTATACAGGGAGTATACTAATTTGTAAATCAAGTATTAGTATAAATAATAAATATGGGTGTAAGAACTAACCACCAGTGCTAATTATATCGATTTATTTGCAAACTGTACTAGAAAATAATTAAGTAATTACGAATATAACCATTTTGTACCCGTGTGTAGTAAATTGGGATTTGTTATTTCTCTAGATGTACAATGTGCATCCTATTCCAATACCTCCACTATGTCCATGACATACTTATTATAATACGAGTACTACATATGTATTATGTATCACTAATTAATTAACTCGTAAACAATTGGTCAGTTTTGCACGATATAAGTGGGTCAAAGTTATGTCTCTGTATCTTTATGTTTATTATGGAGTCAGAGGTCACTAAAATGAGTATGCTATGACTAAGCTAGATACCAAGTTTCGGCGCAGTAATACACAAATTGACCTTGCCCTAAACTAAGCAAGCCTTGTATGTACTGATGTGACTTTGTATGTGTGCAAGAGGAAGGTATATTGATAATTAACTAATGAAGCATGAGCGGCATTTATTCTGCCGGCGATAGTGCGTGTGGGCGTTATTTAGTTATGGTTTAACCTGTGCGTTTACTTGTCATGTAAATTTATATTATAAAGGTCGGCATAGTTATAATATGTAGAAATTATCACCAAGTTTAAGTTTTGCGGATTCTACCTTTGGTAAAATTTACTAAGTAGGTATCTTGTGTTGTGAGGACATAGCAAAATAGGGATGATTGACCTATTGATTTTCGTATTTTTTTTATTTAGTTTTCCCTGGTTTATGAGTAACTTGGTTTAAGAAGTGATTCAATACGCCCTAGATCCAATAAGCCATAGGTCCTAGTGTCTTATTTATGTTTAATACATTTCCACAATTGAATTAAATAAGCTTTGATTAATATTAGCGTTTTGATCAATCCAAATCCAATCAGAAGTAGGTGTTATTGTATCAATATATCCATTGACGGGATTAACATCATGCAGGGTGATTCTATAATTTGGTTCAAGTAGATATATTTATGTATATATTTGAAGTAATAAAGAATTTAAAAGCAAATAAACATAAATTACTATTTATGGAATAAAAAATAAAAACAAAGACAGCAGGGTCAGAAAAAAACATTGATTTATTTGAATGTTGCAGAAACGAGTTATAAAAGCAGCCAAGTGCGTGTCGGGCGACGCGCAATGTAGGGTGTCGTAGTTACCCAACCGTTACTTGACATTGACTTGTATGAAAGATTGATTTGAGATTGATTTCTAAAGTTCGGCTATTAATTAAAGTGTGTTATAAATGTATAAAATACTTAAATATTACTCGTTAACTAGTAATGTCGACTTAGGTGTGATATTATGACCTATAGATATTTCTATCTAGTACTACCATGTTTTTTTTCACATACCCGTAGCACCCATTTACGTGTACGCAAATTAACACTTTAAACTTAACATCACAAACCACCACCCACCCACAATATGATTAGGTAGAGGTACCCAGGAGAGACCAGAGTACATATACACTCTTCACTTCGATTGCGAGAAAATAAATAAACAAATTTAATATCCTTCCGAAATGAATAATAAATTCCACAGCGAACATATGTATAATTCGGCAGCAATGGCAGCATATTTTTTAATATATAAAATATAGACAGACTTTGAGTAGATAAACACATAGTAAATGAACGTCACTGACCATCCATTGAACCATTCAGCTATTCATTATTATGATATAGAGACTGAGAAAACTTAAACTTTTGAGAAATTAATTCGGTTTCTAGATTGGTCGCTCTATTCTGGTTGGTTGATATCAAATACAAAGTTTTTTTACGGAGCTAAATCAGTGTATTGTGATTGCTGGATTCAATACGGTAACGTAATTTGATTTGTCATATTAAAATGTATTCCCGCACTGCCTGTTATAAATCTTGTTCAAATATTTCCTGCTACCCAAAGGTTGTCTGGAAGAGATCGCTTTCAAGCGACAAGACCGCCTGTTGTTACCATTATTTATATTGCCAAATCTTTTAACAATGCACACTTATATTTGTGGTGCAATAGGTTATTTTATTATTATAATGTTTTGTAAATCACAAATATGTATTCATATTTTCCCTAGGGTCTAAATGTAGCCCCGCCTGATAAGTCGACTATGACACACTTTTCAAACACGAGAAGTGAAAAACATTTTTTCATAATTTTAGTTTCCTTGTTTACTATGGAACCCATTGACCGCACAGCATGAGGCATGACTGCGATAGACGACGGGTTAACTTGACTCAAAATATATTTCTTTTCAAATGTGATGAAAATATTGTATGTTATTCGAACGGCAAGACTTTTACTAACTGGACTCATCACTTACTCCGCCTTCGGTGTTAGCCTTCTATTACCGATTTCGTAGCATATTATACACAAATAGTTACCAAGCTGTACAATTTACACAGAATCAAAATAATCGCCTGAAACGTAAATCAGACACGTCAGTAGCATGCGAGTGCAGCCGACATCGCAATTGAATCAGAAAATGAGCGAGCGATACCCACTGCGTAATGCAGTGCAGATTGTGTTCTGATTCCGATCTATGTTTAATTTCATTTTCGCCAAGTGCAACAAAAACTGGCAACCGTACTTGTCTTCTCAAAGATCTCACGGTTCGTAAATAAATGCCATACGATTAAATAAAATTTTCGCCAGGATAACCTACCTCGCTGCCTAGCTCGGTTTCCGTGAAAATTGCTACTATGAACGGAGTAAACACTGAAATGGGAAAAACAAAAAATGTATCAGGCATACTGTGCACAATTTATCGGAGGCCAAATTGAGATCAATAATGTACCAAATAGTACCAATCACAGGAACGCACGCAATGTGGTCAGGTAGACCACAAAAACACTGAATGGAAGAATAGGTATTTGTTTAATAAATGAAGAGCCAACCTGTAGTTATAATTGTGATTTTATACTCCCACATTATAATCTGTCAATTAAATGGCTGGCATTAAAACAATAAACTTTTTTATTAAATGCAAGTCTATACCATAGACAAGTTATTGGTGGAAGTTTCAAAATGGATTTCCATACATATAAATTTTTAATTGGAATAAAATTATTTTGCTGTTGGCGAAAAAGATATTGTATGCAAATGTAACGTTGCAAAAATTAGGTCTTAAAATTCCCGAGTCTTTAATAACAAACACGCTACGCTCGTTTTGTTACAGCGACTCTCGAAGTTTAAGAACTCTCATTATGTAACTGCTGAATAAAATATTATTACATGCTATGGTTATCCTGCTAATGGTGTCCATATCACATACTGTGTAATTATGGAAGTAATTACGACACTAGATCACATAATTTGGTGGGTGGGGTCTCTATGGGATTCCATGGTAATATGATATTGATTAACAGAGTTAGAACGCAGTGTTTCTTAAAAGAACACTAAGAAACTTGGCTTTTTTCATTCTTACAATACAGTATTATATTTCGTCGTTTCATTCTTCAGATATAATATATACCAGGTAGTCCTTTAAACCTACAGGCGACTTCTGCACGATATTAAAAGACAATCAACTGATTAATAAACGATTTTTAGTTCATTCATTCATTCACCCGACCCTTCCTGTCAATCCCACCTTCATATTTGCTCATTCTTTTTTCGTGCACGGCGACGAATGCACGCGTCTCTTTTCCCGTGTTACGCGCCATTGCATTATGTCGAAACGGAAGGCGCAAGGGAAGATCGGTTATTACCGTGAAAAAATCAAAAGACTTCAAGAAGACCGTAGACGATGGACAAGAATAATTTATTCGTCATCGTCATCGGCAGATGAGGGTAAGTTAATTTATTTTAAAATTAAGTGTACAGAAGTGATTACATGAGCCGACATAGGGATTGACTGCGAGTCTCTAACTATGATCTTAACACATCGGGGTTGACCGCGAGTCTCCAACGATGTTACAAAGCAGAACATACGTGCATTATTCAGTCGAAATACACGTTTCTCTGCGACAAAAATATTTTCTCGATGTACCCTCAAGAAAGTGATTACATGAGCTGACATAGGAATTGACTGCGAGTCTCTAACTATGATCATAAAATAACACATCGGGGTTGACTGCGAGTCTCCAACGATGTTACAAAGCAGAACATACGTGCTTTCTTCAGTAGAAATACACGATTCCTCTGCGACTTAAATGTTTTCTCGATGTACCCTCAAGAAAAAATAATCACTTCTTTATTGTTTTAGATGACCAAATCGAACAAAATTCAAACTGTTCATCACTGGCTCATGACGAAATAACAAACAGCGAAGTTCCCGCGCCGGAACAACCGGGCGACGTACCGGCGCCAGAGCCGAATAACGAACTTTCTGTCACAGACAGTCAGTTAGACGCGCCCACGACGTCGGCCCAGCCTGAACTGGATTCGGATATGCTATTAGCACTCGGGGAATCGACAGACGGTACCCCGGAGTTTGGAGAAAAGATCCATGAAAATCTGGCTAAACTTTGGCAACCTTTGCTCAAAAAAGGTATGATTAAGGAAACAAAAGATAAGCTCCAGAAGGATTATCTCGTTCCTGACAATTGTCGTCTCTTACAAGCGCCAAAGCTGAATGTTGAAATCTCAGCGGCCGTACCAGAGATGGTACGCAACAGAGACAAGAACCTCGCGGCTCAGCAACAACAACTCGGCTCAGGGATCTCTGCTGTTAACAGAGCCATGGATATCCTTATAAAAGGAGCCGAGGCCGATAGACTCAAAGCTATGACACATCTCAGCAACGGATGCCGTATTTTATGTGACTTGCACGCTATATCTACTCAGAGTCGCATAAAACTCTTAACACCCAGCCTGGACAAGACGTTTTTACAGGTGATTCAGGACGCGGAACGCGACGAAACTATATTTGGCAACAAATTAAGCGAAAAAATTAAAGCCGCAAAAACTATAGAAAAACAAGGTCTTCAGATAAAGAAAACCGCCCCGAAGAGCCTTACTTCGGCTCCACCAACGAGCAGTCGAGCGTCGTACTCGGGAAACTGGACAGCGCCCCCTCGGTACACGTCGAACAGGGGGGGGCGCAGGGGGACTCGCAGGATAACGATAGGGAACTTTACCCGCCGGACCGCGCCACCAGCGGCCAAGACTTCCCCCAGGAACAAGACACTTGCCCAGGCACCGTAAACCAGGTACACGCCGGTCGGATTTCTCATTTTTATGACTGTTGGCTAAAAATTACTTCTAATGAGGTAGTATTAGATTGAGTCAAATATGGCTTCTCAATCCCGTTTACGACAGATGTAAGACAAACATCGGTCCCAAATAACACTTTTTCACAAAGTGAGCTAGGTGACATGAAACTGGCAATTCAAAAGCTGCTGGATTTAGGAGCCATAAAGGCGTGTACCCAAAACAAAGCTCAAAATATATCCAAAATATTTCTTGCTTCAAAATCCAATGGCGGAAAGCGCTTTATTCTTAATCTGAAAGGTCTCAACAAATTTATTGCCCCATGTCATTTTAAGATGGAAGATTATCGCACAGCCTCAAAACTCATTCCCCAAGATGGCTACTTAGCCACAATAGATTTAAAAGAAGCATACCTTCTTATATCAATTAATGAAAATGACAGGAAGTATTTACGGTTCATATTTGATAACCAGATTTATGAGTTTACAGCTGTACCCTATGGTTTGTCCGTGGCCCCTAGAATATTTACCAAGATAATGAAAGAAGTAATATCTAATTTGAGATCCCGGGGCCTCAAATCTGTAATTTATTTGGACGACATTTTGTGCATAGGAAATATTATCAGGACTGCCTACATAACGTCAATGAAACGTTACAATTGTTAAGATGTTTAGGGTTTGTTGTCAACTATGACAAAAGTTCATTACACCCTAAACAGTGTTGCAAATTTTTGGGGTTCATTTTGAACACCCAGCATTTGACGATAGCTTTACCGGAGGACAAGCGAAATAAAATTGCACAACTGGTTCATAAATTTCTAGGACTCCCTAAATGTACCATTCGCGAGTTTTCTCAACTAATCGGAGTTTTAGTATCAGCCTGTCCCGCTGTAAAATATGGGTGGCTTTATACAAAAACTCTGGAAAGACAAAAATATCTTGAACTTCTAAAGAGTAATGACAACTTTGAAGCTAAAATAAGACCCTCAAACGTCATACTCGATGATCTTAATTGGTGGTTGAATAAGGTTAATACATCAAATAATCATATGAGATATCCCGAATTTCAGCTTGAAATTTACAGTGACGCCTCAAACTCAGGTTGGGGAGCCGTTTGCGGTAAAAATAAGATCAATGGCATGTGGAAGGCTTCGGAACGGGATTCTCATATCAATTATTTAGAATTATTGGCCGTTTACCTAGGGTTAAAAAGTTTCGCTCAAAATATGACTGACTGTGCAATCTTGTTACGGGTTGATAACACAACCGCTATAAGCTATGTGAACCGCATGGGAGGCATACAGTTCCCACATTTAAATAATTTGTCTCGTTCGATTTGGCAATGGTGCGAGGAGCGAAATATATGGATATTTGCATCTTACGTCAATACAAAAGAAAATATAGCAGACCCAGAATCCAGGAAAATAGCTAACCCAGACACCGAATGGGAATTATCAAAGGGTGCCTTTGAAATCATAGTGAAACGTTTCGGCCAACCCACAATAGATTTATTCGCTTCTCGTTCCAATGCCAAATGCCCAAGTTACGTATCTTGGAGGCCTGACCCCGATGCAATAGCTGTGGACGCATTTACAATTAGTTGGCGAGGAATTTTTTTCTACGCCTTTCCCCCATTTTCCTTAGTGCTGAAATGTGTTAGGAAAATCATAGACGATCAAGCATGCGGAATCTTAGTGTTTCCTTATTGGCCATCGCAACCGTGGTTCCCTTTGCTACAAAGCTTGCTAAAATCTGATATAGTGTTTCTCAACCCCAATAAAAATCTTCTCCGTTCTCATTACAGGGACTTCCACCCCTTACATAAGGGGCTTACCCTGGGTGTCGCGAAGCTTTGCAGCAGTCCTTCACTCGAAGGGGCACACCACCAGACGCGATGACGCTTATGATAGCATCACTTTCTGAGAGCACATTAAAACAATACGACGTGACGTATAAGCTCTGGTGGCAATTTTGCGCCACAAAGGACTTGGACATTTGGAACCCTCCTAATGCAACTATTCTTTCTTTTTTGTCTGAGCAATTTAAAAGAAACTGTGCATACGGCACACTTAATAGTCACCGTTCAGCTTTAGCCTTGCTATTGGGAAACAATTTAGGTTCAGACGAAAGTATAAAACGCTTGCTTAAAGGCGCGTACAAACAAAGGCCGAGTAGGCCGAAGTACAATCATACATGGGACCCACAAGTTGTTCTAAATCACATTTCCCATTGGTATCCCAATACAAGTCTAAATCTAGAACAATTAACAAAAAAACTAGTAACCTTATTGGCCATATGCACAGCTCAAAGAGTCCAGACGTTGTCACTTATTAAAGTCGAAAATATTATTACGTCCAAGGATGGTGTCAAAATTGGTATCACAGACGCAGTTAAGACATCCGCCGCAGGGCGAGACCAACCTGTTCTATTTCTACCATTTTTTAGAGAAAATATAGCGATCTGTCCTGCTACAGCTCTCAGAGATTATATTTTTGTAACAAAAAATAAGAGAGTTGCTAGCGTAGGAAATCTTCTATTGACATTCAGACCCCCAAACAGACCTGCAACCTCTCAAACCATCAGCAGATGGATCAAAAATGTTTTATCGGAATGTGGCGTAGACGTCGCGATATTCAGCGCACACAGCTCGCGACACGCGGCCACGTCGGCCGCGCGCCGGGCCGGGGTCGGAATCGACGCGATCCGGCGCGCGGCCGGCTGGACGGCGGCGTCTACTTCGTTTGCCCAGTTTTATAACCGCCCAATAATAGACGAAGGACTATTTGCAAGGTCCGTGTGCTTACAAAATGATTCTTAAAGTACTTTAAGCTAAGTTGATTACTGATTCATTGTCAATTGACAAAACTGATACTGACTAATGTAAAGTTGTTACTTACTAAATTGTGTGAAGCTGAAAATGAATATATGATGTGAAACTGAAAATGGAAATATTTTCTTACCTAACTTCCTTTTCAATCCATATAAAGCAAAACTTTAAGACTCTAAACATCTACCTGGTATATATTATATCTGAAGAATGAAACGACGAAATATAATAGATGATCAAACGAACTTCTTAAGCGAAGTTCGATCATTATTATATGAGTCGTTTCATTCGAAGATATAAGAACCCGCCCACCCAAGTATGCCCATTTTGAAAGTTTTGCATTTTCTCTGAAGATAATGAGCAAATATGAAGGTGGGATTGACAGGAAGGGTCGGGTGAATGAATGAATGAACTAAAAATCGTTTATTAATCAGTTGATTGTCTTTTAATATCGTGCAGAAGTCGCCTGTAGGTTTAAAGGACTACCTGGTATATATTATATCTTCGAATGAAACGACTCATATAATAATGATCGAACTTCGCTTAAGAAGTTCGTTTGATCATCTATTATGTAGGTGTTTGCATGCAACTTGTTAGCTTTAATAAGCTAAGCAGGACGCGAGGGACGCAATAAACCGTTTACAAACAGAAGTGGAAGTGGAATGAGAAATAATTTCCAATGCGTTAGTTCGCAACACTTAACAGTGTAAAGATTGTATACAGTAAATGCGGTAACAAACGTGACGGCTCGTTTACACTGGATGGTCAGGTGAATTCGACAGTTAACAGTTGTTTCCATGCCCTTGTCGAATTACATAAGTGGATGACAGTCATAACAATCGCAGCGGCGGCGTGTATAATGATTGGAATTTACTTTTCGCTTCTCATGCTCGAAAAGTGTGCCATATTGGCTATAGTACACTGGCCTGCAAAAGAAGGTGTAAGACTCATAAACGTGATGATAACTTCTGTACTATTAGAAACTTGAAATAAAAAGCATTATGTAGAAAATTTAGTTTTGTTATATAAACTCCTTTTTGACAACCTCCTTTAAAAAAATGGTTAAATAAAGAAAAACGCTGCCTTTTCAAATGCTGTAACTTTTTACTTTTAGCTTTCTTGAACAATAATTACTGTTATACCTTCTTTTGCAGGCCAGTGTATATAGCCCTAAGGGGAATATGAATACATATTTATGATGTACAAAACATTTTTATTTGACCTGGTAAAATACTTAAATCCACCACTCAGAATACACATCGACAGCCAATTTTTTGGTGTCGTAAGTAACAAAAAATTGCCCAACAGTGACAGGCACTTGGCCGGTTTCACAGATTTAAGAAGGCTAAGAGAAAAACGATTTCCTGTTTGCGTATAAAGAAAGAAGTTAGCTTTATGAAAGTGTTCTTAGTGAGTGTATGGCGACTGTGCGTGTACTCAGACTAGTTCATCGGTGCTATTAGAATGCATGGCATGGCAAGGCAGAGGTGCAACGAGCTTATACAGTTTTTCAGGTCAAAGGGAATTGCAATCGGAACAAACGAGGCCATTTGCAATGTGCATGTGACGTCATTTCACTGTTCTTTCGCGCATAGAAAACTGAAAGGCTTCATTCCGCCTTTGCATTTTGATTGGCTTGGCTTATCGCTTCATCAATGGTTTTTCTTAACGGAATTTGACTTTTTGCTGAAGTACAAAATTATGCCGCTTTTCTAGACTATAGTTTTAATACGACCTGTTTAGTGTACTACTACCTAGTTGGTAGTGACACTGCCTCCGAAGCTAGAGGTCTCTGGTTCGAATCCCGGCCAGGGCATAATTTGTGCATTTAGTACGGATTTTGTTCATGGGTCTTGGATGTTCTCTATGTATTTAAGTATGTATTTATCTATATAAGTATGTATATCGTCGTCTAGTACCCATAGTACAAGCTTTGCTTAGTTTGGGACTAGGTCGATTTGTGCAAGATTGCCGACCGCCAATATTTATTTATTTAATAGTTTAAATTGTTCACCTGATCATGGCGACTAATTCACTGTTAGAGGTTGATCATCGTCAGTGATTCCATTCCAGTCAGTGCCTCATTGTTGTGACCTGTCCGATCGGTTGATGACGTTTGTGCTACTTAGCATAACGTACTGTAATAACTAACATTACATTAACCATAAATTAAGTAGTACCTCTTCGACTGCTTTCTGCTTTGACATAATACCTATAATATTGTATTGCAGGTGATCAAAATTCCAGAATACGTCTTAGAGGCGATAAAATGGTATGTGAATCATCTCGGTAAATGAGCATCATTTTGTGTTAATGTCCTTTGAGCGTTACGCAACATGATAATCTAAAGGGACTAAGGGACTCGTAAAGAAGAATTTTAACAATGCTAAAGAAATTTTTAGCATCACGTAAGCTTGCACTCATTATTTTTATATTATGTGGTTATTAAGTGGTTCTACAAACTGATACACCACCTGAGAAATTCGGTGCATTCATTCAGCAAAAACCGCAAAGCCAACTGCACCAGATTCCAATAGAACGCGGAGCAGGCAAGATTTATCACCCGGGCTCTTATAGGTGTTACTGGGTCGGGAAGCCCCTAAATTGAAATACGAAGTCAGTACTTTTCGATTCTATTAACTAAATGAGATTTCGAACCATTTCCGTAAGACACACTTGCTTACTTACGTGCTTTTTAGGGTTCCGTTGTCAACTGGGAAGCCTTATGTTTTCGCCATGTCCATCTGTCTGTCTTTCTGTCTGTCCATGTGTCTGGAAGAGGATTTGCTCTGTGATTGTTAGAGCTAGAAAGCTGCAAATTGGTATGGATATATAAATCAATAAAACTGAGAAAGTCGTAAAATAAAATCTCAAAATTAGATTCCGAACCAGTTCTGTAAGACACACTTGCTTACTTACGTCCTTTTTATTGAAGAATTTATGTGGGATGTGAGTTGTACCAAACATAAATTCTAAGTTATGCGGTTATTTCATATTTATTTACTGTGTGACTGTATAACGGAACAACGGAAGGTACTAATCTATAAAGAACTTGCACAGAAATCGTTAATCTACGAAACAGGCAATTTACTATTCGTCGGAGTCGGCACTAGAAATATTGCTGTAAATACGCGGAAGAATTCCGTTTGGAATAAAATTTTATCTTGAACGAAATCCGGAACATTGTTTCGGAAAGGTTCTAAAGTTGAAACTGTTGGATGCTCAACTTTAGGGTTGCCAGGACTGAGTACTCGTATTAAAATAACTTGAAACAGTTTTCAGGTATCTCAACATAGATATTGTGTACATGGTACGGTACCTATCGAATTTTAAAACACTAGTTATATGCATCACTAGGCAGGGTGACTGCTTTGTACAATGAATCGAATTCCGAATTGTGTGTTACCTTTATAATCAATGCTGAACTAGGTATGTAATATTGCTGATTACTAGTACTCAAAGGAGAGATGCTTCCACCAGAGAGCAGAGATGTTCGAAAATGTGTTTACATCGTTTACATACATTTGACACGCAACTGTCAAGCATGCCAGTTGTCAAATATATGAAAACCTGAGCCCTAAACATATTTGATAAACCTCCAATTTTGGTCAGAAGCTTTATTAGACAGTTTTTAGGGTTCCATAGTAAACAAGGAACCCTTACAATTTCGCCATGTCCGTCCGTCCGTCCATTTGTCCACGGCTTAGCTCAGTAACCGTTTTTTACTGGAAAGCTGTAATTTGGTATGAATACACATATCAATCACGCCAACAAAATGGTATAGTAAAATTTTGGAAAATCTGTTTTTAGGGTTCCTTCCCTACATGTAAAGTGGGGAACCAATTTTTTTTTCAAAACCCATTGTGTTGGCTATTGTTAGATAGCTCGCTATAAAATAAAAGTTTTGTTTTACCAATTTTTGATTTAGCTTTTGGTTTGCGTGATATTAATTTTTAAAGTGCAAATTTTTGTTGGAGTCCAGCGTCCCCCTCTTCTACCAGCTAAATGGTTGCTACTGGGAATGTGAAAAATAATGGTAGTATAGTACATATAATGAATGTAAAAGGAAAATTATCACAGCTAAGTAGATATTACTAGGTAACGAACGAATAATAGCCGATCTTGAGACATGATCTTGGCAAAGCAAACCTACGTCCATACTACGTACGTACGTAGTAAAATTTCCATCAATTACTTAGATATGTTGTTAGTTATGACAAATATAGATTAAATATAAGTTTTCGATGTTTTAAATTCGCATAATATCACGGGTGGACAGCTACGGAATCCGACATTGCGCACTTGGCCGCTTTTTCTGTACGTTGTCGAGAGAAATAAATAAGACTACTGTCACTCGCCTAAGTATGAAGTGTATATTGCAAACAAAATTTTACATACTAAGAGCACATTTTCTCAGTAAAATAGGATTTTTGTTGACCTGGCATCTCAGCTCCAGTGAGGCGGGAGAGATTTGTGTGTCGGATCTCGCGCGAGGAAATAGCCAGTCTAGGGAACTCGCGGTATACTTGATGAATGGGGTAGCTGAATGTGATCGTAGGTGAAGAATTCGGAACCTGATAAAAGAAAAAAGGCTTGCAGATTTAAGCCTAGGTACGATATATACTCGTATGTATAGTCGCAACTACATAGATATTACGGCGTGAACATGGTGCTCATACCAACACGGCTTTGTTGTCAACGCTTTGACTACATATACAGATTTTAGAGTCCTAAACTTAGCTTAGGTAACTCTTTCAATCTGAAACAAATATCACCTGGAGATTTCCAGGGCTAGTTAACAATTAGGTAACTAACAAGTAGGCACAATAAGTTTTACTTTATGTGTAACTATTTACCTAGATTTAACTTATTCTTAGGTCAGTATATTATGTATTTTGAATCTATATGTGTACAACGTGTTGTTTCACTATTATGTCTTTTAATGTCTTAGTAAATTTCTTCCTAATTCTACGTGTTTACTCCTAACACTTCGAAACCGCACTCAACGTTTGTAGCAGACCGTCCTCTTTGAACAAACGTCGTAGTTTAATATATAACGACCATCACATACGACCTCTTGTAAATAGGGTAAATATTATAGGTGAGAGCCTGACGTACTGCAATCCTCAACTTTGTGTCAAGTTTCCGTAATCTAAGTTGACTTTACTTGAAGTTTAGCTTTGGTGGCAGTGTCGTGTAGATTTAACAAGATGCTAAAAAGTAAAACCAGTTACAGTATTTATTTTAAGTTTCCTGATGTTTAAAATGACACAAATAACCCTTCGGTTATACATATTCATACTCACACGACATGACGCCCGCAGTGAAAAAGTGACTGAGTGAGTTTAACTGTACAGTTATTAGGGTAATTTCAGACACATTATTATCAGTAAACGATACCTTAATCGAGTATAATTAAATTTACTCACCTTAGGATATACCCGACGTTTTATATTTATAGAACAAACAATGTACATATAAAGAATAAACATAAAGAGAACTTAAGAATTATACCCTGTCGTCGGCCTGTTTAGCTTAGTTGGTCATGACACTGCCTCCGAAATTATTGGTCCCGGGTTCGAATCCCAGGCCCCAGCATTTGTTTCTGTTGTGAGCAGAAACATTTGTTCCTGGGACTTAGATGTTTTCTATGTATTTAAGAATATACCTATTAAATATATCGTCATCTAGTACCCATAACACAAGCCTTATTGAGCTAACTATGGGACTAGTGCGATTTGTGAAAAAAAAATTTTCCTTAATATTTATTATACCCGACGTAACTGTAAAGTTTCCGTTAACTAAACTAATCATAATTATTTTTTAAAATCGGGGAAGTTTTAATCAAGTTTAATTTGCAAAAACCCTGGTCGACACTGGTCAGGTAGTTAAAATTTGTGTTCATGATTGTTTCATTTCATTTTATTTCATTTATTTGCCATAAATTGTATGTTTACATAAAGAGGTGGTACAATTCTTAATGTGTATGTGTTTGACTCAATACAATTTTACCAAGTTGGTGTAGCATTATCAAAAACTTATAACTAAATATCACAGAAAAATTAGAAATTGTAAATATTATATATAGTTTTTGTGAAAAGTGGTACCCGTACCTACAAACCGTTCGTTTCGTCAAGCGATTCTGTTTTGTATTCTGTTCATAATCTAATTATATGCTGCTAAATCATATTTTTTAATCTTTCCATTTCTTTAAATTTAAATACTCTTTTTATACAATTTCTGCACAAACTTAATATTTTTTACAGTGATGAATGGCAGGCAGTCAATACAGTTCATAAATATTTGCGTTCGATTTCGTTCGGCTCAGTGCTTCTGATTAATATTTAAAACTTCGGTCCCCACAATCGTTTATCAATGACGATATTATTTTCAGGCTCCCGCTGAACTTTATTAAAGTCGTAAAGCCTGATTTGAAATATTAAAAAGCTGAATCCTACCCTAAAGTAAAGTAAATGAAATGTATTTATTTGCCATAAACGTTTATTATTACTCATGAATCGATCGAAGTCTATCTACCAGCGATGAATGTCCCCGACATTAGGTTACATTGATTGTCATGATTATTTTGATATTTTCAAGAATATTTCCCACAATATGATCCATGAGGATCACGATACCATTTCCATGTGATCTTATGCCATTTATTTAATTCTTTTTTTGTTTGCACTATTTAATATAAACACGCGTTTCTAAGCACGGAAACTAAGTTAATCTTAATCTTCAATTACCACATACGAGTAATTTCAAGGACTATGTTACGTAATAGGCGAACAGCGTTTAACAATAACGTGATTTGATTGCATTGGCTATAGTTGCCCGTTTCTAGCATTTCCCATAACACACGTTACACATGCAAAGCCGTGAGGACTATTTTTGTCTGTCGCTTTCGATCCCACGCACATTTCAATTTTCAATCTGTTTCGCGCGCTCGCTTCCACACGCTACGAGCTAA
Source organism: Notocelia uddmanniana (assembly GCA_905163555.1). NCBI lineage: Eukaryota > Metazoa > Arthropoda > Insecta > Lepidoptera > Tortricidae > Notocelia > Notocelia uddmanniana. The sequence goes on from LR991068.1 coordinate 12,396,860, forward strand.
CGTGCCAGCACGACAGGGCTAAACATATTAAAATGTCATTGAAATGTGAAACAGATGAACCGAATTGAGGACCGGTCAGTGCGTCGAGATAGCACGTCACAGGTGAAATGATGCTCTATTTAGCCGACCGAGCACTGTGTTGTCGTTTAGGGTCGGTAGTCACCTCTGCGCCTTTATTTTGCCGCATGCTTGGTCAAGAGAGGGCTCGACAAAGTTATTCTTCATATTAGTTTTAAAATGTCCGCATTGGACGTCTTATACCCCGAAGTTGCAAGCGTATTATTACATAAACAAACGTCGAATATGTCATAAGGGGTACCTAATTTACCACTGGGGGACCATAAGGATAGTAACATGAACCTAAACAATAAAAATGAATATTATTTGAAGTTTTTAAAAAGCTTTCTTTACCGTAACGTGCTCGCGGCAATACGTGGCATTTTAAAAAAAATAGCACATCTTTTTTTTCGATAGTATTTCCTATTTTGAGTCGAATAATCCCGAAGAGTATTCATAAAGAAACGAAAGAAAGAGTGAGATTGAGATTCTGAGAGAAAAATGGTATGTTCAATTTTTCTTTCATTCCCCGTAAGTAGGTACACACGTGCACACTAAGCATATTTCCACCCACCTTAAAATTATTTATGGGAATTGAAACTAGCTATAACCAGTTTTACCGATTGTTCAAATGCTAATAGAATTATTAATGTAAATCACAACCAGGAAATAGCTAAATCAATCGGACAGCAATTTGCGTTGTAATGTAACTCCGCTCAATTGGTTTCCGATTTCTAGTATTTCTCATTGAATTTCATTGGTTTGACTTTATAGGTCTTTGTATACATATATCCAGCCAGCTAGATACGGGCGCAATGGCGTTTTCAGCTATATAATTGTGAATTATATCATTAACAACCCCATTTCAATCACAGATCCTAGCAGGCCTAGCAGCAAACACAAGGCAAAAAATAATTTTAACGGTAAGCAGAAACCGCAGCCTATGGATGCCTGGGACTCCAGAAGAATCACAAGCGCGTTGCCTACCCTTTATTGACTTGAGGATTCCTTGTGTTGATAGAAGCAGCAGCTAGAGACATATGCAGGTCCCACACTCTCAACACAGCGCATCCTCGGGAGATCTGGTGACCTTATTCACCACCAGGAACGCACCACCACGTACCTAAAGAGCAAGGAATGGTGTTATTATGGCCACAGTCTTCTGTAACTTTTTTTTATACCACGTCGGTGGCAAACAAGCGTACGGCCCGCCTGATGGTAAGCGGTCACCGCAGCCTATGGACGCTTGCAACTCCAGGGGTGTCACATACGCGTTGCCGACCCTTTGAAAATTTATACACTCTTTTCTTGAAGAATCCCATACTGTAGTAACGTGAAGGTACTTCCTCGTTTGGGCTGCATCAAATATGAGCGAGATGACGTTCCGTTGTGCCCTACCTCTCTCAATCTTCGGCAATTTTCTGACTTGGCGGGGCGGGATTGATCTGGTGAGTATTTTCTTCTTTGACGTGAGCTTACAGATGTGAAATTTCCTCACTTGACGAAATACTGTCAGTAAGTATTACATTTGCGCAGTAGTAATACCATGCGGAGAAGTGGGACACTGACTTCTGACAGTTTTCTCATATCGTACCGCCTGCGCATCAACAAATCAGGAAGGCGCCTTTGTCGGCGTCGTTGGTGAAAAACCCGCAGCGTGCGTTGAAAGTTTTTGAGATTGGAATCTTCAGTTCGGTTAGAGTTCGGTAAGTTACCGAATCTGCCTTTTCGATTCAATACTTGTAATTACCTCTACGAGTAATAATTATAATTAAGTTATAAATATATTTTGTCGTTTCGTGAAATAACTTACTCCGTTGGCTCTGCAACCCAATGTAAATCTTGGCCTCCGATATGAGAGTGCGGTGCGCCATTATCTTATTTACGAGCATATTATGTATATTAACGAAACGGTGAAACGAAATCTACAATATACAAGACTAATTAATTAAAAAACCCGACTGGGTTTCTGTGTAGTTTGGAATTCGGCGCCAAAGAAATCGCCGTTTTTTTTAAAATTGTGATATACTCAGTGTCACTTTCCCAGTAAATACGAATCTAACGACACCTCTCAAGCTAAAATAAAACTAAATTAAAACTAAGCAATTAACCAAAATTATACATACTCTCCAAAAACATAGGTAACCCTCCTCTGGCGCAGTCGGGTAAAAATGTAAAACTGCACTATTCAGCAAGGCTGAGCTACTTAAACACCGTCAGAGATTATGTGCTTTGTCGTTGTTAGTCTGTGATTAACACTTTGAACTCTCAATCTTAGCGCCAGGCTAATAATCCAGTTAAAAAGTAACTCTGAAGCATAATTGCGCATTTTCTTTGTGTGCGCTCGCTGAGTCTAGGGCGCTGGAATTAATTATTGCCGTCTTCTAGGCAATATCGAAGGATTACGAGACTTAATGGAAGCGAACAAACTAGTACTCACAAGTTGTTGTGTGTACTAGTAGTGACCATATTTGAGTTTTTAACAAGTTCTGTCAATAATAATGTAGGTACCTATACCTGCATATTAGCAGTTCATAATATTGTCTGTAGGGTTTGCAGTCCCGGTCCCGATTTGTATGAAATTTCCCGGGAATTCCCGGGAAATTTACATGCCCTAATTGTCTGCGACTACGCTCATGCAGGTATTTCACACTTTCGAAAAGAGTTTGTGTAATCTAGAATCTTATCTTATTTCTAGAAGAAGGTGCCATTTTTAAGGTTTCGTATCAAAAATGGCTACAAAAACTAGTTTTGTAGATGTATAACACTTTAAGACCTTATTACAATCCAACGAGGTGAAAAATCAACTTTTTGTCATCGACTGTACTTGTACGACAGCGATCGGTCATGGATTTATATTTCACAGTCTACCTACAATTTGTACGATGTGTTTAATGTGTGTGTGGAAAACATAATTAATTTACACCATGTAAAATTATTGAAAGGCTAAAACGTTTTTCGGTAATATGTTGTATTATTTTTTCTAGTTGTTTGAATTAAGACTTCGTAGATCAAACTTTAATCACATAGGTACTTTTTCTCTATGGACATCAATCATCATAACCACTTGCCACTTGCCGAATAATTTCAAAGAACTGCCCATTTAAACAACATTTAAGTAAACTTCTCATTAAGAAATGTTACTATAACATAAATGATTTTTTCTATCATTAATTGAAGTTTTTGACATAATTATTTGGTTTTATATATAGTCTAATATTTAATTTTTATTTTATTTAATGTTTTGATAAATTCTATGCAATTGTTTCTTATTATTTATTGTCGCATGTTATTTTAGATTATAGACATACTTTTATTTTTTAAGAATTTTGTACGCCCAAAAGGTAGGTTATAATGAGCTATATAATTACAATAACATCTGTATTACTTACATATAACAAACGTGTATCAAACAATAAAGAGTTTGAACTTGAAGTTGAAAACAAAATTTACCAATCACGTGTCGCCATGGTACGCGCGCGCACGCGGTTCTCGCGAAAATATATCAACGAACAACTTACCACAGGACTACGTTTGTTTAATTATTTCGGTTTATTTAATTATTGTCGGTTGACTCTTGGAAAAAGTATTGTATGCAATAGTTTTATAATTTTAAGCTTTTTAAGTCTCGTACCTTACTTAAACCACTCGGCAAGCCTCGTTGTCTAATCGCGGGTACTCGACTATAATATATCCCATCAAAAACATAAATGTGAAAATGGCAGCCAAGTTCTCCGACAAAAGATTTGAGATCTAAATGGGCGCCAAGTTCCGTAGATTATCTGAAAAGTTGCCAAGTTTGGCACTAGATTGTTTACAGTAAAACTAATTTACTGCGGCTTAATGCATTTTGAGCCTTAACTTGGCAGTTTTCTATGTAGTATGTTATAATACCATAAAAGCTGTTGGATATTTAAGAAAACTGCTAAGTTAAAGCTCAAAATGTATTAAGCCGCAGTAAATTAGTTTTACTGTAAACAATCTAGTGCCAAACTTGGCGACTTTTCAGATAATCTACGGAACTTGGCGCCCATTTAGATCTCAATTCTTTTGTCGGAGAACTTGGATGCCATTTTCACATTTATGTTTTTGATGGGATATCATTACTTTTTGTCAAACTTCATCAAATGGTGCTTACCCAGAGCGAATGCACGAGTTACTATACAAAATACCCAAACCGCTATAGGTGCACCTAATATATTTGAAGAGTTCCCTCGATTTCTCCAGGACTCTATGATCGAATTCTGACCCGACCACCCCGGAAGTATACCGTTTCAAACAAAAAAATAATTTTCCAAATCGGTTAAAAATGACGGAGTTCTGAGGTAACTAGCATAAATAATAATAATAATAAAACTAATAATAAAATCACTGTTTTCTGATTTTTTCTGGTGTGAACACATAATTACCAAGCTGCATGCCAAATTTCAGCTTTCTAGGTCATCTGGAAGTGGGTTAGGTTTTTGATTAGTAGTCAGTCAGTCAGTGATAAAAATGCCGTTTTTTGGAATTTATTATCTCAATAACTATTAAACCTATATTTATAAAATTTGGGGTTCTAGTTGTTCTAACGGATCTTAATATATATACCAAATTTCATGTTTTTATGTTAGATAGTTTTGGAGTTATTGGGGGGTCAAAAGTGACTCCAAACGGTTCGTGTAATATAACACACGGTTGCTGTCCGCCAGTTCCTGGGGCGAACTTGGCTGGACACGCTGCCGCGTGTCTAGATAATTGCATAAAAAATATTGCATTAGTGTTGCTGTTGCATCAAATAAAACCTTAATGGTGCAAGTTACAGTCTATTTAAATTGATTGACACACCAGCTCTATGACAGTACTTCTGTGTCAAAAAGTATAAACATATTACACTTGTGAAGCAGCATAGATAAGTGTGTCAAAGCAGCAGGTAAATTGTAAAACGAAAATAACTGGGCCGTGATCATCAGTTTAGTAAGAATTTTGCGGTGTACCAAAGTGGTAAGTTCTCAGATTCTTAGCCATTAAAGTATGCTTTCATCAATTCAAATGTGTCACATATACAAATCATTGAAGCATTGTGGATATTCAAAACGAAATTATCATCCAATCAGAATTTTAATTACCTCTTATATCTACTACTAGCTAGTACTTGTTTACTTATAAGCGTATAAGTACTTCTACTATGTACCTATAGGTAGATTAAATCAGTAATAGTTTGAGACTGGTGTCTCAGGACACAGATTCAGTGTGAAACAATTAGTCCCCCGAGCTGCTGAAAGCTGCACGAAGGTGGGTAAATCCCCCGAATGGGGCATATTTCACTGGCGTGCCCCCTGCGGCCGCCGCGAAGCTAGCTTAAGTTAGCACACCCACCGCGCTGGTTTACCGAATTACATGTAGAACGTTTGTCGGCCTGTTTAGCCTAGTTGGTAGTGACACTGTCTCCGAAGCTAGAGGTCCCGGGTTCGTATCCTGGTAAGGGCATTTGTTTTTGTGGTGAGCAGAAATATTTGTTCCTGAGACTTGGATGTTTTCTATGTATATAAGTATATATCTATTGAATATATCGTCGTCTAATACCCATAACACAAGCTTTATTGAGCTTACTATGGGTCTAGTTCGATTTGTGTAAAAAATTGTCAGCTAATATTTATTTATTTATAGTAATAGTAGTAAGCTGCTATGTTACTAGTGTAGGGTTTCAAACGTGTTGTAGAGGTAAAGTTGACATCGAACGGACATGCAATGTGATGTTCAAATCTAGTTCCGTACCGTACCGTACGATGATTACGTACGTACGTACCGTACGTTCTGTCGATGTCGGTACTTGCTTACACTATGATAGATCGTATCTTATAACGCTGTTGGTAACTGGACACAACAGGGGCTGCACCAACTTACAATTACATACAATTACATAACGATCAACTTTAAATATGGCGCTGACAACTGTCATCCCATAGCATAGAAACTTGTCAAACTTTCCATACAATCAGATTTTAACGAACACCGCTTACGATTACTGACGGTTTGGTGCAACTCGACCTTAATCTCAAAAAGTGCCCTAAATCCAAGCCGGAAATCGAGCAAGTTACATTCATTAATTTAGTAATGTAGGATGTAAATATAAAAAAGCATACCTATCCTTTATAAAAAGTTTGCAATGCTGAATGACTTTTTCATTTTCACTTGAGAACTTCTAACAGTCAAGTTGCCCACTCACTTGACAAAGGGGGGTCGAAGTTGCACCACGTCCGTAGGGAGTACCCACCGTTACCCTACACGTGACTCCTGGGTGGTGCTAAAAGTGCAACAAAACTGGCAACCGTACTTGTCTTCTCGAAGATCTCACGGTTCGTAAATAATTGCGTTACGATTAAATAAATAAATTATCACTTTCAGCCTAAAATGGCCCACTGCTGATTCCGTGTCTCTTCAATTCATTTGGTAAGTTTTTTTTTCTCTTTTTCAGGGTATCGTAGTCAACTAGGAACCCTTATAGTTTCGCCATGTTCGTCTGTCTGTCTGTCTGTCCGAGGCTATGCTCTGTGATTGTTAGTGATAGAAAGCTGCAAGTTGGTATGGATATATAAATTAATAATACTAAGAACGTCGTATAATAAAACCTAAAATTTTTTTTTTACGAGTACCTCCCCTACACGTGAAGTGGGGATGTTTTTTTTTTGCTTCGACCCAAATTTTTGCTTCTTTGCTTTGGTGTGGGGTGTTGTTAGATAGGTCTTTCAAAATGAATAGAGGTCTTCATCAAACATTTTTTGATAAAGTGATTATTTTTGGAAATATATGCTCTAAAAGAAAAAAACAAACCCTCTAACTTTTTAAGTATGGGTCCATAAAACAAAAGAAATATTTAAATTAATAAAACCCTAAGCATAGAAGAATAATTAAATAATGATACGAACGAAAAGTAACGCCGCCAAAGAGGTAACGCCGCCGCCTGCGTTATGGGCTCCATACCGCAGACGGAACTGCTGTACGAGGTCTTCTTTTATGACTGGGCAAGTTAGGTTAGTTTAATTTTTAATTAATTTATATTTGTTTGCTTGATTGTTTCTTTTTAATTTAAATTGTTATTTTAATATAGTTAATAGAAGTATATAACAATGAATTAAAAAATAATACTACAAATTAAAAGGCGGTAAGTTGCCCAGGAGGCTGTTTATTTGTATTTTCTTATATTCATAAGAAGTGCGTAGAAGTGCGTATGTAGGTAATACTTGTACTGATGTGCAATGTGACGCGAATGAAGGAAATAATAAGCACGCTACATGTGTCTCATTATGTGGTTTCAATGCTCCAACTATCGAACAAAACTGCTGGGCATTGCTGGTTTGACAGTTTTTGAATAATAACCCTCCACATACAATCGCACATAGCGAGGGCTACGTTCGGCGTTCCACTCCCCGGCATGAATCACGAAACTTTATTAAAAACCCACGAGGGTATTGTTACGATTACGATTCAAAATTAAAAGCCATCTATTCAAAACCAGCCGTGGAAGTAAATAAAACTGTATGGCCGTAATATCACTTGCATATTCACAAACTACGCTATTTAAATTCACTGCAGGCACAATCCAGCCCTGAAACAAACATAAAAATATGCTTATGCATCGCTTGCTCTCGAAACGGGCATCGTGCTCCATTCCGGGCCCACGCCAATTTAAACTTTAACACAATTAGTCACAGTGCCACTTGCTTTATTCGAGATAAGGGTTGAGCTTTTTTGTCCGTTATTTTGAGTTGTGAGAGGGACCGGGTGAACAGTTGCGGTTTTCCGACTACATCCTAGTTCTATTTAACATTCACGAGTGAGGTCCGTTGTAGGCACGATAAGTTGTAAATATCTACATTTTTAATGTTACGCCGATGAGATCTCGTAACGTCGCATGGGTTGAGTAATTTAGGGGGGTGAACTATCGAAGGACCTACATCACTCATAGATGTATGTTGAATAGGTAACTACATATCTCGGCAGTTCATTCGCATAACCTCATTTATTTGGTTAAAAAAACTACCTACCTTATGGAGAGTAAAATTTGTTGCAAAAATAGATTTTTAGAGGTTGGCTACCTAATTACTAGAATTTATTTTATTACGGTACAGGGAGGAAATACCTATATGGTAATTATAATTTAAATAAAACACAAACTTTATTACTCCCTTTAAACTGAGCAGCACAAACACGAGTGCCGTGGACTTTGTTCGTTAAAATAGGAGTTACAAGCAAGTTGCAAGTTTTTTAAATGCAATTACACAATCAGCATAGTTGCACTCCCGCTTCGTAGTTACTGAAGTGTCGGAGACAATGCTTACTAGCTCATTTGCCGGTGTACTGGCTTGTAGCTTTAGTTCTAATTTGAATTTTACCGTGGCTATACGGCTGGCTACATACTTTACTTTTATTTGAAGTATTTATTTATTTATTTAATACAAACTACATTTATACCTTACAGCAGAGCCAAAGTGGTACAAACTTATATACTACTAAATAGACAAATGCTACAATATAATAAAATACTTATGCTATCGTGCTCGCGGGCATCTCACGTTTCGCTACCTTCTTGCACTCTATCATCAGTTGACCAATCGGGCTTGCGAACAGATCACACTGTGGGTGCGCTTCGAGCACGGAGTTGAAAAACGAGAGCGCGCGGGAGACCGGATTGTGCGTGTGCGCCCGCGTGCCCGCCGCCGGCACCGCCAGCAAGGGGTGTCTTCGGGCACGAGTATACGAACACGGCGCAAAAAGACGCACGAAAGCTTCGACAAGACCTACACAGTCGATTCTACTTCTGACTATATCGATTGTAAATTTAGTCAGTGAGAGTAACCTACGCAATTGTAAGGAGTCGTAGCCTAAGTGCCCTTGCAAAATTAGGTAGGGTACATATAAGGGTAATAAGAGTGTATTCTCTTGTAGAGTGTTCTTAGAAAGATCTTCTGGATCTGTTCCAACATGAGAGTGCATTTTTTCTCACGTGGACCCCAAACCACTGCATTCGTCTCGAGAAGACTACGGACGAGCGCCGCATACAATACGCGGGTAGCGTGTATGGTCAGAGGCATAGAAGAAGCAGAAATTAAAGTATGTCCAGACATGACAGTTGCACGAGTTCAATCATGCTGTCGTCGAATAACTTATGGAACATACCGTTTACTACGAAGACGAGACGTGACTGGATGTGCAAGCCTTCGAAGAACGAAGGCGAAGTGAATTCGACGCTAAGCGTGAGGAATTAAAGGCCCTACCTCCTGCGGTTATTCACTATAGGGTGACGCCATCAGTGATGGACACTTTAAGCTGTCATGCACCAGTAATGGACACTTCATTCCTAATTTAATGATCATATGGTTTTAAATTGATTGTTGAATAAAAAAACCGGCCAAGAGCGTGTCGGGCCACGCTCAGTGTAGGGTTCCGTAGTTTTCCGTCCGTCACATTAAGTTGACATATTAAGTACAGAAACACAAAACCTTTGAAAGCACGTCATTTCATTGTGATTTTGTAGAAATGACAGGTACAATAAACACCTGTTTATACGGTTAAATTACAAACTTAGTTCAGAAATTATTTTTGTAATTTTTTCAAAAACTATTCAATCTATCAAGTTCAAAATAATTTTCCTACAAAGTTTTTATAAAGTTCTACTTTTGAGATTTTTTTCATATTTTTAAAACTTATGGTTCAAAAGTTAGAGGGGGGGGGGACACATTTTTTTTTACTTCTGGAGCGATTATTTCCGAAAATATTAACATTATCAAAAAATGATTTAAGTAAACCCCTATTTATTTTTAAATACCTATCTAACAATATATCACACGTTAGGGTTAAAATGAAAAAAAAAATCACTCCCCACTTTACGTATAGGGGAGGTACCCTAATAAAATATTTTTTTCCACTTTTTTATTTTACCACTTTGTCGGCGTAATTGATATACATATTAGTACCAAATTTCAGCTTTCTAGTGCTAACGGTCACTGAGATTATCCGCGGACGGACGGACGGACAGACGGACGGACAGACATGGCGAAACTATAAGGGTTCCTAGTTGACTACGGAACCCTAAAAATGTATAACTCTTATTTTTAACCGACTTCAAGATTTCAAAAGAGGAGGTTATCAATTCGGTTGTATGTTTTTTTTTTTTTATGTGTGTTAGTCCGTAACTCCGTCATTTCTTAACCGATTTGGAAAATTCTTTTTTTGATTGTAATTATATATATCCAAATTGGTCCCGTTTTTGTCAAAACGCAGTTCTGATGATGGGATCCACGAGGAATTGAGGGAACTCCTCAAATCTTTAAGGCAAACATATAGTGATTTTTGTGTTTTTATCAACAAATCAAGCATTTGCATCCAAAAATGTGACATTGGATGAAGTGGAACTGCTGATGATGATCAGAACAGAACTCTTCAACGACGAAAAGTTCACGTTTGGTGATTTGTCCTCCTAGCTGTGTTTGTTACGCAAGTTTTATTTTCACGATTGCTTTTGTCATGCTCGAGTTCTGATGATGGGATCCCATTAGGAATCGAGGGAACTCCTCAAATGTGAAAGGCACACAAATAGTGATTTTAGTATTTTCATGAACTAATCAAGCATTTTCATTCATAAAAGTGACAGTTGATGAAGTGGAACTGCTGATGATGATAAGAACGGAACTCTTCAACGACGCGTAGGTAGTTCACGTTTGGCGATTTGTTCTCTTCGTTTTGTTTGTCAAGCAAGCAAGGTTTTTCCATGATTCCATGAGTCTTCTACCATTATAAACATACTTATAGCCATTTTTATTTTATTGTATGGAATCTAAGACTGCACCATCTAAGTATAATAATCTTTTACCGGCCTCCCCCATTGAAGTCGGTTTTTTTTCTTTAAAATTATCTTTCAAATAATAGTCAAGGTGCATCATTGGTCCTTGTCCATTACTGGTGCTATCACCCTAATTATGTCGGAGGAGTGCTGACATGTGTGGAGTGTGCTCGCACATTCACTGCGAAGATAGGCTATGTCAGTTACCTGAGAGCTCATCAGTGACGACGCTCTCACTAGCCAATTTCTTCTTCTTCTTCCCAGTCGCCGTGGTCGGAATCGGCCAGGATGATGATATTGATGATGACCGTTTTGCTAAGGGTGGGTTGCACCAAACCGGCTTTTATCGTAAGCGGTGTTCGTAAAACACCTTATAGTTTTTGAGGAAAATGCCTGTGACATACGGACAGACAGACAGAGGGACATGACGAAATTATAAGGGTTCCGTTTTTGTCATTTTGGTTACAGAACTCTAAAAACTAAACTCGCCGTATAAGTAACATGCACCTCTGTATTTTTATTAAAAAAAAAATACAGGTAGGAAGCCAATAAACAAAAAGTGGATGCCACGTTTTTTCTTGGTTAATTGTCCTATGACTCAAGTGGCGGAAATTGAAATTAGTTATTTATGTGGTGGGAATATTTATTTTCCATGATTTTTAACCAGTCGTGCTTTTTTTCAGAGTAGCAAAAATGATCTGTAGATATGGATCCCAATCATATTTCTACGTGGTCGAATGTTTTCGATTTGTTATAGGTATCAAAACATTCCACATACGAGCTGTTTTAGAAGTTTGCGCGATACAGAGATCGTGCAGTAAATTTGTTATGAGCCAAAATCCGGCTAGTCTAGACGCCGCTGACGTGTGCCTTCCGAAAACTAAGTTGAACGTTGTCTGTTAAACCTAACATGGGGAAGAGGATATCTTTAACGCAATATGAGAACCGGTTTTTAGGGATAATAACACAAACGGGTATCTAAATATAATTTCCTTCAAATCTTCTTACTATGACTTATATGCATTTGATTGGGTATGCGGTAAATTATATCTGATATGTATAGACCTACACACGATACAAAAAATAAGTACTAACTATGTACCACTAACACACATATACATGTACAATAAACTACCCAAAGTAATAAAAGCTTAAACTAACATCATTACATTCCGTAACAGCATCAAAAAGCTGCTCCTTACAAGAACAATATATACTATTAAAGAATTCTTAGAAGGTGAATATTGATAGCTATTATTATTAATTTTATCTAATTTGTTTTTGTTATTAATAATTATTACAATCCTAATTTTTGTCATCTTTAATAATTCATTCGATATATAGACTAATATTGTATAATTCCTGGACGATCTCAGTATGTGTGTTCTGTTTTCTGTGTTTTGAAACCATGCCATATGACTATTGAGAAATAAATAATCTGAATCTGAATCTGAATATGTTTGTGTTGTGTGTATGTAACTATGTACTATGTCGTTGGAGTTGGATGGAAATAAAAAAATATTGTTTAGCTGCGTAGAAATAAATTAAAAGAAAAAAAACCAAAAATCTTTTTTTAAACTTGAAATAAAAAAGAATTGTTTACTTTATTCTTTTTAGCGCATTTTGAATAAAAACTTTTTTTGAAAAAGTATTTTTTTACTCATCATTTATTTTATTATTTTGTCTACATTTATGTATTTTTAACTCGCATTCGTATTCTCAGCTTTTCTTTTCATTTGATACCCATATTGTAACAATAACAGTTCATTAAAAATAACTAGTCCGCCATCTTGTGTATTTCGCCATGTTGTATTTAGAATGAAGTCACACAGCTAACCATGCATTGTCATCCAAACTAAATGTGTATTCAAAATTTCAGGTTAATCAGTTAAAGATATCTGCTTCATAATTGAGTTGCAAGTTTCCACCTGAACAAACATAAGAAGAGGTACGGTACATTCGAGGAATTTGAATGTTTGTCACTTTTGAACTCTATTTCATTGGAATAGAGTCGAAAAGTGAAAAACACTCAAATTCCTCGACTGTACAACATACATTGCAAGTTAAGCAAAAGCTTGTAAAAAGTAGAGCGCGATGCACTGACATGAAAATTAAATTCAATGTCTACAAATTAAATTAGTGTTATGTTACGCTAAATGTATATTTTCTACCTATTCGTTCATATAGTTACCTTAACTCATGTAATTGGCCATATGAGTCATTATAAAAGTAACCATCGAATCCCGCAATATTTTACAAAAACCAGTGGGATTTTTAATGCTGAATAAAAGCAAAAAAATGAATCAGGCTTTTTGTTCGGCGAAATCGTCGATTAGTGGCAAAAAGAAAATCCATCGGCTCGCGGTCGACGGGGCTGCCGAAGCGGATTACTGCATTGTGTTGCAATTGCTGCATTTCCGATGTCGACAATGAATTCTATGCTACAGTAGAATTAACCAGTAGGTATTTTTCCAATGAAAGATCGGTCTCGTTTTTAAACAGTTCGCAATCCAGTTACTTTATCGCACGGCTCTAAATAATTATTTTCGGACACCTTAACCATGACATCAATTAGTTTGTAGTTGTTAATTTATTAAGGAAAACTGATTGACTGATTGCATGAAGTTAATACATTTACCTAGGTAGATCATAAGCCAGCAAAGTTTTCACTTATATATCTACGCTTATGAGGAAAAATATGCACAAAGTAAAAAACAAACGAAATTAATACAAGTAACAAATATCCTGACCTCCGTCATTCATTCATGTTTATGATAGCATAAAAGTTTAATAGAATGCCAATGTATTTATTTATTTATTTGGAGAAACAAACACAGATAGATGTACAAATTAAAGTAACTTATTTTAGGTTAATGTTATACGTGCATCTAACTCCTCAACAGCTCTCACCAAGACATCAAATTTACATTGTTTATGCACTACCCTATAGAAGAATATTACATCCGAAAAAGTAAAAAGAAATGTTACAAAAACTTACCAACGAACAAGTTTAACTACATACCAAGTTTTTATTTTAGATATATGTATTTAAATACCAACATCTGTATGTATATGTATGATAAATAATCAACCAAGTAACGCGGTGCTTAAAATATAAGTAAAATTTTAGATCTATTCTAGTACTCGTATCCAACCCTTTGTCCATAACTGGTATGCATTACGAGTGTGGGATTATGTAAACTGGAAACCAGTGCAGGGCGGGTTAGTGGCTCTTTCGTCGGTGTGTTCGCAGCCTGTAAGCAGTTGTTTAGCCCAACAAATGTTCAACGTTATATCTTTTAGCACAACCTGCAGTTCTTTTTATAAGTAATGGGATGGCAATAGGGTATATAATTCGTTATTGTTTAGGTAGCGACATTGCCAATCATTTCGGCATAAATTTTGACGATCGCCGTCATAACTTACAAATATGACCATAATGGTTGATACTGTCATCTGTAGAATTGCGCTCCGCAGACCCTTATACGCATCGCTAGAAGAAGTATCTAAAACCAGCGCCTACGCCAATACTTAAGATTAAGTAGCAGACCCCTGCCTGCTTTAGGATGCTACCAAGTTAACTTTAACATGAAACGAAGTGTGAGAGACTAAGGTATTTTTGGTTTAATGCAGCGAAAGTACGTTGAGTCTGCACAATAGTGCGCAGCAATTAAGAATCTGGTTAAACTTTGACCTGAAACTAACATTTATACCAAGCGAACTGCAGGCCGGTTGTGTTTATTGCTGTAGGTAAGAAAATCGTCATTCTCGTTCATTATCATTAAACTAAATATAAAATAAATAAACCCTGTGTCTTGGAGCCTCCGGGGTTGTGCCGCACTGATGGCAAGAGGCCAGATGGCCTTACACTGGTTCCGTGGCAGAAGGGTCGGTCTCTTGTGGGACGCTATGTGCGTCAGTACGTTTGCACCGTCCCACCTGAACAATACGGTCAGGGCTGCTGGGTCGGCCGCTGAGCATGCGGCTAGGCTTTAAGCATTCGAAGTACAGTGCCCTGGAACCATTGTACGATTTCGTGCCGATTGCGGTGGAGACTACGGGTCCTTGGGGGATGGAGGCCAAAACCTTTATCAAGGATTTGGATCGCCGGCTTAGGGAGAGGGGCTGTGATCCGCGCTCCGGATCGTATCTGTCGATCGATTACGAGACGCTTTATTTTTAATACCGGTAATTTACAACTTTAAACGTTCAAACAAGTTCATAGTTTGAATAGTCCGATAATGGTGTATCTATTGACATCACTGTTCTCGAGACTACTGTATGCATGAAATTACATTAAATTAAGATAGCTGCCATACAGTGTAATACACGCCACGTAAGCGACATTCTGGAATGCCCCGGGAATATAAAGAGGAAAAGTTAGTGATAATTTTTGCTTACAAACGTTCTCGGCTCGTTCCTTCCTGGTTTTTGACTTTTTTTTAAATAAAGTAAATATCTAATACTACACACGAGAGAAATATTGAGTTAGAATTTTATATCTGAAAAAGGGCTCAGCCATTGTTACCTGTTATTAAGAATATAATCGAATTTAACCTACACGTGCCACTCAAAAGTTAAAACATTTCATTAGACGAGTCGGAAATGCCTGGCAACGTTAATTAAATACCAGTAACACGAGAATCGGAGCGCTAAAGCTTAGGCGGTTTTCGGTCCGGCCCCGGTCGGCCGGTCGGTCCGGCGGCTCTGTTAGATTTGAATGCTTGAATTAGAATCATATACATACCTGAATCTGACTATACTCGCCAATCTTTCTCTTCGGTCACTTCTATGTACCGTCAGCGTCATATAGTTTGTAGCAGCCAAAATAGTTCGGTACAACATATATTTTGTATGGCCACTTTGGCTGCATCGTAGAATTACGCTGACGGTACATAGAAGTGACCGAAGAGAAAGACATGACGCTGACTGTACTCGTACAGTCACCATCAGATGCAGCTATTGCATATGAATACTTCAAAAGCTTATCCCCTTCTATCGTCCTACATCCTTCTAAGTAGAAAATAATCAAACCTGCTCACAAAATTTCACGAGAATGCGACCAGAGGAGAACAGCGGGAAATCCGAAAATCCGCCGGCCGCGGAGAACAGAGACCTTCGTTACACTCTGTCAATAAAGACATTTGACTTCTTCATATGCGTAGCTACTTCTGTTGCTGACTGTACATCTCGTACAAGCTTTTCGATTGCGAAGATAATTCTGTTTATCAATATACTTTAATTAATTTTCTCAACATACTACCTGCACTGATCACATTGCGAAGATAATTCTGTTTATCAATATACTTTAATTCATTTTTTTAATTTTTATTTGGGAGCAATCTTACACAAATCGACCCAGTCCCAAACTAAGCAAAGCTTGTACTATGGGTACTAGACAACGATATACATACTTATATAGATAAATACATACTTAAATACATAGAGAACATCCAAGACCCAAGAACAAAATCCGTGCTAAATGCACAAATAATGCCCTGGCCGGGTATTTTCTCAACATACGCAAATCGTTGTATATTCCATATCCTTCTCTAAATTACGATACGACCCTAACAAACATACTACACACACACACCTACTACTTCTTAAGGCTCTTTCCATGTATTGCTTTCAGTATTTTTGTTGTTTCTTGCTGCCTTATTTACAGGGGTCGGAAATTTCGATGCCAATGTACACGTGGCAAAATATGGAGTCGGATTTTTATAAATATTATTTCTATGAACATTGTTAAAATTTCCAGCCTAAACTTAAATAGTAGCTAGTTTACGTCATTTTATATTTAGGATAAAACTTTGCGTCAATGCATCGGAATTTCCTTGCTTATTTAAGTCTCATTTCAATACCTTGGAAAATCATCCACAGGGTTGGTATGGTATTTGTTGCACACGCTCTTTCTAACACGTTGGGTTAAACTGATTCCAAATAAATACGAAGTCAAATAGAGTCCTTTCCTTGTTTGCAATCACGTAAATGCAGCTTTATTTACTGAAATGTTTTGTAAGAATTGAATATAAGTCAGTTATTTTTAATTAGATTGTAGTGTAGAGTTATAATTCACGAGGGCAAAGAATAAATAATGGCAGATGATAGGTATAGCGAGTGGGATGTAATTAGGTGCGGAATTTAACGCTGCGGGAAGCACGATCGTGATGTAGGAAAATCTAGATGAGGTTTTGAATGGCCACTATCTTCAATGTATAAATTGTTTATGTTACTGAATTAATCCTCTTTTACATAGTATTTTTTATATTACATCATATTTAGGTGCACGCTCGACTGAACTCGATTCTCCATATAAACGAATTTTGGTTCTCATACCCATGCTAAAATAAATGAAACATTGTATACACTACATAAGTCTAAAATTTGGTTGTGTTGCTTGAAATTATAATTGAGAAATAATATAGCGAGTTTTTGAGATTTTAAGGTATTGTATGAAAATCTTTATAATGACTGTACTATTGGCCCTTTATTTGGGTACTAATCTAAGGCTTGCTAATTTGTTTACCTTACATGAACAGGAAAATATAGAGGACTATCATTTATCAATGGTTAAACAATGACGTTCCTTTAAAATTATAAGTCTATCATAGCTCGTTTCATTATAGACTGGTCTTCGTACCATTAATTTCGTATGACACTTAAACCACTGCTTGCCACATTGACCATCTATTAGCATATCTATTAGCAGTTTTTAATGTCATATATGGCACTTTTATTATTTAGATGGAACGCGTAACGTAATGTAAGTTCTCGCTGCAATACTGCAAGAAAGCCGCAATTTTTGACGCAAGACTCAAAGCGTTCATTTCTGAACTACGAGTATGTAGTCATAAGCAGGGTGCGCCCGATGTAATGGAGCAAAGCTATTGTCTATAGCTTCAGTCTGGACCGCCTCGGTATGCATCGCTAAAGCGGTCTAAAAAAATATAACTTTTATTTATTGTTTATTTTTATTTTATTTAAAAATCTACGCGGCGTTAGTGCCTACGTATCACACTGGTAAATTTAGTTATTCTATAATGTATGATTCAACAGGAGTAGAACTACAACGAAATACGCGATTTAAGTTCAAATTATGTTCAAGAAATCATAATCGGTGAAAAACTTCAAAAGTTCAAAGTTATAGTGCTTTTAGTTTTAAAGTTCCATCGACTGGCCCAACTTCAGTTCTCAGCGCTCTATCTTAGATAAGTGTTTGTTTTCATAGTTCGCACTGGGGTGTTTACCTCGGTTTTCTGTCATATCTACGGTGTTAAGGACGCAGCATACGAGTATGGTGACATGACTTATGCGTTACGATTTCGTCCATTTTAATGTGTTTACTTTAACGTTCAGGACGTGTTATTTCAACGACTTGTCACATAAATCTTATGCATATGTATATGCAACTTTTTGCATATGTATTTGGATGTTTGATACTCAAGTACCTAAATAACAGTTAAATGAATGTAGATGTGAAGAACACAAAAAACTTTTTTTTAATGTACCTAACTAACCAACTTAAAAAAAGTTGAAAACACCCGACATTTTAAGTTCAAAGTTCAATATTTATACCGTGTTTTATAAAACATGTCAAGCAATCATCGCTGAAAGACCTGCTAACAATTAAAAAAACCGCACTCAAATCAGTTCATCCGTTATAAAGTTCGGTGCCACAGACAGACACACTTATACACAGAGACACATATACACATGTTAAACTTATAACACCCATTATTTTGCGTTTAAATATTCTTAAACAACCCCAAAATTACACTGTCGCGTTATTGCATCGGATTCTCGATTATCCGCTCCTTGGTCCCAAACAGCCTGGGACAAGCAGCTATCTACACAACCTTTAAATAAACGGGCGCCAACTGTCCTGCTCGGTTGATTTATATTACAACGGTTCAACTTAATCTATGGTTCAAGTGCACTCTTTGGAAAAAAAAGACCTAGCAAACCTATTAAAAGCTTGAACTTCCCGCTTTTATACTTATTAATACTTTCTCTTTTGTCTTTAAGTCGTAGATTTATTCAGAGAGCGAATAGATTACGACGCTTTATTAAGGGCGAGTTATATTGACCACATTTTATTTTACTGACCCGTAAACCTCAAATTATTAGGCACCGTCACCGCCTGCTGTCATCTCGTAGAAAATTAACAAACTTTTAAGACTACGAATACCGACAATCAGAATTTAATACCTGGGCGACCGAGCGTTGCTCGTGTTTTCCCGGAGAATACGACTTTTCGTAAAGATGAAATTAAGCTAGAACAAATTTTCGCCCTCGTAAGCCTCTATATTGTAAATTTCATTAAAATCGTTATAGTGGTTTTTGAGATTTCAATAAAAAACAAATAAATATACGAATGTACAAATGTTGCTCGTTTAATAGATTTGAAACAAAACAATTGAGCCTGAAGTGTTAAAAATCTATTTTACATTTTGCAATACTTACCGCGTGTCGGCATGGATGTAAATGAATTAAATATACTTACCTATTGAATTGCGAAGCGATGACCATAAATAAACCTTCAGTTCTTAGAGTCTAATATTATTTTCTGTCACAACAGTGAAACAGCGTAAAGTTGCCTCGTATCTACTTGCGCCAGTCGCATGTTTCAACCAGACACTTTAAGAGTTTATTTACTAACATAAAGTCCCTCTAAGAGGCAAAGCATTCCTGTGTTCATGCCAGAAAAGACCGTTTTTCCGCTCCGAGCAATAATAAGTTTACATAGTAGTACATTACGTCACAAATGCAGAGAACAGGAAATTCGCAAAGAGTGGTGATAAATTAAAACACGACCGAGACGAAGAAATCGACACGAGTTGCGAATTACCTATTCGCACGTGTATCTTACAACGTTTTACAGTACATATGGCTCTTTAAAGTTTCGACATATGCACGTAATCTGCTGATTACCACACTCGTGCGGTAAAGTAGCACCATATGTACTGTAAAACCATTTTTATATTCTGTAATTCAGCTATATTAGTACTACTTAGCAAGATAGCATGAGTTTGTTTGAAAATATCTGTTAAGGGCGTTTTAACGTGTCCGATAAATATTTGAATAAAAGGAGGCCACTAAATATGTAATGTATACGTATTTTGTATTTAAGTACCATTAGAATACATCAAACTAGTTTTTACGTTTCTGGATTCATCGACTACAAAATACATCATAGTGGCTCCTTTCTACCAAGCATGTATAGGTAGTTCGGCTACAGTAGGAACTTTTGGAGAGGTATTCGAAACTGACATTGTAATTCGCTAAGTAACGAATTATTGATATAAAAATATAAATAAACACTACTGTTTCCAATACACCTGTTGTCGGGAAGAGATCGTTCTTTAGCGATATGGCCGCCTTTTTTTGCATATACTTTTTGTTATTATGAATTGTACTGCGTTCTTTAATCGAGGTGTGCAATAAAGAGTACCTATACTTGTATTGTAATGTAAGTTAATATATAAAAATAGTAAAGGTAGTTATTTTTTTTTTATTAAAGATGCAATTGCTCTAAGCCAGCATCTAGCCAGCCAGCCTTATCTCGTACCGCCTTCGCAAATTCTGACCTTTAAACTTAAAATATACAAGACCAGACCGGGTTAGACTGAATTGTTTTAATTTCCTGTCGGCTAACTATCGCTAGTCAACAAAGGCTCTTGGAAGTTTGGAGAGTTAACGCCGCCGGACCGTAGTTCAATTACACTGCGATATAGTACATAAATGGGTTCTTGTTGTATACCTATAGGTACGAGTATCTAGTAGCTATTATTATCCGGCGTGCTTCAAAATTATGAGAACTTTTGAAAGCTGATTTGGCGTTTTAATTAGAATAACTATTCTGATCTTTATCCACGCGTAAGAACTAAAAAATAATGATAAATCTTGCAATACGAATTTAAATTATAATAGAAGTACCTACGTATACGTAAGACGATTTTAATAAATAAAGTTTCCACACACATAAAACCAAAGCTTCTCCAAGTTTTACTCCCCAGATCACTGACCCCGTACCTGTAAATTAAAACCTTTGTAAGAACACAGAAGTCGGGGGGCTATTATTGGCACCTGCGGACGGGAGGTAAAAGCCTATAAATTGGCCGAATAGTTGTTTGTACGTGGGAACCGCCACTTGCAGCTAGGGACAAGGTAGTGTTAGGCCAAGTTGTTCATTGCCAGTACCAAGTCTTTATTTAATTCTTTAGTTTTGTATTTATTTATTGGCATCAGGCAAGGCTCATATTTAAACAGCTTAAACACTTCCATAGTTAATAGTAGTAGTTTTTAAGTAGTTTAAAATGTAACCTGTTAATTTTATTATCTATTAATTTACTAACTTAGTTTTTATAAGTATTTTGTAACTAACAATTTATGGATCTAATAAATATTTTTTTATTTTTTATAGGTATAGTCAGCTGCAGAGAAACGTGAGCCCCCTGCATAAAAGTTAGTGTATAGGGCGGTCAGGTTTCTCTGCAGCTGACTATACATATTAATATAAAGATGACGAGACTTTTATTGTTCTTTTCCGTTTGACGATGACTTAGGCGGAGTTTTATCCAGTTACGACAACGTTTACAATTTATAAGTTGTTAATATTTACATTAATCTAAGGCCCAAAAGGACAATTCACATTTCAAAGTCAAAATATTATTTCTTCAAATAGACTAGGTAAGAAGCACTTTCGAATCGTCAGTTATAATTCATTAAGTTAATTATTTAGAGCAATTTATTGATACTATTATTATTCATTAAAATAAATATTGAATTGATGTAGATATGTCAAAATTAAGAAATTATTATGTAGTTAAATTCACAATAGGATCAACAAAACATAAATAATAATAATAATGTACGGTGTACCCTTCGCATTTCATTAAATTGACAAATGGGCCTCTACGTGTTGGCTATGTGGTACTCGTTTGGTACTAAAACTTGAAACGCACAGAGCGCGGCGCAGCGTCGTTGCGTGGCGGAAGCCGTTTGCCGGACGTCGTACCAAAAAATCCGCTCAGTATTCGGTAGCACGGTAGAGCGAAGGTAGCGTGTGTGACATGTGAGGCACTAATAACAGTCGATAGTTTCGGAAATATCAAAAATGCAAAACCGTCTGCCGGAAATAAAATGTGAGACTGTTTTATTAGGCAGGCGTCCGATGTCTTTGAGATCATTCAGAGTATGGCACTTTAGTGCGCCCCTGTTTGGGTGGACGCTCTCACTGCTCAAAACAAACCTTCCTTGTGGAGGCCGCAGAAAGTTATAGCAGTGCGGGCGGTCAGAGGGTATCGCACGGTATCATGGACAGCCGCCACACTTCTAGCAGCAGACCCTCCCTGGGAACTTCAGGTCGAGGTGCTCGCTGAAGTGTACTAATACCGTGTGGACATGAGGTTTAGGGGTAAAATACCAGAACCCAATCATATAGAGCGGGTCAGAGCAACCGCATATGCTGCGTTGCTCCACAGGAGGGCGGAAGACTTGAAGTCCTCTGTGGCCGGCCTAGTGACGGTGGTGGCGGTTCGTCCTCATCTGGTTCGCTGGGTTACCCGGCGAAACGGGACGCTGTTCTACAGAATGACGCAGGTGCTCACCGGCCCCTACCACTGTACACCTAAGTGGCTCAACTGTTGGCCCTGCCTGTTGGTCACCAAACAGTGCTAGTGCACTCAATGGCAGCAACCTTCTAAGAACTGAGCTCGCGTCGATGAATGCCAAGGTGTCTCACTAAGGCGATGATGGGAAATGAAAATGAAAAAAATGTTTACTGTATAAGGGCAACATTACAATATGAATCACGACCCTGTGTCCTGAGCTAGGAAACCCTGTGTTACAGGACCCAGTTTCGTTGTTCCAATTACTTAATCTAGTACTTATCTATACAAGTGTGGGTACAGAGACAGCAAGATATGTAACTTATGAATATGGCCAGTTGTAGATGACTGAATGATGTTTTTGTGTGTATGTGCATGTGAGTGCGTGTTCGCGTGTGTGACGTGACATTAGGTATGCCGGGTGTAAAGTTATGTAATATAATATAGTAAAAATATACTAGAGGAGTGATTCAATGGTTAGCGGTTAATAATTATTATATCACGGTTATGAGGAGTTCAGGGAAGCCGCTGGTTTTTAGTGGGTAAAGCATTTTCCAGTGAAAAAAAGGCGTCCGATGTATCACCCAATAGCCCAGCCATTAGTCCATCATCCTCACCAAATAACCCGGTACATTTAGATTCTATCAACCAACAATAGTCCCTGTGCATCTTGGCGGGTGCTGTCTCTGTGTGCGTCCCATAACACGGGCAGGGACAGTATCCGCTTGGATACCGGGCTTCTACGTGTTGGCTAAGTGGTACTCGTTTGGTACTTCGGTAGCTCGGTACTTGCGCTTCGCGCACGCCTTCCAAAGGTCCTGGACACTATTGTCCCGTGAGCGGAAAAGACATACAATAATAATAATAATCTAAGAGAAAAAATGAATAAAGAGATAATAAATGTATAAATAATAGAAGTCTACTCGTAGACAGTTTCTAGAATAAAATCAAAATGTCAAAAAGAAAAAATAAGTTAGACATATCTAATGCCTTAATTATTAATTCATTAATATAAAATACATACACTCTA
Source organism: Notocelia uddmanniana (assembly GCA_905163555.1). NCBI lineage: Eukaryota > Metazoa > Arthropoda > Insecta > Lepidoptera > Tortricidae > Notocelia > Notocelia uddmanniana. The sequence continues at coordinate 12,420,381 of LR991068.1, forward strand.
GTAATGCTGCAGGTCGTTTAAAGTGCGATAATCATCAGATAGCTAATATTTAGGAACTTGCCCTTTGTTTTTACTACATATAGTGGTTTCAAGATATCCGTTACAGATTTTGTACCGGCCATTAATGGGATTGCACTTCACGTTGAGCAGCGCTTCTTAGAATAGATATGCTCACTCAATAATAATGTCTCACTCAGGTAATTTAAATATTAAACAGAAACATTAGTACGATTTTTCACAAAATTCCACGAAATCAAATAAAAAACACTAACAATACAATAGTAATAAAAATATGATTTAATACATATAAAAACTACTTCGTTATTTAAATGATCGTCATTCAATTCAAGATGTAAGTACCTTATTTTATGGTTTTCTACTTAGTAGAAGCTATAACTATTGAGAAACTTCAGTAAACACATTGGAAACTATTCTAAATTGAACCCACGATCTCATACATACAAACACATTATCTCTATCTCTACACTTTATAGAAAATCCCATGAAAACTACTCTACTTTATAACCCGCAAGCTCATGATTTAGAAGAAACATCAGACTAATGGCCAATTTTCTTAGTGGATTTATGTTCCGTTTTATTTTGGACCCTCCAGCAGTCCAGTTATATACTATAATAGCTCTTTTATATTTATTAGTTACAAACTTAATTATGTATCCGGCGAGAACGACGTAATGAACAAAAATATAAACTACTGCTTAAGTAGTTATTTTTATTGAATTTACGGATGGAAATGATAGGTAAAAAATGCTTTCTAGTAAGTAGGCAATAGTTTGAAGGAGTTCTCGGACTAAAAAAATAACATAATGATATTAGTGATTTAAACCTGATTGTATACCTGTTAGGTAATATCGGTATTTCAGAAACTACATTCAATAGGTATCCCGAGGACAGGTAATACGTCATAAACTTTGTTCATACATAATATAAAATTAGCATGTCAAATTAATGTTCCCTGTTCCCAAATTAATGTATTAATACTTGTCGGTACCTATCAGAAATAAAACATAAAAAAACATCGATGAATTGATACCCACAGTTCGGCTTTGAACCACCAAACACGATTTCAATTCCAAAGTCAGATATAAAAGCCACAGACGTTCCCGTTCACGACCACCTTGTATCTCAGGGCATTGATTGCTTTCTGCCAAGTTTACATAAGCAGCTTTGCGTCGACGTATCACAAATCATAAATGTTCAATATTACAGCGCCTGGAACATTTAATATCCTCGGTACAGGTGCCTCTTCCGTCCGTTGCGGGAGATAGCGGTAACACGGCGCGTTTTATTAAAACTTCAACTATTTTAATGTATTCTATGTAAATTTCGTGTTCTGCAGCATTATGGTCGTTTCTGCTGGTTTGCGATCGGTAAAAGTTACCGTCATGGTTTAGTTCCTTCTTACCTACATTTCAATTCTCGCCGGTTAAAAAACAGTAGGTAGGTAGATTATCCTGTATAATGTTATAAAATGAGACAAAAAAATATTTTACAGGAATGATGACTATTAAGTACCTATAATATGTTTTTATAAAATTATAATTATGATCCTTACAACAACTTTTGCATATCAAAACAATAAGTGATGATTTAGTTAAAACGTACTGTGATTCCAGCATTTCTTGCAGAAGGTACACGTTCATATACAGGCAATAAATCTATCATATTCACGTTTTCTTTTTAGTTTTTTCATATGTGTACAATTAAGACTGCCTAACAAATATCAGATAAGAATACTTTAGATAGAGAGCAAAACTTTACATTTTATTGTATTATTCCATATAGAAAATCTATTTTACACAAGTTTTTTCTAAAATTGCGTAGAATGGCTAAAACTCAAAATACTGATAAAAGTGGTTTATTAACAAAAAAAGAAACAATTTACAGTTTCTTGACTTTAAATCAAAATATTAGCTTAGTACTTCGTACTGAAACCCTTTGCATCAATAACAGCTTGGTATCGTCGAGGAAGAGATTCGATCAACTTTGTGAGGAAATAGTGAGGAATTCTTTCCCATTCTTCCTTTAATTGAACAAACCTTTCATTGATATTAGCTGCTTTCCTTGCATTCACACGACGACCCAGCTCCTTCCATAAGTATTCGATAGGATTTAAGTCCGGACTTTGGCTGGGAACCCTCACTCTACGTTTTTTGAACCATTCCTTTACAAGGTTAGACAAATGTTTCGGGACTTTCAGGTCGTTATCTTGTTGAAACATAAACGCACTGCCGAAATTCTGGCGTGCCCAGGGAAGAAAAACGTCTTGCAATGTTTCTTCATAAACTTCCTTTGTCATGATGCCGTTAATTCGATGTAATGGACCAATTCCAATTGCACTGAAACAGCCCCATACCATAAGGGAGCCGGTGCCGTGTTTAACTGTAGGAAGCTGGTACTTGGGATCATGGAGAGCATTGTCTGGACGTCGAACACAGGTAATCCCATCTGTTCCAAATAGTAAAAACTTGGATTCGTCACTCCAGATTACCTTTTCCCATATATCCGCAGTCCAAGAAAGATGTTCTTTCGCATATTTTAACCTTGATGTCCGATTTTTCTTGGAAATTAGTGGTTTCTTGGCGGGACGGCGAGCACGAAGTCCATTGTCTATCAGACGATTTCTAACAGTGCGTATGGACACAGAAACTGAATCTCCACTCGATATCTCTCATATAATGTCGCTCGCTGTGAGTCGTGGATTATCTCTTGCAAAATGTTGCGGTCAACTAAACGTGAAGTGCATCGAGGCCGACCAGGTAGGTCTATTTGGCTTTTTGACACATCCGTGAACCTTTTCACGTTTTAAAACCTTCGAAATAGTCGACTGATGAAGCTGAAATTGCTTGGCTAGTGTCAATTGCGTGAAGCCATTCTTATAGCCATTTATAATAGCTTTTTGTATAGCTACTGTTAAGTTTTTGTTTCCACGACGTCTAGCAATATCGGCACTGATAACTCTTTCAAATATTATTTCGAAAATAATACGAAACTCAATTTCTATTCAACTTATATATTACAAGTGACGGACGCTAAATTCCAGAAAAAACGAATTTGAATCTGATTTTTTTTATTGAGTAACAGGTATGTAAATCGGTTGAGGATAAGTCAATACAACCTTTTTTGTTAAGTTTTCAACCAATTTAGTTTTTGAATTCATAAGCGTTGAAATATTTTAAGCGTGGCGATTATGGCATATACCCCCTGTCAATTTGGGGGAGGCCTATGTCCAGCAGTGGACGTCCTTTGGCTGATATGGTGGTGGGGGTGGAAATATTTTACAGAAAAATTACAATATGATAGATTTATTGCCGCTACTGTACTTGTAATTATAGGACGTATGTAAAATAGCATCTTTTTAAGTTCGTGTTCTAGCTTATGACTTACACCGAGTCTTAACTTATTCCTTCCCCCAAATTATAATTTTCAATAACAGGTGCGTTCAATATTAACGTCCCCGTATTCATTACGGATTCCCGATAATACTCATTTTTTTACGATAACTTCTGGGAATTCTTAATAAATGTCTTCACCAGGACCTATAGAGTTTCCGAGGTTAATTAAAGGTCTTTAATTACAAGAAACAGCTGAGGGTTATAATCGTATTGAATTACAAGAGAATGGAATTGAGATATCATAATAATATTCGAAAATTGTGATTCTAATTTTGTAATATGATGAGGGGAGACGGAATTGGGAAAGGGAGCCATTTCTGAACAAGAAATTTGTGTAACACCAAACAATAAAAACTACGGGAATACGAATTAAATATTTGTGATCTCGCGTGTCGTTTTGATGGTTATACCTGAAATACCACTTACCTGAATTGGAAACGTTCTTCATCTTATATAACGTTACTTCGTTAACACCAATCAAAATGAAGCGTAGTTTTCGAGCAATATACTTGACACACTGAGTTTCTTGTTACTCAGGACTGCACAACCGTAACAGTTTGCCCAGAAATGTACGCCTCTTCAATGTAAGCAGATCGTAATTATGCAGGCACAGTCTCCTTAAAGCCTGTGTTTTGGTGCACAGGCACGCATCGCCTGTGAAGTTTATACCGTGGCATACTTAAAGTTAGAAAGCGGAGTTTAAAAGTCTTATGTTCAGAGGTGGATTAGAGCTGCCTGTAAACCGACACAGTTTTGCGATATATGGTACAAGTTTTGCAATACTCTTAATACTTTGAGGAGGCAAATGGCTAGCCAGACGATATTTGCTTCGACAGTAAATTGTGCAGTAAGATGACAAAATACAGAGTTTGGTTATTCAGCTAAAGAGGTGATCGATCATAGGCAAGTCACCTTTGGTTGAGTGCGTGTGTATAATTTTTACAACCAAGTTAGAGCAACTCTATCACATCACTTAAAAGTTAAAATGACGTAAACTTCGTCAAGCAATCATATTCCCGGAACGCAATGATTTTTAAAAGCTCCAAAGTCAAGTTACAATCTTTACGAAAGTAAAGTGGTCTACGGATAATCCAATTTCCATTTTACGAGGCTCGGTGGAATTCAATTTATTTCCTTTGCCTTTTGGGGCATGGAACGGAAAAATCAACTAATTTGAGATTTTTCCGAAGTAACGGATAAAATAAAAGAAGAATTTGTATTAAAACAACCAACTTATTCCATTTGTTTTATAAAATCTGACTCTTAAATCTGTTGTTAGATTTTGTAAATCTTTGTAAATAAACAAATTAAGTTTACTGAATGCCATAATATTTTGTATGTACACTGAAAATTTATACGATATTTAACTTTGGTATATTTACTAGCTAACTGTAAATGTTACACTGTAGAGTGTTTCCCCGTGATAACTCCTGTGGTTTTATTGTAAACTAGCTCTCTGTGCCCGTTGTTGGTTCGGTCGTCCGCGCGCTCGCCCTCGGTCACCAACAACCCTTTCTTATCCCTGGAAATATTAAATAGAATATCGTCAATTTCGTTTCATGATGGTGGGAAGAAGCTAAAAGTGACTGGCTACTGTTTTGGTTGCACTTCATGGGTTACAAGAGGAGTTTAAAGGTAATCCCTTACACAACTCGAGTGTACTCATCACAAAAGGGGTACATTACTATGACGGATAAGACTAAGTAGAGGTGTGAGTCTGTGAGTAGTAGGTATGCTTGATTGAGGGAGGTGATTATAGCAGACCGGTCTTCAGAGAATACCCGCTCCGTCTTTGCATGTCTTCTCGTGCCTCTCATCTAAACAGCCCGGCCACAAATTAGCGCGAATTACGGCGCGGAAAGCGGTTTAAATCTATTCATTGCACGATCGAAACAACGCACTTCGGTTACTTGGGATCACACGTAATGTATTAGGAAACCGTTGCCGCCGCCGCTCGAAGATGTGGCAGGGGCGTAATGAAAATAGTTCTTATTACTGAAATTTGTTGTGTTATTAGAATATTGAACATGTATGAATTTAATATAGTAGTGAACCCTGATCTGTGTTGGTCGACTTGACACTAGTTTTGTACACATGGGCAATCATGCGCTAACTTACTGATCAAGCTGTGTGCACTTAGCTTTGGATTTCATGCTAGTTTATAAGCAACTGAACACGTGCGAATTAAGTGTACGATGTATTGTATGATTTCTGTAAAGTGTACCTTCCTAATAAATATATTTTTTTACTTTTACTTTCAGCCAGTAGATTAATTAGAGCCAGACTCCTGGTGTTTGCATTATTAAATACAAATGTTTAGTTATTATGCACAGCTGCTTTGTTTTGTATCGTATTATTATAATGTAAGAGGAATTACCAGCTGGTAACATAATCAATTTAGTATCAAATTTCCTGGTAATAATAAATTACCGATAATAACACATCAGTAATCGAAATTATATAATGAATTAATGTGCCCCTGTTATTTTTTTACATTTTCAGGTAAGTATACAAAAGTAGGTTCCTTTTTCCCGTTAAAGAGGCAGTGAGCAGATAACAATTCTAGAAATTATTGTACCGGTTGAATCTTCAAAGATTATTGTTATTCATTAGCATTCGTAGGACCGTTTAGGGTTTTTATAAAATCAAACTTATACGTCAGTTAAGTAATTTCAAAAGATGTAATTAATCTAATTATTAAATTACAAAACAATTTATTTGGTTTGGTTTGGTCGTTTGGTAGTTTTATAAAACCGGACCTTAAAAGAGTAAATTAGGAAGGTAACACATTGACATTTTTGCAATAGTTCGTGTAGGTACTTCAATAATTTTTAAGAAAAAAAAAACCGCCTTAATGGGGGAGGCCGGTAAAAGATTATTATACGTAGATGGTACACTCTTAGATAGATATACAATAAAATAAAAATGGCTATAATGTATGTTTATAATGGTAGAAGACTAAGTACCCTCAATTCCTCATGGAATCATGAAAAAACCTCGCTTGCTTGACAAACAAAACGAAGAGAACAAATCGCCAAACGTGAACTACGCGTCGTTGAAGAGTTCCGTTCTGATCATCATCAGCAGTTCCACTTCATCAAATGTCACTTTTATGAATGAAAATGCTTGATTAGTTCATGAAAATACTAAAATCACTGTTTGTGTGCCTTTCACATTTGAGGAGTTCCCTCGATTCCTAATGGATCCCATCATCAGAAAAATCAATCGTGAAAATAGAACTTGCTTAACAAACACAACTAGAAGGACAAATCACCAAACGTGAACTTTTCGTCGTTGAAGAGTTCTGTTCTGATCATCATCAGCAGCTCCACTGCATCAAATGTCACATTTTTGTATGATAATGCTCGATTTGTCGATAAAAAATCAAAAATCGAGCATGACAAAAATTAATCGTGAAAAAAGAACTTGCTTAACAAACGCAGCTAGGAGGACAAATCGCCAAACGTGAACTTTTCGTCGTTGAAGAGTTCTGTTCTGATCATCATCAGCAGTTCCACTTCATCAAATGTCACATTTTTGTATGATAATGCTCGATTTGTTGATAAAAACACAAACATCACTATATGTTTGCCTTTAAAATTTGAGGAGTTCCCTCAATTCCTCATGGATCCCATCATCAGAAATCAAGCATGACAAAAATTAATCGTGAAAATAGAACTTGCTTAACAAACACAGCCAGGAGGACAAATCGCCAAACGTGAACTTTTCGTCGTTGAAGAGTTCTGTTCTGATCATCATCAGAAGTTCCACTTCATCCCAATGTTACATTTTTGGATGCAAATGCTTGACTTGTCGATAAAAACACAAAAATCACTATATGTTTGCCTTAAATATTTGAGAAGTTCCCTCAATTCCCCGTGGATCCCATCATCAGAACTGCGTTTTGACATAAACGGGACCAACTTGGATATATATACTTACAATCAAAAAAAGAATTTTCCAAATCGGTTAAGAAATGACGGAGTTATGGACTAACAAACATTAAAAAAAAAAACATACAACCGAATTGATAACCTCCTCTTTTGAAATTTTGAAGTCGGTTAAAAAAATATACCATCACAAGTATGTGACATGTAACGTATAATTTATCGTTGTCGTCGTCCGTGAAAAAAAAAACAAAATAAACGTCGCTACAAACCAACCTAGAATTAAGGCTGCCTTTCTTCTTTTTGTTTTTCTTGAAGAAGCAGCTTGCGATGATGCCCTGCCGCCTCCAGCAAAGCAGCAGCAAATCTAACACGAGGAGGCACAGGAACACCACCACAACAGATAGGCCGATGATGGTGCCGGCTGAGAGAAGCCCTGTGTTGCTTAGTTTTTCTAGAAACATATACATCATAACGTTTAAGATCGTTTGGGAGCATCTTCTCTTGCTTGGCTCGTCTTCTCTGTTCATCTTCTCTCGCAAGAATACAAGGATTGCATGCGTTTGGCTGACTGACATACTTAGAAACGTTTTTTGTTTATGATTAAAGAGTAAACATTACCTGGCGTCGTGATTTCTTCATACATGAAGTCCGAGTAACCGTGGGAGTTGTGTGCACGCACTTCGAATTTGTATTTGGTGTTCCTCTCCAAATTGTCTAGCGAGAATTCAGTGTCCGAGACAATTTCCTTTTGGCACAGTGTGTAGTTGACAATCTCGCCGAAAAACTGTAACAATAGGTATTTGGATAAAGTTTACGGTAGGTAGGTAGGACGATAAAATCAAATGTCCAGTATTTCACAAGTCTAACACTTTTCCCGTGAACAATTTTCCGAAGGCCTAAAATTTATTGGTTTCAACTGGCCCCCTGGTCAATAGTTCTTCCATTGCGCTAAAGTTGTATAATAACTAAATATTTGTGTTTTACAATACAACCTCAAGGAATCTGGATCTAAATAATTGCGTCTCTGTAAATAGCTTACACTGTTAAAACGAAGGATTTATTATTAAATCTTGAAGCCTCACGTCACTTGCGATATCTGTAACAGGTCAAAATACGCTTGGTACCTATAGGTATCAGAGATATTTTGACTTCGACAAGTATAATAATTACTTGCTTAAATACCCAATTGTTGAACTGATAAATTTAATTCCTCAACACGCGGGTAACTGAGTATTATGGAAGACGGTCTAGAAATATGCTTAGAGTATGTAGTGTTCTGTTTCTGGTGATGATTAAGATCGCCAGAGCTCCCAAGCCCTGTGTTAAGAATGAGGGACCTGCGATTGTATCTATTAGCTATCAATACATATAATTATCAAATAAATAAAAGGGTGCGCTAGTAATGATTGCTCAAGAGCCGCAAGCGTGCATAGTTTACGATGTTTGCTTAGCATAAGGCAGGCTATTCGCTTGTTTGCCACCGTCGTAGAAGACTTAAAAATGTTTTGAATTACGAACTAACTCGGATGAGCATTCGCCATTGATCTAGTTCCAAAATGTACTTATTAGCCTATTTACTGCAAAGCTATTGCTAAGTACTATTTATTAGGTATCGTACGAGTAGTAACTGAATTTCTGTATGTGTATCAATGATGCATATATGTGCCATAATTAGCGAGGAATAAGCTAATTTTATTGCAATACATTATAATCCTGATGTCATAATATGCACGCATTCGTTATTCACTCCGGACTTGCAAGGGAAATCGTGCAACACAAAGTCAAAATAACAATATTATTCGATATGTTGTGCCAGGTTGACCTTGCAGTACGTGCAAGAATATCAAGCAAATCCAATAACGGTTGGATCATTTCATATTAGCAGTTACGGTCAAATCGGTACTTACCGGGCAGAATTCGAGGCTGTAATGGTCGATGGGATCTCCGTTGGCCTCGGGCGCGTCCCACCTGAGCTTGCCTTGATTGCCTCGCACGGCTAGCGGCGATTGTGGAGCGGATCTGAAAAATTGGGATATTTTTGATATATTTCTTGACTATATATCTGACTATATATGTACGAGCAACAATTTATAATTTATTCGTATTCATTTGTTTGTTTTGCTGATATTTTTGAATCCCGACGGAACGCAAAAGGGGGGTGTTATAAGTTTAACATGTGTATCTGTGTATATTGTCTTTCTGTGGCAGCGTAGCTCTTAAACGGATGAGCCGATTTGATTGCCCTTTTTATTATTTGAAAGCTGGTTTTCTAGCAATGATTCTTAGACGTGTTTAATCAAAATCGCGTCAGCCGTAAAATAAAAAAGTTGGTATTTTTTAACTTTTCTAACTAGGTTAGTTATATATGTTGTTATTATCCCGGAGGTTACGAGGGTTAAAAATTGATTAACTAGGTCTCATTTTAGAAATTTAGTTTTCCCCGGGTTTTCACTCCTCACCTCAATGCCATGACTATGGAGCAGTGGGGCGATTGACGCCACAGATTTTGGCTTAGAGTCTTATTGTACAGTCAACAGCAAATGTAGATGATCATTTTAGTACTTTGTCGCACTAAGCCGTATGCATACTGCGACAGTTGGCATACGTCAAAGTTGTGAAAGTGACAAGGTACTAACATGATCACATACTTTTGCTGTTGACTGTAGTATCAGCATCTCAATTAACTGATCATTCGTGAACCTTATTGTAATGAGATAAAGTGTATCAATGGTCAGTTAACTATGATGCAGTGTGTATCTGCGTCAGCGTTTCCTCGCCGGACTCGAGTAGTCATCGCCATACGCCCGCTTGTCCTTAAACATGGCCTAAGATGACGATGATAGTGATGTTCGGTTGCCAACTAGAATCTCTAATAGTTACATAACGCTTGAAGCATTGAGGGTGCATGTAAATACTAAAACTATCCTTACGATTCAGGGGTTACAAATTCTATAGGATCCGACCAATTGCCTTCACCAACCGCATTTTGTGCGGCGAATCTGATCGAATAGATGCTGTTGGGCTTCAGGCGGTCTATAGTGAAATTTCTGCTCAAGTCGCAAGATCTAGAAGGATGGACACTGGTGGTGTTGTAGTTCTCTTCGAGGTCGTATTCTGCAAGGTAACCGTGGACTGGCGCGTTGTCCGTGTTGTCTGGACCTTGGATTAGGAAGATCGCGGAGGTAGCTGTCGTGTTTAACACTGTTATCTGTAAGATACGTATGGCGTTATGAAATAGGTCATTTGCACATATTTTGGACGCTTAAATAATGCTTAATGGTGGCCGGTGTGAAACATTAGTCGTGAATATAGATTATAGATTGAATAACAATAAAATTCTTCCTGCTACGTTCAGAACATTTTTTTACTTTACACAATGTTTTTAAATTGTATTACTTCGACCCGCATATAAAACACTTTTCATATCTAATTTTTATTTCATATACTTTACTGGTGGAAGAAGTTTTGAAATAACGGCCTACAAACTAACCTGCTAAGATACACATTCAAATCGACTTAATTATAAAGTAATATTAGTAGAGAGTATACTTACGTTCTTGATTACTGCTGGTGTAAATGCTTCTCTCAAATGTATTTTCTTTGTTGTATTGCCATATTCATTGCTAGCAGTACATTCATACTCTCCATACATAGATATATTGCCGATTGGCAAGTCCAATAAATGTTCTGTATTGTTCTCACTTAATTCTTGTAGTAGTTTATTTACTTGCACATGTTCGGCGGTAGTTGTTTCTTGTTCTGCGTCTCCGAGGAATCTAATAATCAATTTCAATCGATTTGATAGAAACTTGTAGCACTGGACATCTACTGCCAGTTATGCAGGATTTAATATTAAATTTGCACTGGTAAGATTTTTACAGTATGTTGTAGTACTAAACAAGACAAAAGGGAAAAAAAGTTGATTCATTGAAAGCTTTTGGAGATCAGCAGTTAGAATGTATTGGTACCACCGTTTTTTTTGATTTCATGATTGCTGCCGTATAAAAAAGATGACCTGGAGATTTGAACTTTAACTTTAGTGATAAAAAATACCGTCATGTGTAGTTGGATCTTACAGTTACCTAATTGTAATATCCATTTGTAGTTTATTTACTTGCACATGTTCGGCGGTAGTTGTTTCTTGTTCTGCGTCTCCGAGGAATCAAAAAATTAATTTCAGTCGATTTGTTAGAAACTTGTACCACTGTACAACTATCTTCTCAGTTATGCAGGATTTAATATTTTCACTGGTACGATTTTACAGTATTTTTGTTATAGTACTAAACAAGACAAAACGAAAAAAATAGCTGATCCATTGAAAGCTTTCGGAGATCAGCAGTTGGAATGTATTGGTACCACCTAATTTTCTTTTTAATTTCATGACTCCTGCCGTATAAAAAAGATGACCTGGAGATTTAAACTTTAACTTTAGTGATAAATTATTTTTAAGAAAAAAAAACCGACTTATATGGGGTAGGCCAGTGAAAGATTATTATACTTAGATGGTGCACTCTTAGATTCCATACAATAAAATAAAAATGGCTATAAGTATGTTTACAATGGTAGAAGACTAAGTACCCTCAATTCCTCATGGAATCATGGAAAAACCTTGCTTGCTTGACAAACAAAACGAAGAGAACAAATCGCCAAACGTGAACTACGCGTCGTTGAAGAGTTCCGTTCTGATCATCATCAGCAGTTCCACTTCATCAAATGTCACTTTTATGAATGAAAATGCTTGATTAGTTCATGAAAATACGAAAATCACTATTTGTGTGCCTTTCACATTTGAGGAGTTTCCTCGATTCCTAATGGATCCCATCATCAGAACTCGAGCATGACATAAATCAAGCGTGAAAATAGAACTTGCTTAACAAACACAGCTAGAAGGACAAATCGCTAAATGTGAACTTTTCGTTGTTGAAGAGTTCTGTTCTGATCATCATCAGCATTTCCACTTCATCAAATGTCACATTTTTTTATGATAATGCTCGATTTGTTGATAAAAACACAAAAATCACTATATGTTTGCCTTTAAGACTTGAGGAGTTCCCTCAATTCCTCATGGATCCCATTATCAGAAATCAAAAATGACAAAAATTAATTGTGAAAATAGAACTTGCTTAACAAACACAGCTAGGAGGACAAATCGCCAAACGTGAACTTTCGTCGTTGAAGAGTTCTGTTCTGATCATCATCAGCAGTTCCACTTCATCCAATGTCACATTTTTGGATGCAAATGCTTGACTTGTTGATAAAAACACAAAAATCACTATATGTTTGCCTTAAAGATTTGAGGAATTTCCTCAATTCCTCATGGATCCTATCATCAGAACTGCGTTTTGACAAAAACGGGACCAACTTGGATATATATACTTACAATCAAAGAAAGAATTTTCCAAATCTGGAGTAACAAACATTAAAAAAAAAAAAACAAAAAAAAAACATACAACCGAATTAATAACCTCCTCTTTTGAAATTTTGAAGTCGGTTAAAAATAGATCCGTCATGTGTAGTCGGATCTTACAGATACCTAACTAACTGTAATATCCATCTGTAGCTGTAACTGTGATGAAAAACTATCAAGATTACAGCTGCTTCGGTACCCCAGCGCCGATGAAAATAAAGGCTTATCACACCTGACAGCACAGCACTTTGTTATAGGGTGTAAATAATAGATATAAGAATACAGTTTGTATTCTTATATCTGTGGTATAAATAGAATTCGGGGACTAACGGAGGAACCTATTTGACCAATTGTATTGGTATTTAATGCGCGTGCTCGTTCTAACACGTTATGATTGGTGTGTGTCGAAGCGAACGCGCATGATAAATTTGAAATCGATTCCAATGCATATTTAAATAGGAAATACTTTTTAATATTATAGTAGGTAGGTTGGTGGTGCGGTTTGGTTTGTTAGTGAATAAAATAATTAAATTACCATGTCAAAATAGTGGCTGGTAACGCGAAGATTTGAATAATGGCTAGATTACTGACTAGTAACAAGGCTAATTGCAAACGAATGAATTCCTAGGTTGTAGGTATATTTATAAATATATTACTTACTAGTACACCAAATGGTACTCAAAACAATAAAATATTTAACAAACTACCAAAATGTATGAAAGCTATCGAAGATCTGTACAAATTTGAAAAAAACTCTGAATTTTTTTTTTGCTAATAAAAGTTTATTAGACAGTTACAGAATTTATACATGTTAAGGAAATGTAATTAATTTGACTTGCATGCTCACACAATTAGTATGTTGCCAGGCGTCACATAGTGAAACTGACGAAATTACCTATGTTATACCATCTTTCTAACTTATGTTAGACCATTAAACGATTTTATCTTATGATTTAAAATAGATATAAGAATCATACTTCCATACTATTGTGGACGGCGGGTTGCTTGTATGGTTGCAATTCAGGTTGACAGTGTTTCCGCTCCATCCCCATACGGTCTCATTCGGTGTTGGGAAATGTGGCTGGTAGTAAACGGTCAGGTACATTTCCTGCGTCACGTTATCAACTGAAAAAAAAATTAAGCGCGAAAAGTGTAGTAATAAATCAGCGCCCATTTCAGTTTCACTAAAAATTTAAGTCACGATTTTCTGTATCGCGATTTTCATTGGGTTAAACGGGAATATTCTACATTACTTAGTTACATATTATTATTTTATCTGATATTTGTTTCAATAATAACAGGTTTTTATTTGTTTAGTATTAGGATTTCTATAAGTAAGTATATTTGTCCCTATGATATTGACTTTGAAGTTAAGTTGCGGACGATAAATTATTGATATTTACTAACAAGATTAAGGATAAAAAGTCACCTACCTCCGTTATCAGCACTGCATATATAAATGCCTTCAAATGCAGAGGAGACGTTCATAATTGTCAAATATAGCTCAGACGAGTCAACATTTTTCTGTACTCTTTTTCCTATCCTGTGAGGAAATAAACATTCAGTGAATCTTGTACTAATTTATAACCGGGGTAACTCAGGACAAGCGGGATAAACTCAACGAGATTAAGGATATTCTCAATCCCTCAACCTACATACTCATAGCTTAACCTGCCAGCGAGATCATGTCCCGAGATACCTCAAATTTTCTTCGATTGTTGAAATTAATTCACCTACTGAACTATGCCTCGATTTTTTTTCTGACAAGAGAAGTCCAGCTTTATCTGTCAAGTGATTTCAAGGAAATCAAGTTTAAAAGGGAGAATAATCAGGCAGCTAGCGTACAGTTAGGTTGTCCCTAATTTTTGCTCCTTCATTATCATCATCATATCAACCGAAAGACGTCCACGTTACATAGGCCTGCCCAGTTTGGCCCTTATTGTGTTCTAATTGTAGTTGGTCCACAGATAGATCGTCTGTAAAAACTGGTTCGAATGGCATCATTAAAAATGTAGTCAAATAGCGTAATTCAGCACGTTCTCATGAATGCACTTTTTCTTTTGCCAAAGATTTAGTTTTGTCTCTACGTCTTTCTTCTTCCTTTACTAATTAGTAGGAGTAACCACTAGGCTAATAAAAGAACTATAGAGATACGAGCCTTATATCATTTTCCAAGCCGTCTACACTGGTCCAGAGGAGAAGCTCTGGCGCAGGCACACCAGTCGCATTGCAGACTATCAGTGCTGCGGAGCCTTCCACCACCGTCAAATTATCCAGCGACGTTATTTCTGGTGGAACTTTGACCTGTAAAATGGAAGCTCAGATAACATTTTTTAATAACCTTGCTCAATTGTGTCTTTTTCTTCGAAGACGGCAGCAAATATCTTTACAGCCTGCCTGAGGGTAAGCAGACATCGTAGCCTATGAATGCTGGTGTCTCCAGAAGAATCACAGGAGCGTTACCGACTCTTTACTGACTGGAGGATTCGCCTTCTTGACAGTCAGAGACATACTTATGCGGGTCCCCCAGTCTCAACACAGCGCACCCTCAGGTGCTCTGGTGACCTTAATCACCATCAGGATCAACAACACCACATACCTAGAGAACAAGTAGTGGTGTTATTGCGGGCGCAGTCTTCTGTAAGGTGGAGGTACTTCCCTAGTTGGGCTGCTCCAATTACGAGCGAAATGACGTTCCGCTGTGCCCTACCTCTATTAGGTCCCTTTTCCTAGAGAGTGTCACTATTTCAGACTCTCGGGGTGTTCGAAACTCTAACATCATAAATTGATCAAGGTGTAGACAGTATATGTCCCGAACAGTTTACTAATAAAGACTTTACGAGAATTTGCATTACGTACAAATTATATTATAGAAGAATCAAAAATTATGATTATAAAATAGGTATTTACTAATTACTTTATATGGCTTATTTATTCCAAATTACTGCAATGATGATTTAAGAAAATTAAGTCAATCAGTCAATTTATTTCTTTGCAATAAAAGATCAATCATTCCATTTCTTTGCAAAAAACATAATTAAAATTCGATTAAATGAAATGTAATTATAAAATTTGCAATTGATTTTTGGTTACGTCTTTGATGTTATGGCGGTCTTACTTACATAATATAATAATTAACAAGTGTATACTTACATCAATAAAAATGTTTATTGAAGCGCTGTCAACTTTGTTAGAGGCAGTACACATGTAAGTTCCTGCATCGTCTTTTTGTATGTTATCAAATTTTAATGTATTAACCACTTGTGTCCAAGTTGAATTTGCATTTTCAATTGGATGTCCTAACTGAAAGAAAGACAACACATGAAGTGACAAAATAAGGCACAAGTACCGTATCTTCATATAATTGATATATGCAGGTTATTTACGCTTTTTTTCAAGACATGGAGATTGGAAAATGTAAGTATTGTGTCCAAGTTGAATTTTGCATTTTCAATTGGATGTCCTAACTGAAAGAAAGAAGACACATGAAGTGACAAAATAAGGCACAAGTACCGGAGCTTCATATAATTTATGTATGCAGGTTATTTACGCTTTTTTTTTTCAAGACACGGAGATTGGTAATAGCAAATAGGAGTAGTGGAAATAAAAAGGCAAGCGGACTGAAATTGATTTCTGTTTGACGTCACACCACTGATAGAGCCTAAATAATTATTACTTGGCTTCTACACTTAATTGCATTAATCTGCTTTAGGTAGCTTTGGAACATGGAACAAAAATAGTATACGATAATAAACAAGGTAACTCTGGGATAGCTCAGGTACTGTGCTGATTCGTAAAAAAGGCGGTTTTGCGGAATGCCATTATGAATTACTAGAAAAAAAACTTTGATACTCTGCCCCGCAATTGGTTTTCAGGCAGAATAGCAAAAAGTATTGTTCTAGAAAATTATCATATAATTGAAAAATATTGTACTTACATTTTAGGGTAGTTTTTACTATTTATACCGCATTAAAAACCATTCAAACAGCAACGTTTTATATTGAGAGCAATAAGGTTAATTTGATAGAAGTAGGTAATTAAGTAAAATGTTTTATACATATATGTGAAATATAAAGGAAAGAAAGAATATATATACCGCATCAGTAGTTTTAGTCCAGATGTAGTTAGGGAATGGCGTGCCCTCCGCAACGCACTCCACAGTCACGTTGTCACCAGAAACTATACTCCCAGGAGATTTGCTGAACTTCGGCTCAAAAATCTTCGGTCTTGTTGCAACCTGTAAAATTTAAATACAGTTTCATTAGTGCCCTAACCTAATAATATGCGTAAATCAAGAGATTTAGTTGATGACGAATAATATAATGCGTTTACGAATAAATATAACGACTGGTTTAGCCCAGTGGGTAACGATTCTGTCGGTGAAGCTGTTGGTTCTGGGCCCAAATCCCAGTAAGCTTTATTATAATGTATGATCAGCACGAGCATTTGTTGATAAGTTTGTGTATGTTGTCTATTATGTTTTCTATATATTTAAGTACTCATATTTTTAATATGTTTTCTGTGTATTTAAGTATTCATAATTAACTATTTAGTATTATAGCTTCTGACCGCGACTTAGTCTGCGTACCGTGACTTCTCGTCTAGTAGTTACGAGAATAAAACGCCAATATATAATTGAATGGGAAATATTCAATTAGACCAAATATAAACACTAGATAATGAAACTGATAAGTACTATTTGTATCGAATTTCCATACAAAATGTAGCCGTTTTATTAACCCCCGACGATAAGAGAGGGGTGTTATAAGTTTGACAGCTATGTGTCAGTCTGTTTATGGCACCGTAGGGATTAAATTGGATGGATCTTTATTAATAACACATAAAACACAAAATATACATGACAGGTTCAAAGAAACAAAAATAAATATGATTACTAACTAAGGCCTAAATCTAAATTAATAACTATACCTATAAAAAGTAAATGCCCCCAGGTCTCCATCACCCGCTATGGTGCCCAGAAGGCTGGCAGCGTTGCCCCTTTGGATAGATAAACTTATCCTCTGGCCAAAATAACTGCCAGCCCTCTGGTCACCTGACGTCTCAATGAGACGGTCCGCAATTAAACGGGTGAACTGATTTAAATAAGTTTTTTTTCCATTTGAAAGCAGGTTTTCTAGCTATGGTTCTTAGATATGTTTTATCGAAATCCATTTTTGAGATATTGAACTTTGAAATGAAAGTGTTGGGGATTTTTCAACTTTTTTAAGTTGGTTAGTTATTTGTTCTACTTAGATTTTCCACAGGTGCTGTGTCGGTTATAGCACTCCCATAAAAAATTACACCCCTTTACGGTTTTAAGGCATGATTTCTGGGATAAAAACTATCCCATGTTCTTCTTGTCTTCTCTTAACTATCTCTATACTAAACAGACAGACAAAGTTACTTTCGCTTTTTAACTGACTTCAAAAAAGGAGGAGGTTCTCAATTCGACTGTTGTTTTAAATGTTTGTTACCTCAGTCAGAACTTTCCATTGGGTTAACCGATTTTGATAATTCTTTATTTATTTGAAAGCGGGTGCTTTCTGTGTGGCCTCATTTCATTTTGGTCCAATTCTGACAATGGCATCCATAAGAAAACCATATTAGTCTTAAATTTGCATTAAGTGTGTGCACGACAAATGGACGAATAAGTCTTTTTTTTGTTAAAATGTTCGATTATTTAATAACACATAACGATAACCAAGTCATTAATGTAATCCATTAATTTATTTGCCATAAATGTAACGTTTGCCATTGTCAGTGTAACAGCTGGGACTTAGAAACACCAGTGTAAGTCCGGGAAATGTACAATACTTGTATTTACTGATTTAAAAACCGAAAAGTAGGTACACATAGAAAAACATGAGCGCAAGAGACGTACGGCGGTTGCAAAATCTAACTCTGCACCAGCCGGGCCCGTTCGGAAGCGCATCGATGCACCCCCGGTTCCCCGCGCCTCTCTTGCCTCTTACACGCACACTCGCATACATAACAGACAAGATGGATAACGAGTTTTGACTCGCGAACAGTCATTATTTGCCCTAATTCCTTTTTCCTCAGAAACTGTTAACTTTCCAGGATTGTTATAAAACAAATCTAATCTAAGCTTTATACAAAGTTTATTAAATTATTCTGTATGTTCTACCACCACCACCACCACCATATCAGCCGTAGGACGTCCACTGCTGGACATAGGCCTCCCCCAATTTCATGGGGGGTAAATGCCATAATCGCCACGCTTGGCATGCGGGTTGGCGATCGCAGTATCGCCACCGCACTCTAGGAATGCTGCTGCCCATTCCCCGGTGGTCTTGGTCGTAGTTTTAGGACATACCCGGGTCCGGGTATGTTTTACGGTTCTAGATAAAGTCACTGATATGGCAAATGATGGTTATGGCAAACACAAGTATTATGGCAGCTGAAATTATGGATATCGAAGGGCTTTGAACCAAAACTATGAGACTAGTTCGTTTTATGTATATATATCTATTTATTTTGTATACTTGGCATGCGTACCTCTACTTTTATAATGGCTGTCATGGGATCGGATTCGACCCAGTCAGTAACCGTACACATATAGCTTCCGCCGTCGTCCTTGCTCACGTTTTTAATAAGTAAACCCTGCGCGGGTAATATGTTGTGCTTCGTGTCATTGCTTATCTGAAAAGTAACATAAGTAATTACAATAGACTCAAAACAGTGCGTAGCTTACCTACATATGTAGTGTGTGTGTGTATTTACATAAAAACAGAAGTTCATTATGTAGGTTTCGGTATTTGTCGGAGGAATGAGTTTATTAATAGAGAGTGCTAGGTAGTATGTTTTATCTATATAAGAATCAAGTACTTAGGCGACCGAGCTAACCATCGGCGGGGTTTTAAGCAGAGTAATAGCGTAACTTTACGAACGTACGACAGCTAAATAATTTTTCAATTTTACTATGGAAAATAAATTTACATGTGATAGAATTTCGAAACATGCCGTACAAACTGAAAAAAAACTGTTTCCAGACAAAAAACAAAATAAAGGCGTAAGGGTGCCTTTCTAATAGAGATGAGCTATTATTCCTATTAGAAAGATGCTGCTCGTAGCATAGCACATCACTGGTATAAAGGCACCCTTAATCTTCGAGTAACTACTCAATAATGTAACCCCTTTTCAACTCCTTACTTAATTTGATTTTGCTAATAACAACAAACATACTGGTATCGATGGTAAAGATATTTAAGTATTTAAAGTCGGATTCAATCAAACAGGTTAGAACTCAATCTGAGGTAGACCTCGGGCACGCTCAAAAACGTTGCGTAACTACCCCCAGATCATCCTCGGGTTTTCCTGGAAATAAGACAGGCTACATCGGTATCATCCCCCTAAACTACCGTATTCTAAATCTTACCGAATTCGTCAGAGTCGTTTTTCAGAACCCATTTACAAACATATTAGTATACAAATATTGATCATTTAACAGTATAGGATTTGGTAACTGAAGATTCCTGAAACTTAATGGTTTCAGGATAATTCATCCTCTACAATTTGTATCTCGCTTTTTCCTCCTTCACTTTCAAGATACGGATATATACTGATACTGGTATAATATGCGGCACGTAACATGCGGCTGCTGTAATAGATTTTCGGGTGTAAGTAGTCTGTAGTAAGGTGCCGAAAATATATCACTATAGATCGGTTTAAAAAAGATCCGTTAGACCGTAATGTAATGCGGTAAGTTGTGTCAAAAATGTACTGACTTACCAGAATTTGCTCTCGTTTTTTAATTATTGGCCAAAATTTTAAATACAAATACGGTAGAATATTTCACCAGTGGAAATCAACATTTGGTAAAATGGATATTTATAAAACCCGGCCTTAGCAAACCTAAATATGGATAACCCCTAGCCGCCCACG
This sequence comes from Notocelia uddmanniana, assembly GCA_905163555.1. Lineage (NCBI taxonomy): Eukaryota > Metazoa > Arthropoda > Insecta > Lepidoptera > Tortricidae > Notocelia > Notocelia uddmanniana. The sequence continues at coordinate 12,440,993 of LR991068.1, forward strand.
ATTACAAAAACAATATGCAATGAAATTTTAAGTTTTTGTTTTGAAATAGAACGAAACAAAAGAAATGCAACTCTGTTCCAATTTTGAAAGGTGTAAGTTTCATTGACGAGGAAGATACCTTTTAATAGGATTTCGGCGGTTTAGGAATATTAAGATAAGTATCCTTGGTTGTATACAGTGTGTTACCGGTATGCGGACTTTTCTTTAAGTAGGCCATGGAAACTTGGAAACGTAGTTCCTTAACCTAAACATGAGCTTAATGTTATTATAAAACAAATATTTCGAATTCAATATTTTTTTTAACAAAATTGAAATTTCTAGCTATGTTCAGCAAAGTAAACTGACAAGACAGTACGAATGACAGCCCTTAATATTCTTTTTTGCTACTACGTCATTTTTAAGCAGTGCACATAGTACATTGAAGGTGCGGGTTTAAGAAAATGAATTGTGTAGTTAATTCTAATAATTATGTTTTGCTAATAATACAAATTGCTAATGAAACATACTATTATCGGTTTTAATAAAAGCCCGCGTGACGGTAGCACACTGTATACACCGTGTCGTGTTTTTGATTTCCGTTAACTTGAAGGGAAGGTTCTTCAGGTCAAATAAAGTTAATTTATCTATGAAACTTCTTAACTCTCACTATTTTTGAGACATTCTATAAGTAAATTTAAAGACCAGTGTAAAAGGTCCTTTATAACGGCCTTATTATATTCTTTTTTAAGCTACGCCAGTAAAGAGTTTGAATTAGCTAACACTAAGTACAAGGAGGTTATTCGTTCGACATTACATACTCGTATTACTCGCATGTGTCACTTCAATGCCATATTAGTTGGCACTAAATTTGTGTAACACTAAAGGATCTTTTAAAAATTAACATTTATTATGTATGACTTTTTTTTCGTATTTATCACAAAGCGATATGCCAGGTAGATTCTGTTAATGTACCATGCAACGTGTCGAATTTAACGGACGTACAAAAAACCGGTGTAAAAATGTTAAAAGAAAGTCCATACCCCTACTCGATCCGGATCAGTACTACGTCGGTACCAATCTAAAACGTAGGGAACGGTGCTCCGCACCTCGCATCTAACCAGGGAGTCCTCCCCGATTATTATGTTCTGATCCAGACTAGTATTCACAAAGTACGGGCTATCTAAAAACAAAAATCAATAATCAAAACACATATTGTAGTATTAATATAAAATATAAATGTCATTGAGAGCCGTGGGATTTCAATCCAAACTATTTACTTGAATATTGTATAACTTCCAAAACTATATCGTATTACCTACAAGCTGCATAATTTTAAAGCCTTTTCAGGAAACACTGGATTATCACAGTTTCGGATTATTCCCGCGGGCAGTCGAAAATGTGCACATTACCTTAACTGCCATCGTCTCCTATAATAAAGTGACAGTCTAAATGACGCCTTATTTATTTATGAAAGAGTTGAACATTGCGAGTATATTTTAGATATTCGGCAGTTAAACTCACCACTCAAGCTCGATATTTAAGCTCATGATATTGTTACATAGGTCTCTGAGATAGTTTCAACTACATATACCTACTTAGAAGGACTAAGGAACAATATTACTCGTACGTACCATATGCTTGAATATTATACGTTTTAGAGTAGGTAACTCCTTCGAAATTGGTTCTGCAAGTGTAGTTCCCGGACATGGATTTGCTGATGCTACCAACCATGAGTCTCTTTACGCCATTATACCGTTGAATCACCGTATAAACATTTCCATTACTCGTATCTGGTCTTAGAAAAACAGAGAATTTCATTAAATATATTAATGAAAACCCTTCAGGCAGTACTCTTCTCTTAAGTAAGTGATACGAACGCGCCAATTTTTTCCCATAGAGTGTGAATATAAACCTTTAGTTGAACTTACGTAGGTAACGTTACTTCAAAACGTAGGTAGTCGTAGTAGTCGTTCTTGGCGCTGTAAATATATAATTGTCAGGCAAGAAAAAGGTCAACCATTTTGAATTCACCACTTCAAATAGTAGAGTCGAAAAATGGGAGACTACTTTTTGGCTGACTGTACGACTACACGCAATGCCGAACGTTGCGGCGAACGTTGCATCCAAAGGGTTAAAATGTTAATCACGAGCTATAGTCATGCCGTAAATGCCATGATTAAAATTTTATAAATTGATAAAATACGGTATATCACAACAGTCGAAAGTATCACTTAAGATAAGTTTTGATATTTTAAAGATTTTTAAATACTTACATGAATTGCATTTCCCTACAGATATCATGCGAACAGAGCGTTTTAGAAGTTTCGTAAAAAGTTACGGATTTGACTATCAATAAACTACCGTATTAGAGTAAAAAATATATGTTCTTACCCATTTTGTTCAATCGTGACACCATTTGGGTCCAGCCATGTTAAGTGATCTACCGAGTATCCAATTCTATCACATTTGCAATCTTTAACATATGTTGATCCAGTTTTATGTGTAAAAGATTCATATTCATTATCGGAGAAACATGCTGTACACACTGAAAAAAAAAACTACTCAATAAAATATCCCCTTTAATTTTACTATTTCGACGGCCTGTTTAGCCTAGTTGGTAGTGACGCTGCCTCCGAAGCTAGAGTCCCGGGTTCGAACGGTATTTGTTCCTGGGTCTTGGATGTTTTCTATGTATTTAAGTATGTATTTATCTATATAAGTATATATATTGTCGTCTAGTACCCATACACGTAGTACAAGCTTTGCTTAGTCTGGGACTAAGTCGATTTGTGTAAGATTGTCCCCCAATATTTATTTATTTATTTTATTTACTAATTACAAGCAAACTGGTACGATGGTACATATATCTAAGTCAATCAAATGTGTTGAATATTCACTTTTATATTTCTGAGATATTTTTAACCGACTTCAAGATTTCAAAAGAGGAGGTTATCAATTCGGTTGTATGTTTATTTTTTTTTGTTTTTTTATTTTTATTTTTTTAATGTATATTACTCCATAACTCCGTCATTTCTTAACCGATTTGAAAAATTCTTTTTTTGATTGTAAGTATATATATCCAAGTTGGTCCCGTTTATGTCATAACGCAGTTCTGATGATGGGATCCACGAGGAATTGAGGGAACTCCTCAAATCTTTAAGGCAAACATATAGTGATTTTTGTGTTTTTATCAACAAATCAAGCATTTGCATCCAAAAATGTGACATTGGATGAAATGAAACTGCTGATTACGATCAGAACAGAACTCTTCAACGACGAAAAGTTCACGTTTGGCGATTTGTCCTCCTAGCTGTGTTTGTTAAGCAAGTTCTATTTTCACAATTAATTTTTGTCATGCTTGATTTCTGATGATGGGATCCATTAGGAATCGAGGGAACTCCTCAAATGTGAAAGGCACACAAATAGTGATTTTAGTATTTTCATGAACTAATCAAGCATTTTCATTCATAAAAGTGACATTTGATGAAGTGGAACTGCTGATGATAATCAAAACGGAACTTTTCAACGACGTAGTTCACGTTTGGCGATTTGTTCTCTTCGTTTTGTTTGTCAAACAAGCAAGGTTTTTCCATGATTCCATGAGGGATTGAGGGTACTTAGTCTTCTACCATTATAAACATACTTATAGCCATTTTTATTTTATTGTATGGAATCTAAGAGTGCACCATCTAAGTATAATAATCTTTCACCGGCCTCCCCCATTGAAGTCGGTTTTTTTTTCTTAAAAATTATGTAGTACCAAGTCTCAGGCATTTTTATTATTCTTTATTTGCTAACACACACATTTGTACACAGAGGATTACGTAGTAGGAATGTTCGTTGAGAATATAATTTGAACATTCTTTATACGTTAGTGGGTACAAGTCAACGGCCAAGTCACACAACATTAACTATAAATAATACACACACAGAGGATTACGTAGTATTGAATGTTCGTTGAGAGTATAATTAGAACATTCTTTATACGTTAGTAGCTTTATACGGCAACGGCCAAGTCACACAACATTAACTATAAATAATAAAGAAATCGCAGTAAGGAACCTTAGACTTGGCACGACTTTGTTTAGATTTCATTACATTATAGAGATAAACAAGCAGCTCCATCGCGACTTTGCTAGTTTTTACAGAATGTTTTTGATGGGATTTCACTTCTTTTTAGAAACGTGGGCTTATTGATTTATTTTATTAGATTTTCTTTTTGACACAGTTTTTTTCTTTTTGGGAGTAGTTTTTTTTTTATTATTTTCCGGTTCTGATTCTTGTACAGTAGCAACAGTTTTTCGTATTGCCCATTCACGTTCATTATTTATTCTTTTAGACGGTTTAGACGGTTTAATTTTTGAAAGATCGGCGTGGTATTTACGCCTAAGCCGGTTATATTCGGTGATCGCTGAAACTTAAGCTTTCTCTTGAAGTCAACATTTATGAGGTGCACCCCATGAAGATTGGTTACTCGTGAAAGCGCCACGTGGGCTTGGCCACAAGAGAATATGGATGTGCCAATGTCCATGAGGGCATTTTTTTGACTTTATTATTATTAATTTATTATTTACTCCAGATCTTCGATTATCCTAGTTTTTATAGTTTTCCCTTTATGTGGCCATTCAACCCTAACTCTACCAAATTTCAGCTCTCTGAGTTTATGGCAAGTACTAGTTCTATTTTTATGATCATGAGTGAGTGTCATAAATACGAAACTTTTCTTTCGCTTAACTTTGGAACTAAATGACCTACAGACTTGAAATTTTAGATTTTAAGTATGTGATTATAGCTTACTGGATGACGAAAATTTCTGCGTTCTGGTCTAATCCAGAGGTTCTCAAATAGGGGCCTGAAAATACGGCGAAATGGTTCCAGTAAAGGATGGTACGGGTTTGTTTGCTTCGCGCTACACTTGGCGGGAGCACTGCCGTGCGCTTTTTAATAATGGCTAATAAAATACAAATATATTTTTTGATCCGGTACAGTGCATATACGCAAATCCTTCTTCCACACATTGCCATATTAAAAACGTACGTTTACAATATAGATAAAGTTATTTTATTACCCATATTAGAAATGGACACACTAACACGAAGTGAGTCTTTTTCGGCTCGCGATTTGGGCCACAGATGGTACTCTACTTATACGTAGTATCTCCTATCTCTATGGTTACTAATTATCTACTTGACCAGGGTTGGTTGCCATATTTTAAAAATCCGCATTTAACCATTTTCAACTTTCAACTTTCATAGCAAACATTGTTTAACTCGTAACGTCCAACGTAAGCGATGTGACGCTCAGAGTTCGAGTTATTGATTCCTTTTGAAGAGTGAAATTTAAAAAGTTCCCCGGATCTTATTAAAGTTTAGCCCAACTTGGTCCGCGGTAGATTGTAATCAGACGCGTTCTATTCCTGTAATGACGACTTCAAGTTTTATATAATATGTTCGAAGTTTGTCATACACGACAATTTGGAACTTGGCAGAGTACTTTAAGAAATGACATGTAATGTAACCGCATCCGCCTGACTTGCCTTTACATACTGGGACGCCCTCATATCAAAACGAAAAAGAAAATATACAATATATGTTTAGGTATTACGGTCCTTTTTACGCGGCCTTTTTAAGGCGAAACTCGCGCATTATGTTCTTATATTTGAGTTCTGAAATTTGTCGTAACTGAATGAATAACGTCTGAATGTAACGGCCTCATGTAGTCACGACCCTCGGATGCGACGAAATAGAATAGATTTTATAACATCCGAATTTGATGTATAACATAATGAATCTAGACCGCATGACCGAGTTTTTGTTAAGATTTAACACGATTGGAAACAGAAACCTCGATAGTTTTATTTTTCAAAGTCAGCAGACCTATGATGGTTGTCATTTTATCACTGATCGTCGTCGATAAGACATTCGTCACGTTCTGACAAGTATGCGAGTGCGAGAGTGACGGGCGTCTTATCCGCGACGATAAGTGATAAAATGGCAACCATCGTAACCCGCTGGTCTGCTTTGCCTCTTGAATTGATGTTATTAATACCTTTATCACGCAAGATAAAATGCTATATTTTGTGCTATCAATATTTTTAAGATTATAATTTTTAGTTCCAGGTTTGATTATGATGAAATTTCTATTCGTTGATATCTTTAAGCACGATGAAGGTTTAAACGAATTTAAACTAAGGTCCGAAAAGTGTTGCATATCAATTTTTCGTACGTTAAAGACATATAAGCATGCCTTTCTCATGAAGGCGCCGTGGTTAAAAGAATGAAGACCGCCTAAATGTGTAACTCTTGATTTGGTATTCTGAATTTATTTTATCAACTAGCGCTTCTCTAAAATCAGTTATTATGTTGAATTATTATTGGCAACATTCCAAACACACATGTCATGGCAACTAGGTTGCGGTTAAGTGATGAATGCAGGTGAATGCGTTTATTTGCAAATTATGTTTATTGCCGGTTCCAGTAATATTTTCTATATTTAACATCATTCCTGATAGTGTGTGTTAGCTTTTTAGGCTTATTACAATGACAAATACATAACTCTAACAAGATTATGTACCTGTCGTAAACCTGTGCAGATATAAATTAAATACTTAATACACAATACTCATTCATTTATTATTGCACATAATGGTTATTTTACAGTTGAAACTAAAGTTAAAGGTTGTATGTACCCTGTTGGGCGCATCAATTTTGAGATACGGCACTTACATACTAAAATACAGAATTTTTACTTAACGTTTAACTGTTCACAGCTTATCTTCTTAATATTCATTTAAGGAGTAGTAGCTTTTTTGAACTGAACCTACTGGTACCCACCTACTTAGAAATTGTTTATTTGCTGAAATACAGTTAGAAATAAGAAGAGTAACACCTTTTGTTCAGACTGCTTGAGCATAATATATACTTATATGATTATATCTTATACACATACATGTAACTAGTCTTGTAATGGTAGTTTTACGCTAATTTTGTGATTAATTCGATAGGTACCTACTTACTTTGTGTTTCACCATAGCGAAATAAACAAATCTGACCTTTCTTTCGAGCTTCCAGTTTAGCATCCCTTTGCCAAAAATAGTCTTTAAGATCCGCCGAACCGTTCCTCGGGTTCAATAAAAAGAAAACACATTCTTTATCTACTTATATCTCCTGTATCAAATTCCGCTTTTCACCCGCTGACATGGTAAGCCAATAAAAACAATTTGTTCGCGCGTCGACCGGCGGGAAGCCTTAAACACAATCAGATGGATTGGTCTAACTTGCTGACCATACGTCAGTATTGGATGTCAGAGTGACATTTAATCAATCTACTCGGCTTGAGGCCCTTGGTGCTCGAGTGATGTATGTATATACTAACTACTACTAAACTTCTAGGGTAACGGCAGCAGTGTTGGACACTTTAAGCTGACAAGCACCAGTAATGTATATACTTCAGTCCTAATTCAAAGATCATACAGTTTTAAATTGGTTTTAGTATAAAAAAATAATTACTCTTACTATCTTGTACATAAGAGTTATGGAGCATGATGGGCCATTGTTCATTACTGGTGCTGTTACATTACATATAAATAAATAAATATTATTGGGCAATGTTTAACACAAATCGAACTAGTCCCATAGTAAGTTCAATAAGGCTTGGGTTATGGGTACTAGACGACGATATACTTAATAGACATATACTTGAATGCATAGAAAACATCAAAGTCTCAGGAACAAACGTTTCTGCTCACCATAGGAACAAATGCCTTTACCGGGATTCGAACCCGGGACCTCTATAGCTTCGGAGGCAGTGTCACTACCAACTAGGCTAAACAGGCCGACATAGTTATTAGTTCTCATTTTATCATTGTGTTAACACTTTTAAAATGTATTATTTTATTAAACAATCCTCAAAATGTATTATTATGTACTGTACCAGATTTATTAGGAGGTATTTTTACCATGATAATAGATAGATAGATGAAAGTACTTAACTAATTTGGTGGGTAAGGAAAGTTAAAAGACATCATTTAAATGAGAATTACGTTTCAGTATAATTACTTTCAGGTTATTGAATAAAAATGTATGATTGAATGAATATCGTATAAAATACGTTTTGAAAAAATGCACTCGAAGCGGTGTAATTAAGGAACAGTGCGAATCTAACAAATGGATAGTTTATTTTCATAGCGTAGCTTAGTGATTGTGAAACGGTTAGGCTATACCTACTCGTAATGTAACTTCACTCACCTTGTAAATATAGCACCGTTTATTTGCAATGAAATATATTATACGTCAAATTATTGAATTATTGTATGTAAAAAGGTAAATCTTTCGAAATGAAAAAAATCATACACCTACATGTTTGAATAAACAAATCAAATAATTTATAACTAAGTATCAGCCGTTTTATGTTGCCACGTTTAAAGAGTCTAGACCAATTTGTAAGGAGTAACACTTATATCACATCCGGTATATAATTTCATTATAATTACCAACATCTTGTAAAGTACTAAAATTACGGCGGTGATAATAATTTGATGTCTCATTCTGACCTCATTTTTAAGCACCCATAAAATTACCCTCAGTAAGTACTTTGATTTCATAGCGGTCATCAAAATTTAATAACAGTTTCCTGGACTTATATGGGTTAATAGGCGAGAGCATGTTATGTGCCGCGTGCCAACAAATTAATAGTACCAGTTCGATTTTTGATTTTCGTTTTGATCGATTATGATTTTTATTCCATTTATCAGCATGTCATAAAGTGGCATGACACGTTACAAAAACTAAGAAATATGGCAAAAGTATGCTCGACAGCAGGCTGACGCGTAGTTCATTTCTAAAATGGTTTATTTATCCACCCCGCCTGATGTCACACTTAAATAACCGCTGGAGCTTATGCTCAATATCGTAAATGAATATAGGATTTTTTTACACATTTAAGTGTTTTTTGAATAAATTGTTATTAATATCACTCCAGTAGAGTAAAAAAGAACATATAAGCTACATTTGCGAAAATAAAATCCAAACAAACCTTTTTTTTTCAATTAAAATCATTTGGAAATAATTGCTGGAGAGCTCAACAGTGTACCGTTTAATTTTTTGCTCCTATTACAGGCCACACCCTGTATAAGATAAGAACGAACGAAGAAAGAAGATCTAGAATGGGCTGGTATGGTATTTCTCCATTGAAATCTGATAAATAGCAGCTACAATAAGTAATTTGACAGGACAAGCCGCACAAAAATATATCACCGGGCTAACGGCTACTACATCCATTTTTCTACTTCTGTACTTTTATCTGTCATTTACATAGTCGCTGACTCATATACAATGGCACCAATAATAAGTCAGTGAAAACTCTGTTCTCTGTTCTATAAAATAACTGTCTAGCGTGCTTTTATAGCTCATACATTTTTCATAAAAGCACTGTAACTTTTTTTTAAAGTTAGGCTTCGGTCCTAATAATGCTTCAATACTTACAGTGGTACCAACAACAAACTAAATAATACTTATAGTTTTTAAAACAAAATATTATTTAATAATACCTATAAATACGAGGCTTGCACTGAAAGTGGCGGGAATCGAATACTTATTAATTTATTTTTAACATGTATTATACCTTTTTATAATCTCTGAAGTTTCCTTATCTCAACACACTGGCCACTTAGAAAAAAAAAAGTATGGTTCGGTTTCAATTGTTTATTGAAGTCGTCGAGTCACTGCTTAAAATGGAATTGTGCCGTGAAAATTTCAGAGCTATGATTTATTATGACTTTAAAAGTGGACTAACACAAAAACAATGTGAAGAGCGGATGGTTGCTGCTTTTAATATTGAAGCTCCTTCAAAGACTACAATATACAGGTGGTATTCAGAATTTCAACGTGGCCGTGTATCCCTCACCGACGAAGTGCGTGAAGGTCGACCAAAATCGGCAGTCACGCAAGAAAACGTCGATGTTGTGCATCGTCTGATAAATGAAGACCGACATGTGACATATCGGGAAATTCAAGAGCACCTGGGTATTGGAATGAGTCAAATACAAATTATTTTAAAAGAAGAATTAGGCGTGAAAAAGTTATTTTCCCGTTGGATACCTCACCTATTGTCTGACGAGCAGAAAATAGTCCGTGTCAATTGGTGCCGCAAAACTTTGAAAAGATTTAACAAGGGACGCTCAAATGCTGTTTTTAGCATAGTATCAGGTGACGAGTCGTGGATATACGCTTATGAGCCTGAAACTAAAAACCAATCCCGAGTATGGGTCTTCGAAGACGAGCTCAAACCCACAAAAGTTGTTCGTTCTCGCAGTACGGCTAAGAAGATGGTGGCTACGTTTATCTCTAAATCTGGTCACGTAGCTACTGTGGCTCTTGAGGATCGTAGAACAGTCAATGCTGATTGGTACACCACTATTTGTTTGCCGAACGTCTTTGCTGAACTCCGAAAAACAAACCCTAGTCGTCGCATCATCCTTCACCACGACAACGCCAGCCCACACACCGCTCGGACAACAACTGAGTACCTGGACGGTGAAAAAGTCGAAATATTGGACCACCCTCCATATAGCCCTGACTTAAGTCCCAACGACTTTTTTACATTCCCCAGAATCAAGGACAAACTGCGTGGTCAGCGGTTTCAGACGCCAGAAGAAGCAGTGGAGGCCTATAAAATAGCCATTTTGTCGACCCCTACTTCAGAGTTCAAAAAGTGCTTTATGGACTGGTTTGAACGCATGCATAAGTGCATGAAATACAAAGGAGAATATTTTGAAAAACAATAAAAATAAATAAACTCACTTATACTGCATATTTTCTTCTATTCCCGAAACTTTCAGTTTTACCCTCGTAAACACATTCATAATTATCGTGGTAGTCAAAATTCATCTTCATCAATATTCACGTGATACGTATCGTGATATAAATATATCGCGTAATAATAATAGTCTAAAAGGCCCCATTCAGTTTGGTTCGGATGTCAAGTGCAGCAAATTAAAAACAAAACAATCCATAAACAAAACGTTATATTTTTGATTTCCCACCAAAATTCCAATTGAAAGTGAAATTATTCAAGCACATAAAGCTGATTAGATTAGTTAGGTATATAAGTTATATAAAAATATATGTATTGTGTTACTGTAATTTGTAATGTACCTATGTTATTGTTTTCTTTTTTGTGTCAAATTCCATACTGTCGAATTAGGATAGCCTGTAACGATGGTTGTGTGTAAATAAATAAAAGATTTTATTTGTGTTCGTGAAGAATAAAGTGAACGTTGATTGTTTTAAAATGCTCGAAAAAAGAAAAATACTGCACTCCCGAAGAAATTGCGTAAGTACAACGCAATTTCTTCGGGAGTGCAGTATTTTTCTTAATAACTAGGAAAAAAACATGGCGCGTGAAAAGTCTAACAAACAATATTGATTTAAAACGAGTCGTAGGAAAATTATTGTATGCAACGGTGTATAAGTGGTCTAAAAACGCTCGTGGTGTCTTTACTTGCGATGCTCGCCGAGGCTGGCATCGCAACCCACGCCACTCGCGTTTTAAGACCCTTCTTATACAACAGTTAATAAATAAAATACTTTTCTCAAACATGCAATGAAATATTGATGTTATGTTCCTTATAATAGACTGCGAAGTATGACGTTTCAGGCGCGGCTATGACAAGAGGTCGTTAATGGAATTTCATACAAATCTTGCAGGCCTAGGCCGGCAAAGTCCTCTTTTTTAATTCCATTCCACATAAATTTGTGGCACAGGCATCATGACATTCTGCCACTATGCGTATTAAAAATAAAATTTAGATTTTTTTTGTTGTTTATTTCATTTCATGTTTGAGAAAAGCACTATACATACCTCGGCGGGAAATTTGGGGTTGCCAGCCTTAGACCTATCCGGCCTCGCTTCGCTCGGCCGTATATATGTCTTCGGCCGGCAACCCCTTTCGTCCCGGCCTCTGTAGTAATGTACTATTACAGTACATATGGTGCTAGATTACCGCACGAGTGCGGTAATCAGCAGATTACGTGCATATGTCGAAACTTTAAAGAGCCTTAAGTACTGTAAAGCGTTGTACAATACACGTGCGAACAGGTAATTCGCAACTCGTGTCGATTTAAAACACTCCTTTCGGTCGTGTTTCAATTTATCACCACTCGTTGCGAATTTCCTGTTCTCTGCACTTGTATCGTAATGTACTATAGCATTTGCTTTGTTAGTTGACCTTATTTCGTTTTCACTTAAGTAGGTAATTGGAGATTGACAGTTTAACCGATCAGGATTGGGACCGGGACTGGGTGCTAAAAGAAACATGCTGAGCGATATTCGACACTAATGATGACCTAAGTAATTATATTAAATTTAATGAAAGTTTTCTATATACAATCCTACTTATATTGTGGGGGAGACGATCTAAGAGAGCCAACCTAAACAATAGCGATACAAAAACCAAAAATGTACAAAGAGTAAACGAAAATTTTCTGCTAAATACCTACCGTGTAAGAATAATTTTATCTTACCGTGAATGTGTCTATTTCCTGAAACATGTGTCACATAACAAAATGAATCACTATGTTTCTTGAAATTGCCCCTGTTTGAATAATGTATTATTGGTGTATCAACGCTATTGTTTGTCGTTTTGTATTAAGGACGTGGCTTAAATTCTTATAACCGTAGTAGTTATGAGCAATGGATGTAATAGCATACAGTATGATCAATACAATGGCAATGAAGTGTTGTTCTGGGTACTTTCATGACTCGATTCTGGACAATACCTGGCCCTTATATTTCATTTATGATGAATATGAAGCCGAAACTTACGTGTCAGTCAGGGAATATATTTTATGCGAAGTTAGGCAATGTCGGGCGAAGTCAGTCCTTGGATGGGTGACCGCTTTGAGTGGTTACTAACTGAGCGCTCCCGTGCTTTGGAAGGCACGTTAAGCCGTTGATCCTGGTTGCTGTCTATGATAGCAGTCGTTAAGCCAAGTTAGAGACCTCCGGGCGGCTTAAGAACTTCTAACAGTCAAGTTGCCCACTTATTTGACAAGCCTAATCCCAATAAGGTCTAGTTTCCCCCTCGGGTTGGAAGGTCAGATGGCAGTCGCTTCCGTAAAAACTAGTGCCTACGCCAATTCTTGGGATTAGGTAGCGGACCCCAGGCATCCTTCAGGATGCAACTGTACTGGGAATAACGCTAGGAGGATGACTTGAAATTATAAAGGAGAAAAACTACAGCGATTATTAAAGTTAGAAAGACTTAAAATACTAAAAACTGGCTGTATTTTTTTCTTTTACAATTTCTCTATTACAATGATGTATTGTTTTAGTGGGCTGAGTAAAAAATAAAATAAAAATAACGACACAATTTTGTTTTTTTTTTATCGAGAAAAAATTCAGGATATATATTTCGATTCTTATCAGAGCAACAATCAAAGTCAAGAACCAATGAAAATCAATCCATATTGATTCCTCGTCTGAGCTGCTACTGCGAAACGGAAACGAACGGAGTTTGAATATCTTCCTCTCTGGCACTCGAATATGTAAGTTCGACAGAGAGGGAGGTATTCGAACTTAATTCGAACGGCATTTCAAAAGACGCGATATTTTTGATTGCACGCTTCAAACTAGCTTTAAACTAGCTTCATGCTATCATATTCATGCAAAGAAAACTTATTCCGGTAGAAATACTGGCGTTTTGACAACAAAAGACATCTTAACCCAATGCATTGTCTGCTACACGCACGTCATTCTTGAAATCAGTATTTTAAAGCGTTTAACGGTTTTATGCAGATGAGTAACTGTTACTTAACAGTACGGTCATTGCTTGCCTCATTTTAAGAAAAAAATCTTTATTTATAAGGTCCCTTCAAACTCATTTAATGGTGCAATACCAAACAACATACCAATCGATGGATTGAAAACTGAAACGAGAGTAGAACCGATTGCGCTTGTCTTAAATGTAGATATATTTACCTTCTCCGTTCGAATGAAGAGTATAGTTAGCGGACAAGCACAAATTAATCAATGATTATCGTTACAAACGGATGAGGTAGAAATTACTAAGACAGTAAACATAAAAATAAAAAAAATACTCATTTGTTTTTGAAAGGTGACAAGTAAAACTTAATACAATCTGTATTTCTTTATTTACAATAGGAGATATTCCTCGTGTTAAAACCGATCGCGTTTTCCTCAGGAATAAAATGGGTTACGATTTCATTGTATTGTGTAGCGTTTGAATTTTTGAAGAAATCCGAGGTATTGTTAAAGTGGTATCTTTGAAGCACTAGTATTCTAATTCACACTATCTAGTTTGAAGTTTGTACTGGTCAACAGTGTAAATTTTTCATAATTTATGTAACTGAATCGTTGCTTAGGTTTAGTCTTTTGGTGCAACTTTTCGTGAACTGTCAATCTAGAATTGATATCATTCTCAGGTTTGTCAATTGTTTAGCAGATTTTTTTTGCAACATGCACTCATGCAACATTAAATCATCATCATCATCATGTCAGCCGAAAGACGTCCACTGCTGGACATAGGCCTCCCCCAAAGACTTCCACAATGACCGGTCCTGCGCCACCCGCATCCAGCGGACACCCGCGACCTTCACCAGGTCATCAGTCCACCGTGTGGGGGGCCTGCCCACGCTACGCCTTCCGGTACGTGGTCGCCACTCCAGAACCTTCCCGCCCCAACGGCCATCGGTTCTAAGTGCTATGTGCCCCGCCCACTGCCACTTAAGTTTAGCGATTCGGAGGGCTATATCGGTCACTTTGGTTCTGCTGCGGATGGCCTCATTCCTGATGCGATCACGCAGAGAAACTCCCAACATAGCTCTCTCCATTGCCCTTCAACATTATATTTATTTATATATATTTATATACGGATATTTATTTACTTTGTAAGCTCTACCATGCGCTATGGGATTATATTCTGGGGTAATTCGTCATATAGGGACATCTTGTTTAAGGCACAAAAACAATGTATAAGATCTATTTGCAAGTTGAAACCAACTGAAAGTTGCCAATCATTTTTTAGAAATTTAAAGATATTAACGTTTCCTTGTCTGTATATTTTTGAATGCTGTGTGTTTGTAAAGTGTAACCCTGAATTATTCCCATTCAAAAAGGCAACCCAAACCTTTAACCTTCGCCGCCGCAAGCTTACAGTTAAGCGGGATGTTAGCAATACATCACTAATGAAAAAGAGCTTTATAGGTATGGCGCCAAAATTATTTAATAAACTTCCAGAGACGCTTAAATTAGAAACCACTAATAGATTTAAATATTTGCTACTGACATTGTTAACTAGAAAATGCTATTATAGTTTAGATGAGTATTTTAAAGACATTGACATTTAATTATTTCTATAGTTTAAGCTTTATTTTATTGTATAATTTTAAGAACTTGATTATGACATTTAATGAGATATCTTTATTGCTACATTTCCTTGACTAATTAATTTTTAATTTTATAATTTTATTTATTTTATTTTTTTAACCAAACATTTGTACACCAACATTGGTAGAACACAGAGTGCTTTATTTTATCTTATGTTTCCATCTTGTATAACCTGTGATTCGCAAATAAAATTTTACTTACTTACTTACTTATTTTCAATAACTATTTCGTTGCTGTGAACGTGCGAAGTAATATGCCGAAATTAGTATTATCATCAGCGGAAGGATGTCCATTGCTAGACATAAACCTCCCACAAAGAGTACAGGTGAATAAAATAGTTGACAACAGGGGGGCTGTACACACACACACGTATATATATACATACTCATAGATAGCCTGAGTAGTAAATTATGACGTCTGTTATGCGTTTGTGAGTATAGAAATTCATTGAAGTCGTTTACATCGAAATGGGTTCGAAGTTTATTCTACAATCTTAATTTTATGTATTTGGGCGCTCATAATTTCTTGCGCTTCACTAAATGTCTTGAAAATTCTATAATGACAATAACGATGTTTGAGATTTCGCGCCACACTATCAGTTTATTTTAATAGCCGATCGCGTTTTCGCGAAGGGGTCACGATGTCATCGTATTGTGTAGCGTTTGAATGTGGTTTGAATGTTTGAAGAGATCCGAGGCATTGTTGAGTATGCCAAATAAAAAAAAACCTTTTACCTAACATATTGGCGCGAATTAAAAATGTACACAAAATCACTATTAGTTACAACAACACAAAAAATTAAGCAACATACCTACATCTCAGTTTTATGTCACGGAGCGAGCCACAGGGCACATTCATTATTGACACTATTTTCAGTAATATCGTTAGTAACTGTAAGTCTACTCGTATCTAGATAGGTCTGAACACAGTTAAAAAATTCGTAAAGTACATTTGCATCCATACTGAACGATGGCCGAAGTCTGATACCTAATCCCAAAAAAGAAAAAAAAACACGTTCATAATCGTGAAGGTACCTACCTAAACGCGCTTAGTTTTCGGGACGGCATTGCGATATAAAAAAATTGCGTTTGAAAATATTTTTTCTGTAAACAGGATTTATTAGATGAGAATTTAAAAGCTTATTTATTATTTAGTTCGTTTCATTTATAAATACACTAGCTTTTGCCCGCTACTTCGTCCGCGTTCAACTCGTTCTATCGTCGGCTAATAGTGTAAACCTGCTTAATATTGACGAATATTATGGAAGTTTACAGGAGAGACAAAACACATGATTTAAATTAAAATATATTTATTATTATATTTATATATATTTTCTTTAAATACTGTTATTTAATTAATCTTTATGCCTGTTAAATAAATTATTTCTTTTACAAATTAAATTATTAAACCCCAAAAAAGGGGAAAATAGTATTGGGTTATTTTTTCCCCTAATTCCGTAAAGTAAAGCGTTTTGGTTAAGTATCTACTTATTTGTTACGATGACTTTTGTAACTTAACTGTATTTTGCAATCAAATAACGTTTTAAATTATGGATTTTGCAGTTTGTCGAGAAAGAGAGAGTAAATAGATCTTCGTGTAAATCAAAAGGTACTTAATATACAAAGAAACTTCTTGAACAAAACTAAATGAAATCTTCTCAAATAAATATACACATATATTCGTAGTTGCGCGAAAATATTTATCATCATCATATCAGCCGAAGGACATCCACTGCTGGACGTAGGCCTCCCCCAAAAAGTGCCACAATGCCCGGTCCTGCGCCAGCGGACTACAGCGACTTTCACCAGGTCATCAGTCCATCTTGTGTGGGGCCTACCCACGCTGCGCCTTCCGGTAAGTGGTCGACACTCGAGAACCTTTCCGCCCAAACGGCCATCGGTTCTACGTGCAATGTGCCCCGCCCACTGCCACTTAAGTTAAGCGATTCGGAGGGCTATGTCAGATAATTGGGTTCTGCTGCAGATGGCCTCATTTCTGATGCAATCACGCTGAGATACTCCCAGCGTAGCCCTCTCCATTGCTCTTTGATGACTTTAAGCCCTCTTATGAGGCCCATAGTAAGCGACTACGTTTCAGTGCCCATTATGTCATCACTGGCAACACACTGGTCAAAGACTCTCTTGACTTGACGTCTTGAGACACTATAACAAAGTTCTTTTAAGAATATGAAAAATACCTGCTAAGTACGTTTATCGCGATAGTAAGGAAACTTCCATTACTTTTGATAAGATGTTAACCTAACCCCAAAACAGTAATTGTTTGGATTTACAGCTCAAAAGCCACGAAATAGTAAAAAAACACAATAATAATACGTACCTACATACCTTTTTGATGTTATCCTTCTTCGTTTACACCAAAAACACGAAACAAAGTTATCTGTTGCGAGAACACACATCTAAGGTGATCAAAATTCTCACGAAAATAGCGGACATATTTTAGTTAGCCGATAACTAAAAAAAAAGTGGAGTTGACTGTTTTCCTCATTAGATTACATATCAAACTTGCGTTGAGTTAAAAATATTATACTCGTAGAGCTATCAAAACATATTCTAGATCGTAGTTCCTTATATGTATCAAACTTTCAATAAACGTGTTTTCATGTATTTTTTACCTGGTTTAGTGTACCACATTGCCAAATAATAACAGAGCCGGTTGAAGGATGCGTCTACCTACTGCGATAACTCGATGCTAGAAAATAATCCATGAGTCTGCACACCTCGCGTTTGTGGAGATCTTTGACGGTTAAAGCCGCGAACTTCCGCGGAATGTACAGTCTCATAACAGACGAACGTGGGTGTAGCATGCGGTTAGGATGCGACAGTAGAAGCGTTCTTTCACCGTCCGCTTTAGGCCCTCAGCCTCGATACCCATGGACAGTGAGAGAAGAGACTTCAGAAAACTGTAAATGATTATAGAATTTGTCGACTTTCCCATGCTATACGAGTAAATACATGACCGCACGCTTATCTATACCAAATTCCATTTTGATGGCGCTACTGAAAACTGCTATCGTTTTCAGTAGGTTAAGCTATAGCTTGTCATGATCTATATAGATAGAGCATATAAGAAATGACCCCGAATCTTTCAGCAGATTACCGGGATTCAGCACTAGGCAGAACCACTAGGGACTCAGACTGGCTACGGCCTTGGAAGATCTCTCTCTTAATTCTGATAGAATCCGGTGGGACAGAGGAGCCATCTCGTCCACCAACGGGACGTTGACAGTTTACCAAGGACTGTGGTTTTCTAAGACGTTGATATTGATGATTGGTCATCATTTCTATGATGGTAACAAACCTCGTAAGTACGAGTATATGTTAGCTATCTATATATTTACTTGATGTCCCCTAGCTCAACCATCTAGATTACTGTAATATACAGGGCGTTTTTATTGAATTCCATTAATTGCGAAGACACATTCCTGAGATAAAATAATCTTCTCTAAGATACTAGTCTAGTTGTGCTTACTATGGGACTAGTTCGATTTGTGTAAAAAAATGTCCCTTTATATTTATTTATTTTATTTAATAGTATCCTATTTCGTACCATTCCGAAGATATGCAAGAGTTCATTTTCGTTAATTAAAACAAATTATGGAATCTCAAAGACCCCAAAAATATGAAACCTACCAATAGATGTTGGTATTTACTGTTAAACACTGACATCGTTAAAAGTAAAAAACATAAGTACGTTACGAGCGTTTGTTTTTCTGAATTGATAAAAAATTACTAAGTAAGCAAAAGTTGTTCAGAATCATTGATACAACAGATTTATTTTATTTTGTATACATTCTATGAAACATCCTGTATATTATACCCACTTATCGATTTTGAAATAACAACCTTACGCAATTTCCTTAACAAAAACTAATTCCGAGACCCAATTAAAAGAATTGGTTTCGTACAATGCACAATGTAATTAGTTTTTTAGGACGGTTTTAGATCTATTGTAGTCACATCAATACATAACCGGTTACCAATTAGCGGTTGGGTTTATTTTAGAAAAACACACCACGTTCCAATACTTGATTCTGGCCCAATACGAGTACTTGACATTTTCAATACTAATTAATAAAAAGCGGCCAATTGCGCGTCACGCCAAGCACAATGGAACATACTTAAAAATGTCACAAACTTATATTTACTACATATTTGACATTACTAACATATCACGAATGAAGGTGTCACTGTCAAACATTAAAACGTAAGCGTTTAAATGGTACGGTACGGTAAACCTTATTTGTCAAAGAATTAGTACTTAAGTAAAAGAAGTCATCCAATTTGTCGTATGTGTCAGCATCTGTACCGTTTAACCCTACTCATAAATGGTCTAAATTTAACTATGAATCATGGCAACCTTAACCAAATGCAAGCGATACGAGAAAATGAACCGAGATTAAAGGTCCTGACATCAGCTTACGCGTAACAGCTATTTCTGGTTCGTCTACGACATTTGCCGGGCTTTAAACAGGTATCTTTATGACTGTTTAAGTGAGCATGATTTCTTTAGGTAAAGAGGTTGCATACACATTCCTATATTACAGATTTACTACCTACCTTGAAGGTCTGTGGTTGCATGAAATTGATTCCAACTGGCAATGACGCGATTAACTGCGTTATTATTTAGATTATGAATGGACTTTTCCGTTTAGGCTTAATTTTTACCGACTTCAATAGAAGGGAGGAGGTTCTCAGTTCGTCTGCATGTTTCTTTTTTATATATTTTTTTATGTGTGTATGTTTCCCGATAACTCTTGACCACGTTCGCCGATTTTGATAATTCTTTTTTTTTTTTCAAAGCAGGTACCCCCGCCCCATTTTAGTCCCATATAAATTTGGTGAAGGTCTGATAATGGGATCCAGGAGGAATCGAGGGAACTCCTCAAAATTGATAGGCACGCGAATGGTGATTTCGGTATTTTCTGTAGTAAATTGGAGTTGGTTTTATTTGGGTATAAATTATTTAGTGTCTATTACGCCATAAACCGGTATTTTATCGATATCTACCTTTTATGATCTACACGTTATAAATTAAGAAGATCTATTATAGCTTTGACTAAAAAAAATGTGAAAAAAATGTCCAGTGACTGTTACTAGAAATTTAGTGGTGTCCAAGGCTGTATCAATTTAGCGCGAGTTGCGTTTAATATTGCCAATATAATTCGGCTCAACAACTAAATACAACTTATTTGTTCTAATATAAAGGTGCCACGGTGGAAAAGCTCTAAAACCAGTGGCATAAGATATCTTTTTGTTTGTCACTTAGAAATATAACATTGTTACTAGATAGAGCATGTGTGGCAAACTCTATTAAAGAGTTTAAAGAGTAACAATTGTAATATTACAGTTAGAAACAAAGACAATTACACTGCAATGATCGGGAATAGAGTGACGTCAACGCTACCGTTTACCAACCGTTATGATATAAAACAATTGTGAAAAACGGTACAAATATTAAGTTTGTCAAGTGGGCAATGATAGAGTGCTCGCACGTAAAATTTTCTGAGTCATATTTTTTCCACTATATTCTCAAGCTTGATTCTCTGATGTTTTATTTCAAAATGTTCCTTGATTTAATTTCACCCAGCGACAGTGTCTCGCTATAGCATTGCAGTATTCTAATACCTAGAACTATCTTCTATAGGCCAAATATAAACAGTGGTACTCATAAAATAACATTTTATTTATTAATTTATTAAATCAAACTTGTAATAATTACCAAGAAAATATATGCTTAGTCACTATCGGAAACCTTGGCAGGTTTATGTTATATGGCGAATAGTTTAACATTTTAATACTGAAATGAATTATATTTACTTATTTTATTCATGTACTTTTACAATATGCACACTTCCTATATTTCCAAATATTTATTAACGTCATTCATTTGTTTTATTTTACCCCAATAAAAACAATTTTACTTTTTGAGGTCAAATTTTACACCTTCACTAAGTCATCACAAGCTCGTGATTTTCATGTAGTTGATTTTGAACATATGTGAATGAGAAGTAGTTGTCGGAAGTTAAGGCTAACAATGGGAACAGTTATCAGTTCTGGTCTTTACTCGAAAACCAGCACCCTTGTCAATTAGAAGGTCAGTTAACCTTGATGCTGATAGTACTCTAAAAATAATAATAACCATAAGTAAGTTGTATCGGTTTCTTCCATTTCCATCATTTCGGTATGCCACTCGTAAGTACCTACTAAACAAATAAAAAAAAAACAACTAAAGAAGCATTTTTTCTAGTTTTATTTTGTTTAATTAAACAAAATTTACACAGTATAATGCACACACGCAACTGTTGCTGTCGTTTGATAGAGAGGACAGAAATGATAAAATATCTTGGGGTATATATTGATTCTTTCTTGAATTTCAAATTCCATATTGATACGGTGAGTAAGCGAGTGCGGAAACTTATCTATATATTTAAAAATTTAAGACATGTTGCTGACGACCTGCTCCTAAGGCGTGTCTATCTTGCACTATGTCAATCAGTAATTACGTACAGTATTACAACATGGAGGGGTGCATCAAAAACTACCTTGTTACCACTTGAAGTTGCGCAACGCGCAGTCCTAAAAGTCAAGCACCTTTTACCCTTCACTTTCTTCACCCGAGATCTATACATATTGGCAGATATCTTAAGCGTTAGACAGCTCTTTATCCTTTGCACGGTTCTAAGATACCACAGTGAACAAATTTACGACCCAAACAAAGTACTCGCAGGTCGACATATATTGGAAATATAAACACTAAATTCAAAACCAAATTTATTCGATATTTTATCAATTACTACAATGGTCCATATATCTATAACAAAATAAATAGAATACGTAATATTTATCCAATGACCAAAGTAGAATGTAAAAAAAGTGTAACAAATTGGTTGTTAAACAAAAACTATGATGAAACTGAAGCTCTTTTGACAGTAATAACGTAATTAACTAAAAATAAAACAAATGTTGGTTATACATTATTAGCAACATATAATCCATAACAAACTAATATAAAATCACTAGCTAACACACACACACACAAACACACACACACACACACACACACACACACACACACACACACACACACACGCACACATCTTCTTTTATAACTTATATATCTAATTACCTAATTATTATATAACTCATAGTTAGGTTCTTAAATGTATAATCTTTGCTCATAGACATCATCTATGTTATAGGGGAGGAGCACTGCTTATCCTATAGTTTCAGGTATAATACCTATTTAGGGAGTAGAGTTCTACTTTAAGGAAACTTTGTAAAAGATGTTTTTGTACGAATAAAAAAATAAATAAAAAAAAAACAACTTTTCGCCAAATCGCATGACAGTTTGTTGGCCAATGGCTGTATACTAAGTTTTAAAATATTGCCGACCCCAGCCGGCCGTACCTACACGGTATCATCATCAATATCCTTTTAAACAATATCATGTAACATAATAAGTTGGAAACACGCGTTATTAATGAAAATGTAATAAAAAACTCATTTGAACTCTTCTTGACCTCACACAAATTATTGATATAACATTATATTTTCTAGTTTTTACTTAATTTTAGTATTTCCATTGATAACAATTAACGCCTGCGGTGACGATAATAGCTCCATTCAGTTCTAGCCAATTACCTTGTGCCTCGCTCTTATTTACACTTCACTGCAAGATATTAGAGCACTTGCAGTGTAAACTAGCCTAACGAGGCTGGTCTATCAATTACATTGGCATTATTTTGTTTTAGATCCCAAAGGTCCACTTTACATACTGGTGAAAGAATGAAATTGAAATCAGATAAGTAGTTACGGAGATTATCCCTGCAATATTTTTATATACACTTACAAAGTCACTAATTGTGTACCTTTTTAGGGTTCCGTAGCCAAAATGGCTAAAACGGAACCCTTATAAATTCGTCATATCTGTCCGTCCGTCCGTCCGTCCGTATGTCACAGCCGATTTACATTGGCATTATTTTGTTTAAGATCCCAAAGGTCCACTTTACATACTGGTGATAGAATGAAATTGAAATCAGATAAGTAGTTACGGAGATTATCCCTGCAATATTTTTATATACACTTACAAAGTCACTAATTGTGTACCTTTTTAGGGTTCCGTAGCCAAAATGGCTAAAACGGAACCCTTATAAATTCGTCATATCTGACCGTCCGTCCGTCTGTCCGTATGTCACAGCCGATTTACTCGGAGACTATGAGCACTACAATTATAAAATTTGGTAGGAACGTGTATGCTATGAACCGCTATAGAAATATGATGTGAAATTATGAAAAGATATTATATAGATAGGCCTTCGAAAATGACATAGAGGTTTCTGATAAAAGCTGCCAAAGTCGTAAAAAGTGTCCCCTCCCCCCCTCTAATTTCCAAACTATGAAGTTTAAAATTCTGAAAAAAATCATGATGATGTACAATTATAAATACTTTCAACGATTTTTGGTTTAATCATGTGTTACATAAGGTCTTATACAAAAAGCATTATCACAGCTTGCGTTCACATGAACCCTGCTAGGATACATACCAATTATAACTTAAATGTAACATTAACATAGCTTTATTTTACTTTATTTTACATACAACATTGCTTATTAACACATATGTCTTTATTAAATTTTTACAATTAATTTATAAATTATTATTAATAAAATAATAATTACATTTAAAATGGATGTTTATTACTTATATAAATAATCATTTTTGTGTATTATTTACGTTTTATTGACATTTATTAATATCTATTTGGTTACCTATCATAAAGTCGAAAATTGTAATGTCGATTATTAATACCCCGAAAACGTTTCCCATTTTATTAATTAGCCTAAATTTTGTTTGTCCGAAAGTACGTTTCCCTGTTCATTACTTTCCCCCCTTCTCAGTTCGCTGCAATTTTATTTCGCTTATGATTCGAATCAACACTTGTAAAAATTCCGAAGTATCATTTGCCAACTACTTTTTGTGGCGTAAAGTATTTTGAACGAAATATTATTTTCCCTATAACGCGCGTTGCCTATAACGCCCCGCCCATCAGATCGACAAACAAACAAACAAAATTGTAAGTAAGTAAATTTGTTCGTTCGTTCTTGCAGTAATAACTCGCATATAATATTTAAAAAGTGTTACTATCGCATTGCACGCAACTCAATATTAGTAATTTATTTTATTTTGAGGCTGAGATCACATGAAATGTCCTCATTATTTACTTACCTAATAGCTGAATTTAACTATACTGTATGAAAGTTTTATATAACAAGTTTTTCCGCTCTTTTATAAAAAAAATAACCTCGAAGACGAAAGCGGGAGCAAAGCTCCCGCTTCCGTCTTCTAACCTATCCGCGATTAGAGTCGGTTTTGCCACTAAGTCCCTATCCCGGTTCCTTATTCGGTTTATTAACCTATATTCAATACTTTCTTACTTTCCTAGCAAATGTTTGTTTCCGCCGTTCTAACCTAACCTAACCCATTTTGATTTCGCGTAGCATCGGAATTATGAAAAGGTGATTAACAAATCGGTTGTCAAATAATAAATTTGGCAACCGTTCTTCTGGTTATCGAATTTCGGGAAAATGTAGATGTGGGATAGGAAACTAGAGACATTTCAAAAAATATGGTAAGCAATGTATATGGATTATAAACATTCGAGCAACCGTTTCCGGACAAGTGAAAATCGGACAAAGGATTTTCGAAACTTCGATAGGTTACCTATCTATTTACATATTTTTTATTTATTTATTAAAAATGGGATTGCTCTTGGCCAGCATCTAGCCAGGGGGCAAAGATGAGGCCGACGCATCATTTAGGAATTCATCTATCGAATAATAACACTTTTCTACCAATATTTTATTATGATTTTGTTTAATTACATCCTTGGTTTCGTTTTTATTTCTTCTGGTATTTTGTTATCGATTAAACAGTTTTTGAGTTATTGCTGAAAAACTGTCTTGCAAAAACAAAAGGGTGTAAGTGCCGTAACTTCCCTATGGAGATACGACCTTTTTAGATTTACTGTATTGTATAGTGGTTTTAATTTAAATGTAGATTAGGAGGTGTCGGTACGGAACCCTTCTCTGTGCGTGACCCGACACGCACTTGGCCGGTTTTTTTACCTATCTCTTCATAGGATTAATATTAGCATAGATAAAAAAAAGTTTTTCTCAAACATGCGCCTAAATGTATGCATTAATGTCACGAAAAGAGGACATGAAGTTACCTGTTTATGGCTCCCTACATTACTTCTTGGCCGCCGGCCAAGAAGTAATGTAGGGAGAATGTATGAAACTAACATTATTGGCCGCTGCTCTAACTTTTTAAATTTGCTTACTAAAATCAACTGATAAAGGAAATATTACATAGAGCCAACCGCCACGATTTTGTATATATCTATATTTTATTTGTTATGTAAATTGGATTTTTTTTGGTTTTACCGGTTTTTTAACGTTCTTGTATTTTTGTATTTTGTTTTTTTACGAATTTTTCGAGTATTTATGTATATTTTTTAGTTTTTTCTTGTTATTTTGTAGCATTTTTTGTGTTTTTTGACATTTTTGGACTTTTTAAAAGTTATTTCGTATATTTTTTGTACTTTCCGACATTTTTTTTGGTTTTTTTCCTGTTTTTTGGTGATTTTTTTTGTTTTTACGTGTCTTTTGGTATTTTTTAGTTCTTTCGTGTTTTTTTAAATGGTGCTTGTATTTCGTAGCATTTTTCGTGTTTTATTTAATTTCCGTTATTTGTCGCGATGCTTTGCTATTTTTGGACGTTTTGTATTTTATAGTTTTTTTTACATTGTAGTTTTTTTATTGTTTTTTTCTAACATGTTTGAGAAAACTACTATACAATCCTCGGCTAGAACAGGGATTGCAGGAATTTATCCCAAACTCGTCCAGCAATCCCTTACTTCACGGCCTCTGCAGTAATTTACTATTTTGCGGTTGATGGCGCAAATCCAAGAAACTCATTTCAGTAAAGGGTTAATACCTACATTTTATTTTATTGTTAAAACAACATCGATTGGAAATACGGTCCCTCCCCTAAGTTATCGGTTCGTTAACAGAAAAGCATTGGGAGCGCGATGCAGGATTTAATGTTATTTCTCCCCAGCGGAGGAATTAGCACATGGAAAACATCCGGGGCCAACCAGTATTACTTTCACGGAAATGGGAATCGCAGTAATAAGACAACAAAGTACCTATTTTCAGTTTGGTTATTGAGAATGTTAGTTAGAGTGGGACTTATTTACTTAGACACAAAATCAGGTCGACGTATCGTCGTCTTTCCCTAACGAGTGTTTACCTGTATTACGCAAGCAAATTCGAGTTTATTTTTTTAAATATGTATAGGTATCAAAAATCAAATAATTACTCTTTAAGACCCTTACCCTTTGGAAAACGAAAGATGAAAAGAAAGAAAATACATTTATTAACGTCTTCACACAACGTGTTATATATTTTTTTGTACTCGTATATACAATGCTAAAGACGACGCTAAAAGGGCCCCACTCAGCATAATGCCACGGCAAACAGTAACGCTGGTTTTCAGTGGAGTCCTGCCTTAAAACTATCGAATGACGACATGCACAGACACGAACAACATAAAAATAAAAGAAAAAATAAATCTACTGTCATACATAGATCTGCCGTACGGCTGTAAGTGTGATATTAGGGCTCATATTGCCTTAATTAGCTGTTTCAAACGTTTAAATTAAAAACACGTACCTACGTACCTGTACCTGTACGTGTTTTCACCTGAAAAGCAAGTAACAGAAATGCCACTGTTACACTTTAATACTTCAACACCATAAAAATATATTAATATAAGATGGTACTTTATTTTGTGATGTGATGACAGTGATGAACAACAGATAGGTACAGACTAATACCGAGAGATGTATAGTGTAGTGTATGGGGAGCCTATAATACAGATTGTGTAGTCTCCAATGTCAGTAACAATAAAAATAAAAATAAGTGGCTCCGGAAGCTGTGCAATCGACAAAAAAATATGCTCAAAAAATTTCACGAGAATCGATTGAGAAATGCGACCTGTAGAGGACAACAGTCGGATATCTGGACACCTGGACATACGTAAGCATTGTTTAAAGGAATCACCATCTGAAATTAATGCACTTTTCAATTTATTACTAGTTGGCCACGTTTCCTGATACATAATTTAACCACTTCAATCTTGTTCGAATTATTTTAGTAAACAATTCCTATCTCTCAGCTTGCAGTCCCGTATGATCTACTATCCATTACGTTCACGGTCAGACTATTTGACCCGCACTATTATTTCTTTCAAATCAGAGCAGTGACCAATAGAAATTACGGGTTGCATTAGATAGAGCGTCGGTCTTCATAAATGTTATGGGTTGTAATGTAACATGGGGTGACGTTGCTTGTGCTGTTGTTAGTGAGAGTTGTGTCATGACCGCATGCATTTGTTAACCTTTATGCTTAGGCAAATAAAAGGACGATGTTATGATTTAGTGTGATCTAGTTCAGTTTTGAACAATCCTAAACTGATTTATGTTTTATTAATGTTCTGGGCGAACAAAGTCAAGTTATTAAATTCGTCTGTTTGGCGATTTTCCGGACAAAAAAGCTGCGATTGGTTTGATATCCTATTAACTACTGCAATGTATATGAAAGACGACAAACGGCCGATTTTTAGGGTTCCTCGCCAAAATGGTAAAAAGGAAACCCTTATACCTATAAGTAGTCCCGCTCTGTCTGTTACATTTTGCTAAATATCTCAAGAAATACTTATGATATGGATTTGAAATTTGGAGTAGTTATAAAGATGGCTAACCAAAACATGTTTTATTTGAACATATACATAAATTTATTTTTTATTTTTTTGTGTATATTTGCCAAAGCCAGAAGGGGGCAAAAGTTCCAAGTCTCGTGAGTTGAGTATGAAAGAGCTCGAATTGCACGTTCTGAGACAGACTTTTTTTACGGTGAATAAATTTCGATTTATGAAGAATAGGTAACGTAAAAAATGTAACGCCCCCACTCCTCACCTCCGAAGTTTATCAAGAAAAAACATTAAATTATTACATAACGTTAATTTAATATCAATATAAATATTACGCGAAAAATATTATGATACTATTATCTATCTATAGACTTTTTATTATTAAAAACCTTTCTAAACTAAGATTGTATAATGCTTCGATAGAGGCGATAGGTGGCGCTGCTGTACCGCTGGGTCGGGCACCATAGTTGTGCGGAACGCTCAGTGCGCGAGTCGGACTCGCACTTGACCGGTTTTTAAGCAGCTAGAATTGACTGTAACGATCTGATCATTGATCAATATATTTTCTTTAGTTATTTTCCATTGAAAACAAATGAGCAAGTTACCTATTTCCATAGAATAATTCTGACAGTAGTAAATTTTTGTGAATCATAATTTGTCGTACACAACTCATAACTAGCGACCAACCAGCGAAATTTCTACAACATCAAATGGCCTATGGCATGCGCAAGCGTCTTATTGTAGTGAGTGACATAAATATTGTCGTTACGGCAGCCGGCTCGCGTGCGCGGCTCACTCGACCAATTACGGCCTATTAGGCTGCTTCTTCGTAAACCGTCGCGCTATTCTTTTTTTCTGTTTTCAGATTATTGTTTAAATATTGCATAAAATGGGGCAGTCAGGAGAATAGCCGCACCTGATGATTTAAACCTTGGAATATATTGTTTTCTTGTTATCTACAATACAACTAGACAGCAAATATTTAAAAAACAACACACCATATGTATGCAGATACATGACTTATGATATAGATAATCGTAGTAGTCATATGGTATAGATAGTCGAAGTATGTAATTATTCAAAATGATAATAAAGTCACAACCACATGGTTCTGTCGCTTTCTACTTGGGTATGTAGTTTTTAGTATCTACTGTAGTTAATTCTACCTACCTACAACTTTGTCAACAATTTATATTGCTCATCGAGTCACTTTTTGTGGAGAAAACCTGCGAGTCAGTGCGAAGTACCCATATAATATTTCTACCCATTAAAAACTCCACGGCGCAGCACCAATAGCACAACTGCATACATACCGCCCTTTAAGATGGGAGTACGCTCTTTTTTGAAGGTTTGAAGGTCGTATCGACCCGGAAATACCGCAGGCGACAGTTCATTCCACAGTTTTAGTTGCTTAATTGTTGAAGCATACGATCAAATTTTATCGCTAATCCACAAGCTAACTCTGCTAAGGCTTTAAATTATTCATAACTTACGCAACTAAGATAAAGCGATGGTGTCGAGTCAGGTTACCGCTAATCTCGGCTTAAGTCTGAGTATAATCGAGCGTTCTCACTAGGACACCTAGTGGCTTATAATTATGCAATGTCGTTTAATTTTGGTACATAAAGCTGTTAATTAAGGCCACACATTGTACGTTGCAGACCGTGACGTGATGGTTATTCTCGCTTTATGTAGATTGGCGTTGATTAAATGCAATGTCAAACAATAGTTAGTTGTCAAGTATTCTAGTTATGATGTGATGGTATAATAAAGGTGCTTTGTTTGAAGCCACGAAAAGGTCCGTTAATCATTCAATAAAATACTTATTGTTGTTATTGTGTTGTTGTCGCGATATTAATTGTTATTTCGATGTATTTTTAGGATATTTGGTAAAATTATTTCAAATATTGTGGTGTGCAATTTGAATCTTCATGTGTGGTCCTTGTAAGTCACATTTTAATAAACCGATGTTATAAACTAGTTATCTGATATTATTCTGGGCGTTTACAATGGACTTTTTTACCGCAACCGTTAAAATATACCCTAAAACTATTAGCATTGCAATTTGCATGCCGTTATCATGCAAAGTGCTTTTTATGACATCCCGATAGCTATTCTTATATTGGCTACTCGGTTTAATTAAAAATGAAACGAGTTGTGTACGTAGTTTTGCATGCCATCCGTAGAAACCGGAATTCCGAGTGGATTGAGATCAAATGATTGTAAGGAAATGTGAATAAAAATAAACGCCTCTATTACATTTAAATGTATGCCAATAATCCAGAAAGACTTTCATTTTAACTGCATTACATATATTTAATTCACTTGAATACTTCTACAAATACTCTTGCGCTACTTTCACTACTGTTGTCTTAATTAGGTTTATTATGTCTTCGCGCTTATTTGGTTAAAGATATATATATATATATTTTGTATTCTGTTGACTGTTGTACTTCCAAAAAAGTAAAAGCTTCCAAGTGCAATGAGCTATTGATTTAGGTGAGTGGTAGATAAAACACATGAATAATAACAGATTCGAATTGTTTACTAGTTGGCATGGCAGCCAATGAACAAAAAACATGCAGATTGTGAATTTGTGAAGTACCGTAAAACGGGGTGAGTAGGTTTCGCGGGGAGAGGTGGGTTATGAATGGGGAGAGAAGGTTTGAGAGGGGGGTGAGAAGGGATTTTAAGGCTACTGCTACAAAAATAATGTATTCCAATTTAAAATGGAGCTTTAGTAATACGCATAATAAAAAAAACGATCCAACAATCTTCCAAAATCACCTTTGTATGAAAAACCCCTCTCACCCCAAATACGAGGCACTACGGGGTGAAGTGGGTTTTCCTCTTTATCGTCAAAGTTATGAAATGGAACTACCCAAAATAAAATCAAAACTAAAATACAAACGTCCGGAACACTTATTATATGCACCATTCAGTTTTCATATGTAAAAATAAAATTTTATCGAGGTTTGAATTTCAGTTTTGACCCTACTTACCCCATTTTACGGTACCTAGTAGTTGTAAAAAATACAATGAATTCTTTTGACAGTTGTCATAACAGATCTCAAAGAATTTTATTCGGTATCTGTACAACAATAATAAAAAATGCAAATGCTTGTATTCGTATAGTAGCTATTACGGTTCTTGAGATCTAGCTCGGCGAGTGGTAGCCATGACATAACAAGGGCTAAAATATCACTTTTTTTTGTATGGGAGCCCCCTTAATTATTATTATTATTTTGTTTTTAGTATTTGTTGTTATAGCGGCAACAGAAATACACAATCTGTGAAAATTTCAACTGTCTAGCTATTACGGTTCTTGAGATACAACCTGGTGACAGACGGACGGACGGACGGACAGCGAAGTCTTACTAATAGGGTCCTGTTTTTACCCTTTGGGTACGGAACCCTAAAAATAGTTACCTACAGGTAAATTACTTTCGAGACGTTATTGCAGTATTTTTATATTTACAGGGACACACGTACACGATGACGTATACAGACACACATCAACGTGTGTGTCAGGCTGGCTACAGAGGTCGCAACTACAAATGCAAAAACGTCTCGAAAGTAATTTACCTGTACATTAGTTAAGTGGTCTAGTGCTCTTGTCTAGCTAACATGATCGCGTTAATATTGGATATATAGCACTTGTCTTTCTCGCCCTTACACGGTTGTTTGCTTGCTTGCTTGCGCACTTACATGTACATACATATACGTTAGCTAGGCTGGTAGCGAGTTAGGTTCCCAGAGCTCGCTATGTACGGTACTGAGTGAGGAACCCTGTATTAGTCTTATGATGTTAACAGCGAATCTTTAAATTAACCAAAGGTCGGCACCGGGCTCTCACCTCCGGACTATTATTAGCAATCGTTCATAAGCCATGCCACCATCTTTTTCCATCGTATGTAAAAACATATTATATACGTAAAGTGTGAGTTTACACTCTTCCAAAATAGCGTTACACTTTCAACCCGCTACCACTAACGTGAATCTTAAATAGCTACCAGTGACGTGAACCAGTTAATTATCTTACCCACTAATTGGGGCGTGAACCCGAGCTTTCAAAGGCATTAAGGCCATTGATTACCAAAATAACGAGCCGAGGAAGTTAATACCATGTAATAAGGAGGTGCGGAAATTTGCGGGTTTTGCGGATTTTATGATGGAACATCTGAAGATAACTTCGGCTATGCATTAAATTCCCTGGTTTCACGTTTACATGATCATTTTCATGTGCACTTATAGGGAAAATATTTAATGTAGTTCTTGCAACTGATTACTTTATTTATTTTAATCTTAAACTATTACTTATAAAAACAAAAACTGATGAAAACAAAAATCATTTTAAAAGTAATTTTCATGAGTACATACATCGGGAATATCATGTTTGGTTAAGGGGATCAACGATGTGCTATCATCGATTTATTGACGAGTTTTAAGTTGATATTCCTCCATCAGAACTATACCTAAATACAGGGTGTAATATACAGGGTGGGCCCTGTAACAGGAGCAAAAAATTAAACGGTGAACTATTTAGCGGACCGTGGTATATATGTATATTAAACAGAGTAAATGTTTGTATAACTGTTCCTTATTGACGCATCTGACAACGTAAGAGAGATATTTATTTTTAACTTATTTACACAAACGTTACGTCCAAATTAAAATAAATATGAGATACTAGTTCGGCAAACTTCGTTGTTATTATTTATTTATTTATACAAAAACATCTTTTACAAAGTTTCCTTAAAGTAGAACTCTACTCCCTAAATAGGTATTATACCTGAAACTATAGGATAAGCAGTGCTCCTCCCCTATAACATAGATGATGTCTATGAGCAAAGATTATACATTTAAGAACCTAACTATGATTTATATAATAATTAATAATTAGGTAGTTATATAAGAATTTGGTGTTATACCAGTTACTATGTTTATAAGATGTGTGCGTGCCCGCGCGCGCGCGCGCGTGTGTGTGTGTGTGTGTGTGTGTGTGTGTGTGTGTGTGTGTGTGTGTTAGCTAGTGATTTTATATTAATTTGTTATGGATTATATGTTGTGGGTATACATTTGTTTTATGTTTAACTTAATTACGTTATTACTGTCAAAAGAGCTTCAGTTTCATCATAGTTTTTGTTTAACAACCGTCGTTGTTATTAATACGATAAACCATGAAAACATGAGAAAACGGAGAGTTACAGATCGAAGCTCATTGGGAGCTAAAAGCCCCTTAACTGACTGTATTTAAAATATTAGTTTCAAAGTGACCTCGTAGAGTGTAAACAAAATTAATGTAAACATCATCATATCTTCCTAGCGTTATTCCCGGCTGTACGAGTATTCTAAAGAGCCCGGGGTCATGTAATACCAACAAGGTTTATTTCAATTTCAATTTATTCACCATAAAGTACTTAATATCTAGACACGCGGCAGCGTATCCAGCCAAGTTCACCCCAGGAACTGGCGGACAGCAGCCGTGTGTTATTTTACACGAACCTTTTGGAGCCACTTTTGACCCCCCAATAACTGGATGGTTCCAAAAGTGGATGACCTGGTGAAGGTCGCGGGTGTCCGCTGGATGCGGGTGGCGCAGGACCGGTCATTGTGGAAGTCTTTGGGGGAGGCCTATGTCCAGCAGTGGACGTCTTTCGGCTGACATGATGATGATGATTGATATCCCACTAAAACATAAATGTGAAAATGGGAGCCAAGATCAATATTATGAATATGCGATGCTTATTGCCTGTCGTCTTCACCGACAAAAGAATTGAGATCTAAATGTGTGCCAAGTTCCGTAGATTCTCTAAAATGGTGCCAAGTCCGGCACTACATTGTTTACAATAAAACTAATTTACTGCGGCTTAATGCATTTTGAGTCTTAACTTGGCAGTTTTCTATGCAGTATGTTATAATACATATTTAAATGATTGGCAGTAAGGCTTAAATAGCGTCACTTTAACGTCTTTGGTACAATGCACTAACCTACGTGCCAGCGAACGGCCAAGGCTCTCCGCTCCCTCTCCATATCCAGATCATCTGTGAGATCCTCCGTGACCCAGTGACCCAAGTATTTAAACTTTTTCATCTGTACAAGCGGCTTGCCGTTGAGCGTAACTGGTGGAACCTTATTATTGATTTTATTCCCGGCTTTAAACACTAAAAGCTCACTTTTGTTCGAGTTATACTTGAGTCAGTTCAGCAACTTCTGGAGGGCATGGGCCGATGGGCACAGCAGAACCATGTCATCGGTAAAGCTAATATCGTTAACAAACTTGCCGCCAATCGAACACCCGACCCCTGCCCTGCTGAGCTCGTCGATCAGCC
This sequence comes from Notocelia uddmanniana, assembly GCA_905163555.1. Lineage (NCBI taxonomy): Eukaryota > Metazoa > Arthropoda > Insecta > Lepidoptera > Tortricidae > Notocelia > Notocelia uddmanniana. The sequence goes on from LR991068.1 coordinate 12,475,502, forward strand.
CGTTCATGTACAAGTTGAAGAGCAAAGGTGAAGACAACCCTCCCTGCCTTACCCCGCACTCCAGCCTGCACATGTCAGAAAGCTGCCCTGGCCATCTCACATAATTTGTCTGGTGGCCGTACCAATACCTAAAGATAGACACTAGATCTGACGGTAAATTAGTCCCGTGCCTAACCTTATGCCACAGTATTTCGTACTTTTCGTAGGACACCAGATCAAAGGCTTTCGAGAGGTCTAGAAAGCACGCGTACACGGGCGTGTCTGCCTTAGCATAGTACTGGACAATGTGCTTAAGACAAAGTATAGCTGACTCAGTAGAGATCCCCGGCCTAAAACCAAATTGGGCATCGTGTAGCTCGGTGTGCTTCTATAGATGTTTGTTAAGCAAACTATCCAGCACCTTTGCTATTACAGTGGCCAGAGAGATCGGCCTGTAGTTTCCCCTGTCGGAGACATCCCCTGTCCTGTTTTTAACTATGGGTACAACTAAAGTTTTCATTAAATCCTGTGGTAGATACGAATGTCGAATACAAAGGGTAAATAGCAATGCCAGCACTCGCGGCAGGTGCACACCCGCGTACTTGAGGTGCTCTACACCAAGACCATCGTGTCCGGGCGATTTTCCTCCTGTCATGTGCCTGATAATAGTGCTTATTTCTTTAGTAGTTACCAGAGTCGAAACCCATGTCAAACTAACCACCCATGTCACCATGACCTGCATCCCCCCCAGAGGTGTCCTGAAGTTGAAACAATGCAAAACGTTTGTATAATATGACAAAAACACAATTTGTGGTTGTCGTATCGTATAAAATTGAGTCCCATCAACCTACATAAGTGTAGTGACCTTATTAACCAATTGAATAAATTTGGTAAACGCCGTATTTATTATCCTGAAGATTATAAGGTCTTTGTCCTCCACTGTTTTTGCTTTATTAACTAAAATGTAATTTTGCTACAGGCAATTTGAGATGTAATAATAATATAATAAATCTTTTACTTCAGAAATAATCTGCTTCATCTACGAATAATGTTAAAATACCTGCTGATGTAAAACATTCTTCAAGCAAATAAAGGCACTTTTTTCATTTTACTGGTGTAATGAATATCAAACTTGTTTTTTTCTCTTTAACATGATCGTCTATTGCAATCCTATTTCAGGAACAACAACGGCAGGACCGTAATGTAGGTACCTTTTTGTACTTATAGCCAACATACCTTGGCCTGTTCTAAAACTACTTGCTTGGTTGCACTATTTTAGTTTCAGCTTTCTTTGCATAGTATATCCATGTAAGAGAATATGGCTTGTATAATATTGTTGGTGTTATTACTACCTATGCACACCAAAAAAATAAAATACATTCTTGCACTAATAAAACTTATGAATACAACATATAAGTATATTCCATTTGTTTCAATACTGCATTACTTATAAATAACTAAATCCCGCGCAGTTGAACTTGCGGTTGTTTTCGCCGTTTGAAGTTTGTGTGTACCTACGGACGGCACATCGTATTTTGACAAAAAAATAAACTTTATAAAATTTTACTTTTACTACTAAACTTTTTACCCTCAATCGAATGCCGAGAAGATCCAGAAAAAAACAACATTTAGCATAAACATCTAATCTTGCCTATGTGATAAAAGTATCTGCAGATATAATAAAAGGTTCGATGCTCTCGATAATTTTTCAATATCTTTAATCGTTGTTTCATTGAGTATACGATCAGATTGATCGATGCAAACGATTGAACAACGCTTAGCGTCAAACGATTCGATGATTCGTCATTTACTTTACCTACAAAATGATCATTTGACACGAATAGCGCACATAATTTGGAATGCCGGATAATATGAAAAGAAATATGTGTGTAGAGAAATAGAATGCACATAAGCTGTTTTGGCTTAGCAATGATTGTTAACGAGCTCAACTGGCTAGTGACCGCTTCAAATACTCGTTGAAATGCGTCTAGTATTGGGTTACGCATTTTAATAATTCGTTTGTTTACTGAGAAGTCCTTATATACCTAAGTAGCACAATATCAGAACTTAATAATAGCAACCAGCAATAACAGTACAAAACAGACAACAACAGTTCAAAAGACGAAGTTCAAAAGAAAGAGAAAGTAGTATGTACAATACCAGTACTATCTAACATTTTTGGCGACGATTAGATGAAATTAGAAATTGTGTGTTAACATCATAGGTTATAAATAACTAAATGTTATACTAGTCTCTTAACTATTAGGTCAATGCATTTTGGCACGGGGCTGCCATGAAACATTTTCAGGCCTGAGTGATTAAATAGTCTTACTATGTGTCACATATCTGTACTAATATTATAAAGCTGAAGAGTGTGTTTGTTTGTTTGCACGCGCTAATCTCAGGGACTACTAGTTCGAATTGAAAAAATATTTTTGTGTTCGATAGTCCATTTATCGAGGAAGGCTTTAGGCTATATAACATCACGCTGCGACCAATAGGAGCGAAGACGCGGACGAAGTCGCGAGCAACAGCTAGTTGTAGGATAAAATGCAAGTTCCCAATATTACAGTGCGTTCACTTTGAATTTGAGTTTACCGGATATTTGTTACCATCACAGCTATGTCACAAAATCGACCATATTATAGAGTCGAGAATTCTGCGTCTGGCTCTGTAATAGTTTTTATTTCTGTGCCGGAAGACGGATTTCCCGAACCGCAGCTATCCTATCCTCGTGTGACATCATTTACTCTACAGTATATCTACGGTGACTATGTATATGTATACCTGTACTTAGGGTTACTGTAGAGTTTTGTACTAATGGCATACTTATAGCCCTATCTAATACATCTCTAGCACAATGAGTATATAGACTACACATGGCATTGTTGTGAAGATCGGCCTCATTGTTATAGTTACTAAGAAACGTTCTACCTCTGAGCTGATAATTCTTTGAATACGTATCCTTTTCTATACACATACCTACCTTTGAACGTTTGATGTAGAACTTAATATGATAAGAATTCCGTCTAATAGACATATTTATAGATCTAAAAAGAACCGGGAACCTCTTATAATAATATTTAGCCAGAACTACTAAAGATTTTAGGAAAATCTAGTTCAAAGAAAAGTCGTCGAACTTCTCCAAATTGAACACATGTGCCAGCCATTTGTGATTTAGGTTAGGTATTTGACGTAGTGCTATGCTTAGTTTTATAATACAGTTATAAATACCGACATTTATTTAACATATTGATTAATTTATACCATAAAGAGTAACATTACATTACCTACAATACTAATTTTACCTTTTGTGTAAGTAAGTTAGATCTACTAGGTTATATTAGGATAACTCGTTCTATCGATATTTTGGAAGTAAAAGCAACTAACCATTACTATTTATCGGTGTAGTTTGTAATGAATATCTGTATAATTGTTTAACCTTGTCACAAGAAACTGCAACTCCCACATACAAATATAATATCAAGACATAATCAAATAAAATTCAATCATATTCTTTAGTCTTTTCAAGTACTATAGTCAAAGAAAAAATAATCACACAACACTTCAATCCACCCTAAAGTTACGAAAATAAAGCCTTTATATCGACTGTCAATTTACAATAAGTTTCCATTCGTCTGCCATTCAGATAACTGTCAATTTGTTAAAGAAATTGACATTCGAGTTGCCTCCATTGAAAATTTCTGGGATCACAGATTTGTTGTGTATTTGGTCTATTAATAGTCATTTGTGGACATTTTACATAATAAATCATCGATTTCATATTTTATTATAAATTCACATCCACAAAATGTTTAATGTTACATTTATTTAATGTTAAAAATTATTTATGAAAACGTTTGACATTAGGTACACAGATCTTGTTTACGAGTTTGTGTTCTAGAGTCTTGTTTGTGATATTAATCTTCATTTGGAGTGTATTAAAAAAATATTAAACTAACAACGTCCAAGGAAGTTGTTTTTAAATTAATTAGTAAACTGAGTTTTTTGACTGATCGTGTATGCACCATTAAATAGATACGTTTTTACTTATAATCATTTTGTATTTGTATTTGATTTAAGTTGACAGGCAACCAAATAGTACCTAAGTTCTTTTGAATTCTTAACGGCATATTCATGTTTTATATAACAAGCATCAATGTCACTGTGAAGTCAATTACTAAGGATTCTTAATCAAAGGGAACCGCCAACAGCAATTTCATACAGCTAAATCAGCTTAATTGTTACGCATTCTTCAAAACATTAATGATGCTGTTGTAAGCTTCACGAAACTTTATTATTAAATCAAAACACTAACGTTCAGTTTACTTCAAAAGTAAATACTAACAACAAAATATTAAAAGTAAAACTCACCTTTTGATGAAGCAATAACAATAATTGCAACAAAAACATCAAATCCCTTTTTCATTATCATTTTCTGGTATGAAAACAAACGAAGTCAACCAAAGCACAATTTAAAACCAAAGGATGACTGGCCGTCAATGAAAAAAATAAAAACTGTGACACATTCTACTTTCGCGCCTTTTTCATTCAAATGCGTTCGAATTTCGAAAGGAGCGTTCCGAAACGTAACGACAAAGTTATGTAGGTGGTGATCTCCTGATGCGAGGCATAGCGCGACTGACGTTTGTTGCTTGCTTGCACGACATGATCCTAAATACGACGTATATTTTGTAGCGTAAACATCAGACTTATTTTTAGTATTGGCCAAATTAAACGGCACTCTTGATCGTAATGTCGCTGTTGGCCATGAATGATGCCGTATTTACCCGAAAATCGCTAAAATATACTTTTTATAACCTATTCATTTTCTATTTTCAGTTAAAAATTATATTTTTCTCGTTTATAGGTATAAGGCATTGTTCTCTTTCCTGCCAGTCAACCCTTTACTGTTTTATTTTTAAACGTTACGAGGGGTTATGAGCGGCAACGTATTTATATCATTTCCTTCTAAAAATGCTACTAATGGCACTAAGAACGGATAACCCAGAGATAAAAGAGGGGCAGCACAAAAGATGCAACGTTGCTTAATTGTTTGTTTGAGCAAAATTATGATTATACCTATCTTGTTTTATTTTGATGACTGCGTTACTTAAGTTGCGTTAACATCTCGAAAGTTTTTGTACATACAGTAGGTATTTGATAATATTTTACCAAAAATGCAAAATAATTGTAGTTGGTAATTACGTAGACTTTAAAAAGTTACGTGGCATCTACACTTCTATTATTACCACCACCACCACCACCACCATATCAGCCAAAGAACGTCCGCTGCTGGACATAGGCCTCCCCCATATTCACGGGGGGTATATGCCATAATCGCCACGCTTGGCATGCGGGTTGGCGATCGCAGTATTACCGCTAGTCTATAATTAGAAAAAAAATAAAGAGCTTTATGGAAATTATACTTATTCTATACTGTTTTAATAAAATATTAAAAGTTCTTCTGACGCACTTCACTCTAAAAACCCTCCTGGTGAATTATGACCTATAAACAGTGTACTCGAGATAAGCCTAAACGATTCTACCGGCGCATTCATGAGGTAGTTACAGGGTAAAAAACAATGCTTTTTTATACAAACCTAGGCCTTTTTTTTGCTTGTCCATTAAAATACGCCTTTTGATGAGCTGGCAACGTTTGATATGTTCTTAAGTTACCTATTTTTAATAGAAAAGACAAGAAATAAAATACATAAGTACATAAAATTGAGCCGAATCCTGCTTAATTTTATATGAATTTTATTTCCTAAATATAATGAGAAATATGTAACATTAAACAAGTAAAGAGGAACATATACCTATGTTACATATACACTTTGGTTATTGTTATCCCAAGGTTTTTTTTAAAACTTCCCAAATTTTTGTGTTTTGAAGATGAATACAGAATTGATGATATAATATATGCATTATACCCCGACACTAAAATAGGTCCTAATTACCTCAGTCCTTCATTAAAATGTTAAATTTTTCAGCTGTTCCAAAGGTCAAAAAAAGGAAAGCGTTTCGAAAATTAGACAGACGCCCGCCAGAAATGAATTCTTCATCAAATTGCTGACATTGTTAGGGAGGAATAATTTATGTTGCTATGAAGAATAACGAGATCTCCGGCTCTGAGGGCCCGTTAAGCACCTTGTAATATTCCGGCCTATAAATTGAGGTAAAATAATTTGTCGGTTGTTTTTTCTTTGGAATAAATATAAAAAATAATTGCTCATTCAAAAATACGACTAATCTCTTCATTTACCGCTAGACTGGCAGTTAAGCTAATATGTAGTGTTTTATGTTTCAGGAACAATAACACAAACTTTCGATACTTAATATAAACTCATTCGTTGACAGCCACTTTGGCCTCGTTGGTGCCTTGCCTAGTAAGATGGCGTAATCAAAGAGTACATTATATATACGGCGTAATGATCCGTTGTGACCAAAACACTTGTTTTATCCCGATTATGTAATAGGTATACTAACTAATTTTGAATAACGATCTTATTATTATTTTCGCAAGTTTCCGCGGGCAACATATCGAGCTAAGATATTTTTTTCTTTTTTAAGTGGGGATAGGTTTGCTGTTGTCCAGCATCTAGCCATTTTGGCGACGGACGAGCCTTAACTGTTTAGGTTTGTGTAGACAAGCGCATTCTGACGAACGCACTATCACAAAATAAGTTCTACTTTGGCTAAGTGCGAAGTTTCTCGCTTTCTCTATTCCCGTGTTCAAGAGAAACATACGAGTATATTCAAAATGTAAGTTCAAAAATAAAAACGTATATTATTGGAATCATATTTGTAAACTTTCGCGTGGAAAAGATTGTGCGAGAAAAATACGAACACGATTAAAAATAGAATACGCTTCCGAGAATAGCTCTCCGTTCCAAAATAAATAAACATAAATTTTGCAATAAGCAAGAATAATTGTTCAGCGTTTTACAATGTTAAGTCTATAATCCAATTCATGAAGTGGTATATACAAAACACATGCCTTATTAATAGTGAAATAACAACTGCATAACCTAATTCATTTTGATAGTCATAATACGAGTAATATGTTATCGATCCCAAAGTCAAACTAGGATACGGGAATCTCCCACGTTTACACTCTAAATACAAGAGCATGGGAAGACACTCTTGACCCACTTGCCTATAACAACAGACCAAACGAAAGGGAAAAGCTGATTATTCCTAAGCGTTACAGACCTTTTTCGAAGGAAAACAGTCCCCCTTTCAGCACGGAATGCAACCACCTTACCCTAATTGAAGGTAAACGCTCCGAGCGTTGGCCAAACATTCTGTCAAACCCTTTTGAGGCTCGCAGTGCCACATATAGGCGTATCTGTTTGGATACAGATTAAAAGATGCATTTGGCACTTATACAGGCTGTGACCTGTAATAGGAGCAAAACAATTAAAGGACGTTTCCATAGAGCACCTGCAGTAACCAGATGTATAAAAAAATTCACCTCAGCGGCACGAACATGCCGGTTTTGCTGCTTGAAACCAGTGAATAAAATGCAATTTAGCTGCAAGCGTGAAAAGAAACTTTTTTTTTAATATCGTAGGTTAGTCGTAGGTCATCTTTTTATACTGCGGGGTGTAATACAAACTTGGAACATTTAGACTTCATTCTCTCTGTCAATATTCCTTTGCGTTATATGTTCTCGCCGCTGAGGTGAAAAGTTGTATGTATCACACAAGAGCAAAGATATTTGCATCTCGTGTTTTTGAGTCCCTCGCTACGGTCAAGATTCTAATTTTGAATCACTCGCTACGCCCAATACTCGCAGCAAAAATCTACTTTGCTCTCTTGTTGAACAAATAATTGTTTTCAATTCGGAGAAATTTTGATCTAAAGTTTTGATCTCCGAGTAATGGATATTGGCACTACGAGATTATAACGTGGCAGTCCAAGCTGATTTTTCAATAAAAACAACTCGTAAATTATTGCTTGAGAGCTCAATAGTGTACCGTTTAATTTTTTGGTAAAAAGTGTCCCCTAATATTTATATATTGATAAATAATATTGCATTTATTTCAAATACGGTGAAAAATCCGGGACTCACGGAAAAAGCCTTATTTTAATTTTTTTAATAATATCTGTTTTTTAATAATTTAAGTTTTGTAATACCTGAGATTTTAGTGATTGTTATGCGACACAACTTATCTCTGTAATACTCAGCAGTGAAGATAAATTAAATATGACAGCAATCGGTGTTTTCTTCCTACTTTTTAAGCACTATTAAATGAACAACACTTGTATACTCATTTGTATATATTTATGTATGTACCTAATGTAAACACTTTATTGTACACAATAACATGTTAAAACAATATGTACATGTCAAATAAGATAAAAATAGAAAGGCGAACTTATCTCTATGAGGGATTTGTTTGCTTTTAATTGGGTTTGGAAGAATATGTACGAGTAGCTTTGAAGGTATCGATAAGATTTGCAATACAGGGGTTCAGCCAAATCAATCTACATACGAAGTCATCTAATTTCCAGGAAAACACATCTCCGGGAAAACACGAAAAATGCAGAACAAACATGTCCCTTGCAGGTGCTTTTAATATTACGAGTATCAGGTTAAGGTACGGGTAGATGGTTTAATACTTAAAAACAGGCCAAGTGCGTGTCGGCCACGCGAAACGTAGGGTCTCGCAGGTGCCCACAAGTTAAATTGTGAGGATTTAAAAGCTTACAAACTTAAAAACTCTTTAACTAGTTATGTCTACTTACTAGCTGTGATAGTTTTCCTTTTAAATTCATTATACTACCATGATTTGGCTGGTGGACGCTTGACTCTAATTCATAAAATATCACGTAAATTGATTCAATGGGTTGGGTACACAATGGGTGTTACAAGAACAAAATGCATCTCTACTTGACATGTGGGGAGGTACCATAAAAAACATTTTTCAATTTTTTTTCAACCGTTTTGTCGGTGTGATTCATATGTATAGGTACTCATGCCAAATTACAACTTTCTAGTAGTAACGATTACTGAGCTAAGCCGCGGACAGACGGACGTACGGACGGATGGACGGAAATGGCGAAACTATAAGGGTTCCTTGTTAACTACGGAACCCAAAAGAGGTACCACCTATCTATACGAACAAGCAACATTCAATGTATATCTTTACCTGCTTAATTAATTTGCTTTTTACTAATTCCAAAAAGATTAGGAACATCACAGGTATTAGTGAGTAATTGTCTGTCCCCTAATTGTCCGCTCTGATCCGTCTTAATCCTGAGATTTCACCATTACGTGCCGTTGTCTCGGACAATGCGGTTGAAAAAGAAACATTGACAATAATGACGTAAAAGGAAAACTAACCGTTGATTAACTACTAAATCACCGGTAATTGGATAAGTTTGATTCTCTATTATTATTGTGTCTGAATGAAATAGAGGCGTTCCTTGGAAGATTTTCCAAGTATTTTGTTTTCAAAGATTTTCTTTAAATGATAATAATAATAATAAGTATACTTTATTTCGCACTACAAAGTGACAGCAGTATAAACAAAAAACGTAAGACTAGTACAATGCAACAACAACCGGTCTTATCGTTTATGAATAAATGATTATGAAGCGGTCGTGTTAGTTTATAAAGAGTGGAAAGCAAAACAATACTAGAATTTATTGTGTAACGTATCTTGAACGGGAGACAATGAACCTACCGGTAGAGAGTGATATATAAAAAATTGAAAAAGGAGAATGGGAAAATTGGTAAATCATTTGAAAGCTCTTAACGGTAGCTTCAATTTCTTGTGTGGCGCCGAAGACCGGTCGCGTGCAGGGAAGATGCTATTCCTCATTTTATAACTGCACTGTGGTGCTAACTGGAATTAAATATTCTTATAATAATTAGCCCCTTGTGCATAGACAGTGGCGCCAATATTTCATTTCGAGCAGGATTCGAAGCTTCGACATCTGGCATACGCTTAGTAATATATTATGTGAGAAAATATACAAATACGAGTAATATGAATTCCTGCTACTCATTACAAGGGAAGATCCAATTAAAGAGATCACCCCGCGGCGTAAATACGCAATGTTTTCGAGCGTGCGTACGTAAGATCAGAAATGTCCTTTTCCATTGTAAATATTGGCACTTATATAAATAATATTTGCATTTATACGGTGCAATACGGTGAAAAATCCAGGACTGAAGACTCCGGAAAAGGCCTGCTTTTAATACATATTTTTTTAATTATACCTATTTTGTTAATAATTAAGTTTTTGTACTTAATACCTGAGATTTTAATGGTTGTTGGTATGCGACACCAACTTATCTTATAATAGAAAAAACCCTGACATAATTATTTTCATTTATTTATTCGTAATATCGATAATTACGAATAACTAAATATGAAATATAATAAACTTTGATTATAATATAATCAGCAGTAAAAATAAATTACAAATGACAGCAACCGGTGTTTTCTTCTTGCTTTTAAGCACTAAATATTAAACGAACAACACTTGTGTATTCATTTGTTTGTATTTATGTATGTAGTTTAAGTACTTTATTGTACACAATAACAGGTTAAAACAATATACATGTCCTTCTTTATTGCGCGCGGCCGTATTAAAAAGTCCGTAGGTATAGCCGTTATGATAGGTGTTACCCATTCTTCTTGCTATTATTACATAATGCTATGTTTCATTAAATTACAAATAACGCATGACATATGAAAATACCAGCAACGAATGCTTTTCGTAAAATTAAATCAAAATCATTAATTTTAGACTATACTGATCCATATTGTTAGAGAAATCTTATATACTTACGTACTGCGTTAGTGGTCATTGAATAATGGGGTAGCTCAAAGAAGTCCTGCAATGGTTACAAGAATAGGTTAAAAGATTCTCTATTCGGAAGTTTCCAAACTGTTCATTGTACGTTTACGTTTGAAGAGATAAAAGAAAATTTGTTTACCCTACAGATAAGATTGTACCATTAACAGCATCTGTTCTTTGAATATTCTTGTGTCTATTTATGCTATCTGTGCTCTAGACTTTTGTATTAGATAGTAACATTTCATTTCAGAAGAAAAACATACGCGTACGTTTTTCTCATTTACCTTTGTATGAAAACTGTTATTTTGATTTTACTGTAATAAATAGGTGTATTTATTGGTGATAATAATAGACTTAACTACCGTTCGGAGCCAAATATTGGGTAATTTGTAATTTATTTATTTATTACACGGGACACCAACAGGGTACAAACGCCAACACAGTTAATGAACAACTGACCATTCGTGACCCTTATTACAATGCACATAAAGCGCACGAATGGTCAGTTAACTGTGTAAAGTTGGCGATGGTACATAAGGTAAGGTTACGTTAGTCTTTGGCATAAAAGTATGTGGGGGATTATGCACCACAATTACAGGTGAACACGTCATGTTACAAAATTGAATCACTTACTATGATAAATTACTCGTAATTTTGAATTTATACATTTATTTTATTTTATATACTACGTCTGTGGCAAACAAGCGCACGGCCCGCCTGATGGTAAACGATCACCGCAGCCAAATCATCATATGGCTGTCAATGTCGAATACAAGGTGAAGTTCTATTATGATTTTTTAAGTATTGCATTGGGATAAATTAAGTTCAAGATTTTACAAAAAACAAAATGGGAACCTTAAAATTACACAACATTAGAATGAAATTCGTTAGTCGTGTTTTATAAATGGAGTCATTCTACTCAAATGTTGATGACAATGGACATGAGGAACCAATGGATCTCCTTCTTTTTGCACTTGAAAACACATTGTCTCGCCATCTTACTGGAAGTCGGCAACCTTATATTTTTTACTGTCTTAAAATCGAAATAAAAGCTTCATTTATGATCCATGGTTGGGTTAAGGCGAAGGGTAGTATTCTGCATACAAAGGCTGTGCAAGTTTTATTCGTTAGTTTTGGCACTACAGCATTTAACTTAATTTTTTGCTTGTAAATATTGGATATACGCAGAACTTGATGTTGAAATTTTGCTTTATATAAAAATTATAAAACTTAAAAAATACTAAAAATAATTAAAATTAAAAAAGAAAAACACCAAGTCATAAATAACAGAAAAATAAGCATATTGACCAAAATAATAATTGTAGCGCAAACACAATCGAAGAAAAACGTGCACATACTTTGCATGGAAAGAGCTTGCCTACCCCTTCGCCTTAAGAATAAGAACATGACACTTGACAGAAATTAATTAATTCAACCAAATGGGTAAGCTACGGTACTACACAATAGTTTAATAAGAATAACAGTGATAAACAAAATAACGCTCTGTTTTGAATTCGAATCGTATCAAACATAAATGAAAATTTATAATAAAAGACGACGCGTTTACCTATAAGAGAAAATGTACCACTAAAGCTTGAAACGCACAGAGCGCCTCCATCATCAAAATTGCAAGACCGCCTCCGCCCCGCACCGCGCCGCGCCTGCTCTGTGCGTTGCATTCACACCTATCAATAAGCTGCTTGGAGCGCGTGAAAGCAAGCGCGCGAGATAAATGTAATTTAGATATCATAACATATACAACCAGTCAAATAGACCTCCTGTAAGATTTCCTAATAATCAAAATTATATTATAAACGTGAAAGTTTGTGCGATGCTTGAATGGGTGATATACGTTCCTCTTAATCTTAAAAATAACTCAACTGATTTCTGTGAACCTTTCCTGTATATAGCTTAGATATCAGAATAACATAACAATTTTACTCTTTTAGGGTAAAATTATGGAAGAAAATTATTTTTAAGAAAACAAACCCTAATAGACTAAGTATAAAATTGTATTTAACGTTTTTCAAATTTCGCCCCCGTCAAGGGGTGAAAGCGGCGTAGAAAATTTGTTTGGGGAGCAAATATTTTTTAAACGCTTAACTTGAAACTTCGTTTATAGAACTAGCATCAAAGTGTAAAAAACTTTTAATATTCTCCTTCTATGGGGGGTATAAAGGGGGTTGAAAGTTTGTTTGAAGAGATTCAGTAGACAATTACAAGACTACAAATCTACAAATTTGTCTTACTCTACAGCTAACTGTACGTTCGACTTTATCTCAATATCAACTGTTACTTTCCCGTTAGAAGTTCCAGTAATGTAAAATTCACCGTGTACATAATTGAAGGCAATTTTTACTTAAAATTTGCCATTATTATTGCCACAAAAAATATTTCCACGGTTCATGAATCGTGAATGCAAATTGATTGGCGATTCGTTCTTAAATAGGTACCTACACAAAGTACAATATATATACCGGGTACCTATTCATTATGATATGATTAAATATTGAAGAAATTTAATCCGCGCACCATAACAGTTCCAAATTTCATCGCTTTTATAACATGTCCCGTGACCCAATTGCCATTCCTTCGTAAAACTTGCCGAGCACGTCGGGTATAACTCGTCAACTTGTAAGGACTAAAGTTTCTAGAAACTCCGTCACAAGCATACTTTGTCAAAAAGGAACTACGTGGCAGTTCTTATTGGTTTTTTTATTTATTTAAGGTCGTGTTAAATGTTCTGAATACTTTGGGGTGATGTCTCTGAAGTCTACTTTTAAAGAAAGATTTTGATTAAATGGTCTTTTAGATCTTAGGTATATTTGTGTTGATCTCCGATAAGCCAGGCCACTTAACTGTAGTCAAAGGCATTGGCATAAATATCCAATTGAAAAAAATCTCATTGACAGGCCAAACGGCCGTTTGTATATTTTTCTTGAACTGCGCAATAAATTGGAAGATTAGGGTGTTTCTGGGACAAAGAGAGAAAATAAAAACGGTTTTTTTATTTATGCCATCCGAACCGTTCGAACATGCTTTATCAGAAAGTTTTATCATTATTTAAACTTATTACTTTGTTCCCCAATAAGCAAAATTTCTATGAGGACTCTTTTATCGGGACTCGCACAGCCCTGGATAATTCTGTTTCGCGAATTGTTAAATCCTGTTCATTTCACATTGGAAAAATAAAATTTAATGGGGAATTCCCGCCTCATATAAGCCAAAAGACGTCCACCGCCGGACAAAGCCTACCTGCTTGAACTGATAGAAATGTAGTACTTGGACACAATTAAATACAGTATTTCAAATTTTAATATGAAAAATATTATAAATAAAATCTTCTCTTCACTTCTGGGACAACCTTTAAATAAATAAATTGGCACAGATTTCAGTCTTCAGGACAGTCTCACATATACGTAGTTTCCCAAGACAGCCGAAAGAAATCGAAAAGTACGTCAAAAAGTTTAGGAACTAAAATAATCCTCTAAATTCATGACACCATAATGGCATCATCCATTGTAACGTTATATGTTTTTAAGTGGTCAATTAGACATTTTATTTTTATCTTCTTATAGTTCTTATCTATCGTCCCTGAGCGAATTTTGTTAGTCCACTAATTGAGACATCTGCCTGTATTTGTTGTGTTGAAGGTTTGAGTTGATGATATATAGATCTAACGTGTATGTTTATTGGCAGAAATAGTATTTTATAAAACATTATTATTTATTTATTTATTTAACTCAAAAAAGAAACTTAATGGTATTGTACATTCATACTCTCGCCAAACTGTTTAACAGTTTGTTGGCGAATGTTGCGCTCATTTATGTTTACACTTATACCTACTTATAAAAGACTACAATGCAATGCAATGGCATATTGACGATATGTTCGATATAATAGGCTGCGCGGCGGTCTCCGGTTGCTGTTTTTATTACTGAATCCTTAGAATTTACAAATATCATTGCATTTACGGAAGTGGCTTTGCGTCGTCCGTCAAAATCAACTTGTTTCCAGGGTCTCAGCCAATTATCGTGGTCATCGTCTGCAAAGCGGAGGTTGATGTATATTCACCATTGCTGTTGATGCCAAGTCCGTCCAAATCCAGGAGCTTGAAAACATTTTCCAAGGCAGCAGTAAAGAATCTGGCAGACATGACATCTCCTCGTCAGACATCCCGCTTCAATGGGATGGGTTTCGGGAGTTTTGAGTCCCGCGAGGTAATTACGCAACTTTTTCGAGCGTGCGTAAGGTATACTCTAAATATCAGTTTCCTTAGTAGTACTGACAGTTAGATCTACCTATCGTACGTGCGTAAAGTTACGTGACCACCCTGCAGGTCTTTGAGACGTTTGACTGACATGGTGGCGTTCTGATACGAACACCGCAGTACCTCGATATACCGATAGTTGATTTGGTACCGCTGGAGAAACTGCAGCATCGCCCAAGTCTCGATCGAATCAAAGCCCTCATAGTCTAGAAACGCTAAGCGTAGTGCCTGGTTATAGTCTTCGGTGTATAGATATATGGTCTATGACGCTGAAGACTTTGCGGAAACCGGCTTGTTCGGGAGGCTAGTAGTCATCAAACCTGCGCGAGAGGTTTCGTAACGACTCTCGAGAACATCTTATGTATTTTGACTTACATTTAAAATTATTAAGTTTAACTTTACGCAAGAACAGCATTAAGGAGCATGCTAAAAGTTTAACTGATATATGATATTCTTTATTTAAATATTTGGTTGTTATGTCAAATGAAACAATTTCAGTATTACTTTATGGATCAGTAACAATTCCAACTGAATTATTAAATACAATTTTCAAATGTTCACGTCTCACATCGCAAATCCAACTGATGGAAGCGAGTTAAATCTTTCCTCGAGCCCGGATTTATTAGCTCGTATCTCGCATACAAATGACGAAAATCTATGCTTGAAATCCCGCGTTATGAGAACACCAGAATAATTTGACCCTTCCAGCCTTTTAAATAACATTACGTGCATACTATTTGACGATCGTGGCGGGCTCAAGATGTAATGGTTAATATCCCCTCACTCCATTATGAAGTTAGGATTACGACTGATCGAAATTTAAACCATCTATGAGTAAGAAATATTTTCGAACATTAATATACGGCATACTTTAGGGTAATTAGTTCGGTACTCAGGATTTTATCAAGAGCAAACACCGAAACATGTATCGAGATATTATTAGAGAAAAATTACAAAAAGTTTGTTTATTTTACAAACGGGGGACACATTGATGATTCGGGTCATGACAACTTTTTTTATCGAGCCTGTTACGACGATTCTCAATTTATACAATACGTAAAAGTATCTAACTAGTTTACCGCACAACTGCAAATTGATGTGCCAGTACCAATGATAGTTTTGTCTGATTGCACCAAAACTTTTGATTACATTTTATTGTTTTTTATCCACGTTAAAAATGATATACAACGTTAATTATTATACAAAATCTGAGCCAAACTTTAAACATACTTGGTCAACTTTATCTGCAGTTAAAAACTACACTCAGAAATTTCGCTAACTCGACCAAAATAAAATCAAAAGTTCCAAAATGGAACCTTTGTTTGGCCGCGTTGTTGCGCTCCGACGATGATTGATTCATCACAAAAATGAGCATTTATTTATTTCCCTATGGCAAACGCTACACAAAATAGCTTTTAGATTAAAAGGCCGGTTGATGTGTACGCGACGACTTATCCTCGGGGACAGGACTTTTGTCTCGTGTCGTGTCATGGCGGCTAGTGCATTTCGATTGCATAGTACTTGTTATTCATTTTTAAACAATGAAATTCCATATTTATACGAGGGAAGTTGTTGTTTACGAAGGGACATTATTTATTGGTTTTCAAAGATCAAACCTCAGAGTAAGCAGAGTTCGAAATAATAATAACAACGTTACCGAGTGAGATGGTCGTAGAAAATTTTGGGCGACAGAGAGACATATCATTTGTTGTCTTTTTTTAGTTAGTTTCACTTTTTTTGTTTCCCTCGTACTATTTGATATGACTTTGAGTTTTTATATGGCCTCAATACAAGTCTTCCTTCAAGGTCATAAACTTAGAGATCATTAACATCAATCACGAGACAAAATCACAGGTATAAATACACATGTACCTTAAACACATTCGGTGCTGGTGACACGAAACCGTGTCATTCTTGTATGTATAATTGCCTTGTCGGCGCCGAACGGCGCTCTGTAGGCCAAAACAGTACATTCAGGTACCTAATAGTTACACCTTTTGAAAGCACGACGTTATTTTTCCTATAAGTGCATTGTTCCAATTGATACAATACGAGTAACTGCGTGATCACAAATGGTGTAAATGAGGTAGGCAAACATGTTCTTCCTCCCTTTACGATATCTCTTAGGGAGGCCACAGCTGGTTCGATATTATTACCCAATGCGCAAGGGGAGAAACACGTGGATTGCCAATCAATTTCATATCGGTAACTTTGCAGTATACTTACTTCTAAGTTAATGTTGCCATATCAATTGCTTCAAGTATTAATCAAATTTAATTTGTATCATCTCACTGTTGGTAAAGCATTGGGAATTTTTTTGATAGTCTATATAGGTGT
This sequence comes from Notocelia uddmanniana, assembly GCA_905163555.1. NCBI lineage: Eukaryota > Metazoa > Arthropoda > Insecta > Lepidoptera > Tortricidae > Notocelia > Notocelia uddmanniana. The sequence goes on from LR991068.1 coordinate 12,492,906, forward strand.
CCTACTGCTGGGCCCAAAGGGCTTCGCTCTTTTCCTGAAATAAAATTGGATACAAATGAAAATACGTTATTGTATTAACTTTGCAGGTAAAATATCGAGTTTATGTAATAAAACGAATATGAGTGCATTCACTCGGATAGTGTAATGTATTATGGCTTAAATATACATATGGTTGGAGGATTACTTGTCAAAATTGGTAGGTAATGTAATAAACTTGATTCTTGTTTTATCGAGTTCAGCCTCAATAGTTCATTTGCACAGTCAGCATCATAAATATGTATACATTTCGGAACTAATGTCTGGGGAATAAGGTTCAAAATTGTATACATATTTATGATGCTGACTGTACCTACTTATACCTAACCTACTCTTCTAACATTTTTGATCTCTATGAGAAAGTGTTCCGGCTGAATAACTTCGAACCTCAATTCACATAGGTGAAGAAAATCGAATTACTCGTACATTTGCTACTGCCCTTCTTTTATCTTAAGCTGAGATATACCACCACCAACTTGCTAATGCCCTTTCTTAAACCCGTAACCAAGAACTTTACATACTAACCTTTACGGTAACAACTCTGTAACAATACTCCACGCCGGAAAACATAAGTTTGCCGGTCGCGCCACGAAGAAAGGTCACCAGATAACGTATCGGAGAGACCTGTCAGTGTGAGAAAAAACCTACCTGATAAATGAACATCCTTGCCCGGTCCATGATTTATAAGAAGGCTTTTCGAGGTATTGTTCAAGTCACTCAAGGGATCAAGACGAATCGTTTGATATCGTTTACATTTGGCCCCGATGTCGACGGATCAATGAATAAGTAAACACGCGTAAACAAGTAAACAAATAGGTTATTTTACTTTAATTTTAGATAGTAATAATAATCGTATGGCATTTATTTATGAACCGTAAGATCTTCGAGAAGATAAGTACGATTGCCAGGTAGTAACTAAATCTGTGCACATTGTGTATCAGCAAAAATAAAACCCTTTCTTCTTGTTTCATGAGTTTTTCGGATATTTATTAAAATTTGCAATAACTTTTAACTCTTCCAGCTCGCACCTACGTAGAAGGCTTTACAAAAAAACAAAATATATATTCAAAATAGTTACGTTTTGGTGATTCATTTCAAGACTAGTCACTTTTTACCAAAATGCAATCTAATTTGAACATTAAATCAGAGAACTAGATAGACATTCTATTAAAACGTATGTGGTTACCACCGGGGAATGGGCAGCAGCATTCCTAGAGTGCGGTGGAGATACTGCGATCGCCAACCCGCATGCCAAGCGTGGCGATTATGGCATTTACCCCCCATGAAATTGGGGGAGGCCTATGTCCAGCAGTGGACGTCCTGGGGCTGATATGGTGGTGGTGGTGGGTATGTGGTTACTATGCCTGGAAAAGGAACCTTTATATTTTCGTCGTACACGCAAAAATGAAACAACATGTATAAAAATATTATAATACTAGAACCAACATTTTTCGTAACAAACCACGTAAATGGGAAAAACAATTTTATGTTTTTATTGTTTTATTTAGTCAGTCACTTGATACATACATATTGTGTGCGGATGAACTTATCTATTACTTTGTAAAATTCCACTATCATTATTGAATTTAAATGACCGTTACAATACCCAAGTCAATTGTTTTTTTCTTCTTGATACCCAGAATTAGTCTGCTGAATGTTTTTGTTTTCTACGTGTTCGTCTTTTGATTCTTGTTATGTTGTATGGACTATTTATTTTACAGAGTAACTGTGTTGGTACGCAAGCAAACTAATTAAGACGAACAAACAAGTTATTTACGCGGCGCTGCGTCAGGCTTATCCAACAACGGACACTTTCATATTAATCAGCGGGAATTTGCCAATTACTCAATGGGCAGTTTTTGAGCAATAAATAGTTGAAAGCGTAACCATATACAACAATAAAGGAGCCAATATTACACTATGAAGGAATGAATAAATATCATTCCATCATTTGACGTGAAAAATTTATTTACATTCTTATAGTACATGGGATTATGCGATAAGAATATCATGGGATTGGGCGGTTGGTACATATAAAAAAATAAAGTATTTAGTGTTAGTAGATTCATGTATAGCCTCAGTGTAGAATCGGTACTTATATGTAATTTGAAAACTTACTTTAAGACAATTATGTCATTGTTATGTCACGATGGACATACAACAACAACAAACAACATACAGAAGCATGAATATTACAACTACCTGTAAGCTGTAGACCTCTCAAAAAATATTTCAAATATGAAAAATTTCCAAAAACCTACTCACAAAATTTCACGAGAATCGGTTGAGAAATGCGACCTGTAGTGGAGAACATCCAGACATACTACGATAAAATATGGATATATTTCAAATTTAAAAAATTCCAAAAACTGACTTGACAAATAAATTCTATATTCCATTTCTGATGAAAAATGCGACCTGTAGAGGAGAACATCTGGACAGACAGACAGACCTACGAAATAATTTTTATTGAAAGCTGAAACGGAGACGACGCTTCGCTCGCTCGGTCAATAATACAACCCCTGGCACCCCTGGAGTTGCAGGCGTCCATAGGCTGCGGTGACCGCTTACCATCAGGCGGGCTGTACGCTTGTTTGCCACTGACGTGGTATAAAAAATACATTTAGATCAACTGTCTTTTACCCTAAACACAATGACAATTGATAAGTCCTAACACGCGTAAGAATAATCAATTAATTTACGGAATTACCAGCTGCCTACAATTAAGTAGGTACTAACTTGGACAGGTACGATTATATGAAGAATGTCTATACCAACATTTTTAATGCAATGTGTTGACAGTCAGTTGTAGTGTTTCTATATGGTTCTACAGACCAGCCAATAAGATCTCAGACGCCCGAACAAAAGATCATACAAAACTTATTATAATTCCTTGTATGTTAACAATATCCGTGACGGCTGGCGCCCCGTCAGTAAGTTCTCGTTGCATCAGGAATTCCTAACATATTGTGCACAAATCACGAGCAAGTTCGCACAGCTGTGGCGAGCACTGCGATATCCATCCTCGCGGAAATAAGGGCTGTGATCCATCTTTAAAGTGAAATATGAATTGAGAAAACAAGAAAATAATGACGTACCTCATCTAAAAAAAAACTAAATGTATTTATAAATGACGTAGTTCTGAGATAACAAACTTAAAAATAAATCTTTAATCGTATTAAAAACTTCCACCATTTTTGATTATGACTCCATGATATTTTTATTAATAGTTCGTATTTATTCATAGAATTGTCAAAGGACGATATATAATAGTAAGTCCATAATTAAAGGTGCAATGCAATATAAAGAGACGAGGACGAGGCGCGTAGGCAACGCGGTGTCCCTTCAATCACAGATCAACTTCAATATACTTCATACATTTTGTTTCATTAAAATACCAAATTTTCAATATCTCGTAACTAACGGGCACTAATTAATATGACTTACGAGTAACTGTCATGCTTCTATAGCCCACGTTTCTTATATGTACCCTCAAAAATAATACGAACACGTCCGATTCGCATTGTGTAGGTACTTGTTTTTGTTTTGCGCCTTAGGCCAAAACGTCCAGCAAAAGAAACATTGCTCATTGTTCTTTGGTAGGAACCTTGAGGTGCCTATTGACAGTTTTCAGATCCCAATTGCATTTTAACACGCTTCGTGCGCTCGTTTGACACGTGAGCACACTAAAATCTAATAGCAATCGGAAGCGAAGCTCGAAAGTGGATCTCTAGTTCAGAAAAGTATAGCTCAGCTGGCTATTATTCGATGCTTCAGCTATTATTATTATACACGTGTAACCGTTAGTATTTAAGTCATGCCTTGTGATGTTGAATAAAATATGTCCATGTCTATTCTTTTACTCTAAATACATGTCAGTGTCCGTGCGCTAACTTTAACGGAGCGTTATTAAAACGCTAACAATATTGTCGCCGGCTTATCCGCGATTACGGCCGTAAGCCTGTGGCGATTAGAAACAGGCGACGCTGTTAACACTGCGGTTTAATGGCTTATTTAAAAAGATGTGTACAAGGTACCAAGGTTTTTCATCTATTAGCTTATGTTAAGTTACAAGCAAAAGCTCAGAACAAGAATAATTAGAACGGGTTCATGTTGCATAAAAGTATTTGTAACAGTTTCTTAGGCCTCCTTCTGTTTCTCATCTGATTGCGGGGTCCCTTCTTGTCTTGTCTCACCACTTCTTCTTTGCTTGACGTGTCAGTGTTAGAACCATTGTAGCACTGCAGATATTTTAAAACTGAATCCATCAATTTCCACTTCAAGTATCCCCTCCTTCTGGCACCTGGCATTTCCAGGGTCACGGTAGAATTCAGTATGTTCAGCGGGCCTCCTCTTCACGTATCCTCTTCACTTCAACCTGCTCTCCTGTATTTTGTCAGCATTGTCGCGTACTCCATGATACGGTATCCGGAAAATGCTCGTTTCGTATTCGATTCAAGCCTCGTTGCTCCACACATTGACCCTAGCACCTTCATCTCGGCCACATGCATGGCAGGTATAGACATGGCACTTTGTCGTCACCCACGTTGTTGCGCTCTTTAATTTGGGACACGTTTCGCAAAAAAAAAACTATGAATTTCTATATACTTTGAGGACTATCAACTTTAAAGGGGTTAAAATTAAGGTCCTTGACTATACATAAATATATATTTTTTTGGCCAATACTTTCCATGCAGTGGGCGTATTAAATCTACTAAAGTTATTGTACTGCCCGCTGAGCCCGAGCCTATTGTTGCACCGTTCCTGTTTATTAATTTTTTTTTTTCTTTGTGCATTTGTATTTTTGTTCTGTTTTTTCCTTTTTTGCGACTATAAATCATTTTATTATTTATTATTATTTTTACTAATATAGCGGAAAACACAAAATATTCATCATCATCATCACCGTCATCTTAGGCATTATTCCAGTACAGTTGCATCCTGAAGGATGCCCGGTGTCCGCTGTCTAATCCCAAGAATTGACGTAGGCAGTCGCTAGTTTTTACGGAAGCTACTGACATCTTACCTTCCAACCCAAGGGGGAAACAAGACCTTATTGGGAGTAGGCTTGTCAAGTGAGTGGGCAACTTGACTGTGTAGTGTAGTATGGCGATTGGACAATTGAGTGTTTAGCAGTAACAATAGTTTACTGCGACATACCTAAACGGATATTGCTTGTATAAGCGATAACCCCATGTGTATAAATTAGGTAGACGCATCTGAATAAAGGTAATTTTATACTTATATATATTTCTCTTTACTAAAGCAATATCTCTAGTCTCTGAATACAACCTCCTCCGATCTTTCTTCATTACAACAGTTAGATATTCTCGAGGTCCCCGAAAAAAAAATTGGGGGCCAATCTTACACAACTCGACCTACTCCCGAACTAAGCAAAGCTTGTACTATGGGTACGAGACGATGTCATGATAACGGCATAATATTGAATACTGAAAAAACTAAATTTTTGCTTATAAGATCCCTATACTTATATATTAAAACATGTAATGCGCCCATTAAAATTATAGGTCATTCATATATATTTTTTAAATATTTTATTCAAGAAAAATACATTAAATTTTACATACAATAAAACTCGCCAAACTGTGAAGTTTGATGGCGAGGACCGCTCATTTTTTATGCTTAGCTTAAAATTAAGTATAACTTAACCTATTTACTTCACTCTAACAACTGAGCATGCTGGTTAGTAAGTTCTTATCATTAAGATTTTATTTTGACGGTGACGTGTTATTAAGAAGTAAGCCCTTTAACTTTGACTTTAATACAGTTTTACCTACTTTTGGACTTTGCCTTAGTATATTAATTTTGTTGAATATTTTTGGTACTACATATTTCGACGTTCTTTCGCCATAATAATTTGTTGTTTTTTTATGTACTAATTTATTTTCTCTTACACTTCTTGTGTTATACTTATTGCAAATTCTTGTTTTGTGATCGTCACTATAATAATGCTCGAATCCTATTAAATATTCAACTTTTTTATCTACTGGTAAGATGTTACATAAGGGAAACAACTTGTCATATTCTTTGTTGCAGTTTCTCTTAACTTTTTTGCTAACCAGGAACTTTGTTAATCGAATTTGTAATTTCTTGACATCATTAATGTACGTTACAAATGTTCGACCATAAACAATAAGACCATAGCTAATCAGCGAGTCGGCAACTGCGTAGTACACAACTCGCAATGTTTTTTTTATTTAATGTACTATTTAGTTGATAGAACTTTGCCAATACAGACCTTAGTTTATTACATAACTCGTTTACATGTGGCTTCCAGTTAAAGTTCTTATCAATTGTTAAGTTAATATGATTGTTTGCATATCCAAAAACACTCTTGTAAATGTAGTCTAATAGAAGTATTCAGTCGAAAAATTGAAATACCTTGGCTTAACTATAGATAAGCACATAAATCGAAAAATACATATAAACAATGTGTGTAATAGGCTAAGATCCATATTGTGTAAAATAATTAGTTTAAAAAATATAGTAAATAAAAAAATATTAATTATGTTATACCATGCGCTGGCGGACGCGGTGATTGGATACGGGCTAATAGCTTACGGGCGTAGTTTTAAAACCTATCTAGACAATGTATGAAACTTACAACTAAGATTATTAAAAAGTGTTATAGATAAAAGTACTAAAAAACCTGTAATAATGATTACACGGCATTATTCAAATTACTGATCGTTGAACATTGCCGGTGCATGACAAAGTAAGGTATTTAATAGCAACCGAACAATTTCAACGTACCGAATTTAAAACTCTGAGAGCATACACTCGACTGCAAAGAGGGCTAGAGCGACGGAAGTACTAGGAACCCACGGCCAACAATTATTATGGTAAAAGGACACGCAGCTACTAAACACCGCGAATATTTAACACTATTACTTTTGAAGACGAGTGTAGCAGTAAAAACATATTTAAAACCAAACTCAAAACGTTGCTATTTCATGCCTCAAACGATAGAGAAAGTAAATGCTTAGTATTAAATAGATAAGATAACATAACTACTGATTTGGGATAAGGATTACTTAGATAGGTCATCATTAGATAAGGCAAAGTGGTATAAAAATGGAAGTGAGTGTAATATTCGCCGATAAATTTCACGTTTGGCGAAACGGTTATTAATGCTTATTGTACCATACTTTTTTCTGGAAATAAAAAAAACGAAGGCTTCTAAGTTATCATAACGACTGCTGTCATAGACAGCCGTTTTTATATGGAAACTGTAAAACGTCATGTGTCAAATTTTGACAGTTTCCATATAATAACGGGTGAGGTGTGAGGTGAGAGTTAAGGACGAGTCGGTTTGTTAATAACACTCCTGTATAGTATAGTATAGCATCGACTGTGGTGTAGCGTGTCATATGCAAGCTGTTACCTTGTGGTACAACATGCGAGTGTGGCTCACAAAACAGCTCGATCGAAAGTTCACGCTCCTAGAAGCTCGTAATTATATCGGGCTTTTAATTGTTTAAATTATTCAGCAATTTAATCATCAAGCAATAATTTTAGCTGTTTGTGATTTATCCGTCCAAATAGAATATTTTAGGAAACTTTATCGACTGAGTGGTAAGTGATGTATCGTTTTTAACAGGTTGCAATTTAATTTTAGTTTCGTTGAAAGAGATGTATGTATCTATTCTAAATTACTAGTTTATTACAATAATTTGTTATCAACATCATGTTTATGTACATAAAATTCAGAAGCCGGGTACTTCGTTATTCAATCATTCAGGTAGGTTGATATAATAAGATCAGTTGCACTACATACCTACAATAAACTCACCATTTTATGACGGGTGTTATGTGGTTAACAACGTGGTTAATGTAACATGAAATGAAATGAAATATTTATTAACATATACAGACATTCAGAAATAGAGGAGCAATGGTTCCACACTAGGCTAGGCCTGTCCCGTGGAAACCAAAACATATACAGAGTAATCACAGTCCATGCGGCTTAGAATGAAACTAATAACAATAAACTATTAATGATTATCTGACGGTGCTTGCAATAGGTGAGTGTGCAAGAAATAGTGGCCATGATGTGTGTGTGCATGTGCTGTTATGATATTATTCTAAGTAGTGATTCCGATTGCTCATAGTTCCAGGATAACAATAGGGCTTGGATTTTCTTTCTTGCCTCCTGGACAGTGCAACCTTTCAGATCAACTATTTTTGTCAGAGAGTTATAGATGTACGGTAAAAGAAACATGTGGAAACGTATTGCAAATTTAGATTTAAACAAAGGAGTATGCACTTTAAAAACCCTCTTTTTTATCATATCCTTATATGATGGAAGATTCAATGTGGTCTTTTGTATGTTCATGGCAGCCCGTAGCAAGAACAATCTTCGCACGCTTAGGACCTGTGCCTCAGTAAACAAGTCTGCTGTGGAGTACCGGCGAGGTTTACGCAAGAAAACCTTTATAACTGCTCTCTGGGCTCTCTCCAGTATTAAAAGAGTGGTCTTTGCAATGCCTCCCCAGGAAAGAATACAATAGTTTAGTATAGACTGGCATAGAGCAAAATAAACAGTTCTCAGAAGTTGGCCGTTAGTAACTTCTCGAAGTAGCTTCATGATATAAACTAGCTTTCGAACTCTAGCTGCTGACAGAAGAATATGCTTTTTAAAATTAAGGTTTTCATCTACAACAACCCCCAAATACTTGAAGTGAGTCAGTTTTTTGTATAGTTTTACAGTTGCATTTCTGATCTAATGAAAAACAGGTGTCAGAATGTATTTTTAGGCTTGTCATAGAGGAAGGTGGACGAGATAATGCGGTTTTATGAAAGCACAGAAACTGTGTTTTCTCTGTATTTAATGTGAGAAGATTTTGGTCCAACCATGAAGATATACTTCGGAGTCCCAGCATTGCTGCATTATGGACGTCTTTCCAGGAATTACCTTGAAAAACAATAGCCATGTCATCCGCATAGCACAACAAGTCACTATTCTGAGTTTTAAGGGACATAATGTCGTTCAGGTATGCGAGAAATAGTGTGGGGCCCAAAATACTTCCCTGTGGAACTCCAAATGAGGTACTTTTTGTGCTGCTAAGTTGGCCATCTATTTTAACACATTGATATCTGTCGGTCAAGTAACTATTAAACCAATTTAGAACAATACCCCGTATACCAAAACCCTCTAACTTACGAAGTAATATTGGAATTGAAACTGTATCAAACGCCTTGGCGAGGTTTAAAAAGACGCCAATACAGCTATGACCAGCATCCAAATGAGAGACCACAACTTCTGTCAAACGCATTACCGCGTCCTCTGTTGACTTCCCTTGGCGGAAACCGAATTGACTACCGGAAAGGAGATTATGTTTTTCTAAAAATTTTGTGAGGCGCTTATTGATAATTCTTTCTAATAGCTTGGAATAGGCTTGAAGTAGAAAAATAGGGCGGTAATTACGAGGGACATCCTTAGGCCCATTTTTATATATCGGGACAACGGTAGCAGTTTTCCAGTGTTGCGGAAACTTTCCAGTGGATATGCTAAGATTAAATATTGCGGCTAGGGGTTCCGATATAATGCTACCAATTTCCTTAAGTAACCTGTTACCAATGCCATCCAACCCCGGGGCGCTATTTACATTCAGAGACTTAATGAGATTGTACACTTCGTGTTTATCAGTAGGTTCAATAAAAAAGGACGGAGGGTTGTAGTGACCGACACCAACTTTGGATGCAAGATCTTCCTGAGTTTCATTAGTTTTGTTTAAAATAGCATTTGCCAGACTGGAGCCCACTGAAGAAAAATAAGCGTTACAATGATCAAGAGATTCTGCAGTAGACGACTTAGTTCTTAAAAGATCATTGGCCATAGATATTGTGCTATTTTTGTATGTAATTCGCTTTATTGTATTCCAGAGCTTTTTGGGTGCATTTTTGTTTTGTAAGAGTTCATTGTTATCATATTCCGCTTTTAGTTTCCTCAGTAGGCCGGTATAGAAATTTCTGTAACGAGTGTAAATTACTTTTTTGAGTGCATTCTTCGGGTCATTGCGGTGTTGTAGGTGTAATCTGTCTCTGTGTTTAGAACACCTAATTAACCCAGGAGTCATCCAAGGCTGCAGGACAAACCTGGAACGGCTAACCTTGACAGTCCTCGAATGTTTGGATAAGACGTCATTTATTGTGGAAGTGAAGGAAATTACGGCGTTGTCAAGGTTATCATTATTTATTATGGGCAGCCAGTTAAAAGATTGTAACTCTAATTTAAGTGAGTCGTAATCAGTTACAGTTTTAACTCGAGATGGTTTCTCAGGCACATTTGAGTCGATGGAGAGGCCTACCATTGTAAGGTCATGGTCAGTGAGGTCAGCTGGACAAACAGCTGACTCCGCAGGGAGATTAGCTGGTATAAAAATGTGGTCCAAACATGTCTTCCCATGGGTAGCCGTATCGATGCTAGCGAAAAGTCCGTACTCTGACAGCATACTCAGATATTCTAAAGAATGAGTATCAGAGGTAGCTGATGCCAAAATGTCCAGATTTATATCACCAGCAAAGATAAGACAAGGTGTCGGATGGATATTCTTAAGAGCTGTATCAAGCGAGTTAATTTTTAAAGCTAGGCGACCTGTAAGCTGCAATTATCTTGAAACAATTAGGGACATCTACATGAAAATTAAGGGTTTCGTACCCGACGAATTCAAGCGGACTGAGTCCTATTGCTGTCACTCATGTATGTGTCCGTCTATCCGTCTGTGCATCGTCTGTCACACAGGTTCTAGACAAACAGTTGGAGCTACAGTCACAGAATAAGTAATAGTACATACAGAAATTTCACTTCCTAACAAAAACGGCGTTTAGGCATAAGAAACGTACCTACTCTCTGTATCTCTGTCTATCGCATAACTTGTATTCATTCACGCGCGGCACGTGTAGCGTTGGGGTTGTCACTCCATGAATACATTAATAAGTACATAATTACTTCACATGTAGGTATGTCAGTGTCATTAAGTCATTATGAATAACACCAATAATGAAACTGATCTCGTGAAAGAAATTCCGTTTAACTCCTGTAACTTTAATTTGTAAGTGAGTAACACAAAAAGTATGTTAATAAAGTATACCTACGGTTTTATTAAGATACTCTTTTTAGGGTTTCGTACCCCCTTTTATAGAAGATTATTTTGAACAGTATAGCCATTGAGTATAGCTCAAAAAGGATAAATTATCACCGGAAGATTCCTCCTTACACAAAACGACGTTAGTGCCGTAGTTTTCTTATGAGGATACGTTCTTTTATATTAGAAAGGTACAAATTATTTGGTAATGTCCTGTATTTATTTACATAAGAAGGTACAAGAGAGGCTACAAATAATTCATTAACAATTTAGTTGTGGGTTTATAAACCACAGAATACTCGTAAATAGGATTAAAAAAAAAATGTTTTTTTTAATAAATGTAAAAAAAGACTTGTATTGGAAATTAATACGATTGCCTTTTACAATAACAAAGTTTATATACAATTAGTGACTTGTTTATATTTGATTCTCTGTAAAGACATCCAAATTATGAATAGGAGTTATTTACGCGCGGTTCGTCGTAATTCAAGTCGGCGGCGGAGGCGGATCGCGACACGACGCACGTGCTCGCGCGGCGACGGCCCTCGCCTGACTGATCACCCCGAGCTTTGTAAGCGGTGGGTATAAAACGCGACGCGCTCCGCCCATTGCAAGCACCTTACTACAGTCTTCAAATTTTCAGAGTATAATCATTCTGTTCTGATGACCCAAAGTCATTCTGATGATGCAAAGATTTTTTTATTTCCCTATTGATCGATGAACTTGAAATTTGGTAAATATGTTTATTATTATTTGTATTAATATACGTATTCTTTGAAATTCCTTCATTTTTTAGGAAAAATTAAATGGAATGAATGAATGCATTTGACCGCAAAATCAAGTTAGGTGTAATAGGTTACAACTAACTTGATTTTGCGGTCAAATGCACACCGGGATGCGGGCGGCGGCGTGCCACTGCTACGGGTCTACGCGCGCTAAGAGTGCTACGAGCAGAGCGTGTGAAGGTGAAGTGTGAGAGAATAATTTTGCCATTCGAACGACTTACATTCTACATTTGGTACGGAACCCTAAATGTGCGAACACGCACTTGCCCAGTTTTTGGTGGTTATAAAGTCCTTTGCCCAACAGTTATTTGGAACACCAATAAGAGACATTTATTTCATGCTCAGGAGCTGATTTGAAGCTATAGAAATTCTATTTGAAGCCATAGAATAAGACAATCAATAGAATTTCGATTACTCCACTGATCAGAGATTGATACTAAATCTATGATAATTTAATAATGATGAAGATCTTTCACTGCTACGAGTATATAGGCTCAATATACCCTGCCGACGTCTCTAAACAGTATTTCATCCCACTTCTGTGCAGAGATATCTTTCACTCTCTAGGATATGGTATTCTCTCACATCTGCTAAACAATTGACAACCTGTCTCGACTCCCCCTATCACTAATATAACTTGGGTAAGTGATGTATCTTTTTTAACAGGTTGCAATTTAATTTTAATTTCGTCGAAAGAGATGTATGTATCTATTCTAAATTACTAGTTTATTAAAATAATTTTTTATCAACATTGTGTTTATGTACATAAAATTCAGAAGCCGGGTACTTCGTTATTCAATCATTCAGGTAGGTTGATATAATAATATCAGTTGCACTACATACCTACAATAAACTCACCATTTTATGACGGATGTTATGTGGTTAACAACGTGGTTAATGTGATATGAAAATTAACATAACCTTCCTTATTAGGGTTTCGTACCCGACGAATTCAAGCGGACTGAGTCCTATTGCTGTCACTCATGTGTCCGTCTATCCGTCTGAGCATCGTCTGTCACACAGGTTCTAGACAAACAGTTGGAGCTACAGTCTTCAAATTTTCAGAGTATAATCATTCTGTTCTGATGACCCAAAGCCATTCTGATGATGCAAAGATTTTTTTATTTCCTTATTGATCGATGAACTTGAAATTTGGTAAATATGTTTATTATTATTTGTATTATTATATGTATTCTTTGAAATTCCTTCATTTTTTAGGAAAAAATAAATGGAATGAATGAATGCATTTGACCGCAAAATCAAGTTGATAATGAAAACGACGGTTAACGGCAACGAACTGTATTTTATTTTTAAGTGACACAGTGGTACATAGCAATGTACCTTAGAGGGCGCTAGTAGTAAAGACACAGACATTGATATTGTTACCAGAATTAAATAACACCTCCACTTAACAAAATCAATAGATAATCCCATAATTAATCGACAGGTGAAATGCCAAGTTTTCTCATAAAGTAATAGTGCTTAACAGAACCCAAGCTTTTGGTCAGAATATCTGCTGGCATTTCAGCTGTTTCCATATAGGCAATTTTAACAAAATTATTGGCTATAGCTTCTCTTACAAAATGAAATCTTATATCTATATGCTTTGACCTTCGGTGGAAAATAGGATTCAATGCCAGTTTCTGGGCACTTTGACAGTCATTAAATAATGCAATAGTATCCGATTTTCCATAGATTTCAAAAAACAATCTTTTTAAATAAATAGCCTCTTTGCTGGCTTCAGACATAGAAACATATTCAGCCTCAGTGCTAGATAAAGCTACATTTCTTTGTTTTCTACACTCAAATGAAATTACTGTGTTTGACAATTTAAAACAGAAACCTGAATATGATTTTCTGTCGGTGATGTCTGAACCCCAATCTGCATCTACAAAACCTTCAATAGGAGAATTATCTTTACGAAAAACAAGACCATAATTTTTGGTTTTCTTTAAATATTTTAAAACTCTCTTCGCATGTCTCCAGTGGGTATCATTATATGAATTATTAAATTGACTAAGATAGGTGACACTAAACGCAATGTCTGGCCTTGTAAGGACCGCCAAGTACATTAATCCACCAATCAATTGTTGGTATGGAAACTCACTATTGACCTTTGTAGATTTTTCTAATTTTAAATTTGCCTCCATAGGAGTATCTGCAGTTTTACAATGCAACATATTAAACCTCTTTAATAAATTATCAACATATTTTTCCTGATCAATAGTTATTGCATTTTTACACATTTTTACTCTTAAACCTAAACATTGTTTCACTTGACCTAAGTTTTTAATTTTAAATTTACTACTCAATTCTTGAATTAGTGCTATTAGTGTTTATGTGTCCCAATCGCCTATGCCAAGTCTCACACGATGTTATTGCAGGTGCTGCAAATATCTGTTCTGATTGCAATGTATGTAATCTGTACACACCATCAACTAATTCTGCTTGGCCAACGAGTTCTTTCTGTTGATTATATATACAGCAAACATTTCCTTTGAAAATGACACTATTGCCATTATTGATCAACTGACTCACGGAAAGCAAGTTTGTGGTTAAATCTGGAATACACAATACATCCGTAACTGCGACATCATATTCCACACCATTAACAACTGTAACGATGTTTACGTCGCCAGAACACATCACTGGAACTCTAGTCTGATTTGCGATAATAATTTCTTTGGTTTCTGGTTGCTGCGATATATTTGTGAGGTTATCTTTGCTTGCGGTCATGTGTTTACTCGCTCCACTATCAATATACCAGCTGCTCCTACTAAAACTTCCACTTAGGAAAACAGCATTGAAAGCGTTGGTCTGTTTTCGGTTGGTATTTTCCGATTGCGGACACTGACTTTTATAATGGCCCATTTGTTTACACTTATAACACTTTATAGCTTTCTCTGATTTTAAGGTTGGCATATTTGATTGTCTGCCAAAATGGCCGCCTTTAGTGTTGCCATTCCTGAATCGATGCGTTCCTTTCGCAACAAATGCACTTTCTGAACCGGATGTAGTACCAACATGAACAACATCTGTGCACATGTCCATCAACTTGGTTTTTATGATGTCCGCACTAACCTCAATTCCGGAGTGCTCGATAGCCATTATCATAGGCGCAAATTTCTCCGGTAGCCCCGCCAACATTAATGCTCCAATCCACTCATCGGTTATTCTGAATCCTGTTCCTTGAAGTCGCTGGCCCGTTTCCACAATTTGGGTAACATACTGTGCCATTGATTCACAGTTTTCTAGCCGAATGTTGATGAGATTTTTCAGCAGACTGATCTTCCTTGTATAACCGGAATCATCATACATATTTTTAAGTGTAGACCACAAGTCATATGTAGTAACTGCCTGCTTGATGTGAACATATATGGATGGGTCGATTGTTAAAATCAATTTCGCCTTGGCTTTAGCATCACTCTCAATATCGCCCGCAGTCGCCGATGCCGATAACTGTCTCTTGATGTTACCTGCCATGCCCTCTAACACCAGAACATTTTGAGCCGCAAAACACCAATCGTCATAGTTCTCGCGTCCTTTCAGTTTTGGAACGTTAGCAATATAGTTTGTCGACATTTTTATCACGGACTATTCGAAAAACACTGACTTTAAACTTTCAAAACTGTAAAAAAAAGTGTCTAGGTCCATAACCTGATAATGAAAACGACGGTTAACGGCAACGAACTGTATTTTATTTTTAAGTGACACAGTGGTACATAGCAATGTACCTTAGAGGGCGCTAGTAGTAAAGACACAGACATTGATATTGTTACCAGAATTAAATAACACAAGTTAGGTGTAATAGGTTACAACTAACTTGATTTTGCGGTCAAATGCACACCGGGATGCGGGCGGCGGCGCGCCACTGCTACGGGTCTACGCGCGCTAAGAGTGCTACGAGCAGAGCGTGTGAAGGTGAAGTGTGAGAGAATAATTTTGCCATTCGAACGACTTAAATTCTACATTTGGTACGGAACCCTAAATGTGCGAACACGCACTTGTCCAGTTTTTGGTGGTCCTTTGCCCAACAGTTATTTGGAACACCAATAAGAGACATTTATTTCATGCCCAGGAGCTGATTTGAAGCTATAGAAATTCTATTTGAAGCCATAGAATAAGACAAACAATAGAATTTCGATTACTCCAGTGATCAGAAATTGATACTAAATCTATGATAATTTGATAATGATGAAGATCTTTCACTGCTACGAGTATATAGGCTCAATATACCCTGCCGACGTCTCTAAACAGTATTTCATCCCACTTCTGTGCAGAGATATCTTTCACTCTCTAGGATATCTATTCTCTCACATCTGCTAAACAATTGACAACCTGTCTCGACTCTCCTATCACTAATATAACTTGGATTGAACGATATCGAACGACAAGTGAACGCAACAAATACCGTACTTCTTGTAACAGTGCCGTGAAGAAGAGCTTCGGGAAGCCGAACAAACGTCTTCGTCCCATTCATTTGTCCAGCGTTTGATTAATGACATTTCTTTCCCGTCTTCGAAATTAATCATTGTTTGTTTAATTTACTTTGTTGGCTTTCTTCCATATTCATTATCTATGAGCTTTATTGATGTTGACAATGCCATTTAATCGTATTCTTGAGTTTTATAGGAAAATCAAGATTAATCGTTTTTCTTATATAAATAAGAACATTTTGTGGATTTTAAATATATTACTAACTACAATACCAGCGTAGAATACTTTCAATGAAAAAAAGAAAATCTAATTTAATAATATTTATTCTCATACTGATAATATAATATGAATATTAAATGATCATGATTGTAGACGTATAATATAAATTGGACCATTCGGGTACTGTGCCTAGTTATTTGTCACTTCTTGGTATAGTTTGCCATATTGAGCGGTATCCGGTTTACGTTAGTATATATCTTCTTTGGTATCGGGTAGCTTCTATTTTTTTATACATTTATTATTATTATTGATGTCTTTAAGTACATTATTATTATTTATATATTAATAAAATAAGTACATAATAATTTCTTAATGTTGACATGTGAAATGTAACAGCAGACGGAAGCTGTCAGAAATACCTATATGTGTACTTATATATGTACAGCAATAATTCAATATTAATTTTAAACTATTTATAATAGCATTAATAAATTGCTGTAAATAATTATGTAACTTAATGAAATATTCTAACTGACCATTCGAAAGTGCTTGTTGCTAGGCCTATTTGAATAAAGAATATTTTGTTTTGACTTTTGACTTTGGATTTGTAGGCTACAATGACTTGATACAAAACTTGGGTACGTATAGGCCAGCGGGTTCTAAGTTTTCTTTCTTTATCTTCGAGAGCTAAATGCTACGATATACGTTTTATATACAGACCAGTACCTATACAGAAGACAAGGTATTCTTATGTCGTCCGGGCTTTCATAGCTATTCATCTCAAAACCCGCTCGGTCGGTATAAGCGGATCAACCACTTTGAACCCGAACGGGATGCAGGTCACTAAACATAATATATCCTATACATATTTCATGACACAATAGTTATACCTATAATAGGGTAAAGATACCTAAGTATATGTAGATATTCGAGGTCTATTATTAGAATCTACAGTCAGGCATCATATACCTAGTTATATCCACTCACTTGCTTTTGGCAATCAGAGTTGCATACTTAGCATACCTACTCCTAAATGGATTGTGGCAAATGTAGTTGCTAAGAGTATAGTTTAGTGTCGGCAACGCGCGTATGACACCCCTGGAGTAGCAAGCGTCCATGAGCTGTAACCGCTTCAGGTTGCCGTAGGCGCGTTTGACATCGACGAGGTATTTCAAAAATGTATTTTTTTGTAAAGTAGCAATTTAGACTACCATTTTTAAAATCCGATAGCAAGTAAGTTGAGTGACGCCCAAGAGAATCAAATAATTCGTAACATATCCTATATTACTGTAGGAATATCTTTCGCATAAGTAAGTACATACATCTTGTAACTATTGCTATCGAAGAAGCATCGTTAACTCTCAATACCCTTAATTTTCCAGGCATACGGGCCGTGGCCTGTAATAGGAGCAAAAAAAATTAAAGGACGCTTCCTTAGAGCATTTGCAGTAACCTCTTGAGTCCATTTTGATCTATGGATCTTGGCACCACGAGATTATTATAGCGTGGCAGTCACTGCTGATTTCTCGTCTAGTATGATTCATAATCGTTGTTGTATTTTTGGCTAATAAAAAGGATATTTTTGGGACTATTTTTTTTTTTATAAATGTTTAGTGTTCTTTAATTAGTTATTAATATCGCTCTAGTGGAGTAAAAAAGTAAACGTACAAGCTTTATTAGTATAAAATAAAATCCAACATTTTTTTTTCAGTTGGTACCAGAAATGTCATTGCTGGAGACCTCAATAGTGTACCGTTTAATATTTGCTCTTATTACAGGCCACACGCTGTATACGTACGTGGAATAGTATATTACTACAGAGGCCGGGACGAAAGGGGTTGCCGGCCGAAGACATATATACGGCCGAGCGGAGCGAGGTCGGATAGGTCTGAGACGGGCAACCCCTAATTTCCCGCCGAGGTATGTATAGTGCTTTTCTCAAACATGCAATGAAATAAACAACAAAAAAAAAACAAAATTTTATTTTTAATGCGCATAGTGGCAGAATGTCATGATGCCTGTGCCTCAAATTTATGTGGAATAGAAATTAAAAAAGAGGACTTTGCCGGCCTAGGCCTGCAAGATTTGTATGAAATTCCATTAACAACCTCTTGTCCCAGCCGCACCTGAAACGTCATACTTCGCAGCCTATTATAAGGAACATTACATCAATATTTCATTGCATGTTTGAGAAAATATAATTTCAGTCTTAATTGTCGGGTTCAAATTAAGTAAAAAGTGACTCGTCTTAAAGTGAATCACAAAAATGTAACTATTTTTAACATACATTTTGAATTTTGTAAAGCCTTCTAGATTGGTGTGGTCGGGACTATGGTGAAGGTCTAAATTTCAATCAAAAGGAGGGCGTTATTACGATCAAGTAAGAGTAAAGCAGTAAAAAAACATTACGGTAAATAATCGTGGGCACGTTTATCGGCCGGTACATAGATAGTGTAGGCATAAAAGAGAGATTTTTTCAAATGAAGCACTGCCCGCAATCTTTTTGTTTTTATATCATAATGGTGGCAAACCAGCATTTCAGCTGACTGATAACAAATAAATAAATAAATATTAGGAGACAATTTTTACACAAATCGAACTAGTCCCATAGTAAGCTCAATAAGGCTTGTGTTATGGGTACTAGACAACGATTTATTGAATAGATAACTATATGCTTAAATACATAGAAAACATCCAAGTCTCAGGAACAAATGTTTCTGCTCACCACAGAAACATGCTCTGACCGGGATTCGAACCCGGGACCTCTAGCTTCGGAGGCAGTGGCACTACCAACTGGGCTAAATACGAGTAGGCCGGCAAATGCAGACGAAAACTGTCATAAATACCTACATATATTTACACTTTTACGTTCATTTATTACTTTCTAATACGGCAAAAACGTATTAATTTGTGCTATTAAAGCGGGGTTATTATAATTTTCCACTTATCTTCCTACTCTGTGCTATGATTGACTGCACATTATTGGCCGGCACATTTCCGGAGAGACCATTAAAGGTTCAGTGAATAATGGGATGACGTCACGTGTGGCTACGTCACCATAATTAACACGGGGGTTGGATTTTCGCAAAAAGAACAATGGTCGAGTTTACAAGATGACTATGTCTAATTTTTGTAACACTTTACGATGTAGGTACAAACAAAAAATCAAAATATTGTACCGTACAATATTTTTTTTAGTTCTATCTATAGTATTAGATGGTATTAGATAAACAGGTCTAATGATATAGTCAATTTATCGTAACTTATTTAATGTTACTACGTAATTATGTACCTACACGGAACAACTATTTCGTGTAAGTAGGCACAGAATTATAACAAGCACGCCAATAAATGTAAACTACAAATTAGTTGAGGTAACAAAATACTTGTCTGATAGTCGGGATAGGCTTTGAACGTCAGTTTTTGGTTAGCAAAATGACAAATTTAGAGACAACTTCTGATACTGTCACAAAATTATCTTGTGGCTTTACAAGGTCAGAACATATGATTTCCCTGACTGTGGTAAAAGTGAAATTGTGTACACTCCACGGGGCTCGGGGGCACGGACGGGGTATTTATAGAATGAGTCTTTACCCCTCTTATGCTATTGTTTTATATCCCAAGGCTTAAGTTTTATTAAGTACTCATAGTAACCTAAGTTCCAACTACTAACTCCACTTAATATACTTAGTTAATTGTATTACGAGTCTACTGATCAATAAGTTTTGATAATCGGTATGAACCACCCTGTTAATGATATTCTTTTAATGTAGGCTATACCATCACACTAATCAACATTAAATTAGAGTAAAAATATATAAACATTATTGATTTGTTTTTCTGTAATTGCTGAACAAAAAACATCTGAATTAAAAAAATAACAAGATTGCAAAAATAACAGTTGGTTTTGTAATTATTTGGAGCGGTGTGGAAAAAGACCTGATGCACTAATGAAGAATATTGGAATTGAAAATAAAACTTTGGTTTATCATTATGATTTAAAGGATAAGCAAGTTATCTGTGCAATGGTTTTTTTTATATCCAGCTCTGTCAAAATTACACCCCAAAAATCAGCTCTGTCAAAATTAGGGTGTATTTTTCGACTTCTTCCTGGACTATTGAGGCCTACCAATAAAAACTGCGAAATTAGCTTTCACCAATTGAGCTCAAATATTATAGGAGAGTTGTATAATATTATTCTACCAACGTTGTTTTAAATATTATATTATAAACTAGCTTTTGCCCACGACTTCGTCCGCGTATAATTACATGTACATTGTACAATGGTAAAAGTCTCGCTACGCAGTTCTGCCGTAAAACGTTATCCCGACAGAGCGAGTTCTTCACGTAAGTATGACGACCGAAGGCTGGAAGCAGAGTGGCAAGGCATGCGAGAATAATCACACAGAGCGGGCTTCTCATGTAAGGCTGAGGGCCGAAGGCCTGAAGCAGAGAGGCGAGACACACGAGGCTGAAGGCCGAGCCTCCCAACAGAGTAGATTCTTCATGTAAGGTTGATGACTGAAAACTAAATAATAAATTCAGCTTTGTCTGTGATTGGTGTGTCAAATAAATAAATTATTCCTTTACTTTAAAGAGGATAAATGAGATATCAGGTAAGTGTGGTGGACGTAGACGCATTTCACAATGATTGGCCAGAGATTGCTTAGAACCAGGATGAGTGGAAATTAAGAAGGGAGGCCTTTGCTCAACTGTTGTAAATTCTATAGAAAAAAGGCTAAAAGCTGGTGCCATTAAACACTTGTTTTATTGAGTTTTTTTTTGTATTTGTTGTTTAGCGGCAACAGAAATACACAATCTGTGAAAATGGCAGAGTGGCAAGGCATGCGAGAATAATCACACAGAGCGGGCTTCTCATGTAAGGCTGAGGGCCGAAGGCCTGAAGCAGAGAGGCGAGACACGCGAGGCTGAAGGCCGAGCCTCCCAACAGAGTAGATTCTGCATGTAAGGTTGATGACTAAAAAGCCGAAGGAGAGTGGCAAGGCATGCGAGGCCGAAGGCCGAGCTATGTCGTCGCCGAAGATCCAGTTGCCATATTAATGAGGGTAAATTATACTCCATTCGTTCGTTTTCACGTGATGCCTAGACATATAAACAGACAGACAAACAGACACAAATTCTTAAAACTGTTGAAACGATTTCTGTTATCAATTCTAAGTATCCCCAGCCAACTTTTTTTCGAATATCTTCCATGTACAGACTTTCGACCCTCTTCTAAGTGTACATCTAAGATGCTCCAACTGTCTATGCTGACGATTGGGATGCCCAGCTCAAGTGATCTCTTATATCAAACAGTTTTTATGGTGTGAAGGGTCAACAATTACGTAAAAAACAACGCACGACAAAATTAAATGGTACACCGACGATACAAAGTGTGCATTGAATCAACTGTTTTTGTATTTAAGCATATGAATAAAAACAAATGCCAAAGTATCGCAAATGCATTTTGATGTACACGCAAAGTAGAACTTATTGCGAAAAGGTTGTGCTCAAAAATAGCGTCAACAATCAGAAGGAATTATGATACTTCGGTTTTGACATAATGAATTGTCAACTTGTTTACAATTCTGCTATGCTTTAAGTTAAATTTCTTGACACGCTGTTATACTCCCAATTAGCTGAAACTTAAATCGTAGAATGGCGTATGAGGATAAACCACCCCGTTTCATGGACCATACTTGCATCCCCGATTTAATATCCCTATGGAAGATCATCGGGACAAAAAGTACACTTATAATATACATAAGTGAATCCAGATTATATACTATTAGCATACAAATCATGTTAATCTGTTCAGCCGTTTTTGCGTGATTCAGTGACAAACATCCAAACATCTAAACTTTCGCATTTATAATATTAAGTATAGGGATTATGGTATAAAGTGAGTGCACATGAAGTGAACGGCAAAAGCAACATTGTAATTGCATGTTTTGAAGAGACCGTGGTGGCTGGCGCGCACACTGGGCAGCGCCGCGGCGCAGCGCTTGCGTTTACTTTTTTCTTCAGTTTCTATCTTAAGATTTCACAAATTTTAAATGAGGATGTTTTTCTTTTGTCATCATGTATATGCTGACCAATTTTCATACCTGTAACTCATGGATTATAGGAGTTCCCATACAAAATTCAACCCCTCTTTTTACCCCCTTTTAACCCAAATCTGCACAATTTTTATAGCCTAAAACCTGACCGGGTATTTACTCGACAGATTAGTAAAGTTTTCATCAAAATCCGTTCAGCCGTTTTCACGTGATGCGCGTTCATATAAACAGACAAACAGATAAACAGACAAAAATTCTAAAAACTGTTGGAACGTGTTCTGTTATCGATTCTAAGTATCCCCAGCCAACTTTTTTTCGAATATCTTCCATGTACAGACTTTCGACCCTCTTCGGCTTTCAATCAATCAATCATTTATTTGTAAAAACATAGGTATATACAATGGTGTTATGAACATTTTATAAGTCTCACTATGTCTTCGCCATAAGGCATACAAATAGTCATAGGATATGACACAAAACTTGTAAAACTTGTAAATATATAATTCTAAATTGTTAAATAATCATGCATTAAATAGGTATGTCAAATTATGCAGATAAAATAATGATAATAATAATAAAAATAAAAATAAGAGTTTTCAAAATTTACTCCTATTTATAATTATGTCAATGTTATATGTCAATGTCTCTTAAATATTCTTGTATGGAGTAGTACGCCTTTTCTACCAAAAAATGTCGTAGGCTTTTTTTAAAAAAAATAATATTATCTATATCTAAGAGCGATCTAGGTAGCTTATTGAAAACTCTAGGCGCCATACCAAATACACTTTTTGACAGTAGGGCAGTTTTAAATGGTCTATTGTTTATTTTTCCTCGTTGACGTACACTATTATAACTAGGGAATTGGTTAAGGTTAAGTTTAACATATACAGCCAATTCATAAATGTATAGGCACGGCAATGTCATTATTTTAAATTTCTGGAATAGTGGTTTACACGAGTCTGAAACTTGGACGCCACATACGGCCCTTATACATTTTTTTTTGTCCTCTAAACACCATTTCTCTTTCCGATGAGTTCCCCCAAAACACTATCCCATATCTTAATGTTGACGTAACATAAGCATGATATGCCGTAAGTACTGTAGCTTGGCTAACTACTTTCCTAAGATTATACAGTGCATATGAGTATTGGTTAAGTTTATTACATATTATATCAATTTATTATATGTATAGATGTATAGATAAGCTGAAGAAAAAAAAACACGATTTTTCGGGAGATTTTGTACTTCAGAGCCTTCTAATTGACAAGAGTGCTGCTCTTCGAGTAAAGATCAGAACTGATAACCGTTCCCATTGTTATTTAGCCCTTACATTCGACTACTAATTCTCATTCACATATGTTCAAAACCAACTACATGAAAATCAAGAGCTGGTGATGACTTAGTGAAGGTATATAATTTGACCTCAAAAAGTAAAATTATTTTTTTGGGGTAAAGTAAAACAATTGAATGACGTTAATAAGTATTTGAAAATATAGAAAGTGTGCACAATGTGATAAAAATATAACGATTGACATATCTCGCATATTTAATACTGATTATAAAAACTTATTGATCACCCCTCGTACATCCTGAAGACTACCCGGGGTCCGCTACGGCGTTTTTTTGCTGAAGTGACATCTGACCTTCCAAGCGAAGGGGAAAACTAGACTTTATAATAATAATAATAATATTGGGGGACAATCTTACACAAATCGACCTAGTCCCAAACTAAGCAAAGTTTGTACTATGGGTACTAGACGACGATATACATACTTATATAGATAAATACATACTTAAATACACAGAAAACATCCAAAACCCAAGAACAAATATCCGTGAAAAATGCACAAATAAATGCCCTGGCCGTGATTCGAACCCGGGACCTCTAGCTTTGGAGGCAGAGTCACTACCAACTAGGCTAAACAGGTTATTGGGAATAGATTTGTCAATTGCATGAGCAAATTGATTGTTAGAAGTTCTTAAGGGTGCTTTAACGTGTCCACTGTCGACGAGTCCAGTAACGTAAAAATTAGTTTGATGTATTCAAAAGGTATTTAAATACAAAATACATTACATAGAGATCTCTTTTTTCAATATTTATCGTTATGCTCAAATAAACACAATTATTTACAATTGGCGCTAGTGGACAAGTTAGAGCACCCTCAAGCCGCCCGTTCGATATCAGCCGGGATCAACGGCGTAATGTGCCTTCCACTCAGTTATTAACAGCTCAAAGCAGTCATCCATCCAAGATTTGACCACGGCCGATGTTGCTTAACCTCGGACGCGGCAGGTACGTGTCATATTAAAAAAAGCTATTAGTTTGATTATGTGTAGATTAGTATAATGTGTATCTACTCATAGGAATACTAAAGATAGAAAAGATGATGTTATTTTTTTTGTGATGTATGACTATTACTAGAGTTGAAAATTGACCAACTTTTTCATTCTGTGACTGTAGAGCAGAGTTATTTTATGTTTAAATTTAGCATTTAATTTTAATCCTTTATTTATCTTTGCTCTATGAGTTCTAATTGTTTTCAAATATAAAACTTTATGAATATTTGTCTGTAATAAATAACAATAATATTTTAAACCCTTTTTATTTAAATAATAACATTATGATTATGATGAATGATGAATGATAACTAAAAAACCTTGAAAAGAAAATACACCCAATCATAAACCAATTGTAATTCAGCCACAATGGTCCTATTCTATCTAAATTGGACAAACGGATCCCTCTAAGCCGGCGGACACCTACATTAGGGCCCGACACGTCGAGGCGGATTATCGGGATTAACAACTTCACAGCACAGGACGAATCCTAATGAATGGGACAAAGTTTTGGTAAATTTTGAATGACCATTCGGGTTTTAAAATGTTTGTTTTGTGTAGATTTCTTTTGATATTGTTGTAAAGTTTGCAATTTTATAAGGGCTGAGCTGAAATAGACCCCCATAAGGTGAGTTTGTTCTTTCCACTGATATGATGATGATGACGATCAGCTGAGATTCTTAACACGGTGTTTAGTAACGTATTATACAGAAGTACGTGAAGGAAACAGATGTTATCCTCAAGCGGTGCTACCACGAAAACCGAAAGAAGTTCAGATATCTTCATTATCGTGTATTCGCGCGACAGAGACGGAGATGTCTCAAATATCGAATCTCAAATATCACATCTGAAATGTGGTAAATAATACAATTTCTTTCAATACAAATAGGTATACATAGCTTAGTTTCTTTTCCAAATGAACAGTGTCTAATTTTGCTTTGACTAAACTGTAACAAGTCGCCGTAGTATTCATGGTACAGTCAAGCAAGAGCAAAAGTCTCTTCTTCGTTCTCTTGTTCCTTATTCCATTGTGATAAAAGGTGAAAAAGTGTTAACTTACTTTTACTCTTGACTGTACATAGTCTATCTAGCTTTAATCATATTGTATCATCATCCTCCTAGCGTTATTACCAGTACAGTAACATCCTGAAGGATGCCTGGGGTCCGCTACCTAATCCCAAGAGTTGGCGAAGGCACAAATTTTTACGGAAGCGACTGCCATCTGACCTTCCAACCCAAGGGGCAAACTAGACCTTATTGGTATTAGGCTTGTCAAGTGAGTGGGACACTTGACTGTTAGAAGTTCTCAAGCCGCCCGGAGGCCTCTTACTTGGCTTAACGACTGCTATCATAGACAGCAACCGGGATCAACGACTTAACGTGCCTTCCAAAGCATGGGAGCGCTTAGTTAGTAACCACTCAAAGCGGTCACCCATCTAAGGACTGACCTCGCCCGACATTGCTTAACTTCGCATACCATACATACGCATTCGGAAGGATCGCAGTGGGCGAGGTGGCGGGATGTTTTTAGCAGCACGTACGCCGCTGTGCCTAGAAAGGCTAGTGTCCTACGAAACAACGCGTTGTGAGGACCTTTGGGCAAGATTCGCAATCCCCGGTCAATATGTTTATGTCTGTGTAGTTTATTTGCCACCCGGTTCGCCTGATGAATTGTAGTAATACTCGGGTCCTGACGCCGCTGCAGCATTTGCCGCCCACTTCAGTTCGGTATTCCTGCCCAAAGAACCGGTTCTAAACCCACAGGCGGCCAGTGAATCTCTGCCAGTCGACGCTAGGTATGTGGATGTCAGATCTTTTACGCTAGACGATGTTAAAAGCTCGGTAAAGAAACTAAAACCTGCTTCGGCACCTGGTCCGGACGCGATACCGTCGTTTGTTATCAAAGCTTGTATCGACGACTTGGTTGATCCGATAAGGTATATTTTAACCTTGTTTTAGATACTGGAGTTTATCCAGCTGCCTGGAAAAGGTCAAGGGTAACGCCAATTCCTAAGACAGGTTCTAAAACGAAAGTTGAGAATTACCGTCCAATTGCTATACTAAACGCCATGGCAAAAGTGTTTGAGTCGGCATTACATACCTATAGTTTACTACTGCCTCAGTGTCGGCCCCATATCACCAGCGCACAGCACGCATTTCTACCTAGAAGGTCTGTGACTACTAATCTTCTAACCTTAACGCAGGTGTTGTCTACTGAATTAGATAGAAAGTCTCAAGTCGATGTCATTTACCTGGATTTCCAAAAAACGTTTGACCGAGTGGATAATGATATTCTTCTGTTAAAGTTAGGTGCGATGGGCTTTACTCCCAGACTTCTGAATCTACCGCGAGCTACCTTTCGGATCGGACGCAGTACGTAAAATATGGGCAGTATATATCAGATGGCTATCACACGCGCTCTGGTATCAGCCAGGGTTCTAACCTTGGACCTTTTCTCTTCGTGCTGCTCATTAACGATCTACCACTCGAGGTGCATAATTCCACTCTGCTGCTGTTCGCTGATGATGTGAAGCTTATTAAGCCTATTCAAAGCCAGCAAAATTGCTTCAAATTGCAGAGGGATATTGACGCGGTTTACCGTTGGAGTCTTAATAACAAACTTTTATTTAACGCTGGCAAATGTCAAATCATGAGTTTCACTCGGTCTCACACTCCTCGAGAATTTCCCTACACCATTGGAGATGCTCTTGTAACGCATGTATTGCAGGTGCGTGATCTGGGAGTGCTTTTTGATCCAGAAATTACGTTCCGTGACCACGTTCAGGCAGTCACTGTAGCCGCGTACAAGAGGCTAGGGTTTGTTCTACGCAATTCTGCACCTATGACCGTACAATCTTCACGTGTCTTGTACGCGGCACTCGTTCGTAGTGTGCTAGAAACGAATACAGTGGTCTGGAGCCCCCATGAGAATAAATATATTCTGATGCTGGAATAGGTCCAGAAAAAGTTTCTGAGGGCGTTATATAAAAGGATACATTCTTATTACCCGTATATGTATCCCACGTTAATTCTACAGGGCCAACTGGGGTACGATTCACTCCAACTTCGCAGGTTGCTCTTTTTGGCAAAATTCGCCATAGGTGTTATCAGGAGCACCGTCGATAGTCCGGACCTAGTCGAGGTTTTTTTCCGCCTGTTTGTGCCAAGTCAGTACACTCGTGCGCGTCGGCACCCGCTACTAGCGGTGGGCACAGCGCGCACGCGCGTGCATGCGCAGACGCCGGTCGCGCGCGCACTTTCTCTGCTCAACTCCGTACTTGTACTATTCCTTATTCTGTGTCCGTACTCGTGGTGGCGCCAGTGTGTGATTTGTTTGAGAACGCGTTAGGACAATTGTTGGTTGAGTGCAAGAAGGTAATTGAAAGCGAGATGCCTAAAAGTAGCATACCTCTAGAATAAGACTGTCCCCATACTGTTTTTAATTATGTTATTTATGTTGTATTATACGTGTTTCTTTAGTTTACCCTATAATTTGTGCCGTGTTGGCTATAGCTGTAAGGTACAAATTTCATGTTAAATAAATAATTAAATAAATAATTAAATACCGCACGCAGTACGCGGGCGCCGCTGGGCCACGAACGCTCCCTTAATCATATTGTATAAGTTTATTAATCTATTTTAATGTATTGTGATATGATCTCAGTTGGTATATGGTGGTTGGTTAGATAAATGAATTTATTGTTATTATAGTGAGAGTTGTTTGTTTGAGATAAGTAGTTAAGAACTGAATAAGGCTTGTGTTATAGGTAAGTACCCACTATACGACGATGTGTTTAATAGATATACTTGAATAGGTACTTACATAGGAAACTCAGCATCCAAGACTCAGAAATAAATATAAGAGCATAAGCTTTACACAAATATTTGCCCTGAGGACCGGGACTAGAACCCAGGACCGTCAACTTGGTAGGCAGGGGCAGGGCTAAGGGGGGATTAAAATAAATATTAGGGGACAATCTTACACAAATCGACCTAGTCCCAAACTAAGCAAAGCTTATATAGATAAATACATACTTAATACATAGAAAACATAAGACCTAGAAACTTGTGTCTAACCTTCTTTAACATACATGCCTACATCCTAATTTACATTTGTTTACTGACTGTTTTCATTCGAGAAATTTCCATTTTCATATTCTCCTCACAGCTTGGAAGTTTAATTAAATTCCAATATTGCTCATTCATGATGTGATTCATACAGCCTCAGGCTAGTGACACGGAAGCTGACGCGCCGCGGCGACGCGCCGTCGTGACGCCGACGGCACGTTGCCTGGCAACGCCGGCACCGACGGCGTGTTGATGACCCTTTGGTAAGTGAATACTTAGAGTAATCCATGTGAAACGACATGTTTCATACTGATTACGATGTCACTGCGTAGCACACGGACGTATGGACTAATTAACTGCAAAATAAACCAGTCAATACAATGATATCCATCTTTAAGTATACTAGCAAGTAGCGATTACTAGGAGAGGCACAATTCGCAAAAAAATATTTTATGGCTCTGCCTAATCCTTCTAGGAACACAGGAGTGAATGTATGTATGTATTATTAATATTATTATGTACGGAAACAGTAGATATAGATAAAGGGTCGGCAACGCACTTGTGATTCCTCTGGAGTCGCAAGTGTCCATAGGCGACGGTGTCTACTTACTACATCAGGCAGGCCATAAGCTTGTTTGCCACCGTCGTAGTATAAAAAAAGATGTAACATTCACGTCATAAAAACTTTATATCAAACGGCCACGATTCTGCCTTTCTTAATTGACAGTAAGAGACGAATGTGTGGACATCACTATGACACGACATACCGGGGGCACAACATGAAATGCCCTCTGTTGATTTGATCGGTGGTCAGCAGACTAACGTAAAGCGCAAAACATTTATATCATATTGGTATGCGATATGTCAAGTAGAATGGGCCTTCACCATACACAATACAGGCCTTAAAGCTTTACTGACATTGTGTTATATAGACTGTTGTGGTGACATAATACATCATACATTTTACAAGCTTCTCAATTAGTTTGTGTTTTGTTCCTAGCATAAAGAAAGGGGTGCGTCTTTTTAGATCGAAGGATCCCGTCGAACTGGTCTGACGATGGAGATGACTCGATGGCCTTAGGTATGACACATGACAAAGCTGTCAATAACAAACGCTTTAGCGTTACGATTATTTAGAATGGTCACGAGGAACCCTTATAGATTCGCCATATCTGTTTGTCCGTCCGTCCGTACTTATGTCACGGCCGATTTACTCGGAGACTATAAGCAATACAATTATGAAATTTGATAGGAAGGTGTATTCTATAAACCGTTACAGAAAAGTGATGTGAAATTACGAAAAAATATTAAATTAAAGGTAGCCCATACATGTGACCGGGGAATGAACAAATAAATTCAATGCTGTGTTCGGTATCGCCCCGGAATATATTTCTTCATTCAAAAAATAAACGATTTTTATATAGGACGTCGGTGGAAAACAAGCGTACGGCCCGCCTGATGGAAAGCGGTAACCGCAGCCTATGGACGCCTGCAATTCCAAGCAATCGTCGTATCGTGTAAAGGTTTCTGGAAAACTTAGGTATCCATTAAATTCAACCGTTGCTTGGTGAGATATTAAGTAGCTGCCAATGTTGTAAAAAGTGTGTCCCTCGTATTCCCTAATTTCTGAAGTATAAAGCTTAAAATTCTGAAAAAAATTCATGTGGTGTACGTTATTAAATACTTTCAAAATGTTTTGTTTTCAACGAGATAAGTCTAACGGTTTTTAAGTTATCGCTGAAAAACTGTCTTGCTCAAATAATAGGACGAATGTGCCGTGAGTTCCCTATGAATATACGACTTGTTTTGATTCCATGTATTGTATATTTTAATGTATTGTCTGTGGGATAGTATTAGGTGTCAGTACGGAACCCTTCTTTGTGCGTGATTAGACACGCACATGGCCGGTTTTTTTTGTAATGTGAAATTGATTTCAACAACAACACGTTGTTATCCTCAGACAGCGCCACGAGATTTAATAAGTTTTAAAACACAGTAACTGGACTCCATTCTTTTTACCTTTCCGCTCAATGACTTTTTAATGGATTTTTGTTCCGATTTGAATATATTTGCATCTTTAATGTTATCCCGCTTGTAATTTAACACCGCTTAAAGCGCTTTGTTTTTAATTACTTATTGATAGGTGGTTCCTTTACAAAGCTTTTACGGAGATAATTGAAATACACCGAGTATCTGTTAATTATATTTCGGAGCTGAGATCTACTGAGGTACGAAGATGGGTTTGTCCTGATATGAAACTCGCGTGCGAGTTCTTACACAATGTAAATAGGTAGCCTATACCATAACCAGCACGGCTCAACACATTCAGGGCCATCAATTTTGTTGCATTACGTTTGTGGCCGATAACAAGTAGAACTCCGTATGTAGAGGAAATATACTACAAGTGGAGCGCCCATCTTGCGGGTTTCGAACACTGAAAAAGTTAAAAGCGTTTGATTTTAACTGAGCAGTTTGCAGAAATGTTTTTTAATCAAAACATGTTATTAAAAGACACAAACTAATACAATAACGGAATTTCATACACTTTCCTGGCCGCTGCGGTAGCACTATAATCATTTATAACTTTTTATATTTGTGTTAGTCAATAACAAGATACTTCACGGACTATTTTCTCGAACAGTAAGGCGATCATTTCCGAGCATATTGGAAAAAAAATCTCTTAACGCTAAAACTGCCGGTGTTTCCTACACAGCTTCGAAATAACGGGTAAAAATGCATTTCCTCGCAGACATCAGGTAATGCCAAGTAGTTCAAAAGAATGCTAAGCATTTTTATCTCACATCTTGTAGGTACAATAAAGTGGGATGCGAGATGAAAAATATGCGTTATTACTACGGCTGAGAGACTTCGTGTCAGGATGATAGCCTATTCTGACTAGACCGTGCGTATGTAATGTATTAAAATACAGTAGGTTCTTCTATTAAAAGGCCTATTCGAATAGCGGAAGGAATTCGTCAGTGGTTATTGTGATTCCGATTTAATTCAAACGATCTAGAATATTTAGGTACGCAACGCCATACTCCCAGTCGACTTCAAGGAGCTACATCTATACTTATTATGAAGTAGTAAGGTGAATTAGTGGATTACTATCTATATTAATAACTAGCTTTTGCCCACGATTTCGTCCGCGTATAATTACATGTACATTGTACAATGGTAAAAGTCTCGCTACGCAGTTCTGCCGTAAAACGTTATCCCGACAGAGCGAGTTCTTCACGTAAGTATGACGACCGAAGGCTGGAAGCAGAGTGGCAAGGCATGCGAGAATAATCACACAGAGCGGGCTTCTCATGTAAGGCTGAGGGCCGAAGGCCTGAAGCAGAGAGGCGAGACACACGAGGCTGAAGGCCGAGCCTCCCAACAGAGTAGATTCTTCATGTAAGGTTGATGACTGAAAAGTAAATAATAAATTCAGCTTTGTCTGTGATTGGTGTGTCAAATAAATAAATTATTCCTTTACTTTAAAGAGGATAAATGAGATATCAGGTAAGTGTGGTGGACGTAGACGCATTTCACAATGATTGGCCAGAGATTGCTTAGAACCAGGATGAGTGGAAATTAAGAAGGGAGGCCTTTGCTCAACTGTTGTAAATTCTATAGAAAAAAGGCTAAAAGCTGGTGCCATTAAACACTTGTTTTATTGAGTTTTTTTTTGTATTTGTTGTTTAGCGGCAACAGAAATACATAATCTGTGAAAATGGCAGAGTGGCAAGGCATGCGAGAATAATCACACAGAGCGGGCTTCTCATGTAAGGCTGAGGGCCGAAGGCCTGAAGCAGAGAGGCGAGACACGCGAGGCTGAAGGCCGAGCCTCCCAACAGAGTAGATTCTGCATGTAAGGTTGATGACTAAAAAGCCGAAGGAGAGTGGCAAGGCATGCGAGGCCGAAGGCCGAGCTATGTCGTCGCCGAAGATCCAGTTGCCATATTAATGAGGGTAAATTATACTCCATTCGTTCATTTTCACGTGATGCCTAGACATATAAACAGACAGACAAACAGACACAAATTCTTAAAACTGTTGAAACGATTTCTGTTATCAATTCTAAGTATCCCCAGCCAACTTTTTTTCGAATATCTTCCATGTACAGACTTTCGACCCTCTTCTAAGTGTACATCTAAGATGCTCCAACTGTCTATGCTGACGATTGGGATGCCCAGCTCAAGTGATCTCTTATATCAAACAGTTTTTATGGTGTGAAGGGTCAACAATTACGTAAAAAACAACGCACGACAAAATTAAATGATACACCGACGATACAAAGTGTGCATTGAATCAACTGTTTTTGTATTTAAGCATATGAATAAAAACAAATGCCAAAGTATCGCAAATGCATTTTGATGTACACGCAAAGTAGAACTTATTGCGAAAAGGTTGTGCTCAAAAATAGCGTCAACAATCAGAAGGAATTATGATACTTCGGTTTTGACATAATGAATTGTCAACTTGTTTACAATTCTGCTATGCTTTAAGTTAAATTTCTTGACACGCTGTTATACTCCCAATTAGCTGAAACTTAAATCGTAGAATGGCGTATGAGGATATACCACCCCGTTTCATGGACCATACTTGCATCCCCGATTTAATATCCCTTTGATGGAAGATCATCGGGACAAAAAGTACACTTATAATATACATAAGTGAATCCAGATTATATACTATTAGCATACAAATCATGTTAATCTGTTCAGCCGTTTTTGCGTGATTCAGTGACAAACATCCAAACATCTAAACTTTCGCATTTATAATATTAAGTATAGGGATTATGGTATAAAGTGAGTGCACATGAAGTGAACGGCAAAAGCAACATTGTAATTGCATGTTTTGAAGAGACCGTGGTGGCTGGCGCGCACACTGGGCAGCGCCGCGGCGCAGCGCTTGCGTTTACTTTTTTCTTCAGTTTCTATCTTAAGATTTCACAAATTTTAAATGAGGATGTTTTTCTTTTGTCATCATGTATATGCTGACCAATTTTCATACCTGTAACTCATGGATTATAGGAGTTCCCATACAAAATTCAACCCCTCTTTTTACCCCCTTTTAACCCAAATCTGCACAATTTTTATAGCCTAAAACCTGACCGGGTATTTACTCGACAGATTAGTAAAGTTTTCATCAAAATCCGTTCAGCCGTTTTCACGTGATGCGCGTTCATATAAACAGACAAACAGATAAACAGACAAAAATTCTAAAAACTGTTGGAACGTGTTCTGTTATCGATTCTAAGTACAACTTTTTTTCGAATATCTTCCATGTACAGACTTTCGACCCTCTTCAGCTTTATTATATGTAATATAGATTTCGTGCAGGGGTACGGTAGACCCGAACGAGACCTGTCTCAAATTGAAGAACGTATAAAAATAACGATTTTTGAGTTGAACATATGTATCCGCAAAATTCGGATTGTCGCGTATTTTGCATTTAAAAGTGTTAATTTGATGACAAAACGTCGGCCATATTGCCCACAGACTATATTGCTATATTAAATTTGTTGGCTGACAGTGTCGGCTACGTTCGAAAATCGTGAACTATTTTTGCGTCCGGTATGTTGGCCAGGTTGCTGGGTGGTGGGCCATCGTCGCCCATTGTGTGGATCCGGCAAGTCGCTTCTGCAGGGTTTTGTTTTTGTGGTTTTCAAGCGTTCTATACACCTATCAGATTGTCACAATAACCGCCTTCAAAGCGAATGTATGGGGCCCGTTACATGGTTATTAGTATCACGTGATACGTTCATATCACGATACGTGTCACGTGAATATTGAAGCAGAAACTATACAAATTTGAAAACTGTGATAATATTGACTCCCCAGTATTGTGATAATATTAATCGTGTAAAGGACACCACTAGAATGTTTGCTGAGTCTGTCCGCCATCTTAAAGCTGCATCTCTATTTTGTTGTGACAAACTACTAGGTGACTTATGAATTTGTTTTGTTTTAAATTTCTGTTTCAGTGCATAATTCACAACTGTTTATCTTCATCCTCCATTGTTTTCTTTCAACTCATTTTCTCAAAGGTTAGCTGGAAGAGATCCCTTAAAGGGATAAGCTCGCCTTTGTACTTCCACTTTTTGTTTGTTTGTCATTTTACCGTGTTTTTTGTACAATAAGGCAATACATACATACAATAAGGCAATACATACATACATACATACTCATGGCCTTTAAACGTCTAGCAAAATTATATCCCTATCTCGCTCTATCTCATAACTTAGTAGTACTGCTCATGCCGTTCGCCGCGCTCGGACGTTAGAGGCGCTATCGCGAACCGAAAATGAAGTATCTGCCTCTCCATCGCACATGCATATTCGAAGTATTCGAACGATAGAGAGGGAGATAATTAGTTTTTGGTTCGCGTTAGGTCCTCAGGCGTCCACTTTGAAACGAATAGGGTATTTTATTATATGAGAAATAAAATTCAAAATGTGAGAAAAACCGGCCAAGTGCGTCGGACTCGCGCACCGAGGGTTCCATTCAACAAAAAAAAAAACAAATGTGATTTATCAATATATTGGTATTTTTGGTAAAATATACGTCATACTAAATTTTATCACCTAATTTCAAGTTCAGTTAAAAAATTATATGTGTGACAGACGACACACGGAATGTTCTTTGACTTTCTTCGACCGACCGCCGCGCTCGGACTGGGAACCGAAAACGAAATACATGCCTCTCTGTCGCACTTGCATATTCGAGCGCGGAGAGGGAAATACTTCGTTTTCAGATCGCGGTAGGCCCTCTGGTTGGTGCGCGTACGGCTCCTATTCCTGGATGGTGCGCGTATCGGAATGCAAAATACCTTTGGCGAAATTAACGGAACAAGTTGCTAAATAAGTTCCATTAATTGAAGAAAATATTACCAACTGTTATTAATATCACGCGAAATACTCATATCACGATCCGTATCACGTGAATATTGAAGCAACATCCCTACAATTTTGAAAACCGCGATAATATTGACACATAATCTTGAGTGTAAATGGCCCCACTGAATAGAATTTGGGGGAGAATAAAGAGCTGGGGGTCTACGCCGAAATTCGAACTTCGTATGGTGCCGTCTCTTTCACTCTCCTGTCATATACCATATGAGTGAAAGGGACGGCACCATACGAAGTTAGGATTTCGAAATTCGTAATAGACTTCCTGTTACCGCGAAACGAAAACGAACGAACATCGTGTATTTATTTTCCTCTGTGTCGCTCGAATTTTCAAGTGCGACAGAGGGAGATACACGAACTTCATACGTGTTCGTTCGCGGTAGCAGCTCTGACTTCGCACCAAAAATACTAACTGGCACATCAATATTTAACAATTGCACATCTGAACCGAATTTTAATGAACGATTAGTATTTTAGCTATACAAATCAGTACTGATTACGGTGTCAAATTTTTTATGTGCCTTTAAATACTAGCCTTATAAAAATACTTAGGATTAACTTATAAAGATACTAGCCTTTGCCCGTGACTTCGTCAGCGTAATCTTTTACTCCCTATTTCATATGTTAATCCACAAACTATATTTGTATACAAAGTTTCATCATAATCCGTTGTTGTAATGTTTTTGTTTTATACATTTTTGTACACTATTTCTTTCGTCGTTTGCATTACTGTCACGAATAAATGTTTTCTTTATTTCTTTCTTATTTATTTCACCCGAGCGAAGCCGGGCTTTCATCTAGTATCTTATTATTTCACTATTGAAGATGAATACGTTTTTGCTTGAATCATACAAATTACCCAGTACTGGGGATAAGCTTCCTTTTATGGATGATAGGGAATTGGCAATAGAGAAATTTATGGATGACTTCGTAAATTGCTACAAGTTTTCTCGTGAACTATGCACTGTACCTGTTCAGAACATCAGGACAGAGCCAAAACCTTGTTTGAAATTACATGCGTGTACCTGATCTATCATAACTTACAATTTAAGGGTATACGCAAAAGAAATGTATAGGTAGTGCGTTTGTATTATTTTAGTTCGAAAATGATATTTCATTTTCAAATTACATGCAGTACGCAATGATCTTATTACTGGAGACAAAATCTCATTTTAAAATAAGGATGTTTATTCCGTGTATCGTTTAACTTAGCTTTTTGTTTGAAAATCTGTGCCTCAGAATAACCAGAGATAATAGAATTCGAACAATAATACCACTACTGAACGTGATGGTCGTGTACGAATTTTCACATGAGCGACCGAGTGATCTATACATATAATAAAGCTGAAGAGGGTCGAAAGTCTGTACATGGAAGATATTCGAAAAAAAGTTGGCTGGGGATACTTAGAATCGATAACAGAACACGTTCCAACAGTTTTTAGAATTTTTGTCTGTTTATCTGTTTGTCTGTTTATATGAACGCGCATCACGTGAAAACGGCTGAACGGATTTTGATGAAAACTTTACTAATCTGTCGAGTAAATACCCGGTCAGGTTTTAGGCTATAAAAATTGTGCAGATTTGGGTTAAAAGGGGGTAAAAAGAGGGGTTGAATTTTGTATGGGAACTCCTATAATCCATGAGTTACAGGTATGAAAATTGGTCAGCATATACATGATGACAAAAGAAAAACATCCTCATTTAAAATTTGTGAAATCTTAAGATAGAAACTGAAGAAAAAAGTAAACGCAAGCGCTGTGCCGCGTCGCTGCCCAGTGTGCGCGCCAGCCACCACGGTCTCTTCAAAACATGCAATTACAATGTTGCTTTTGCCGTTCACTTCATGTGCACTCACTTTATACCATAATCCCTATACTTAATATTATAAATGCGAAAGTTTAGATGTTTGGATGTTTGTCACTGAATCACGCAAAAACGGCTGAACAGATTAACATGATTTGTATGCTAATAGTATATAATCTGGATTCACTTATGTATATTATAAGTGTACTTTTTGTCCCGATGATCTTCCATCAAAGGGATATTAAATCGGGGATGCAAGTATGGTCCATGAAACGGGGTGGTTTATCCTCATACGCCATTCTACGATTTAAGTTTCAGCTAATTGGGAGTATAACAGCGTGTCAAGAAATTTAACTTAAAGCATAGCAGAATTGTAAACAAGTTGACAATTCATTATGTCAAAACCGAAGTATCATAATTCCTTCTGATTTTTGACGCTATTTTTGAGCACAACCTTTTCGCAATAAGTTCTACTTTGCGTGTACATCAAAATGCATTTGCGATACTTTGGCATTTGTTTTTATTCATATGCTTAAATACAAAAACAGTTGATTCAATGCACACTTTGTATCGTCGGTGTACCATTTAATTTTGTCGTGCGTTGTTTTTTACGTAATTGTTGACCCTTCACACCATAAAAACTGTTTGATATAAGAGATCACTTGAGCTGGGCATCCCAATCGTCAGCATAGACAGTTGGAGCATCTTAGATGTACACTTAGAAGAGGGTCGAAAGTCTGTACATGGAAGATATTCGAAAAAAAGTTGGCTGGGGATACTTAGAATTGATAACAGAAATCGTTTCAACAGTTTTAAGAATTTGTGTCTGTTTGTCTGTCTGTTTATATGTCTAGGCATCACGTGAAAACGAACGAATGGAGTATAATTTACCCTCATTAATATGGCAACTGGATCTTCGGCGACGACATAGCTCGGCCTTCGGCCTCGCATGCCTTGCCACTCTCCTTCGGCTTTTTAGTCATCAACCTTACATGCAGAATCTACTCTGTTGGGAGGCTCGGCCTTCAGCCTCGCGTGTCTCGCCTCTCTGCTTCAGGCCTTCGGCCCTCAGCCTTACATGAGAAGCCCGCTCTGTGTGATTATTCTCGCATGCCTTGCCACTCTGCCATTTTCACAGATTGTGTATTTCTGTTGCCGCTAAACAACAAATACAAAAAAAAACTCAATAAAACAAGTGTTTAATGGCACCAGCTTTTAGCCTTTTTTCTATAGAATTTACAACAGTTGAGCAAAGGCCTCCCTTCTTAATTTCCACTCATCCTGGTTCTAAGCAATCTCTGGCCAATCATTGTGAAATGCGTCTACGTCCACCACACTTACCTGATATCTCATTTATCCTCTTTAAAGTAAAGGAATAATTTATTTATTTGACACACCAATCACAGACAAAGCTGAATTTATTATTTACTTTTCAGTCATCAACCTTACATGAAGAATCTACTCTGTTGGGAGGCTCGGCCTTCAGCCTCGTGTGTCTCGCCTCTCTGCTTCAGGCCTTCGGCCCTCAGCCTTACATGAGAAGCCCGCTCTGTGTGATTATTCTCGCATGCCTTGCCACTCTGCTTCCAGCCTTCGGTCGTCATACTTACGTGAAGAACTCGCTCTGTCGGGATAACGTTTTACGGCAGAACTGCGTAGCGAGACTTTTACCATTGTACAAGGTACATGTAATTATACGCGGACGAAGTCGTGGGCAAAAGCTAGTATATAATAATTTGTTGTCCTATGACAAGTTGCACTTAATTATGCTTGCCACAAACTCTTTGATATGGCTTCGAGGCAAACGATTACCTGCCCAAGTTAAGGAGATTGTTTATGCCCAAGTTAAGGAGATTATGGTAAGCCGATAGCAGTTTTAAACATGTTCTCAATTTAGCTGCATAAGAGCTTTTCCTTCGCTCTTGGGCGCATGTGTACTATACACTTTCCTACTTTATGTAATTTGCTTTAAAATCTGTGCCAAAACTTGCTAGCCCACTGTAGTCCGTCATAATAGCATGTTTTCCGAGCGGGTGATCCAGGAATTTATCGTAGTCATCGCGGGCTGGTCCCGGTGGAACGTCGTCTTCGTAAATGCCTTCAATCTCAAAGCAGGTCCGTATCATTTGGAACATGTTCATGGCCTTGTTTCGTATCCTTGATTATAGATGACTGTTGTGACTGCGATCGCCAACCCGCATGCCAAGCGTGGCGATTATGGCATTTACCCCCCATGGAATTGGGGGAGGCCTATGTCCAGCAGTGGACGTCTTTCGGCTGATATGATGGTGGTGGTGGTGGTTGCGACGTGAAGTCTGTGTTTTCTACAGTCGACGTGAAATATATGTCTAGTACATTATACGTGCAACGCGCATTCCTGTATTACCAAAAGTACCATGGTACCGGGTCACGTTTATTTTTATTATTTCTTAAAATTTATAGGTTCATTAAAAAGTTATTTTTACACTTGCGACTAACTTCTATTAATTCGACAGTCACAAGAAACGTAAATTAAAATCGAATCTGATATGGTGGTTTAGAGTACATTAACTATTAATTGCATGACTTTTTTCGTTCTTTTGATCTAAATCCGCCCATAACTACTCCAATGAGTACAATTACCTACTTCTTTGCTCATTGTCTCATTGGTCACCCTAACCCCCTAACTGGCATAGAAATATGTGGACAAAGTGAATCTATTTCGGCTCGTTTGATTGATCTCGAAAAGTTCTATTTTACTATTTGTCAAGATTTTGGAACAACTCATCAAGATATACTTATACGGAAAATCACTCATTCAAAATATCAATATATTGGGCGCGATTTCTTTAACATGCGCTGCTTGGTTAGCACACAATCCATGCGACCAAGCAACACTATGTC
This sequence comes from Notocelia uddmanniana, assembly GCA_905163555.1. Classification (NCBI taxonomy): domain Eukaryota; kingdom Metazoa; phylum Arthropoda; class Insecta; order Lepidoptera; family Tortricidae; genus Notocelia; species Notocelia uddmanniana. The sequence continues at coordinate 12,533,539 of LR991068.1, forward strand.
GGGCCTATTCTCGTGTCTTCCCCCAACTTGTATGCTTTTCGTGCTGAATTACCTGTCCTACACATCACAACATGTGTGCCTAATACATTCATACCATATTGTAATGGGAAATGTCTAGTCAGGTTGATCTCTTCGTATGTACACACAGTCAAAGGAGACGTTGATAACTAAATAGGCATTACCTACGGATCGAACATGCCGTCAGTATTCAAAGGGTACGTCAACTATTAATGTGGCAATCTTGGAACATGCAATCATACCTACTGACTATTCTATTATGTTACACAATTAAGTAATGTTATAAATGATTGATATCAACAATTTCAGTTCATTTCTCGTTACATTTTATTTACAAAAACCAGCACGCGTTCAGAAGAAAGTTGAAAATGCGGGGTAATTCAAACAAATTATGCTAAAATTTAATATTATGTTGCAGCGTGAGAAAATGGGTTTGTAGTTAGTCCGTTGTCTAAATAGCTTACAGCGCTGAAGCGAGGCAGAACCTTCTCGGGGTGTTAAGCATGATAATGTAGGTACGTAGGTACTAGGTATTGTACACATAATGGAACAATGTTTTCTGTCTTAACTATAGCGTAGGTACACCGTGGTGTTTAATTTTAGGCAAATATAAATCAAAAGTATAATGTTTTATTTTTATTAATTTCTAGAACTAAAAAAGCTAACAGAAAGCAGACAGGATATGAAAACTAATTACCGGTCAAAATTAGTTAATAGAAAACGGTTTATCGTATTTAATATCCACACCACATAGAGAATGACACGCGACCCATAAATTCCCGCAATACTGGCCACTGGAGGCCATAAAAAGGCGGGAAAGTGGGAAAATAAAAGCATTTCGGCCCCCAACTCACGAATCAGACCCTCTAATTGTGCATTTCCTACCATTTCCGTTACACTGACATATGAAAATGTATTTACTTTGAAATCTTGGAGGAGTCGAAAGAGTGAAGTCGTTTTCTGAATTCCTTATTCTGACTGAGTCACATTTATAAATTTAAGAGTAGGTGATGTTAGTTCAGCTAAATGCAAAGAATTTGTCTTGATACAAATGTACCTAGAAGTCACTTAGTTTTTCGATCACGTTTGATTTGTGCTATTTTGTTGGTGTGTTCATATGGGGGAAGAGATAGTAAGACAGATTGATTATAACCATTATATCTCGCTACGTTTTTTTATTATGTAATTTAGAAAACTCGTTCGTTTAACACACTTTTCGCTTTCGTTTTTTTTAGGGTTCCGTAGCCAAAGGGTAAAAACGGGACCCTATTACTAAGACTTCGCTGTCCGTCTGCTGTCACCAGGCTGTATCTCAAGAACCGTAATAGCTAGACAGTTGAAATTTTCACAGATTGTGTATTTCTGTTGCCGCTATAACAACAAATACTAAAAACAAAATAATAATAATAGTTAAGGGCGGCTCCCATACAACAGAGTAGTTGCCGCTAAAACAACAAATACAAAAAAACTCAATAAAACAAGTGTTTAATGGCACCAGATTTTAGCCTTTTTTCTGGTACGGAACCCTTCGTGCGCGAGTCCGACTCGCACTTGGCTGGTTTTCTTCCTTACTATTAATTCCATATGGCGGTGACATCAGTATCCTTTATACTGGTCGTCTCATACACAACACTTTCTTTATTTTTTGTAACACCTATAGAATTTACAACAGCTGAGCAAAGGCCTCCCTTCTTAATTTCCACTCGTCCTGGTTTTAAGCAATCTCTGGCCAATCATTGCGAAATGCGTCTACGTCCACCACACTTACCTGATATCTCATTTATCCTCTTTAAAGTAAAGGAATTATTTATTTATTTGACACACCAATCACAGACAAAGCTGAATTTATAAACACTTTTTACCTACCTATATTTTTTCGTGGCTAACAACGCAACATTTTATATATCACTATTGCGTTCTGGTACCTTTTAACTAAATTGACATATCCGCGTAATGTACCTGCAACATAAACGTTGCACAACATAATTAAATAGTAATCACAAGGAATATTAACAAGTGACTAGGAAATACCTACATAAACGAATTTCAAAAACGAAGCATGAGACATGCATACTGCACTACACGACAAAATTAAATCAAAGAGAAACCGAGTTTACCTTTAGTATTCGCAGCAGCGCGGCGAACAGAATCCAAGCGTATGACAAATTGAGTTTACAATTTCCCCATTTTTTACATTTCGAGTCTAAAAATTAATTCAACTGCACCAAAACTCATTGGTATGCGCTCAACGGTCTGAAAATCAACAACTGACTGAACATTGTCTATTCCGACCGCGTCCGATTCAACCCTTTCTCCTCTCAGTTCATTTCTTTCCAAAAATTGTGATTTTATTTCCCTTAGTGCGAATGCATTAAAATGTCCTTTTGTCAGCGCTCCCCTTTCGCAAATATCGCTCTTTGGCGTTATTGCTCACTTAATTCATACTCATGTTTGTCAATCAACAGTTTGACGACGACATTATTTGCAACAAAATATTGACTTGAATACATTTACAATATTAACAATAATGTTTATTGTATTGCTAAATATTTAGGGCTCGTTTATGGAAACAGAAATGTATGTAATGTACATAGTGAACTTGCACGTTTAGCAACGTGACCGGCACTCTTTTTCTTTAGGGAAGGCCTCGGTTGATATGATGATGATGACACAAATCAAGAAATTGTTGAACACTCCGTACGTCATTTATTTTCTTTGGTCTACTACAAGGTGCCCTAGATCTATGTACTTATATCGTTAAAAGTGCCGACACACTCCTGCTTTCAGCTAACACACCTTTATCAAAAACAGATGCACCCAACTTCGCTTTACTGCACTTAGTACTGCACGGTATCCCAATTACCACCAAAACCGCTTATAGACTCCTTTTATCATAGTGTCACGCTAAAGCCAGCGCTATCCCCGGAGTCCGTTTACGTTTGTGACCGCCGAAACGGATTAATTATGGAAGCCTGGCCCTGCACAGTTCACTCATCCCTTACGGCAAGGCAAGCGTCAAACATACTAAGCGACTACGAACTACAGTGTGCAAGCCGTCTTTGCACTATTTTACTATAGCAACTTACCTATACAACTGAATACGGAGTCAATAAGTAACATTCATTGGGTGTATATTTGACGCGCTTGTTTTACGTGTATCGATTTGATCATAACATAACCAAGCGCGCGAATCATAGCAGCCCTCTTATTCAAAACCGGCCAAGAGCGTGTCGGGCCACGCTCAGTTTAGGGTTCCGTAGTTTTCCGTCCGTCACATTAAGTTGACATATTAAGTACAGAAACACAAAACCTTACCTAATGTATGGGCGCACCTGCTCAGACCCCATTAAATCAGGAAAAATCTTAACACCGCCATGTAGAAATGAGCGTTCCACGTACAGCGACATCTATTGGCAAATTAAGTAAACTATTGCGCGCGAGCTTAAAGTATGGAAGATGATTTTTATGGAATAATTCTTTATTGCGTGAACCGATTTTCACCGGTTTTACTTTATTTGAAAGCACGTCATTTCATTGTGATTTTGTAGAAATTACAGGTACAATAAACACCTGTTTATACGGTTAAATTACAAACTTAGTTCAGAAATTATTTTTGTAATTTTTTCAAAAACTATTCAACCTATCAAGTTCAAAATAATTTTCCTACAAAGTTTTTATAAAGTTCTACTTTTGAGATTTTTTTCATATTTTTAAAACTTATGGTTCAAAAGTTAGAGGGGGGGGGACACATTTTTTTTTACTTCTGGATCGATTATTTCCGATAATATTAACATTATCAAAAAATGATTTTAGTAAACCCCTATTTATTTTTAAATACCTATCTAACAATATATCACACGTGAGGGTTAAAATGAAAAAAAAAACACTCCCCACTTTACGTATAGGGGAGGTACCCTAATAAAATATTTTTTTCCACTTTTTATTTTACCACTTTGTCGGCGTAATTGATATACATATTAGTACCAAATTTCAGCTTTCTAGTGCTAACGGTCACTGAGATTATCCGCGGACGGACGGACAGACGGACGGACAGACGGACGGACAGACATGGCGAAACTATAAGGGTTCCTAGTTGACTACGGAACCCTAAAAACCGACTTATCCTCACCTGTCACCTCACCCGTTTTTATATAGAAGGTGTCAAAGTTTGACAAATGACATTTGACACTTTCCATATAAAAACCTTTGACTATGGAATTCAATGGACCGGGCGTATTGTTCTATTTGTACCAAAGCTACTGAGGCTCAAAATCGCCATGTTATGTTCCCCGGTACGTCAATCATACTACAATTGAGCAGTACACGACCTGTCAGTGAGTGGAATAAAAATTGAGAAATTATAAAATAAACAGTGTTATTAAAATAAAAACTGCACAAGGAATGTGAAATTAAATGCTGCGATCATGTCTTAGTGTAGCATAACAGGATGTGGCTTAAGTCAAAGCCAGAAACAGAAAAGTTTGTCGTTGCATAGCTTTGTTATGTTTTTCTATTGAAATATTGGATGATTTGAACATTGACGAGAACAAGGCACATTTATCATAGCATAATTAGTGTACAGATTAAGATTATATATATTTTGTAGTGGGATTTAGCTTTATTTTCAATATTTTCGTACTAAAAGTTACCCTGAAGCAGTAGCTAGGGTTGTTCCTCAATATATCGATAATAAATTGTGATGACTTACTATAACTACTCATTGATTCGGTGATTTATATTTTTAAAGGTTGCCATGAAGTGAATTTCAGACGAAAATATGGTTAGAACTACGTACGTACGTACTGGTACGCTATTGGAACTGAGAATGAAACTAGTGGTAGTTGTTTGAATTGAAAAATAAAGACCTGTGTAAATTATTAATATAAAAATATCCTGATCTCACGTTGTTTCAATAGTAACCTTTAAATATACCTAATTTGTGGTTATCTCTTGGTTAGTTCTCCCCTAATCTGTGGTGGTGGTGAAATGATAAGACGAAAGAACATCTATACAAAGTATATAGTATTATTAGCATATTCCAAAACTAAACTAATGGGATACATCCAGCATACTTGAGGGTGTCTCGTAGGTTTTTATTATTGGTGACGGGCAGATCTATTTATGCTACATGCTGTTATTGACTGCATGTAATTAATACACGATATTGAGCGAAATAGTAAAGAAACTCTTTACTAGTAACTTTAATCATGAAATCCCGTAAAGTAAATGCCTGTTTCAAAGAATCATTAAAGAAAACTGCATAGAAAAGAGGTCACTATTATTCATATATAGCTAATAATATCTTAGGAAACCAATACGTTCTAAGATCTGTTTATAATATCGATAAAAATGTTGATTATCGGGACAGCGCTATATCCGCCATGTTTAGTTCCAATATGGCCGCAAAATGGACACGCTCGTAATGTTGACAGTTCGCGTCCAGAGTTTCCTTAGTCAAAGATAAAAACGGGTGTGGTTTGAAGTGACAGGTGAGGACTTGTATACTTTACTAGCATTTGCCCGCGGCTTCGCCCGCGTACTAAGCGTAATTTTTAACCGTCTACAAAAAAGAGGTTCACTGTTTGACCCGTATATATGTATGTAGGTATATATGTATGTTTGTCCAAGATTATCTCGCGTTTGGCTGAACCGATTTAGATGCGGTTTCCAGAATAGTAGTTGTTACATTCTGGGAGTTTCGGTATACGAAGTTTGGTGATTGTGATTTATTAAAAGGAGCATCCAAAAAGAAAATTTGGCTTCACTTTCATTCGCACTCCTTACTGTTAGTCCGTCTGTTACAACCGAGTTGTTTTTACTGGACCGATTGAATTGAAATTTGGCACAAACTATCAAGAATTCAGAGCGCTCGTGGCTCAGCGGCACCCGCCTACCGCGTGCGGTATGCGAGGTTAAGCAATGTGGGTGCAGGTCAGGTCTTGGATGAGTGACCGCTTTGAGTAATTACTAACTGAGCGCTCTCGTGCTTTGGAAGGCACGTTAAGCCGTTGATCCCGACTGATGTTTACGACAGCAGTCGTTAAGCCAAGTTAGAGGCCTTCGGGCGGCTTGAGAACTTCTAACAGTCAAGTTGCCCACTCACTTGACAAAGGGGGGTCGAAGTTGCACCACGTCCGTAGGGAGTACCCACCGTTACTCTACACGTGACCCGTGGGTGGTGCTAAAAGTGCATCAAAAAACTGACAACCGTACTTGTCTTCTCGAAGACCTCACGGTTCGTAAATAAATGCCATACGAGTAAAAAAAATTTTTTTAGGTTGATTTAAATGGAAAAAATATCGAAACCTCTATGTCGTTTTTAAAACTCAATCCTTTTTTTTACAATCCCTGGCATGCATGGAGTGCCAAAATTTACCTCAGATTCGAATTAAGAGACCTCTCGGACGCTCAGATCTCGATTTTGAACGAAATCAGGACGGAAATGAAGAAAAACAATATGGCCGCCACTTTTTTCAAATTTTACCTCGGATTCGTATTAGGAAACGTCTCGGACGCTCGGATATTGATTTTCATCGAAATCGGGTTGGAAATAAAGAAAATCAATATGGCTGCCACTTTTTCCAAATTTTACCTCGGATTTGTATTTAGAATTCTCTCGGACGCTCCGATATCCATTTTGAATGAAATCGTGACGGAAATGATAAAAATGAATATGGCTGCCACTTTTTCTAAATTTTACCTCGGATTCGTATTACGAGACCTCTCGGACGCTCAGATATCGATTATGAACGAAATTGGGAAGGGAATGAATAAAATCAATATGACTGCGACTTTTTCAAAATTTTACCTCGAAGTCGTATTAAGAAACCTCTCGGATGCTCAGATATCGATTTTGAACGAAATCGGGACGGAAATGAAGAAAAGCAATATGGCCGCCAATTTTTCCAAATTTTACTTCGGAGTCGTATTACGGGACCTCGGACGCTCAGATATCGATTGTGAACGAAATCGGGACGGAAATGAAGAAAATCAATATGGCCGCCACTTTTTCCAAATTTTACCTCGGATTCGTATTATGTGGCCTCTCAGACGCTCAGATATCGATTTTGAACGAAATCGGTTCGGAAATGAAGAAAATCAATATGGCTGCCACTTTTTCCAAATTTTACCTCGGATTCGTATTAAGAGACCTTGTGGACGCTAAGATATCGATTTTTAACAAAATCGGAACGGAAATGAAGAAAATTAATATGGCCGCCACTATTTCCAAATTTTACCTTGCATTCGTATTACGAGACCTGTCGGACGCTCAGATATCGATTTTGTACCAAATCGGGAAGGAAATGAACAAAATCAATATGGCTGCGACTTTTTCCAAATTTTACCTCGGATTCGTAATAAGAGACATCTCGAACGCTCAGATATCTATTTTGAACGAAATTGGGAAGGAAATTAAGAAAATCAATATGGCTGCCACTTATCCTAATTTTACCTCGGAGTCGTATTTAGGGGACCTCTCGGACGCTCAGATATCAATTTTGAACGAAATTGCAACGGAAATGAAGAAAATTAATATAGCCCTTACTTTATTCAAAGTTTACCTCGGATTCCTATTAAGAGTCCTCTCGGACGCTCAAATATCGATTTTTATCGAAATCGTATCGGACGGCACTGATTAATAAAACCACTTACTTACAATACATTGAATCAAAAAAGGTCGTCTCTTCATAGGGAATTCACGGCATTTCATGCACCTTAAGATGTTATAAGGAACCTACATGCCAAATTTGGTATCTCTCGAATCAGTAGTGTAGGCTGTGCGTTGATATGTTACTCACTCAGTCAGTCAGTTTCTTCTTGCAATTTGGCAAACACTTTTAATAGTTCATGTCCGCAATATAAAATTTCGAAATCAATGCCATTTTCAAAATTAACGACCCAAAGAACCATAAAAACGACGCCCATATTAATATTTAGACATTCCAACCCCCTTGGAACCCAACAGAGGGAATGGTATTTCACGTCTGCCACGTGGGATTTTAAAATCATTGTTGTTTTCGTAATCAGCGACCCGATAAACCATAGAAACAATACCTACCCATATCGATTTTCAGAATTTGTCACCACTTTTCCCACTTTTAGGGGTTGATTTCTCATAAAACCTGAAACACATGTTTACTCATTTAACGTTAGAAATACTCCTGTGAAGTTTCGAATAAAATAGTCCAACTAATCTTGATTCCCCACACACACTTCGGACCCCCATTTAACCCCCTTAGGGGTTGAATTTTGAAAAGTACTTTCTTAATGCACCTCTAGACCTTATATGGAACCTACATACTAAATTTAGAATCTCTAAAACCAGTAGTTTGGGCTATGCGATGATATGTCACTCGCTCAGTCAGTCAGTTATTTCTTGCAATTTGGCACAAACTTTCAAAAGTTTTCATGTCCACTACATTAAATTTCAAAATCGATGCCATTTTCGTAATGAACGTTCCAAAAAACCATAAAAACGACACCCATATAAATATTTAGACATTTCATCCCCCTCGCACCCCAACAGGGGGATGGTATTTCACGTCCTCCACGTGGGATTTCAAAAACATTGTTGTTTTCGCTATCAGCGACCCGATAAACCATAAAAACAATACCCATGTCGATTTTCAGAATTTGTCACCACATTTCCCCCTTTTAGGGGTTGATTTTTCAGAAAACCTGAAACACGTGTTTACTCATTTATCGTTAGAAATACTTTTGTGAAGCTTCGAATAAAATAGTCCAGCCAATCTTGTTTCGCCATACAAACTTCGGAGCCCCATTTCACCCCCTTAGGGGTTGAATTTTGAAAAATCCTTTCTTAGTGCACCCCTAGACCTTATAAGGAACCTACGTGCCAAGTTTGGGCTGTGCGTTGATATGTCAGTCAGTCAGTCAGTCAGTCAGTCAGTCAGTCAGTCAGTCAGTCAGTTTCTTCTTTTATATATTTAGATTTAGGAGTCTATTCTGAGGTTTGCTAATAACACCTCAGAATAAACTCCTAAATAAAGTATACAAGTTGAAAATTAAAGACTCTTACAGGCTTTGTGCGTGGCGTCACATCTGAAATGGACAATATAAAACCAATTGAATTTATGACAATTCATTCCTCTTTAAATTGGAACTGGTCGTTATATACAGCTAGAGGCAAAGTACGACCGAATTAGAGGAAAAAATATAGTCGAAAAGATTGGCTAATGTAAAATCTACGGGAATTAGCAAATTTTAAGTAAAACACGGCGGCAATATTTTTACACTTACTTGTATTTTATATCTATTTTATATCTACTTATATACCTATAGATATAAAATAAAGCTCATACAACGAGTGCAAAACGCATGCGTTCGTTTCTGTTTTCGAGTCCCTCCTCGCTCCCATATCACTCCCTATTTGAACGCCGCTGGTCTGCTGAACATGCCTGCACGCAGACTCCTGCACCTCGCCACACTTCGTTTTTAACCGACTTCAATATTTCAAAAGAGGAGGTTATTAATTCGGTTGTATGCTTTTTTTATGTTTGTTACTCTAAAACTCCGTCATTTCTTAACCGATTTTAAAAATTCTTTTTTTGATTATAATTATATATATCGAAGTTGGTCCCGTTTTTGTCAAAACGCAGTTCTGATGATGGGATTCATGAGGAATTGAGGGAACTCCTCAAATCTTAAAGGCAAACATATAGTGATTTTTGTGTTTTATCAACAAATTACGAATTTTCATACGAAAATGTGACATTTGATGAAGTGGAACTGCTGATGATGATCAGAACAGAACTCTTCAACGACGAAAAGTTCACGTTTGGCGATTTGTCCTCCTAGCTGTGTTTGTTAAGCAAGTTCTATTTTCACGATAAATTTTTGTCATGCTCGATTTCTGATGATGGGATCCATGAGGAATTGAGGGAACTCCTCAAATCTTAAAGGCAAACATTTAGTGATTTTTGTGTTTTTATCAACAAATCGAGCATTATCATACAAAAATGTGACATTTGATGAAGTGGCACTGCTGATGATGATCAGAACAGAACTCTTCAACGACGAAAAGTTCACGTTTGGTGATTTGTCCTTTTAGTTGTGTTTGTTAAGCAAGTTCTATTTTCACGCTTAATTTGTGTCATGCACGAGTTCTGATGATGAGATCCATTAGGAATCGAGGGAACTCCTCAAATGTGAAAGGCACACAAATAGTGATTTTAGTATTTTCATGAACTAATCAAGCATTTTCATTCAAAAAAGTGACATTTGATGAAGTGGAACTGCTGATGATGACCAGAACGGAACTCTTCAACGACGCGTAGTTCACGTTTGGCGATTTGTTCTCTTCGTTTTGTTTGTCAAGCAAGCTAGGTTTTGTATGGAAACTAAGAGTGCACCATCTAAGTACGGCGAGTGGTACTTCAATGGGGGAGGCCGGTGAAAGATTTAATAATGTTTCACCGGCCTCCCCCATTGAAGTCGGTTTTTTTTCTTAAAAACTATGGCATAGTGCGGTCTGGGGTCCCAGCATATTTGCTGAATAAAATTTTATGGCCCAAAAGTGCGCGCAGGTATAAGGCAATGCTTCTGCTGGCTAAGTATCGAACCGCGGCGTTTCAAGGAAGTTTCAGATTTGCGGCGTCCAAGTGTTGGAATGATCTCCCTCCACCTATCCAAAGAGCGTCTAGCAAATATACCTTTAAGTAAGCGCAAGCTTAAGGGCTATTTGATGACGCTCCAAAGCTCCCATTCCTAACCAAAAAGCTCTTAAAATATCCCCACTTTGTCTTTTCCCCCTTATATTCGTCTTCTCGTGTAGCTTCCTGTAATTGTTTTTTTTTGTTCGGAAGCTGTTATTTGTTTTCAGCGTCAAATAATTTAAAGAATATGATATTTTTAAGTACATTATTATGATTATATTAATATGACTTATTTATTGTGTGTACCTTTTATATAGCGTGTTGTGTTGCGTTCCGTAGGTCACGTACGGTGCTGTCTGAGACCCAGCGCTGCAGGTGTCTGACACCTCAGCATAATGCTGAGTCAACAACCGATTCACTGCCGCAAAGACACACGTTATGTGTTTAATGTGTGTTTCTTCCTTTTTTGTATATGTGTGTGTTTTGTGCAGTAAATAAATGTCTTCTTTCTTTCTTTCTTTCAGTTCCGACTGATTCGTCGCCGCACAGCCGAACTTGCGTATAATTATATTGTTCCCTGATATTTCGTATGTAAATAGGTAGACCCTTTGTTGAAATACAAGACTATAGGTAAAAAACTCAAGAAGATGACCTGTTGTATGTAGTTGTGACGTGTTTGAACAGACATTACATATTTAAAATGTGCAACATAAACAAAACAAACGCCTCATCTTCTTAAGTTTTTTACCTATACTTATTTCAGCGTTTTTCAAGTTTATCGCTTAAAGGATGACTCACAGTAGGCCGTTCCGTGTCCGGGCCGGCCCGTTTTCTCCTAGAGATATACGCCGGCCGTTGCGTTTGCTGTCATAGAAAACGGGCCGGCCCGGACGCGGAACGGTCTACTGTGAATCATCCCTAAAGTGGTGAAAAGGATTTGAAAGCATGGGTGAAACGTGTTGTTTGACGTGAGAGGATGAAAACTCCGTAACTAATATCTTTGTGCAGAAGTTAGATTGGATATAATAACATAAAAAATATGTGTTTGTTTCGATTTATTTTCTTTACGGGCAATGACTGCATAAGATACCAAAACGTAGTAGGTAGAGTGAGATAAACAGTATGATTTCAACCAAAACACAAAATTTTGGTGCTTGAAATACATTATCAAACAAAATAGAGACCGCTAGTTTCCGTGAAACGAAACGTCCATGTTTAAAATTACCATAAATGCTTATATCTCATTGCGCTACATTGTTTGCCGTTTCATTTGAAATTCAAGTTTCTCGCGATTATTTTAATCTATACGCTTTAGTTGAAACAAAAGCAAAATGTGCTTACCCGGTGGTAAGTTATGATTTGTAAGTAGAAGTGGGTAACTGTACCTAATCGAATATGCTTTATATGATTATCGATGCCGTTGCGTTGCCAGAGTGTAATGACTGTAACGAGGCTTTTTTTTAAACGTGGTTTATATGTATGTAATAACATAATTTAAAACATAAAACCTAAAATTAGACCTTACCTCATAAGTGAGCTAATATGAAGATGATAGGTAACATTGAATTCAACGTTTCCATGACCAATATGTAATTCAATCGCATTTTTAACAGAATGTCACATTTCAAGGGCACGTTTTGATTCAGTGAGTTTTACTCAATTGGAAATTTATCAAATTATGACATGACAGTTTATATGGTATTGTGAATCATTAAATAAAGGTGATACGTACGTGGGAGGCTACCGATGCTCAACCTACCCACAGAACCAAATGGAACAAGTTGACGTTCACGAAGCTTCATGGTCAAGTGTGTTATTTCAAGCATTTAACAAGTTACCTTCCAAGAGATATGCATACGAAAATTGTACCTGGTTCTTAAACTTTTTGAACGTAATTGAGTTGGTCATTCTTGGTCATCGGATTATCTATGACCAAAAAAGTAACAATTGTCAATGCCACGTATATCACGATAGTGGTGACTTAATATTTTTTATTTCTTTCTATTCTTTTATTCACGAAAATAAATTGTGTAACAACTATATTACGTACAACATTTTACACGCAAAGCATCAATTTACTTATTTTCCCATACTATGCTTTTTGCGGTTTCATGTCATAATTTTGTGTTTTCAAGGCGTTGTAGTCATTAGTTAGTTACAGTAAATATTATTTTAGTAGTGATAAACACCGTTGTTGCAACGTCCGTTGTTGTAGGATCCTTCCTTTCTTCAGTGGATTCCGGTTCCTTCACAGCTTATGGAGACTGCTCTTATTACAGATATTTTTTCTTTCACCTTAGATGCGTTTTTTTTAAAGAAACTGTTATATCCAGTGCCTAGGGCTCCGTCGCATGTGATAATTAATGATGTTAGTGATGCTCTTAAATCTTCAGCTGCAAGATCGTATTTTAAATATTTTATTTGGTTGTTCTATTTAACTTGGAGCTAAATTGCGTTCCCATATCAGACAGCAAATAAAAGACAGTCTTTGAAAACATGAATACTTGGATAGTAGCCACGAAATTGATGACAAAAGCAAAATACAGGTTATAATGCGCCAAAAAAGGTAGACAAAACAGATTTGATATGTGCCGAGCGGGTGTTATTTGAATATCGAGGATTTCAGCATTAAAGGCAATACGTGACTGCCAAAAATGTAACCAGAATTTTATGCTGAATTTTTCAGGGAGCTGAGTAGGGGGCTTCCGGTAAACCGCGATACAGCCATATTTTATATCAATAAATAAATACTGATCACAGGTGGATTTTTCCGACAGATAAAATGAACTGGCGGCAGTTATGATATGTTACAATGTATCTAAAGTTTGTTCGTATAGTGGCTTCTGATAAAGACGTACAATTGTTACAGAGTGATCTTAATAAACTCACAGAGTGGTGCAGTAAGAATGAAATGGTCCTGAACGCCAATAAATGTGCATATATAAAATTTTCTAGAAAACATATGATGGTAAATTCTAAATATTTCATCGGAAATGTCCCAATTGGTGAGGTTGAAACAGTACGAGATTTAGGCGTAGTCTTTGACCATAAACTCACTTTTGTGCCTCATATCAAAAATGTTGTTAAGAGATCATCCAGGATGCTGGGATTTGTCATAAGAAATACAAAAAAAATTCGACGGAGTAAAACCAAAATACTTCTTTACAACAGTTTTGTGCGAAGTATCACAGAATACTGTAGTGTAGTGTGGCGTCCACACTACTCCACTCACTCATTGCGTATTGAGCGAGTGCAGAAGCGGTTCCTGCAACATCTTTCTTTTTCAGCTGGCATAGCCAAAAAAACAGCCTCTTATAACAAGCGATTAAAGTAATTTGGGATAGAGTCATTGGAGCTACGTAGAACGATAGCGGACGCGATGTTTCTATATAAGCTGGTTAGGAATAAAATTGATTGTCCGCAATTACTGGAACAATTTTGTTTCCGAGCTCCGTCCCGAATTACTCCGCTCTGTCCTCCGCTCAGACGCACCGTTTTCGGCAGCAACTCACCTATCCCGAGATTATGCAAAATTTTGAATGCATGCTGTCATGAAGCGGATATACACTTTGACCCAATAGTTAGATTAAAAAAAACTGTTCGCAATTGCCTGTCCGGTTCAGTTTAGTTTTCAGCTTATTATGCACTTTAACTGTTAGAGGTACATAATTGTTACACTTTATTTTAGTTACTCATTTTAAAACTTTAACGCAAGAGTCTAGCGTAATATAAACCCTTATTATTGTTTTGAACGGAGCGCTTAAATTATGGGTGTTTTGAAGAAGCATTTTTGTAACTTTTAAATTTTAGTTTTTTTCACTGCCTTTTTTGTAAAATGCATGTGGTATTCACCTGTCAGTGATTGTTACATTTAGCATAAAACTGTTATTGCAAGCTATATATGTAATTTACGGTGTAAACAATTGTTGGTGAGCCAAATAAATAAATCGCATACAACACTCTCATATACGAGTACCTCTAAAGAATTCTTATGCATGTATATAATTAAGCAAAGACGCGTTATACAATGCGTTATATTTTTCAGTAGTCTTGGATTCATTATTTACGAGAGGTAGAAAGTAAAAATAACGGGAAAGTGAGATATCGGTGAAATGGAGAATTTCACGCGTTTGTGCGCAGCCAAAATATAACAAAGAAGGCTTCACAGGAGAGTGCTTGTTCCTACACATTACTTATTCTGTGCCTACTCTAAGTGAGGCTAGTACTGTAAGTTAGAAAAAACATGAAAGAAGACTGAATGCGGTAGAAATGAGAGCGTTAAAATGTATGTACAATAAATGATATTTGGAAACATTATTTTTACTCTAGTCGAACTAGTCCCATAGTAGCTCAATAAAGCTTGTGTTATATTATATAGGTACTAGAATACGATATATTTAATAGATATGCAGTTAAATACATAGAAAACATCCAAGTCTCAGGAACAAATGTTTCTGCTCACCACAGAAACAAACACCCTTACCGGGATTCGAACCCGGGACTTCTAGCTTCGGAGGCAGTGTCACTACCAGCATGGCTAAACAGGTCGACCGTAGTGGACAGTAGGCGCATGTGTGGAGAAGGTTTTGTGATCGAATAAAAAATAGTATAGTAAGGGAAAAATGTTAAACAGAAGATAACAGAGTTCCTAGGATTGATTGAGAAAGGATACTTCAATTAATGAGCATGTTGAGAGAAGGGTACCTATACGTATAAAAGTAGACTGACTAAGAGGGTTTACGTCTAGATAGATTGAAGAGTGGAAAGGGTGGCTAAGGTGAGTGTCTCTTTAACAAATTTCGTCCATATTGGAAAAAGGCCAGATCAGAAGTACCTACTCGCAACCGACGCGCAAGTATGGGTATGGATATGATCGAAGCGAAAGGAATACAAATTAATTTTATACTAAGCAGTAACGCTGCTATGGACCCGGGTATGTCCTAAAACTACGGTCCTAGGACATACCCGGGTATGTCTTAAAACTACGACCAAGACCACCGGGGGATGGGCAGCAGCATCCCTGGAGTGCGGTGGAGACACTGCGATCGCCAACCCGCATGCCAAGCGTGGCGATTATGGCAAGTACCCCTCAATGACAAACACAAACAGGCCACGGCCCCGAGGTTCAGGCGACCCCCGGTACCCTGGTTCTGGTAGCGGCCAGGGTACTAGCGGGGTCAGGGATGCGAAGAATCTCCGGCTAAGATCCGGCTACCACCACCGACGACTTCTGGCCCTGGCAACATACAACACACGAACACTGCGGGCCGACGAAAAGATAGCGGAACTGGAGGAAGGATTGAGCAAGTTGCGTTGGGATATCGTAGGGTTATCTGAAGTCCGAAGAGAGGGGGGGACACGATAACCCTGAAGTCCGGCAACTTGCTCTATTTCCGGGAGGGCAACCAACAGTTCCAGGGAGGTGTCGGGTTTATCGTCCACATATCCCTCATGAACAACGTGGTGAAGATCGAGAGTATGTCGGCTAGGGTGGCGTACCTTTTAATCAGAGTATCCGAGATTTAGTCGTTGACGGTCATACAGGTGTACGCGCCGACCTCGGCACACTCCGACGACGAGGTGGAGGCTATGTATTTATTTAATCTTTATTGCACTAAAGAAACCTTATCGTACAAAAGGCGGACTTAATGCCATATGGCATTCTCTACCAGTCAACCTTAAGGCAAAGCAGAAAAATTGTAGGCTAACAGTTAAAAGGAAAATCAAGATAAATTACGTTGCTTTATAACAAATCTACATAATTACACAAATACATATTTGTAGATACACGTATATTACACATATTCAAATGCATACATAATATTATAAATATATATATACATAAATAAACTATCATATATATATATATAGACGAAATTTACAAATCAGATCAATCAGGACTCCACGAAACTGCCAGTAAAGAATTTACGCACGGATTTCTTAAAAGCGAACTTGTTTGGGGATTTTCGGATCGTAGGAGGCAGGCCGTTCCAGAGACGAGCAGCCTGAACGGTAAATGAGTTGGAGATAAAGCCTGTTCGGTGAAGAGGGATGGACAGAGAAAGATTGCCAGAAGAGCGAAACTGACGTTCACGGTTAGCACCATAAAAGTGAAAGAGGGATTTCAGGTATTCAGGAGACTGTGGATCGTTAAGAATCGAAAATAGAGTGCAAAGCATGTGACTATTTCGTCGTTGACGGATAGGAAGCCAGCCTAGCTGGGCTCTAAAGGAGGAAACATGATCATATTTCCGGAGACCGAAAATGAAACGAATACAGTTGTTGAGAAGTCGATCCAACTTATTGAGAAGTTCTTCATTTAAGTCCGGATAGCACACATCACCATAGTCGATTATAGGTAAAATAAGAGAGTTAACAAGCAAAACTTTGGTGTTGACGGGCAAGAAGTGCTTGAGCTTGTTAAGGGAGTGCAGTGAGTCCGTAACCTTGCGGCTAATTTCCGCCACCTGTGTTCTCCAACTCAGAGTACAGTCCAAATGAATACCCAGATCTTTGACACTCTGACTGTAGGGGATGAGGGCACCATTGAACAGCACTGGCCTAATCGAGTCAAGATCAAGCTTAGCAAGTTGCCGAGAGCTGCCCATGACAATGGCCTGACACTTCGACGGGTTTACAAATAGGCCAAACCTCTCGGACCATACTTTAATGTGCGAAAGATCACGATTTAATTTGTCAACGGTAGCCGTAATGTCTGTCACTATACATTTGTCGTAAAGCTCCAAGTCGTCAGCATACAGATGGTAAGCGCAGCGAAACTCGGGTGTAATGAAGTTAATGAATGTGGAAAATAGGAGAGGGGAGAGAATACCTCCTTGAGGTACGCCAGTCACGAGGTCACACCAATCGGACACCGACCGGTTGTTAGTTAGTTAGTTAGTTTTTCTGGGCGTTTTCCGCAAGTCGACATCTAGTGTGCCTATTTTGCGTGAAAGGGGTAGCGCTACTCTAACCACCCTAGCTCCTGTATGAAGTTTACCAAAGCTTTGGTATTGTTTACTGCTTCGTGCAGTGTGTTCGGGGTTCCTATGTACTTTTTCCTGTATATTTCTACCTGCTTGCAGTCCAGTAGAACATGCTTGGACGTCTCTTCTGCCTCCATGCATGCTCTACACATGGGGCTGTCTGTGATGCCTAGGTTGTATAGGTGTTTGTTGAGTGTGTTGTGTCCTGTTATTAACCCTACTACTTTGCGTAGTTGGTCTCTGTGCGTCCTTAGTAATGTAGTTGTGAGTTTGTGGTTTTGTTCAGACAGTATCTCTTTCGTCTGTCGACATGTGTCTATCTCCTCCCAGTACTTTTGATGCAGATGTTTAGCGTACCGGTTTAGTTGGTTATATTTGTAGCTTTGTGGTAGGGGTATAATTGGCTCCGGTCCGTGTGCCGGTGTTTCTGAGCCTTTTCTGGCTAGTTCATCCGCTGCATCGTTTCCTCTCGAGCCACTGTGTCCCTTTATCCATTGTAAAGTTACCTTGTTTTTGTATCCACACATTTTTGAAAGCTTTTGGTGGCATTCGTATATTAGGCCTGATGTATATATGTCACTTCTCAGTGCCTGCAGTACTGATTTACTGTCTGAGAGTATTAGTATGTTTGTGTCTTTGACTTGTCGTCTCTCCACGGCATTACAAGCTTCGATGATCCCCAGACATTCAGCTTGAAAGACCGTATTGTATTCACCTAGGGGTTTGGATATGTGTATGTTCAAGTCTTCTGAGAATACACCACATCCTGTTCCCTCATTCGTTTTAGACCCATCGGTATAGATTCTTAGGTTGGTTTGGTTTAGCCCTTCTTTCGAGTCTTCTGCTAGGATTATATCATATTCCTTCCGGAAGACCGCAGTTTTCGGTACTCTGTCTACCTCTGCCTCAATCATAGGGATGTTTGAGGTAAGATTGTTGTAGATTTTTGTGTGTGGTGTATTGTGTTTTATCCATAGGTTTAGGCTTTTTAATCGTATAGCTGTTGCAGCTGCTTCTTTTTGTATATGTATGTGCAGTGGTAGGAGTCCTAGCATCATCTCCAGTGCTGCTGTTGGAGTTGTTCTCATGCAGCCTGTTGCCGCTACACATGCTAGTCTTTGTGTTTTCTGCATTTTGGTAACAGCACTAGTGATTTGAGTACGGGGCCACCATACTATGGCTCCGTAGCTTATCATTGGCACTATTACCGTTTTGTATAGCCACAGTATGATGTGGGGAGATAGGCCCCACTTTTTCCCCACCATTCTCCGGCATTGCCAGAAGGCGACTGTTGCTTTGTTTAGTCTGTTTTCAAGGTGTTTGTTCCAAATCAGTTTGTCATCCAGGGTAATTCCCAGGTATTTCACCTCTTTTGACAGCGTTAGTTGTGTTCCAAATAGAGTTGGCATTGTGTATGTACCCAGTTTTCGTTTGTGAGTGAAGAGAATTGTGTCGGTTTTTTTTGGGTTAACCGATAGCTCATTCTCCTTGCACCATTTTTCTGTTATTCTCAGTGCTGTTTGTGTAAGTTCGCATAATGTGTTTATTATAAGGCCACTGACAAGTATAACTATATCATCAGCATACCCTATTGTCAAAAAGCGGTTTTTGTTTAGTTTTATTATTAAATCGTTTACTACCAGGTTCCAAAGCAAGGGTGAGAGCACGCCTCCTTGGGGGCATCCTCTTATGACTAGAGCCTGGTGGTTCTGGTTTTCAGATAATCTTATGATTCTCTTCTTTAGCATGTTCATAATCCACTCTATCAATAGCGGTTCGGTTTTATGTCTTTCTAGTGCTTGTTTGATGCTGCTGAAGTTTGTCTTGTCAAAGGCTCCCTCGATATCAATGAAGGTGCCCATGCAAGAGTTCTTTTTAGCCAGCGCATCTTCTATATTGCTTACTACAGCATGTAAAGCTGAGTCTGTTGATTTTCCTTGGCTGTAGGCATGTTGGTTCGGGTGTATTTTTGTGTATTTGATGGCCGTGTCCTTTAGTTCTCTGTCGCAGAGTCTTTCCAGAGTCTTTAACATGAAGGAGGTTAGGCTTATAGGTCTGAACGATTTCGGGTCAGAGTAGTCACTTTTCCCCGGTTTCGGTAAAAATATGACTTTAACCTCTCTCCAAATTCTAGGTATGTATCTGTAGGCGATACAACTACAGAGCACTTTGGATATATATTTGATTAGGTTTTCTCCCCCCCATTTTAGTAGGGCTGGATAAATTCCGTCCAGGCCTGGCGATTTATAGTTTTCGAAGCTGTTTATCGCCCAGGCTGTTTTGTTTTGTTCTGTTATTTGTTCTGCTATCTTCCACTCATCTTCTGTTGGAAGATAGTTTTCTTCTTGTTGTTCCCAAGTCTGTATATCTACTACTTTGCATCCCGGGAAGTGGGTCTCCACCAGCAAACTCTCTGTTTCCGCTGGGTTACTGGTGGTACTATTGTCTGGTCTTCTCAGGGTGCCTAGTAGTTGTTTCGGCTGGTTGGCAAGGATCTTCCTTGTCCTATTAGCTTGTGTGCAACTGGATATGTTGTCACAGAAGTTCCGCCATGTGGCAGATCTTCTGTACCTTATTCTCTTTTTGTATTCTGCTTTGGATGCCTTATATCTATCCCAGTCATCTTCAGCTTTGGTGTTCATTGCTCTGTTTAACTGCCTTCTCATTTTGGTTCTCATTCGTTCCATTTCTGAGCCCCACCAGTTATCTTTTTTGGAGTTTACACTGGCTGATGGCGTCGATAAGGGACATGTGTTTTCATAACTGTCTACTATGTATTTAGTGAGTGTGTTTACCTGTTCCTCTAATTCTGTTGTGTTGCGAGGCTTTTGTGTGTGTATCTTATCGTCTAGTTTACCTACCAGAGTCTCCTTGTACGCCTTTATGTCCGTGCGTCTCGGATTTCTTCTGGGTGTCGGTTCGCTTGTATCGGCTGTGAGGTCATACCGGATCCATCTGTGGTCGGAGCATGATAGCTCGTCCGACACGTGCCAGTTGGATACGTGTTGAGCTGCCAGCCCTGTGCTTAGAGTAATGTCAATTATAGTTTTGCATCTACGAGTGACAAAAGTTGGTTTCGACCCTGTGTTCAGAATATCCAGGTTAGTAGTCATTAAGTATTCAACAATGTCATTACCTCTATTGTTGTTAGTTTCCATTCCCCATAGGTTGTGGTGGCCGTTACTGTCTGCCGACAGGATCAGCTCCAGCCCTTCGTGCTCGCAGTAGCGTATAAGTTTGTTCATCTCCACTGGAGGAGGTTCTTCTTCAGCCGCCATGTAGACGGAGGCGAGAACTATCTCCGGTATGTTTGAGCCGACCGGTTGACTCGAACCGCTTGCTGACGGCCCACAAGGTAAGCAGAGAACCAACGAAGGGCTGAAGGCGACACATTCAGATGCTGAAGCAGAGCAAGGAGAATCTCGTGGTCAACAGTATTAAAAGCGTTAGAAAAGTCAATTAAAATTAGTACTGTGACCATTTGATCCTCCATGCCACGCCTAACATCCTCGGTGACCTTAAGAAGCGCAGTGCATGTACTGTGACTGGGCCGAAAACCGGATTGGAAGGGGCTCAACATTTTATTAGAATGAATGTAGTGTGAGAGTTGCTTGTGTGCCACCGCTTCAACGATTTTCGACATGAATGGAAGTATAGAAATCGGTCTGAAATTGGCAAGAGAAGTAGGATTGTTGGTTTTGGGAAGAGGAATAACGTAGGCTCTCCGCCAGAGAGATGGGAATTCGCCACAAATAAGAGACGAATTGATGATATGAGTAATCACAGGGAGCACAAAATCGAGAACACTAACTAACATGTAACGACTCACATCATCGCATCCAACAGCTTTCGATCTGATGGCTTTAAGGATATTTTTCACATCTGTTTGGGTGGTCGGGGAAAAAGAGAATGAACCAGTATGAGAAGAGCGTAACGACGCAATAAACGAAAGAGTGATGGCCTTAATCTGATTGTCAACGGAAAGGGCAGAGGAAAAATGTCTATTAAGATCGTTAAGAGAAAAAGAAGTACCATCAAATCCATTAGCAGGCTTACCCAGGCCGAGAGACTTAAGAAACTTCCAGACATCGGCCATGGAAGAAGATGAGACATTGAGGTGAATAAATCTCCGCTTCGCTGCATGTACCATCTGGTTACAGCGATTACGAGCTGTCTTAAAGAGTCTCGAGTTGTCTTCTGTACGGTTACGCTTATAAAGTCTAAAGGCCCTGTCGCTCCTTCTCATGGCCATACGCACGCCCTCAGTAATCCAGGGAGCAGGAGGACGCCTGACGCGAACAGTGTGTAAGGGTGCATGCTTGTCAAACAGTCCCAGTATAGCAGAATTGAAGAGAGATACTTTGGCACTGATCGAGGAGGTAGTATATACTGGGGACCAGTCAATAGCCGCCGCGTCTTTAAAGAGAGATTCAGAGTTTACCTTAGCAAAGCTACGCATCGGCACTAGAGCAGGTTTACATTTTGGTGGCTTAATTTTGTAGGAGGCAAATATAAGGTCGTGGTGAGAAAATCCAGGGGCCGAAAACTGTTTATGTTTCACGACAAGACTAGGGGACGACGTCATAATAACATCCAGCCACGTGTCAGAAGTACTGGTATGATGAGTCGGAGCCAGGGGAAGGAAAGAGAAGCTGACAGACTGGAGTATGCACTTCAATTTACGACTATGGGGCGTGTTTTTGGAAAGATCGGTGTTTAGATCACCCATAACCAGGTGATGTGTGTAATCCGTACTCAGGGACTCGAGGACTTGTTCTAGCTGAGAGAAGTAATTAAAGTGGCAAGAGTTAAATTCATTTGCTAAAAAGTGCACTCAAAGGCTGAGACGTGTGAAGTGAGTCACAAGACAAAAAGGCGGAACTATCATTACTGGCAGAGTAAAAAGTATCATCATTTGACATTAATAAATACAGGGCGTCCCACGGCCATGCCACATGAAGGGGAAGTACCTTAAATACTGCAGATAAGAAAGTTTACTGAAAGAAGACATTATCTAATTTTTAGAAGTGAGTAATTTGGTATTCATAGATTTTTTGAAAAAATCGAATTTTTTATACTTTGTCAGGAATCGAACTGAATCTTGAAACTTCAATCATAGATTTTACTATTTGCCTTTCTTTTGGGATACCATGTTACTTTAGAAAAATGATTTAGTTTTGTACATTCTTGCGATACGGATCATAAAAATACAGGATGTTTCTTTTTCACATGTGAGTCGGTTCGATTCCCGGACGAAGCAAGTAATTTTTAGAAAATCTTTGAATGCAGAATTACTAACTTTTAAAAATTAGATAATGTCTTCTTTCATTAAAATGTTCTATCTACAATATTAAAGGTACTTTCCCTCCATGTGGCATGGCCGTGGGACGCCCTGTATAGGTTATATATAATACAATGTAAATAATGTATAATAAATAAATATGACTAGGCTAAAAAAAACTATGTAATAATTTAATAATAACATGGAACTAGAGCACAAAACGATCACACAATACTGCTCATCCTGCCGGTTAGCCTGTGAGAGATTACAAGTGAATATATCAAAGTGAATATATGTATGAGGATATATCAAAGGTCATGCATAGTTCCAAAACCTACTTCACCATTGTTATGGGGGATTTCAACGCGAAACTGGGCAAGAGAGACGGCGAAGAGCCGAGAGTGGGGCAATTTGGAGTTGGAAGTCGGAACCACCGGGGCCAACTACTGGCTGGTTTCTTGGAGAAGAAGGGACTCTACATGATGAACTCCTTCTTCAAGAAACGCGAGCACAGGAAGTGGACCTGGATGAGTCCCGACGGTGCAACAAAAAACGAGATTGACTTCATCATGTCGACGAAGAGGCATATATTCAATGATGTCTCTGTGATCAATACGGTTAAAACCGAAAGTGATCATCGTCTGGTAAGAGGCACATTGAATATATGCGTCAAGCTAGAGCGCTCTCGACTGATAAAGTCTACGCTCCGTCTAGCAGCAGTCCAAATCCAAAACCCCGAGAGCTTTCAGCTGGAACTCCAAAACCGTTTCGATTGTCTAGGCGGCGATGTGGACGAATTCAACGACGGGTTTGTGGAAGCTGCCCATAGCATTGGGTCTAAGTTCTTTAAGGCCCAACGAAATCAAAGAGCCAAAAGGCTCTCTATTTCCACTCAGAGGCTCATCGAGGAAAGGAATGAGATGATTCTGCAGTCTTCAGCCGATGCGAAATTATACAGGCAGCTCAATAAACAGATCTCTAAGTCCCTTACCCGCGATCTGCGCCAATTCAATACAAATCGTATTGAAGAGGCCATCGAGCAGAATAAGGGCTCTAAAGTTTTCTCAAGAGATCTGTCTATTGGGCAGAGCCAGCTCGCCAGATTAAAAACTAAAGATGGTACAATCGTTTCATCCAAACCTGAGCTTCTGAGTGAGATAGAGTGCTTTTATGGACAGCTATACAATACAACTAGCAGACCCGAAGTTGGTCTGGCGGAAGACCCTAGAGCTAGATTAACCCGGCACTATATCGAAAATATCCCGGACATCAGCCTGTACGAGATTAGAATGGCTCTTAAGCGGCTGAGGAACAACAGGGCACGTGGTGATGACGGAATTACAGCTGAACTTGTGAAGGCGGGTGGAAAACCGGTCCTTAGGGCCCTTCAGAAGTTGTTCGACTCCATCTTACTGGAAGGGAAAAATCCAAAGGCATGGAACAGAGGTGTGGTGGTGCTGTTCTTCAAAAAGGGTGACAACTCCTTACTGAAGAACTACCGACCCATCTCACTTCTGAGCCATGTCTATAAGCTGTTTTCAAGAGTCATTACGAACCGTCTCGCACGCAGGCTAGATGACTTCCAGCCTCCCGAACAAGCCGGTTTCCGAAGAGGCTTTAGCACCGTAGACCACATCCATACGCTCCGTCAGGTTATACAGAAGACTGAGGAGTATAACCTGCCCCTCTGTTTAGCATTCGTGGACTATGAGAAAGCCTTCGATTCGATTGAAACGTGGGCTGTACTACAATCTCTCCAACGGTGCCAAGTGGACTACCGCTATATCGAAGTGCTGAAGTGTTTGTACGAGAACGCCACTATGTCAGTCCGACTCCAGGACCAGAACTCAAAGCCTATTCCGTTGCAGCTGGGAGTCAGGCAAGGAGATGTTATTTCTCCTAAACTGTTCTCCGCTGACCTGGACCCGGGTATGTCCTAAAACTACGACCAAGACCACCGGGGGATGGGCAGCAGCATCCCTGGAGTGCGGTGGAGATACTGCGATCGCCAACCCGCATGCCAAGCGTGGCGATTATGGCATATACCCCCCGTGAATATGGGGGAGGCCTATGTCCAGCAGTGGACGTTCTTTGGCTGATATGGTGGTGGTGGTTCTCCGCTGCACTGGAGGATGTTGACTCCTCTGGATTGGAGAAGGCTAGGTATCAACATAAACGGCGACTACCTCACTCACCTTCGGTTTGCTGATGATATAGTAGTCTTGGCTGAGACCATGGAGGATTTAAGTACAATGCTCAATAACCTCAGTAAAGCCTCCGAGCGAGTTGGTCTAAGGATGAACATGGACAAGACGAAGATCATATCAAATGTCCATGTCGCACCAACTCCCTTAACAATCGGACACTTTACGCTCGAAGTTGTAGACGATTACATATACCTAGGACAGACTGTCCAGTTAGGTAGGTCCATCTTCGAGAAAGAGGTTAATCGTCGAATCCGACTCGGCTGAGCAGCGTTCGAGAAGCTACGGCACATCTTTTCGTCCAATATTCCGCAGTGTCTCAAGACAAAAGTCTTTGCCCAGTGTGTGTTGCCAGTGATGACATATGGCACTGAAACGTGGTCGCTTACTATGGTCCTCATAAGAAGGCTCAAAGTCACTCAAAGGGCAATGGAGAAAGCTATGTTGGGAGTTTCTCTGCGTGATCGCATCGGGAATGAGGCCATCCGCAGCAGAACCAAAGTGACCGATATAGCCCTCCGAATCGATAAACTTAAGTGGCAGTGGGCGGGGCACATAGCACGTAGAACCGATGGCCGTTGGGGCGGAAAGGTTCTAGAGTGGCGGCCACGTACCGGAAGGCGTAGCGTGGGCAGGCCCCCCACACGGTGGACTGATGACCTGGTGAAGGTCGCGGGTGTCCGCTGGATGCGGGTGGCGCAGGACCGGTCACTGTGGAAGTCTTTGGGGGAGGCCTATGTCCAGCAGTGGACGTCATTCGGCTGACATGATGATGATGATGATGATGAGTAACGCTGCTAACGAAAATTTCAAATTAAAGGGAAAATTAATGTAGTATGGGATGGCGCATCGTTACTGACGATTTCTCAATGTAATTTGAGACGTTGGTACCGTTAATAGAAGTGTAAGTCTTCTACGGTAGATGTCGCTGTACGCCTCCCTAAAGCGTTGTAAGAGGGAACTAGTGAAGGATTTCGTGCACGTGCTTGTTTGTTCCGATAGTTCAGAGGCTAGAGCGATTGGCCGCGTATGCCAGATGTCGCAGGTTCGAATCCTGCTCGGAGCATAAATTTTTTCAATTTTTCCCTTTAATTTGAAATAAGGAATCCAAACTTGAATTAAACTCGTTTAGCATAATGAAATTTTAGTAACTCCGCACACTTTTTATCATTGCTTGCCGACATAAAGTCTGACACAAACGGATCTTTCAAGAATCAGGCCTTAATATAACCAATTTTATATCTTCTGTATTAAACAAAATAACACTTAACTAATTTTGTATTAAAGCAGTAATGCTGCTAACGTAAATTCAAAATTTCAAATTAAAGGAAAAATTGAAAAATTTAATGCTCCGAGCAGGATTCGAACCTACGACATTCATATATTTTTTTCTTTAATTTGAAATTTTAACAATAAACTACTCACGTTTTTTCTTAAGTCACACCGTGACCTGCAGTAATCCATAAATTTATTTTCCCGACATGATCCAAAAGTCATCCGTAGGCAAGTGCCAAATTATGAGGAACGTCATTATACACATTATTCACCGATTAACTATTGATTACTTTAAATAAGTCCTTTGTTGGAGGAGCCGTTTGCAGCAAATACTAGGATACATTTTAAAGTTTAAATGTATAAGAATAATTTGTAAGTATCTACTCTAATTTGATAGCTAGTTGTAATTTAATACGTGCTTAACATAATCTAGACAATTCGCGCAAAAATTTGTTTAACTGGATAAGATCTGGTTTCCTACGGGACAGGCTTTGCCTGGTGTAGGAACCATGTCAAACTCTGGAAATGGCGCAAACCAGATCTTGCAGATTCTGTATGTCTATGTCTGTCTGTATGTCTACTAATGTTATTAAACTTAAGGGATATCTGAATAAAAGAACATGTTATTATTATCTCTGTATTTATTTTCGTACTTATTTATTATTATTACTTTCGTTCTTCAGTTGTTATTTTGCGTGGGTAAATGTATTTCGTTTATGGTGTGATACGTTTTAAAAAAATGCTGCACAACGAATATTCATCACGTGCAAGTGCAATAAACAAAGCACAAATTAAATAAGAGGCGTCTTCGGCCATGATTCATTGTTAGAGCCCTCAAATCTCGATAGTTTACGGGGGACTGACCCCTCGTAAACGGAGATTGGGTGAGATGACCAAATTTACTTAGACACGAGTACTGTACCAATATACCACTATTGTACAGTCGTGCACAACTTGCAGAAAAAAAGAAAAACAAAGTAACTACAACGGTATTTTTATTTTTAATATTTTATTTTTCTGGCACGTGTTATCACATTTTGTTGGTTGGTTTGCAACAGTAGGGATACTTATGTCGTAGAACACAGAATGGAGTGAGTAGCTGAAATTATCATATGACATATGACCTACCTATTTTGTTTTTTAGGGTTGCGTAGTCAACTAGGAACCCTTATAGTTTCGCCATGTCCGTCTGTCTGTCTGTCTGTCCGAGGCTTTGCTCTGTGGTTGTTAGTGCTAGAAAGCTGCAATTTGGTATGCATATGTAAATCAATAAAACTGAGAAAGTCGTAAAATAAATTCTAAAAATAATAATAATGGTACCTCCCCTACACGTAAGGTGTGGATGAATTTTTTTGCTTCAACCCCATAGTGTGGGGTGTTGAATAGGTCTTTCAAAATGAATAAATGTTTTCAACAAACACTTTGGATAAAGTGAATATTTTCGGAAATATTCACACCAAAAGAATAAAAATGTTCATATTTTTGGGCCCATAGTTCAAAAGTTAGAGGGGGGCTCTAACTTTTGAACTATGGGCCCAAAAATATGAAAAAAATCATGAAAGTAAAGCTTAATAAAGACTTTCAATGAAAACTACAGCGGACATGATTAGTTGAGCTGTTTTTGAGTTATCGTTAAAGGTCTTCCCTTCTTTAGTAAAAGACGTACGAAACGCTGCGAAGGTATTCCCTATTGCTTGTTATTGTTTTTTTAAGAAAATTCATTAGGCAACTACCGAACCCTACACTGAACATGGCCCGACATGCTCGTGGCCGATTTTTTTGTTTTTAAGGTAAGGTTTATATGCCAGATTTTATGCACCATACATTATGTACATAAATTGAAACAAAACACTTAATACTAAGAATAAATTAATACTAAGAAACTAAGTTTTATAATATTACACCTACATACCTACACCTATTATTATAAACGTTGCCTATGCTTGACCACAATGCGTGATATAGTGAGTATACTCGTATATTATTCAAACAGAGCTGTGCCTCTGACATCGGTTTGCATTTAATATACAAGGCTGTTTGTGCACTATACGCAAACCAATTTTTATATGAAACCTAAACCCGCTTACTGAGAATAAAGGTGTCCTATATACTATTAAACCGAGCAACATGTGTTTGTTCATTTGTTGATAAAGCGTTCTTGGAAACGACTCTAAAGATCTTACGATTATATCTTGGTTTAATCACCTTTCATTTAGTAATTATGTATTTTTGAAATTATTGGTATTGATGTAAGTAACTTGAAGAAGTGTCCTTGTGGCCTATTTGCAGAATAAATGTTTTTTTGAATTTGCACGATTTTCACATATTATTACCTATTAGTAAAAGGAACATAAACGCGTATTCTTAAAATTATTTACCTATTTAAGGGCAGCCTGACGTTTCTAATGTTTCACAACATCCTTGGTCGCGCCGACAGCGCGTTTACTAATAATAATCTAACGATCTTGAAAAGATTTGCAAAACGGGCGTTTAAAAAAACGAAAAATCAGTCGAGATATGTCTATTTCCGGAAAAAATATTTCATTCGACACCAATAGCACCGAGCAAAGCTCTGTCTCCTATTATAGTTCTACTTTTATGGATTACGATATGTAACTTATTTTTATGATCTGTGGCAACATCCGTAACCTGATGGGAAATTAAAGCAGACAAGGTCTAAAATGACGCATCCTTCCCCAATAGGTGCCTATGTTCCTGGGACGACGTAATCACAGCGTCGATCAAAAGGTGAAACGCTGCGTTTACGGCGTTTAACTCAGACACAATGCATACACTTAGGCTGACCCGCCTACGGGGACGTCCACCGCGCGATCGCGACAACACAGACACTTATAGTGTATATTCTTTAGTTTCTGTTTAGTCTAATGGTTGACTGGTAGAGTATGCCTTAATGCATTAAGTACGCCAATTGTACTTTTGTTTATCTGTGTTAATAAATAACTAAATATAGTCCCTATTCGCCCCAGTACCGCCGCATACCCGGTAGAGTCAGTCTAACCCAGGTCGGGCTAGCTGAGTTTTTTGCTAGACTCTTTTCAGCTAGGCCAGGTTTAGTCAATCAGCGACAAAAATCCAAGTAGCTCGATTCCATTTACACCCTAGATCCAGTTGAGCGCACACTGGAGCGCAAACTCGTAGAGTATTCTAGTGTTTAAACCGCGTGCGTGGTCGTGTCGGAGGTTTTCCGTGAATTTTCGCCAGGTTACTCTCCCACCGCGCACTCGTATCGTTTTAATGAGCACGGCCAATAAAGCCACAGTAAAGTAAAAAAAGTGCATGTTGAGTCATACCTCAATCGCCGTGAGGGCCACATTGAGACAGGGTTTAAAAACTTTTTTTGACGTTATTGAACAATATCTTCTATAGCTTCGGAACCCCATATCAATTTGATTTGTGAACACGTCTGTACATCTCTACACCTATCACTATCTTTCCGCCGTTCCGCTCGCAAGGGTCTACAAACATAGGAGATGAATCATAAAAATGAACAATAATACTTCACCACGCTCCGAATTTTATATCCATTGCGCCCTAAGCTAGCGCTTTATTTTGCACTTGACAAAACTTTAGCGATGAAATTCTCGTAAAATTGTAGGTCGATGGAATGGTTTTTGAACTTTCGTAAAAGTGTACAATTTTAAAATGACAGTTGAATAAATGCAGCTTTTAATTTGTATTTTAAATAAAACCAAGGCTGCAAATTTTCATATGCAACATGCACTGCTGTGATAAATCAGTTTCATTATATTCCAGTTCCTACTTTCAATGTTTACTTTATGAATAAAAACAACTTTTTGACGAGTTCATACAACTGAGTTTACATTTTTAAGTCAGCGGGAAACATGCATATTTTATCTTCTTTTTATATGCGCCACGTTCTGACTGCTGCCTGGAAACCCCAGCGGGTTGCTGAATGTATATGGTAAAATATTTCATTCAAAGAATACATTTCGCTGTAAAACCAGATAATTCCAAATAACCGACACATTATCATGAAATAAATCACAAAGCCTCCAAGGCCGTAATCCTCGTGACAAAACAAGTCCTCATACCGCGAGATTCAACGAATTTATGGTTAATAGGGATTTAAATTTCTGCTTTTATAATTTTCGTCCGTGTTGTACCCTTCTGGTAATCCTCGGGAAGACAGCCAAAACGACACAGTAAAGGGTTCCGTACAGCTTAATTCCAATAAAACTTTGAACGTGCAACGAATAACGCTTTCGGTTCGGAGGTTTTCCTTCCCAATTCTGCAGGGGGCCAAATCTGCATTAGAAGACAAATCCTTGACAATGTGTAAAGAATAAAAATGTCTCGAAAGATATACTATTTTCACCGAATTGTAAATATTTGCTCACTTTCTCTTTGTGAAGCGACTTGATATTTTGCCATGCATTCATCCTATTGAGATTTTTTTTGCATTTAATAAATGGATATTCTTACCAGCTTACTAGCTCAAAATGCCTCATGAAACAAATTGCATTAAAGAAATTGTATGTAGTAGAGTGTAGTTAAGATTAAATTTTATTTATTTATATTTAGTTCTAAGTATGTTAATATACATATTTTACAGGAAAGATATGTAATAAAGTTTGTCTTCATTTGTTTCTAATTATAATATTTCTTTAAACGGTATTTAATTTATTGATCAGCAATCAGCATACTGTGTTGTGCTTAAATACTAAAAACGTATTTACTAGTACAAAAAAAAAAAACAAACTACTTCCTAGTAAAAAAAAACTTTGGACTAAACTACCATGTTTCAAACTACTATGTTTTCATTCAATTTTGATTTATAATTGTTGGAATGGTTATCTTTGCTATAATACTTAGCTAGGATGTATTGAACAAGAACCGAACCTTTATTAGCACATCTACTATAATGAGTCACTAATTGTTAACTTAACAAAACCTAGCTGCTAACGAGGAGGAACGCCATTACTTTAAATAGATGCAGAATTTTCAGAATCTAGGGAGAATTTCTGAGGTTTTACCTATATGATTTTTTTAAAATTTCATATTTGACTAATAAGGTCTCATCTCATCTAGGTTTTGATGTCTTACGTCACGTATGTGAATGTAGAACAATATTCACGTTACACACGACTGAAGTATAAAGACAAACTTATCCTTGGAAAGTAAGAAAAACGAGATAAATAAACTTACTCTGTTCACTTCCCGACCAGTGTTAGGAACTGAACTCGTTCGCTGTACGCGGTTACTATTTTAAAACGAACTTACCTACAGCCAATTCTTACAGTATTGGTTTTCTTCTTTCTGCACTAGTGCTACCTGTCGGGCCTGAGGTCGAGACCCTGGTGAAAATTGGTAAGTTCCTACCCGAAGACACATCGGCAGCTCCTTCGCTAGGTGTCTTGCAATCGCGCATTACACCATAAAATGGCACATGCGCGAGTGATAATTCTAATCGCCTTTCAAAATACAGCGCGTAGATCAATGGATTGGTTTACATGTAATTCATTATCTCTATTCCATAATCAAGCTCATGGCTTTTCATCACTAGCACGAAACTTGGTAACATAAATTAAAATGATTGTAAGCCATGTTTAATGAACGACAGATGACAGCTAGAAAAATTGTTCACGCTAGGAGCCGAACATACGGATGAGTTCGATCGTCTTTACAAATGACTTAATTTAGTTTGAATATGTACAATTACATGTATAAATACAGTAGGTACTAAACCAATTTACAAGTCGTTGGAAAGCCTCTTCGAATTTCTCTTGATTTACATCATGGAATAAGTATGACATTTATTATTTCATTTTGTAGCCGCACAAAAGGACCCTTGAAAGAAAATAGACGTGTGAATTCAACCTGCTGCTTTTCTCTATAAATACATATTACTTACAGCTAGCTAAGGGCGTTGCCGCAATTAATAATTTTGCCGAGAATGGCAATTTTACAAGTTCACTTTATTTCAATCTTTATTTTTCTCTTTTTTTCGTAATATCTTATAATCATCATTCTAGCGTTGTCCCAGTAAAGAAAGTTGCGTCTTGAAGGATGCCTGGTGTCCGCTACCTAATCCGAAGAATTGGCGTAGGCACTAATTTTTACGAAAGCGACTGCCATCTGGCCTTCCAACCCAGGGGAGATTCGGCTTGTCCAGTGTGTGGGTAACTTGACTATCAGAAGTTCTAAAGCCGCCCGGAGGCCTCTAACTGGGCTTAACGATGACTAACCAGAATTGATAGATACGCAAAAAAAAACACATTGTGAGCTCTAGATCTTAAGAAATCGGGTAGGTAGCTAATAATTATACATTTAATTAATTTTACTCTCCATTGCCAGATAAGCTTCTCGGGTTTTAGCAAGCCTACCTTTTAAACTGAATCTAAACCGAACCTATATTGTCTACTTCTCCGCAATATATAAGTATCTAAAGAGTGTGCAAGCCTCCTGCACTCCTCCCCTAACATTGCCGTAATGAAATGCTATAGGTATTCATGTCGCCTCAGCGATACACCCCCGGCATACTGATACTGAAAATACCGAAGCCCCGAAGTTTCGCCTGTCGACGGAAATACATTACCGTGCGAGAAATTTGCTTTTATGATTTTTTAAGAACTTTTGTCGGTTTAGATACGATGCTCAATTTAGTTTTGATGGTTCAAACTAAGGAATAAAATGTATGGTTACCACATTTAAAGCATGTATCGGTCATACAAATCATACCTTACCTACAAGTACCTACATGGGTAGAGAAATGTTCAATACTACATTGTTGAATTTAACTTAAGCTAGTCATGGAATGAATATGATGCTCTCCGGAATGTAGACGGAAAATTAGCGGCGTAGATTGGAGCAGTCTCTAAAGTTAACATTAATTCACCAGTCATTTTAAAATATAACGATCACTGCGACTGCGCCCATGCAGAGAACCCGATTCTATTTAGATTCAAAATAGCGTCCATGGCCTGAAAGGGATATCTCCGGTTGTATATTTCTGAATAAAAAGTAAAACGGTTTTATAGAGACATCCCCTTCTTTTATTAATAAGCATAATTACTGCGCGTAAGAATTAACGGTATTGTATTCTAATTTCTGCTACATGTAAATTTAACTTCAGGCAATTGTTCGGTTTCCTTCAAGATTTGAAGTAATATATAATTTACGTAACTCTTTATCAGTTGCCCGATAAATTAACAAATGTTGAAATTAATTAGCGTCAAAGCCTCGGCCATAAATTACACCCTGTTTTAGTCCTTTCGGATCTGCATTCTCTAATTAATGGAACAAAGTTCAGTCTGAAACGAATTGGGAAATATAGCCGTCGTTTTCTAATTTGTTATCTTTTAGATATATTTCATTTGTTATCTGTGCAATTACATTTTAAAATACACCGAAAAAAAATATTTACTGGTACCCACCCTAGCTTATTTTGTCTAATTTGATCGCCGATGTTGGCGTTGACGCTAATAATAACAAATCTTTAATCAGCAATCCTTCATTTATTTGCGTCAAAACATATTTAATGCATGCAAATACGTTTATACTCGTACACACAATACTACACGAAATTTACAATGAGATTCCTGCTTCAACAACAGTTTGATGAACGAGAAATGTTAAACTGAATAGCTGTTTTGTAAACAACCGCTGAATAATTATTAGAAAATGTTATACCAACTATTATATACCGAAATGTAAAAGTTACATAAATATTTTGCTCACAGTTATGAAGAAAAACGGACACAGTTACAGATATCTACTTACATCTTTCTGGGATTAAGGTAGCGAGTGGAACCCCGGCCTAGAAGCAGTTAAGATACTGGGAAAGCGCTAAGTTTGTCTTATTTCACGACGTGAAATGAAAGCGTGGTGCCATATAAGCTCCTTAGAATGTTTAAAGAAATAAAAAATATCATGTATTTCGTAATAAAAGTATGTTCCACATACTCTGCAGTACTGCCATATACCTATATCTAAAAGCATTTTGCTTGGACATCGGCAACCTACTGTGGATAAATAATTTATACCAAAAAAACCGACTCCAATTTTGTACTTGCTTTGCCCCAATTTGTGATTTCCGTGAGCCAATGCTTGGTTACCTACAGAAAATACCGAAATCGGCATATGCGTGCCTATCAAATTCGAGGAGTTCCCTCGATTCCTCCTAGATCCCACCATGAGACCTTCACCAAATTTATATGGCACCAATGTCGGGGTACATGCTTTGAAACAAAAAAAGAGAATTATCAAAATCGGCCAACGTGGTCAAGAATTATCGGGGAATATACATACATAAAAAAACAAGCAAACATGCAGACGAACTGAGTGCCTCCTTCCTTCTATTGAAGTCGGTACAAAGTTATGCTGGTAAAGCATAAATGTTTGCGATTTACCTAAACATCAAACAGCTTTATGTCTCTATGATTCCTAAAACTACGACCAAGACCACCGGGGAATGGGCAGCAGCATTCCTTGAGTGCGGTGGAGATACTGCGATCGCCAACCCGCATGCCAAGCGTGGCGATTATGGCATTTACCCCCCATGAAATTGGGGGAGGCCTATGTCCAGCAGTGGACGTCCTAGGGCTGATATGGTGGTGGTGGTGGTGGTGGTGGATTAGTACCCCTTACATAGATAGGATGATATGTTAAACTATTGTTATATATTGCGATATTCAGAAACAAATAAAATTAAATAAAGTACCTACATATTCATTGCAGTTAAGTTAATAAAACAGTCCACGGTGATTAATACGAGTACGATATGCTGAGTGTCGACAATGTACGATATTTTATTTACTGTTTTATTAATTGCTATATTTTCAATTAGCAATCGCAGTAAACTACATGAAAATGAAAAAGTTCATTCCGTTCAATTATTATGTTGTCAGACTCGTTTATGACACTCACAACGCTTCGCTAAAAATATTTTAATCATTTAAAAGCTTCCGACCCGTGATAAAATCAGTTTGGAGAGAAATCTTTAAAAGGAAAAACATTCATAAAATACTTATTACTAAGTCACTCAATGTTGAAAAAGTGATTTAGATAGTACTTATGTACTTCGTATTACCTTGTAGTTGGGTGGTTCTATAATCGATATTTCCATACATTCAAGAAATTGACGGATTTGAATCCTCTTCTTTCGCAGACAAAAGTTTCATAGAGTGTACTGATTCACAGAATTAATCATTCATTGAAAGCTTTTTTTCCGAAACCGTTATATTTGTAGTTACGCTTTTTTGGTAATTGTGTAGCACTTATTTAGGTCTACCAGAAAAGTTGGCTAGGTTAGGTTAGAACTGCGACCCTTTGTAAAAAAAAACTCTCTATGAAATGAATGATTCTAATGGGACACATACATTCTATGAAACTTACGTCTGCGATACAAGGTACAAACATTCCATAAATATATTTGTTACAATAAGGAATTATAAGCAACATGTTCTAAAAACGAATGAAAAAAGGTTACACCGCTTACGTAAAAAGCTTTTAGGAAAATCATGCATTGGAAAATACGTAATGTGAAACGTATAAACTGGTATCCATTTTTAAAAGCGCTTGGAGTCTGAATAGGTTTAAGTAGTATTGAAATCCAGTTTAATTGAAACATAATCACATGAAAGGAGTACGCGTGCGATAATATATCAACTTGATTACAATCTAAAAAGTCAGTAAAAATAGGTAAACACCCTGATTGCCAGTTTACTACAAGGCCGTTCAATAGTAGTACCTACAAAATATCCTAGAAAGTATAATATCACATAAATGTTACGTTCCTGCAATCTACGCGGGATACCTATTTAGTTTCCTTCCTTTTCAGACTTTTGTGTCCTATGAGTCAGAATCCCGCTGAGAAAGAATTACTCTTAACAAGCTGACGCATCACGGACACCCGCCGACTTGCTTGTCTTTGTTTACGACTCTTATTTCGAAATTCAATTGTAATTATAATGACAAGGTTTTGAAGTGTTAGTTAGCTGCTTTCAATTTTATTTCCATTACTAATACTATAGATAGCGCTAAAATAACAGTGATGATATCGGTGATTATCAACCAAAAACTAAGGTTGGTTGATGGTTATTCTAATTAGTGACGAAAAAATAGGTAAGCAACGTAAGAAGTATCCTCTTATAAAAATATTTTATTTTATAATCATCATCATGATCATACCAGCCGAAGGACGCCCACTGGGGCCTCCTCCAAAGAGAGCCACAATGACCAAATTTATAATCAATATTTTAAAAATCGTTTGATTTTATAATTTATTTCATTGACATCACTTTTCTGTAGTACATACGCGACTGTGTCTGCTTACCAACAGGCAGGCCGTAAGCTTGTTTGCCTTCATCGTTGTATAGAATAAAATAATAAGCAAATATGAATACAAATAAAACACGTATTGATGTGCGTAAAACCATTTTAATGTAAACGCAGCCTGTAACTCTAATTATAAAAAATAAAACCGGCCAAGAGCGTGTCGGGCCACGCTCAGTGTATGGTTCCGTAGTTTTCCGTCCGTCACTTTTTTTTTTTTTGAAAAAATTACAAAAACTATTCAACCTATCAAGTTCAAAATAATTTTCCTACAAAGTTTTTATAAAGTTCTACTTTTGAGATTTTTTTCATATTTTTAAAACTTATGGTTCTAAAGTTAGAGGGGGGGGACACATTTTTTTTTACTTCTGGAGCGATTATTTCCGAAAATATTAACATTATCAAAAAATGATTTCAGTAAACCCCTATTTATTTTTAAATACCTATCTAACAATATATCACACGTTAGGGTTAAAATGAAAAAAAAA
The DNA here is from genome assembly GCA_905163555.1 of Notocelia uddmanniana. Lineage (NCBI taxonomy): Eukaryota > Metazoa > Arthropoda > Insecta > Lepidoptera > Tortricidae > Notocelia > Notocelia uddmanniana. The sequence goes on from LR991068.1 coordinate 12,570,721, forward strand.
ATCACTCCCCACTTTACGTATAGGGGAGGTACCCTAATAAAATATTTTTTTCCACTTTTTATTTTACCACTTTGTCGGCGTAATTGATATACATATTAGTACCAAATTTCAGCTTTCTAGTGCTAATGGTCACTGAGATTATCCGCGGACGGACGGACAGACGGACGGACAGACATGGCGAAACTATAAGGGTTCCTAGTTGACTACGGAACCCTAAAAAGCGGACTTACGCTTTTTAGTACGGTCCCCAAGCCGCTCCGAGACCCCATTTAATTTACTCAGCTTGGCCTTACCTACTACCGGTATCAATGTGTTCAGGTTGTTCTCCTGATCACCGTACATGCGGTAGTAAGACGGAAAAATGGTGGAGGGGATAGTAACGTCATCAACGTCACAAAGATGGCGGCCGGACCTATTCTTTTTCGCGGTGTATCTCTATAACTACTTAACCGATTTCGTTCATTAAGGTGTCAAATAAAAACTTATATGATGAAGGTTATTTCCTTTCTTACAAACATTTACTTAAAACATACAGGAATAAAAAAAAATCCCAAAAAACATATTTCTTTGTAAAATGCATTTTTTTATTCTGTAAATTTCTCGGTAAATATTAACATTTCGCAAATTTTGTTTATTATAAAGCATATTCCTCTTTTATTAAGAAATATAATGAGACTTAAACCATTAAGATCGAGTGATAAACAACGGAGCTACACTCATTTCTTTGGGCATGGGTAACGATAACTTGTTTTTATCGGTCGAAAACTGTGGTGACTTTTTTCACCTTATTCCATTGAAATAAGGTACAAATATGTATACATATTTACGCCCCTGACTGTACGATACGTATTTAATGCAATTTATAGATTATCGTTTTTAATTACTAAAATTATTATAACAATAATAAAAACCGGACACAATAATGTTACTTAAATTTACTTCAACGTTTAGTCTCTTTTTTCTTATTCTTAATGATAGGTAGTTACTTAAACATTTGATAAATTCGACACAAGTAGTAGGTACTAATAGACTAAAACTATGATACAAAATTTTGCCTATATAAAGATACATACTAAATAAATTAAACCCGAGTTTAAAATGTCGTATTATTGAGACTTGTACCGTACATTAAGTTATAGAAAATGTCTATTCTTCCTCAACTTTTCTTTGTAATTTTTTTTAATCGTATGGCACTTATTTTCGTACCATGAGGTCTTCGAGAAGACCAGTACGGTAATGTGGTTGTATTTATAACTTTTTTTACATTTATACTTTTACTGGTTTTTCTTAGTAGCTTAGTATCTAAACATTATCGTCACTCTGATCGCCATCACATCCATTATTATATCAATTCATCAAATCATCATGATCATGTCAGCCGAAAGACGTCCACTGCTGGACATATGCCTCCTCCAAAGACTTCCACAATGACCGGTCCTGCGCCACCCGCATCCAGTGGACACCAGCGACTCTTGCCAGGTCATCAGTCCACCGTGTGGGTGGCCTGCCCAGTAGTGCCCACGCTACGCCTTCCGGTACTTGGTCGCCACTCGAGAACCTTTCCACCCCAACGGCCATAACGGTAACATAAAAATACTTAACGGTTCTACGTGATATGTGCCCCGTCCACTGCCACTCAAATTTAGCGATTTGGAGGGCTATATCGGTTACTTTATATTTATTTCTTATGTGATCACGCAGAGAAACTCCCAGCATAGTCCTCTCCGTTGCTCTTTGGGTGACTTTGAGCCATCTTATGAGGCCCACGTTGCCTGCTATAAGCGACCACGTTTTAGTGCCATACGTCATCACTGGCAACACATACTAGCCAAAGACTCTTGTCTTGAGACACTGCGAAATATTAGACGGAAGGGTGCGCCGTAGCTTCCCCAACGCTGCCTAGTCTAGTCGTATTCGACGATTAACTTCTTTCTCGAAGTTAGTTAATTGACAGTCTGTCATAGGTATATGTAATCGTCTACAACTTCGATCATAAAGTGTCCGATTGTTACGAAAGTTGGTGCTAGATGGGCATTTAACATGATCTTCGTCTTGTCCATGTGCATCCTTACATCAACTCGCTCGGATTTGGCTTTACTGAGGTCATCCAGTATTGTACTTACTCGTAAATCCCCCTCGTCTCAACAGCCAATACCAATATCGTCAGCAAACCGAAGGTGAGTGATGTACTTACCGTTTATATTGATGCCTAGCCTTCTCCAGTCCAGAGACTTGAAAACATCCTCCAGTGCAGCAGAGAACAGTTTAGGGGAAATAACATCTCTTTGTCTGACTCCCCGTTGCAACGGAATAGGCTTCGAGTTCTGGTCCTGGAGTTGGACTGACATAGTGGCGTTAGCGTACAAACATTTCAGTACTTCGATATACTGGAAGTCTACTTGGCACCGCTGGAGAGATTGTAATACTGCCTAGGTTTCGATCGAATCGAAGGCCTACTCTTAGTCCATGAACGCTAAACAGAGTGGCAGGCTCCTCGACCTACCTACTATATAACCTGACGAAGCGTATAGATGTGGTTTACGGTACTAAAGCCTCTATGAAACCCGGCTTATTCGGGAGGCTGGAAGTCATCTAGCTTACGTGCGAGACGATTCTTAATGACTCTAGCAAACAGCTTATAGACATGGCTCAAAAGTGAGATGGGTCGATAATTCTTCAGTGGAGCGTCGTTACCCTTTTTTGAAGAAAAGCACCACCACACGTCTCCGGCGTTCTCCCTTCTAGTAAGAAGGAGTCGAACAACTTCTGAAGGGCCGTAAGGACCGGTTTTCCACCCGCCTTCAGGAGTTAAGCTGCAATTCCGACTTCACCGGGTGCCCTTTTGTTCTTTAGCTGTTTAAGAGCCATTCTAATCTCGTGCAATCTGATGTCCGGGATATCTTCGGTATAGTGCCGGATTAATCTAGCTCTCTCTACCAGACCAGTCCACCAGTCTTTTCTGCCAGACCAACTTCGGGTCTGCTAGTTACTGAGTATAGCTGTCCATAAAAGCACTCTATCTCACTCAGAAGCTCAGGTTTGAATGAAAAGATTCTACCATCTTCAGATTTAAATTTTTCGAGCTAACTCTGCTCAATAGACAGATATCTTGAAAAAAATTTAGAGCCCTTATTCTGATCGATGGTCTCTTCCATAGGATTTGTATTGAATTGGCGCAGATCACGGGTAAGGCACTTGGAGATCTGTTAATTGAGCTGATGTATAATGTCGCATCGGCTGAAGACTGCAGAATCATTTTACTCCATTCCTCGATGAGCCTCTGAGTGGAGATAGAGAGTCTTTTGGCTCTTGTGAGTCCGTTGGGCCTTCAAGAACTTAGACCCAATGCTATGGACAGCTTCCACAAACCCGTCATTGAATTCTTCCACATCGCCGCCTACACAATCGAGACCGTTTTGGAGTTTCAGCTGAAAGCTCTCGGGGTTTCCGTCTGTCACCAGGCTGTATCTCATGAAAATTGATAGTTTGATACTAGAAATTTTCACAAATGATGTATTTCTGTTGTAGCTATAATAAAAAATACTAAAAAACAATAAAATAAATACTTAAGGTGCCTCCCATACAACACACGAGATTTTTTGCCGTTTACATAGACAAAGGCACGGAACACTTAGTGCGCGAGTCCGACTCGCATTAGGCCGGTTTTTATTATTGTCATAATAATATTAGTAATTAAAACTGATAATCTATAAATTCCATTCAATACGTATCGTAACAGTCACCACAGTTTTCGACCGGTACAAGCAAGTTATCGTTACCCATGCCCAAAGAAATGAGTGTAGCTCCGTTGTTTATCACTCGATCTGTATGGTTTAAGGCTCATTATATTTCTTGATAATAGAGCAATATACTTTATAATAAGTAAAATTTGCGAAATCTTAATATTTACCGAGAAATTTACAGAATAAAAAAATGCACTTTCCAAAAACAAATGTTTTTAGAGTTTTTTTTTTCTATAGGTTTCACGTACATATTTATAAGAAATGAAATAATCTTCATAATATAAGCTTTTATTTGACACCTTAATGAATGAAATCGGTTAAGTGGTTATCGAGGTACACCGCCAAAACGAATAGGTCCGGCCGCCATCTTTGTGACGTCATTACTATCCCCTCCACCATTTTTCCGGTTTACTACCGCATGTACGGTGTTCAGGAGAGCAGCCCGAACACATTGATACTGGTAGTAGGTAAGGCCGAGCCGAGTAAATTAAATCGTGTTTCTAGACGGCTTTTGAGTTTTGGGGACCGTACTATTTCTACTTCGTACGGTCGTAGCATTCGTACCATAGTTGTACCTTGAAAGAAAAGTTCTGCAATCGTACCGTAATGCTCCAAAAAGTCCCAAGATTAGTATTTCACCGATTGGCACACTTACCCGATCACAACCTGTAACATCATGCGGAACATCCCTCTTCGATCATAAACAACCATTTACGCGAACATTATTTTTATTTCCATACTAAACTAAGCACGCTAAAGATTTGTGATAGGAAAGTACAATAAAATGCATAAGCAATATTTATTATTTTATCGTGAACGCGACTTTTATAGTGAGTCTGATTTATAGGCGAACAATTTAGGGGCGGCCGCTATTTCCGATTTTACGCATCGCGGAAGCTTCCGGAGATTTTGGAATTTTCTAAACGCTATGACAACATACAATTGCAAGAAATATTTAATGTCACCCCTAGTGTCCCTAGTACTTAAGTTAATTAAGTTGTGAACGCTGTGACTTTATAAATGACTGTATAGATGAATTCCCCAAAAAAAATTTTCTCCAGTATTTTTAGTTCCAATCGCGTTTTTCCCCATTTTTACCCACGACGGAACGGAGAAGGTATATGCGTTTAGGGTGAGAGGTTGTTTGTTTGTTTGTTACCCACGACGGAACGGAGAAGGTATATGCGTTTAGGGTGAGAGGTTGTTTGTTTGTTTGTTTGTGTGTGCACCTCAATATCTCCAAAACGGCTTGACCGATTTGAATACGGTTTTCTGCAATGGGTTTGTGGTTTATTCGGGACGAACCCCCAAAAAATTTTACGACCATAACTCGCCAGGGGGCCCTGCAGTTAACATTTTCCTCTTGAAAGTGCGTTTGAACGAATTTTCTCCGGAACTCTGCTTGACCAGCATAGCATATTTCGATAGCGCTTGGTGAGGAGTACATGTAATTGAACTCTGAGGATCATGATGGAGCAGAAAAACATGATAGGGAACTGTTAAGGGGTTAGATATCTTTATATCTGTTTTTGGGCGCTTTTGTTTATGTTTGCTTAGCAGCCGTTGTAAACGAACTTCTGAGGGTCTGATGACAACATCACACAGAACCTTTGGAAGGCATATCGCTACTTGACCGTGTTTGGGCTCATTTCATCGTGTTTACTGAGTAGCTTCTGTACATGATCTGCTGAGCGTCTGATGGTGGATCAGAACAATATTGAAGGGAATCTTTATCAGGTAATTATTCAGTAAACCGTGTTTTGACTCTTCTGATAGTATTTATTGAGAAGCCTCTTCTCCTGAAATGCTGAAGGTCTGATGATGGAGCAGAACATCACCCTAGGGAATTTTGCGAATATACATATGTGTATTACCGTGTTGTGATTATTTTGATAGTGTTTGCTCGGTAGCTTCTGTGCACGAACTGCTGAGGGCTTCAGGTATGATGAAACAGAATAATGTAGTAAGGAACTTTCTGAAGGCTCATAGATAGAATACCGTAATACGGCTCTTTTAAAGGTGTTTAGTGAGTAGCTTCTCTACAAGGACTGCTAAAAGTAGAATTTTTGCTCCTTATACCCGTAACGGAAGGTTACGTGTAAGCTGTATGTCCCCCAAACACATCTGCCGATTTAAATATATTATCATATTATGTTTTTGATTTCAGTATTATTATGGGGTTTGTCATTTATCGGCGATACGAGTACATGACGTAAATATGCCACGGGGCACTAGTAAACCATTGTGTTATGCTATATAAAATAATTTCAGGATCAAAACGGCTTCACTAATTTAGATGTACGGCATACTTAATTATTTCCACTTTGCCACTAGTTGAAGTTTAAAATGAATGGTCCAATTAACTAATATACCTAAAATTTCTTGTTCTTGTGAAAGAGGCATATGAGTACGAGCTTCTAGTGGGTTCGCATTTACTCGTAGTGCGCTTTCCGAAGGGAGAAGCTTCGGACCTTCGGCGCTACGCAGAACTCGGCCTCCGCCTTCGTGTGCCTCCTCAAACACCTTGGGCCTGCGGTCCTCAGGTTCTCTTTTAGACATTTTGGGATAGAAAGTATCCATGTGGGCACGCCCTTCAGGCCTTCGGTCTGTGCCTTCGGTCTTATAGCTATGGTTCGCATAGTAAGCGCGTACTAAAGGGATAGTGGGACACTTTGGGCCTCGCAGTAGTCGCAGTACTTACCCTTACGTGCCTTGCTGCTCACGCGTGGACTCGACCTTCAAACCTGTAGCTCGCCGGCTGGCGTAGAAAGCGCCCTGGTGAGACACTTCGGTCTTTCAGTCCCACTAGCCTCGACGCTCCCCTTTGAACACTCAGCGATAGTGAGAATCCGCGTAGGCTCGCGCAGAGAGCGTGACCGGAGGCAGGCACAGGAACGTGGAGACGTTCGGGCTTTTAGGCACTTCGGGCCTTCTGACCTATGCCTTTGGTCAGGCTCTGCCTTTGGTTTGACGTGCCTCGCCACTTACCTTTCGGCTCTCAAATTCTATTTGTAAGAACTCATAGTGAGGGTCCATGTGGGCTCGCCTTTTTGACCTTCGGCCCTCGGGCTCGCGAATTGAACTCTCTCAATGGAAGCTTCGAGCCTTCGGCCCCAGGTTCTCTTTGTAAGTCACTCGGGGGTAGGAAGATTAAGGATGATTCACAGTAGGCCGCTCCGTGTCCAGGCCGGCCAGTTTTCTATGACAACAAAACGACGGCCGTGGCGCGGCCGGGCCCGGTGATGCGCGGAAGCGGTCCGACCCGGCCGCCTTTGTTCAACCCAAGCATTTGACGGCCGACCCAGCTACGGCAGAGGCTCAGAGGGCCTACTCCGAACTTCAAAAATCGAACTTTGTGTCGTGCCGTCCCTTTCACTCTCGTTTTATACAGTATAAGACGGAAAGGGACGGTACGATACGAAGGTAGATTTTCGAAGTTCGGAGTAGGTCCTCAGAAGCAGCTCGGTCTGGGCCTAGCCCGGAAACTGAACGGTCTAATTCGAATCATCCTTTACACGTGGGCTCGCCCTTAGGACCTCCGACCCTCGGGCTCACGTAGAGAGTGCTCTCCGATGGAACATTTCGGAACTTTGGCCCTACGCTGAGCTCGACTTTCGGTCTACTATGCCCCTTTCCCCGGAATATATAGCGTTAGGTGAGAAACAACTATAGTTTTTTATACAACATCGGTGATATACGGTCGTACGGTCCGCTTGGTGGTAAGCGGTTACCGCAACCTCCAGTTGTGGAATGAGTTCCCTGCCGAGGTTTTCACAAGGGACTACAGTAAGCATCCATCTTGTAATTCCAGGGGTGTTAATGCGCGTTGCGCAACTGAAGCGTATTAGGGTATTAGGGAGGAATGTATATACATTATTCTAGAAAAATAATAAAATAAAATAAAATTGAAAATTTTGAAAAACCCACGACGGTTTTACCTAATTGCAAAATAATAAAATAAAACAATTAAAAGCCCCGACCATATACGAAGTAAGTACATAAAGGTAAAAGTAGACTTCAAAAACGGTTGTATGATTGCGAGGTATAGTTACAAACCCAGAAAAATCCGTCGGGGGCTGCCATTGCCAAGTCTGTTCTTGATTTCATAAAACTCAAGATACATTACATAATACAGCAACTTAAATCGAGGTAACACAGACCACATAATCTTACTTCATTTCAGGGCAGGCAGTAACAGGTAACTTGGCAGTTTTCTTAAATATCCTACAGATTTTATGGTATTATAACATACTGCATAGAAAACTGCCAAGTTAAGGCTCAAAATGCATTAACCCGCAGTAAATTAGTTTTACTGTAAACAATGCAGTGCCGGACTTGGCACCATTTCAGAGAATCTACGGAACTTGGCAACCATTTAGATCTCAATTCTTTTGTCGGTGAAGACGACAACCAAGAATGGCATATTTTTAATATTGAACTTGGCTTCCGTTTTCACATTTATGTTTTTGATGGGATATCATTACTTTTTGTCAATCTTCGCCAAATGGTGCTTTTTAAGAGCAAATGCACGAGTAACCATACAAAATACCCAAATCGCTATTGGTGCACCTCAAATATTTGAAGAGTTCCCTCGCTTTCTCCAGAATTCTATGATCAGATTCTTACTTGATAACTATGGGACCACCCCTGAAGTATACCGTTCCAAATAAAAAAAGAATCTTCCAAATCGGTTAATAAATGACGGAGTTGTGAGGTAACTAGGATAAATAATAATAATAATAAAACTTCAAATTAAAGGGAAAAAATTAAAAATTTAATGCTCCGAGCAGGATTCGAACCTGCGACATCTGGCATACGCGGCCAATCGCCCAGAGGCTAGAGCGATTGGCCGCGTATGCCAGATGTCGCAGGTTCGAATCCTGCTCGGAGCATTAAATTTTTCAATTTTTCCCTTTAATTTGAAATTTTGGTTAGCAGCGTTACTGCTTTAGTACAAAATTAATAATAAAACTAATAAAAAAATCACTGTTTTCTGATTTTTCTGGTGTACACACACAATTACCAAGCTACTTGCCAAATTTCAGCTTTCTAGGTCGCCTGGAAGTGGGTTAGGTTTTTGATTACTAGTCAGTCAGGTAGTGGTAAAAATGGCGTTTTTTAGAATTTAATATCTTAATAACTACTAAACCTATATTAATGAAATTTAAGGTTCTAGTTGTTCTAAAGGATCTTAATACATGTACCAAATTTCATTTTTTTATGTTTGATAGATTTTGAGTTATTAGGGGGTCAAAAGTGGCTCCAAACGGTTCGTGTAAAATAACACACGGCTACTGTTCGCAAGTTCCTGGGGTGAACTTGGCTGAACACGCTGCCGCGTGTCTAGATATAATGATACAATAAGATGGACGGACCTTCAAGGTATTCGGTGAAGTGTTGTAGCACTAAATAGTTGTATGTAGGTAAAGTAAGAATAACTTCGACTTGTTAAATCTATTTTGATAATGACTTAAGATAGTTAACTTTATGTTATCTATCTACAACTTTAAACAAATATCAACAGCATAATTGCGTTTATGTCGTACTTTACATATAGCATTCGTCCCTTACTAGTAAATATGTAAGTGCAAGATTAACGATATGATATGTCCGACATCGACCATAGGCTGCATTAGATTCGGTAAGAAAATAAGGATTACTCACTTTCTTGCTTTCTACAATTAATAATTTGCATAAAAAAGTACTCCGTCACTTGAAATCTGTTGCATCTTGATTTCAAGAATATTCACGGAGTTGCACACAAAAAGAACGTACATAATATTTAAAGTTGAAACGAAGCGACAACTCTTCACATAGTTCTGTGCATTTAAAATTCTCTTTGGCATGAATTCTTTATATCCGTAAGGCAGGTTAGTAAACGTGTTTTGGCGAAGTAAGCCTCGGCTTTAGTGTTCCCTTAGCAGCCATTCCTGGGAGCTAGGGATCAACATAAAATAAAATTGAAGTATCCATACAGAAGGTGCGGTGCATTACGAGTTCAGCTTTAAGAGACTGATTTCCTTGAGTTATTCGCCGTTTCAGGGTCCATTTGGGCTTTAAATGTTGTGTTTGAGTAAGGTTTACTTATATGTTGAATTTTGTATGTAATAAATAATAAATTTGTATTTCTTGGTTACGTATAACATGAAACATGTTATATTGTTCATGTAATAGTTGTGTACGTGACTGCAGAAAGGGCTGCGTGGTTGACGGGTTATACAACTAAATATACATATTTTAACACATTCATGTAAAAGCATCAGTAGGTACTAGTACTCACTCATAATGTTACAAATTACTTGTGGAAACTTCTAATTTTATCAGACTCTATGTTTATGAAGTAAAATGTACCTGGAGGCCAATTTAGTTCGTAACATCGCTTCACAATGTGATATAAATCTGTGGCGAACCGAATTGATTATAAGACATTATTGTTATCGGGGTCACCAATAGTGGATTCGATAATCGACAGCACTAAGCGTGCCATGAAGATGCTTGATTATGATTTAAATATAGGTAGTATAGGTCGATTCACAAGAACCGGCGCGGAATATGTATGAAACTGTCATTAATTTCATAGACATTCCGCGCCAGCTCTTGTGAATCGACCTATACCTATGAGGGCCCGAAATTTCAAACTGTTACTCGAATAAGAAATAGTGTACCTAATGGTTCTCTAACTGCACAACCTATAATATTAAGTAAGTGTTAATTACTCCCTCCATACAAATATCGTTACTCTCATGAAAGCTATTAGTCGCTCTTGAAGATCAGCGCTCTTTAAGTTGCGGACTGTTCACTAGTCCAGTTGATCGCTAACCCTTTCAAAACTAGCTGCATATTGAATAAAACACAACTTCCCTTAACTTGCAGTTAAACACTGCACCTATTAAGGTTACTTGTAATTAATAGTTTAAAAAAATTGTAGTAGTATAGATTATGAATTTAAAAGGAAAGCTATCACAGCTAAGACATTACGAGTTAATGAATAATAGCCGAATATACCTACAGCAAAGTATTTCCTCTTTACTAAATACTATTTCCATTGGTTACTTACATACGTTGTTATTTATGTGAAATATGGAGTAAATATAAGTTCTCAAACTTTAAATCCGCGAAATGTCACGGGTGGATTGCTACGGCACCCTACATTGCGCGTGGCCCGACACGCACTTGGCTGTGTTTTTAATAACTTAACAGTTGATACGTATAACACGGTATATTAAATGCTCTTTGCACATTAAATGTCAGGTTTGGCAGAACAACAACACCAAATTAAACATAATGGATAATATTAAAAACAATGCATTGATTTGTATCATTAATGCATCAATCACTCTATACTTATATTGCGTAAAATTTGCGGTCACAAGAATCCCATTTCCATATATACTTTTACCTATAAACTCGGTTACCCTAGCTTATTTATTATAAATGAACTGGCATTACAAATTTGGTCGTAAATGAAATCTCATGAAGCAGCAATACGCTCGGGACTTAATTACCAATTTAATTTCAATATGTGAACACATTAGTCACTATACATTAATTGCCTTGCCATTTTGCGATTATGATGTCACTCAAAATATTTGATGTTTGATAATATATGTAGTTGGAGTTGTTAACCAAATCGCCGGTAAATTCACTGTTTGATGTGTGTAAAATATTTCAACTCGTGGTAAATGTAAAAAACTAAGATCGTCTATCCTATCTAGGAAGTACAACGCAACCCACTCTTTTTAGGTATCCTACGCGTTAAAAATGTTTTACCAGCAGTTTTATCAAAACAGATCGGCCAATTGCAAGTCGGAAGTGGGACTCGCCCTTGAAGGGTAGACATACTCGTATTGATATGTACACGTTCGTACCATACCATCGTCAAGATTCAACATTATTGCAGTAGATCTATATACCTTTGCCGTTACCTATCAATCCTAACATTGTGATTTTTTTTACTTTGGAAAATTATATTTAGATCTACCTTACGCGCGCTGTACACATACAATTTATTTGAAAAGTCTGTGAGACAGTCAAATGTACACACGAGACGAGTACAATCAATGGTATAAACATGTACACAGTTTTGGACCTTATTTCAATGGAATAATGTGAAAAAGTGTATAGAATATACAATATAGTGCCGTAGTCTTTTTACCGGTACGCAGCGTGCTGAAATAATTTGTATGGAAAGATGTTTTATTTTTTGAACTAATTTCATATGTTCATTTTGACTTATACTTTGAGTCCTTAAAATATACATAAAATAATGGTAATTTGGGCTTAAAACATATGTTTGTACGGAAAACACACACTGTATACTTATGTTCAAAATGGGTTTCATAAAAAAAGTAGTATTTGAGAACAAGCTCAAACCTATTACAAATTTGCTACATTGTTAAATAACATATCCTATGCTTATAATGAAATGCCTCTAAAATGTTTTCACAATATGTTTTGTTGATTAGGGTAAGCCCAAGCTTGTTATCAAATATTTGACAGACACAAAACATCAAAAACACTTCCTCATTACGTTACGACGGACCTCCAAACCACACACTCATGTGACCAAAATAACAATTTTAGTCTGACTGCGAGAGGGGGATGAAAGAAACAACAAGGTATGTTGTCAATAAAATCAGCAGGTGTCCGGAGGGATGGGGGTCGTTCACCTCTGGACTGTACTTAGCCTTTTATTACGAACTGTGGTTAGGGGTTAACAAGTTGCGGAGTTTGGGTTTATTGAAATGTATGTGTTTCAGCAAATTGAGCAAGCGAGATTGGAGGAGATCAAAGTTGCGCAACGCGCTTTGAATTTGCTTTGCAATACCTGCGAGGGTTTTCTGGATTTTATTTTTAGCCATGGCCCTTATTTATACGATTATTAAGATAAGATAAACTGCTATTTATGTCCAGCATAAACACAACATTGTACTAAAATGTCGTACAAACATTTTCGGGGTTACGAAAATCCCGTGCGTTTTTGCTTCAATTAATAAAAACATTAACACCCAATGAAATTGTTTCAACACTTACTTATTTATTAGTACCTATCGTACGACCGTACAACAGACGAGCATGTATGAGAAGAGGAGATGTATGGATGTATTTGAAGCGAAAGAAGTATGTAAGGACCGTAGTTTTCGGCAATCTCTGGTCTCTGCCTACCCCAATGGGATACGGCATGAGTATATGTAAAAATAAAATCAAATAAAAAAATATTCCCCAAATAGGCCACAAGGGCACTTTTACAAGTCAAATATAATGAAATCTGGTTATACAATTAAAAAAACTGACAATAATAATAATGATACCAAAACTACAATAATTAACAAACTTATGTCATTAAATGAAAATAAACTTACGGACATTATCAAAATTTGAAGGTAATAAATAATAAAATTTATTTCATACTTTAGAGATATATATGGTCTCTGAGCGTCCAAATACAATTAATGATAATTATTCTTAAGTTCTTGGAGATGTATGCTCAGCGTCTTTCCATACAAACTTTGTGCAAGTTTTTCTTCGTTTGTGTTTGCACTCCAGTTACTATTTTTGGTCCATATGCTTATTTTTTTGTTAGCTATGTTTTTCTTTTTTAATTTTAATTATTTTTTGTATTTTTTTATATAATGCAAAATTTCAACATCAAGTTATGCGTATTTCCAATATGTACCAACAAAAAATAAAATTAAATGCTGCAGTGCCAAAACTAACGCAATAAACTTGCACAACCTTTGTATGGAGAATGGCTTGCCCCACCCTGCGCCTTAAATCCACAATAAACTTACACTAATATTAAGGTATTTAATATGCCCTTGCATATTATGTATGCACTTGTATGCATGTATGTACTCGTATGTACCTACTTATTTAATATTCAAAATACAGAGACTCATCTCATCAAGTCTTTTGAATGTGAATTAAAGTAAAACTTTTGGAAAGGGTTTATTATGTTTCTTTAGGTACAGTCAGCAGCAGAAGTAGCTATAAGCAGTATAACACATTCACAATTATCTACACAGAGCTTTATTCTCTTGACACTAGTCTTTGTGTTAATTGTGTTAGTGCTAGGATCGCGTAACTACTTCTGCTGTTGACTGTACGAAGAATAATGTCATTAGGAATATCTCATACACCTAATATATATATACACACATAAACTCACGCTCATGTTCCTAAAAGGGGTAGGCAGAGCACATCAAAATTATTTTTCAGTGACACTTTTAGCAATTGCATGTTTATGGACGGAGAAAATGGGATATTGTAGAGTGACAGGTTGCTAGCCAATCGCCTACAGCACACTTCAACTTGGTTCCCATAGTCGACTCTTATGGCACCCAAGGGAAGAAAGGGGGTGGTGCTATTCCAACCCGGCACCACAGGGGTCGTATTACCTATATGTACCTATATGTTATACCTATATGTTATTCTTTATGACTTATGTATGTCTATTGCTCACTTCTTCATTCACAAGTTGAGAAAAATATGATTCAGTCACGATGCAGTATCCACATTCAGGGACGTATCAGCACTATAATAAAATTCTTCTACTTTATACAATAAAAACAAAAGGCAGTGGCAGGTCCCCGAGGAACGAGCGATGGCAGCCTGTCCGTTCTGTCCCTTAATAAATTCTTTATTCCATCCCAAATATTTTCTAGCAGCCGCCGTAACGTGGGCGTTGCGAGAGATTCTCGTAATCTTCCGGGTTTTTTTGGATTTGCTCGTAATTTGTCTAGATCGAGACAATATGTTTAGTTTTGGGTATTAACAGTTAAGTGCTCTTTGTTGAAAAGGTACTAAGCTCGATAGAATTAATAAAAAAAATCGGCCAAGAGCATGTCGGGCCATGCTCTGTGTAGAGTTCCGGATGGCGCGCAAAAAGCGTGCTGAATTTGGTTCATTGTTTGATTAGTTCTGTAACTTTATTAAGTCTTAATTTTTCTGTAAATATTATATGCACCGCAAATTTCCTGTATTAAGTACTTATAAGAATTTAATATATGACATGATACTAAGTTACAAAATACATAATTATTTAAAAAAGTAGTATGTATATTTTAAAATCAACTGACATGCGACTTTCAATCTGGAGGTCGTGGGTTCGAACCGCGGTTGAGTACAGCTCTGTGAGCTGGAAGACCTCGAATTTCTTTTTTTCAAATTTCAAAATTACCAACGAGTGACTCGACAAAAAATCTATATTTATCGAACCTGCTCACAAAATTTCACGAGAATCGGTTGAGAAATGCGTCCTGCAGAGGAAAATATCCGGACAGACCGACATACGAAAGAATTTTTGTCGAAAGCTGAACCCGAGACGTTTCGCTCGCTTCGCTCGCTCGGTCAATTATCAATAATACGTATGTAAGTACGATATATCATACTTTTTTGTCGAGTCAGTCTTTGGAAATTTTGAAGTTTGAAAAAAACATTTTTTTGCAAGGTTTACAGCTCACAGAGCCACTAGTTTAATATTTTAAAGTAGCTTTTCCGCGAAGGAAAAGGTGTTATCCCAATTCTTCCCTTATTTCTGGATTGTGGAACGGTTTGAGTTGCTTACTTAAAACTAGTGTCTACGCCCAATCCTATAATGAGGTCCCACAGTAGCAGATCCCAGGTTCCTCTAGGATAATATAACCGAGAAAATAGTATCGACGTTGTTGTGCTGTATGCTTTTCAATTCACTACTCACTAAAATAAATGTTGGTAATTTCTTCGATGGACCAGAGTAATTCTGACCGGTACCGAGCAGAGTTGAAATTCTACGTTTAAGTGACTGAACGTAATTAAACTTCTCCAATTCTTTATCCTCTTGAGTTGGACTCTTGAATGTTAATGTTCAGTTGAAGTTTAAATCCTGTGGCCTAATTATTTATCCGAACTTAACTCGTTTTAAATGATCCTAACTTGATATTGACTTTAAAATTACCACTAAACAGCAATTGGGAGAAATTTGCGCGATAAACAAATTACGATTTGTCATGTGCCCCTTTTGAAGTTTCGAGATTTTTACGCCCTTAATTATGAATTGTACTCGTACTAAGTTTGTTGTTTGGCGGATCATGTACGACTAACCGAACGAAGGAAAGTTTTAAGTGCTCTGTATACTGACGCGAATAAACTCCGAGTATAGCGTTCTATGTAGTTTGACTTAGCAAGTTAGTTCAATACGGCTAATTTAACAGGTTAGGGATCAAAGGGTTAGATTTCTTTAATAATAGTCTTGTCTCTTCTTTTTTTTTAGTATTCTTGCGTTTAACCTTCTGAATAGTTATATTGTTCGTAACAGTGTATACATATTAACGTGATATTTATACAAAATTTCGTCAAGATTTATAAACATTTAATGAATATTTACAAAAAATTGTTTCGTTTTCCAAATACAATACAAAAAATTACAATAAAATAAAATAATAATATTAATATTGTTCAATGAAAGGTCCTGAAATAGTACCCGATTTCTCCTTTGTATGCCTTTGCTATTATTAATAAATAATACTTAGATAAATATTGGGGGTCAATCTTACACAAATCGATAGTCCCAAACGTGCCCAAACTAAGCCAAGCTTTTACTATGGGTACGAGACGACGATATACATACTTACTTAGATAAGTACATACTTAAATACATAGAAAACATCCAAGACCCAGGAACAAATTATCCGTGCTAAATGCACAAATAATGCCCTGGCCGGGATTCGAACCCGGAACCTCTAACTTCGGAGGCAGTGTCACTACTAACTAGGCTAAATAGGCCGTCCATCGTCGTATTTATTGTATGTTTACGCGCGCTTGCTTATATATCATAGTTAGTTATTTGGTATTATACCGAGAATCGAAGGAATGTTTTTTGAATACTTTTATTCCTACTGCGGGTTTTATCAAAAGACTATCATTTTCAAAACCCAATCCATTACATATCAGATAGTTCCATAAGTCACAAATATAACGTCGTATTAATACACAAACAGTGCGCCCGGTCAATTTCGATAATTAAATTTTGCTAGCCAGATAGATCCGTCTGGCTTTCGACGTAGATAATTAATTAATTGACAGTACAATGGAGGGTTGGGGGGCTAACAGTTCGGGGTCACTTCGCTATTAATATCGTTTGCTTAGCGTGACTAATCACCACATGTCATGGCCCGATAATATTTATTCGCAATATCGATTTTATGGATTGTGTGGAACAAATAAAATACGTTTCCGCAAATACGCTACTTACTTTCAAAGCTTCATTCGCGTGCTTCCTATTTTTGAAATACAACTTTATTGTATTCACAGAGGGATTATTACTGCCATAACTCAAATAAGTCATAGGAGGTTGTATTAGTAAGTATCTGAAATGTGAATGTGGGAACGCATGTCCGAGGGTTGCCCTATAAATGTCAATAGTTCGCGTGCTCAAGTAGTAATATATTGGGCTTCAATCCGCGGCACGTATTGTATTTGAAATCAGGCGAATTGGTGACAGGAAAATGTTGGTTGTGTTGGCAGTGGATGTGTACAGTCAACAATCTTAATGCGGTAAATAGGAAAGCAAAGAATCGCGATTCCATCTGTCCCTTCCGTGATTTAATAAGACTTGTAAATATAGCACAGCCCGATATATATATTATATGGATTCTAGGACCATTAGTCAACGGCTCAGGTACAAATGTCAGTTTTAACTTGTAAAAAGCTTCTTCATTCTATCATGAAGTTTTTGGAATATCAGCTACGGTTACGTGGGTGGGTTGAGCCGAGAGAGCGGCAGCTGATTTTGTTGAAATTTGGTAAAGATGTTTGAGTCCCGAGTAACGACATAGGATATTTTTTATCCCGGAAATCATCCCTTAAGGAAGCGAAAAGGGGAGTGGTGATATTTTGTATGGAGATAGGTAACATGAGCAACGCTACAAATTTTAGCAGACGAAGTTGCGGGCAAAACCTAGTATATACTATTTCATATTCGTTGACCGCTTTCTATACGTTTAGCTTTTCTTCTCAAACAAACTTTTTACCCACTTTTCACGCTTTCAGAGTGAGAAAATTAAACATTCTAAAAATAGTGTTCTAATGTTGTTACAAGTTCCTCCTTTCAAAAATATTTGCTGCCAAAACAAACTTGTTGCCACTTTTTCACCCCTTCAGAATGCTAGAAAAGTGCTCTATACAAAACGTTTAAAATTTTCTGTTTAAAAAATATATACGACCCAAACAAACTTTCAATTCCCAATCACCCGCTTCGAAAGGGCAATTTTTTAACGCTTTGTCTATTAGATAAACTGTCCCATTTGCCTGTATATCAAAATTATGTTTCTTTCTGAAATATAATTTTGTTTTCCATACAAAATTCCCACTATTTAAATAGATTATAACCTTTTTTGCGTTGGGAAAATACATTTACCTATCCCACCGGGTAAAGATCTGGATGGGTATAGCAGGGTTAACAACTAGACTAAATCTTAGACTTATTTATCTAAGAAAAGTTCCCGGAGTCAAACAAAGTAGGTACTCTTCCATCTTTCGACATATAGTAACCTGAAGATGTAAGGCAAGCGCAAGCACTGTTTGTACTGATCATTTTATTTGTCAAGAGATTCCTGTATTATCCTGATTCACCTAAATCTATATATCATCAAAATTTATAATTGAACTGCCGGTACGAATCAGGAATAACTCGGGCTTACTTGTTACCGGGTACCTTTGCTACATCGGCATCAAAATACGGCCTCGTTAGCTGGCCTAGGCGTTCATTTCCAGAACACTGAACATCAAAATATATAAACCTATCTGCAACAATTTGTCCAACATTTCCCTTCAACAAGGCGATTTCTCTCCGTATACCATCACTGCTATTCACGACCTGTGTCGCTTCGGCTCACCGCTCCCCCCGTGTTATATCTTGACGCCGGGATTCAAAAACACAATGCGGAATCAAAGGTCTATCTTACACAAGTTCTAAGATGAGGAGAGGTAAAGCGTTGTGAATAATACCCCAGGATCGCATAGTTGCAAACAACATTAACGGGATGGATGCAAGTCGGTCGTCGCTCTCAGGATAACTTAGCTCACTAATTGTTTTATAATTGAGTGCCTAAGAATGTACTCTGTTACATTTTCTACGATAGAAGCGGCTCGAAAACTACACACTCCGTGCTTTCACGAGCCGCTTCTATCTCGACTCACGCTACGCTCTTTTGACTGTATTGCTTTGGAAAGCCCACTACTAATTTTATAAAACTCCGTGAGATCTTATGTTAGTAACTTAGAACATTTATGATTTACTATTTATGGACATAGATTCCATTTATCGTAATGACAGGGAGAGCCATTTCTCTCTCTGAAGTAATATTGTTTATGTTTATAGTAGGTATTCGACTCATAAACACCGTTGCCCACTTGACTAAAATTAAACTTAATATTTAAAGGAGCTCATTTTTAAATCATACTCCGCATAAAACGCCGTGAAACAAAATTGGCCTTGTTTAACATAAACAAATCCCTCTTAACGCGTTTTTGCAGAACAACAATACAAAAGAAAAAAAGAGGAATACAAAAGTAAGCGACGTTCATTCACAAACGTAATGTCTGTAATAAAATTATTCTTTCTTGGGGCAATATTTAATTTTATGGAGTGGAAAACGTCTTCGCGAGGGGGCTACGGGCAAGGACAAAAGCATGATTTGTTACTGAAACGATATCTCTAGAAAATTTTCATTTAACAAAGCATCGACATTTAAGAAGGATCTCGCGACCTTTTTTGATGTAACCGAATCTGAAAGTATTTATAATTGGATATTTTTGCTGCTTGCTGCTGAGCGACATCTAACTGAGATTGTTTTAAATATCGCGCACTTACTTTCGTTTCATTTGATATTATTCCCTTAAAATAATGAAACTTTAGAACATCAGGATTTTATGTAATTATTTTAAACCTCTATTTAGGTACATCGGTAACTCGCCTCATTATTTTACCACTCCACTCGCCATACACAACCCTGACATAATAGGATTAAGATACACTTACAAATATAATTCTCGCTGTATTCTACTCACAGATTTATTTACGAGAGGGAACCTTAATGGCATAGTCTACTATAATTTTTGAATTAGAACTTCATAGACCAATTATAGTACATTACGATACAAGTGCAGGGAACAGGAAATTCAACACGAGTTGAGAATTACCTATTCGCACGTGTATCGTACAACGTTTTACAGTAGATATGGCTCTTTAAGGTTTCGACATATGCACGTAATCTGCTGATTATCGCACTCGTGCGGTAAAGTAGCACCATATGTACAGTAATAGCTATTTACGATACAAGGGTTGTAAAACAAAGAAAGGCCGATATCGCCGATGTTTGAGGCCCGAGCCGCAAACGAGGGTCATAAATATGCGAGAGAGGGCTTTCTGTTTTACGACCCGTGTTTTGTATACAAATTTACGTCACCACTTGGCCAAAAAGTGGGTTTTTCCGGACGCGTAGCGTGCGGAATAACGCGCTTTTTGGCTTTTTGGTGTAAAAGAGAGTATTAATTAATATTAACGGGACAATCTTACACAAACTGATCCAGCGCCATTGTAAGCTCAATAAGGCGTGTGTTATGGGTGCTACTCGTAGTACAAGTCGACGATATATTTAATACATATAAATACTTAGAAAACATCCATAACTCAGAAACAAATATTAATGCATATCATACTGATATCTGGCCTGACCGGGATCAAAACTCAAGACCGTCAGCTTTTTAGTAGGCAGGGTCACTCCCCACTAGGCTAACTTAACCGGACGTCAAACTATTACCCAATTCATCATTGATGTACTATTATAGAACTAGATTCACAATCAGCCCACAAAAATGGCCCCCGTGAAAGTACCGCCCGCACGACTCGGGCGGTACATTCCTGTTTAGTCGTGTTTGGACCGCAGACAGTGACAGTTGTCCAACAATAACGAAATGTGCTGTGAAAAACTGCTTTAATAGCTACGAAAAAACGTGGAAAAGGATGGAATATATTTCTTTGGGCTACTTATTTTGATAGTCTTACAAAATCTCAAGAGTTTCATGAAAGTAAACATCTTTATCTCTAACACAGAAAAAGAACAGTAACAATCACAGAATTGTGCGCGAATGTGTGTGAATCTTGAAATGGAATGTTTTATTCATATTTTTTCATTTAAAAATATTATTAGCATAAAACTAATTTAAATAACCAAAGCGACTCCATTACTTTCACTGTTCACTTTTGAATTTTATAGAGTTTTTATAGAACATTGGTAGCCAGTATACGATGGTGCCATTTTACTAAAAAGTTTTTACCATGTTGGTTCTTATGTTTGCAAATTTGACACTTGACGCTTATGTCTGTACGTTCTTTTTTATACGAAGTTATTATCTTGACTCGGATTATAAAGAAGCGTTATTATCAGCTATTGGAATGTAACTGTCAGTGTCATCTTGCGCCACATTTTTAGTTATTTATGTTCGGCATTGTGTGTCTATTTCTATATCTTAAGTCAATGCAATTCATCATAATATTTTGCCATATTTTTAACACTGAACCGAAAGTCTTTGCTTTGGCTATGGCATAATGAAATATTTTATTATGCTACTGTACGCAGAATCGAAAAATGTGTTTTTATTAAGTACCAAAATGAGTCTTAATAAACGTAATTAATACAGTATCGAATCAACGGTAAAAAAATAGGTTAGGTACCAATAAAGGATGATTTACAGTAGAACGTTCCGTGTCCGGGCCGGCCCGTTTTCTATGACAGCAAACGGAACGGCCGGCGTATTTCTCTAGAAGAAAACGGGCCGGCCCGGACACGGAACGGCCTACTGTGAATCATCCTTTAAGTGAACTTACGAAAATTCTCGGAAAACATGACAGATATCAATGAAGAATATATTAAACGATTTCTGTACATCTAATCTGTTCTCACTAATAATGCACGAAATAGTAAGTTTGAGAGAGACAGGTAAGTGATACCTGACAGGCCTTCACCTGTCAGTGTCTCCGTCTTCATAACTTCAAATTGTAGTGAACTGACGTTTGTGGTGTACTAGTTTATATGGGATTTAACATTTTGGTGTGCTTTTAAATGGAGAAAGTTCGTTAACAGCCGAAAATTATAGTACTATCTGTCTCGTTCTTACTCACCTTGGTTAACCATAAGGATTCAAAGAGACAACTATATGAAAAATCATCTTGCTTAACACTGCAGATTTGTTGGTATTAATAATCTAAAGAATCAACATTTAACTTCATATTATTCATGCTATTTTAAAGATTGTTAAATACTCTACATAAAGATGGAAAGAAAGGACCGAAGTTAGAGGCTATCATAGATATGGTGATCTTATGATCTAAGTTCTATTAGGTACATATTCTGTAGTTTAAATTTAAGTTTTCTTTGTATTTCATATAACGAAAAATAAAATACTCTTACTTTTTCTTTGTTTTACTGTACGTAACTTTTTAAATTCTATTTTTTAAGTTTTAACTGGTTCTTCGCGATACAGACGAAGCCTAGTGCGGAGACCCCTGTCAATTATGCAACAAACTGTGCTATTAATTAAACGATTATTATTATTATAAAGTTGACGACAGAAAATTGCGACGTAATTTCCATAACCGATCGTTTTTTACGTTTCGTAATAAGTGGCTGATGTTACTAAAATGCCGTATTCATTTTAAGTGGTCTTATTTTACGAGTATATCAACATTGGTGGCATTTCGGAACTTCGAACGTCACTGTGCTTGCTAAATAATTAAGCCATTATCATTACATAAAACTTACACTCTTGGATGCCTAGTGTTTGGTCAAACTGCCATATATCGCAATAAACACTGATGATTTTCTTTTTGTGCTTATTGAGGTTGTTTCAGCGGCAAATTTGTGTTTGATTGAGTTTATTACTTTAGTGGACTTATAGACAAAATGTGGTATACAATAGTTACATACCTTAATTAGACCACTCGACAAGTATCTTGGTCTAAACGTGTTACTTAGCTTCTATAGCTCTCATTTGTACCTAACGATTGAATGAAATAGTATTTTGGGATTCTGAAAACCTAAGCTTTACTAAATACATCGGAGAGTACATTCATGAAAAGCCCTTTTTGTGAATTACGCGTAAAGGAAATTTTCCTCCAGGCAAGAGACTATTATATTACATTAATAAAGAGGTATTTCAAATGTTATTATTATAACCTACTTTCTTGTGTTGAAGTTTGATTCCATGGAAATTCATGATTACTACGTAGTTAATTTTTGTTAAGTTTTAGGAAAGTTTAAATTCAATTATTGTAAACCAGCTTCTATCAAAGGGTGTTGGGCGGCACATGAACTGTCAATTTTTTTCGGGGCGCTGGTAGAGTCATTTAATACCTTTTTACCTACTTTTTTGTGTATGTTGTTATACGTAAGACAATTGCGCACAAACAAAAAGGTATGGGGTTTCGAATATAAGATTTTGGGTAGGTAATTTAGGACAACAAATAAAAAATCTAACTCCATAGATGTGCCTGAGTATACAACATTACCAATAATTTACGAATTTTAAAATTTTGCATTTATGTACTGATTTGTTTTGATAAGTAGATTGAGCCTTGGAAATATTGGTAACGCCGTAGCTATAGGTAGCTAATTTACAATCTCTTTATATAAATGTAAAATATATTATGTATTACACTAATTAAAGTAGGTATTTTTTATTTTTCGACAGCACTTGCCGAAAACATCCCGACGTCAAACACAACCTAAGTCTAATCCATTTGCAACAAATATTTACGTTTGTTGACGCTTGTTAATTATTTGTTTGCTATAATTAGGTATTATAATTTATAATCCAGTTTTAATAGGAGGTTTATTATGTTACTCCCTGAATTTAAACAAGGCGCCTGCAAAATTAATAATAGCAACAAGTTTACTGCGCAAACATTTTCCATTAGCACTTCCTGTGCAATGGACAAGCTCCATAACTTCCACCTTTAATGCATCTACCACAGCTGTACTTACTCCTACACCTAAAACAGAAACCTTTCCCCCCAAGTTTGCTTCCTGAATATTTAGGGCTGCAACACACGTATCGTCGCTTTAAATAAGTCGTGTAGTTTTGTTATAATGGACGCATTTACATGAAGTAAATGGAGTATTTTTATGTTTTCTTGGGTGAAAATCTTGAACACCAGATGTATTATAATATATACTGTCACGGTACCGGCTTTTGTGTCAAATCATAGTATTGGTAGTATACGTACGTGTTAATACACGCTAGGTAGGGGGTAGGCTTAATAGCCTACTTTTCGATGCAAAAAGCTACTTCCACTGCTCGATTGTCTATTGAAAGCTGCTCTATCGATTTAGTAAAATTGGCGTAATCAGATGACCAGTAAATTAGGATTTGCCAGTTAAATTCAAGATAAAGTTAGTACCTTTATGTGTGTGAATTTTAAGTTACACAATAACCGTTGAGAAGAGTATTTTTAAACTCAGACATTGAACAAAACAAAATCAATTCTCACCTCGCAGACTCGCCGCAGCTATGCTATTCACAACCTGCCTCAGCTCACCTCACTACTCACCTCTAGTATATCTTGACGCCGAGATCTGTATCAACTACGAGTCGATCTTTTTTATTATAAGGACCAAACAAATAAACCTGCTTGATTGTAAGCAGATATCGTAGCCTCTGGATACTTGCGACTCCAAATGAATCACAAGCACGTTTGCCGAGCTATTATTGATTTAGGATTCGTTGTTATGACAGGAGTAAAATGTGTGACATACCCTCACTACGTAATGTACTCGTATCCTCGGGAGCAGCAAGCTCCCAAGCAATTTTTGGCGGGCAAGGTCACACCTTACTCACCATCAGCAACACAACACCACAAACTAATATCATCATAGTGTTTAGATTTGCAGCAACGTTAAGCCCGAGCTTATTGTTGCATCAATTTTGCCGTTTTGTAGTTTTTTTTTTCATTTGCTTGTCTTGCCTATTTGAATTGATGCTAGACTTACACTGGCTCACCTCAAGCGAGTTGTCGCGCTAGATCAGGCAACCTCCACGAGTTTCTCGGCTCTTCGAGTTCCTGTGAACCCTCGCGGGGAAAGGGGAAGGGTCCTGGTGCGCCCTGGAGGCAACGGTAAGTGATTCATCTTCAGAGGGATCTCTTACCGGTGCCTCCAATAACTCGATGAGAAGTGGTCGCTCAGAGTCTTCCTCTGGGCTAGCATGAGACACTCCTGGTGTGACTAATGGGTGGGATGGGGCGTGAGGAACAGGCCATTTCGTATACCTGCTTAAACAACTATACGGACCCGTAATCTTGACTGCGGTAGAGGGCCGCTTTGGTCGGGAATGGGGGCTGTCACCGTCAGGGCCCAGCTCGTGGACCGCTCGTGGCCCAGCGGCGCCCGCGTACCGGGTGTGGTATGCGAGGTTAAGCAACGTGGGGGCAGGTCAGTTCTTGGATGGGTGAACGCTTTGAGTGGTTACTAACTGAGGCTCCCGTGCTTTGGAAGGCACGCTAAGCCGTTGATCCCCGTTGCTGTCTACGACAGCAGTCGTTAAGCCAGGTTAGAGGCCTTCGGGCGGCTTGAGAACTTCTAACAGTCAAGTTGCCCACTCACTTGACAAGGGGGGTCAAAGTTGCACTACGTCCGTAGGGAGTACCTATCTTTACCCTATACGTGACCCCTGGGTGGTGCTAAACGTACAACAAAAACTAGTAACCGTACCTGTCTTCTCGAAGACCTCACGGTTCGAAAATAAATGCCATACGATTATTATTATTACCGTCAGGGCGGGGCTGGGTCGGACTCTGAGGGAGAAAACCTATATAATACGTAACAAGGTGACCAGAGGGAGTGAATCCGGGGCTTTTCACTCTCTCCTGGCGAAGAGGTCCATTGTTCGGAAAGTGTATGGTGTCGCCCTGCACGCATGTCAACGGGTGGGAGCGCTGGCCTACGCCTAATTAAGGAATAGCTTCAGCTGTTGAAGCAGGTGGTGTTCGCGATTGTGTACCTTGGCGATCCCGTAACGCCACCTGCCTGACGATCTTATATTCTAGTTCCCCCATGCTGTCCTAGTTCCTCAGCTAGGTGGGGTACGTTAACACTTTCATTACCGCCCAGTGCTACGCGCTACGCTCATAGGCCGTAGCCATGTATTCTCCATATGTAACCCGTAGCAGCTACAAACAGATTATCCGACTATGGATCTCGGGGCTGAATGTGTTAAATCCTCAGGTTAAAAAGAGCGAGCTGCCGCTGTTATGAATACCCAGGATTGACTGCAGTCGGTACGACAAAACAAGCGCAGCTGCGCTTAGCGGGCGAAAGTAGAGGTGCCCATTTAGCCGACCCTAGTGAGTACTAGCCACTTATGGAACCCTAGCTTAACCCCCGACCAGACTGGTGCAACTGCCGCCTCTTAACTTAAAGCATCAATAACAATTAACAATATCTGTTATTTACACTAACCGTAGCTAACTTAGCTACTTTTACACCTAAATGATTAAACCGCATAAGTATCCTTAGACTAACTAAACATTATTTGTACCAAAGTGAGTCCAACCGTGGTTTGTAATAAAATGTCAAATAATAGTAATAATATTAATAAATATTGATAGACAATCCTACACACATCGACATAGTCCCAAACTAAGAAAAGCTTGTACTATGGGTACTCATCTTGATTCACTTAAGAGCTGGGCTCTTGTCGGTGCGACTTAATGCAGTTCTCTCCATCTCTGCCGGTCCAAGGCCAGTTTCTTGACGTCCTGGTACGACACGACCTCCACATCCTCGTTTATCTGATTCATATAACTTTTTCTCGGCCTCCATCTCCCTCTTTTCTCATTTATTTTCCCTTCCATAATGTTCCTGCGACAATAAATATACTAATAAATACTTAAATATTCAGAAAACATCCAAGACTCAGAACAATTATTCGAGCTCATTAGTCTCATTACACAAACAGTTATCCTGATTGGGATTCGAACCCGTGACCTCCAGCGACATCGGCAGGGTCACTACCTACTAGGCTAAAGCGGTCTTCTAAATTTTTTTTACCTTTGCCGGGCAGGAGTTTACAAGTGTGTAAATCAAATGTGCTATTTAATTTCGCTCATCCACACACCTTATTCATATTTTAACCTGCATCCCTGTTGAAAGCGTGCTCATTAAAACTGAATGCCAAAATTAAGCTTTCTAAATTCAAATTATTATTGTTAGCTAGTCGGTTCAGGCGGTGGTTCTAACTCAGTTCTACATAAGATAAGATTCGCTAGATAACGGTTCCTGAGGGTGTTATAATTAAATTATAAACTTTTCTAGCCGGGGCGGAGGGTCAACTAGACCGTTAAGTAAATGCCATATCGTAAAACTTTATTACGTGCCAAATAAAAGGGTTATAAACTTTTACATTTGTTGTGTACGCGGTAAGATTGTAAAAGTAAATTGCGAAAGTAATTGCCGTTTTAGATGTTGAAAACAAAAATCGTTATCAACGTGGCGTTCATTGTTGTATTTTTAATGTTGTTGAAAAATGTTAGCTCGGCGTTTGCGTTTTATCTCTGGAAAATTTATAGGCAGGTCATGCTGGGGGAACAAAGTTCCCGGCTCATATGTAGGTACTAGAACAGCCGTTAGTCTGAGCTAGAGCCGTGCTAACTCGCACCCATGTTTTTATGCGGCTGACGTGCCATTCCTATCTTTGTAAAGGTTCACCATAGCGGTTTTAAACTGGAACTGTTTTAAAAGCATGTTATGTCCATTTGACGGTTATTTACCGGATTTGATAAAACATGAGATTATTTTTATAAATAGGAATAAGACATCAGGCACATGTACAATTTTCCATAGAAAAATTAGTCAATTTTGTCAAATTGTACTCTTGTAAAGTATTGTGGTATAGGCCCCAGTCTGTAAAAATCACAATGCACAGTAAGTATAAACAATTCTGCATTAGTAAGTAAAATAGAAAAACTTATGAACTGTTTTATGTACATTCGTGGTTATATATTAATAAATGTTTAAAATCACTTCTATTACATATTTGAGTGACGAGTACATCTGATGCAATTATTTTCTAAGTAAATAATAAATAAATAAATAAATAATATTTGGGGACAATCTTACACAAATCGACCGACCTAGTCCCAAACTAAGCAAAGCTTGTACTATGGGTACTAGACGACGATATACATACTTATAGAGATAATACATACTTAAATACATAGAAAACATCCAAGAACCAAGAACAAATATCCGTGCTAAATGCACAAATAATGCCCAGGCCGGGATTCGAACCCGGGACCTCTAGCTTCGGAGGCAGTGTCACTACCAACTAGGCTAAACAGGCCGACGGTCTAGCTACAAGTCACGATACAATTAGCCCCTCGTTTCGACGAAAGGTTTTTTATTCAGTCAATATACAATTTAGGGTTATAGACGTTATAGTGGTTAAACCAACTCAGTTGTTTATTTGAAATAAAATAATCCCGAGCACACTACTCATTTCTTCTGTATCCAATGCTTGAGATACTTAACTGTCAACCTTACAGTTTTATTTACCTCTTTCCAAAAATAAAAAAAAAATCTTTTACCTTTTCAAATAATTCTTCAGATCTTTCCACTCGACTGAAATGCCCAAAAGCCTTCGCTAAATACCGAAAAACTTTTAGTACGTGACCCCATCAAACTACGGCCCGAGGGACTCCAAAGGTTTTTCTTACTTACCTTTTAATGTGGCCTCCTTTTTATATGTTCTCGTTTTAAGAAAGTTTTATAGCATTCTGGAACCTATTGAAACTATTTACATGCAGTTTTATAGACTTCTTAATAAACTAAAATTGTTTTATTCTTGGAAAATACAAAATTAAGTAGCATCAGAAAAATCAGCCAAGAGCATGTCAGGCCATGCTCAGTTTAGGGTTCCGTAGTTGCCCAATAAACTTAATTAAAAATATCAAATAATATCAAGCCAAAGGGAAGGTACTTTCACAGCGTTTCATACATCTTTTACTAAGAAGGGAAGACTTTTTACGATAACTCAAAAACACCTCAACTGATCATGTCCGCTACAGTTTTTGTTAAAAGTCTTTACTAAGCTTTACTTTCATGATTTTTTTCTTATTTTTTGAACCCATAGTTCAAAAGTTAGATGAGGGAACACATTTATTTTTTCTTTTGGAGTGATTATTTCAAGAGCAAAGCCTCGGATAGACAGACGGACAGACAAATAGACAGACAGATGGACATGGCGAAACTATAAGGGTTTCTAGTTGACTACGAAACCCTAAAATTGAATAACGAATCAATCGAATTCGAATTATTCGAGTTTTGTGTAATCGTGTCGGGTACTAAAACTCTGTTTTGAGCGCCCGGTCCATCCGGATCCGTGTAATTAGCGCCCGTATTCTCGTGTGGGTACACGGATCTTATATCTTATTCACCCGAGGGGATTGATAAAATTGATTCTATTGAAAACTCTATTAATTCAGCATGTGACACTTTGAGGAGTTTTAGAGATGAAATTGGCATCGATCGGCTCAAGTTAGTATATACATATATTACACTCTCGTCAAAGAAGATACATACTAACGTAAACCCTCGTTGAATCAAAGCTGCGGTAGGTACGGTTTCAAGTCAGTACTTGATACTACTATTGTATAGTAAGTAGGAATTCTTAATAGTTATTTGTTATACAAGGGTGCAAAGTTGTATTTTACCCGCGGGTGTGGAATTGATACACGAGCCAGCGAAAGGATTCTATCGTTGAACCACGAGCGAAGCGAGTGGTTCTAAAATAGAACCCTGAGCGTAGCGAGTGTTTCAACACACGAGAAGTAAAATACAACTTTGCACCCGTGTGTAACACAAAACTTTTCTCCTCACTATAGTGAGGAAAGTGCAACATGCAAAAAACACAGTTTTTTACGATATTATAACAGAAAACTCTGGAAGTTGTGTATATTTAAGTGAGTCGGAGTCGGTCAGAAGATATGACATTACAATAATGAAAAATAATAATATAAATAATTATGATATTGACAATGATGACATTTCTGACGATGCGTTTTGAAATTGCATCGACTCAACTTGTGTGTTTACAATATCATTATAAAAAATGTTAGTTATGGAATTTTAAGGTTTACGACTTAAAATCATTAAATAACGCTAAATTTGGTATTTTTTATTAAATTCTCAAACCTTTTATTTAATGATAATTGATATCAAACGAACCATTTTTATGAGCGTTTAACGTTTTGTTATCTGTCAAAAGCTACCTAATCAAATACGCTCCAAGGTCAAATTACTTTCCCCACTTGTGGTTAAAATGCGTTTTTACCTGCTTGTTTCAAAGGATAAAAGGCGGCTTTCGAGCTAGTGTGGAGAAAAATATTAAGAGCACGATGTATATTAAAGTATTTAAAATGAAATAATACGATAATTGATAGCCATTTCGGGTCTAGTCGTATTCCAAGTTTTCACGATGGGAACGGATTATTCACTACATCTGTATATACTTATTATACTATTACCAATAGCTATTTATACCAAATATAATAGAAATCCATCTTCATTCAGTATTGAGTACGGGTCCGCATTGTTATTAGATTACAAAGCGAGTGAAAAGCCTATTGATATACTCGTCCTCTGTACAGTCGGCGACATTTGGTATTTGTGATGATAATACCTAATACACAATATAAAATCGGTAAATATTAACAATTACGCTGCTAACGAAAATTCTAAATTTTACGCGCGTGCCTGAGCTTGATTTGTTCCGATAGCTCAGCGGCTAGAGCGATTGGCCGCGTATGCCAGATGTCGCAGGTTCGAGTCTTGCTCGGAGCCCAATTTTTATTTTTTTCAATTTTTAAATGTTCCCATTTATTTGAAATTTAAATAAAAACAATATTGATATAGTATTAAAATATAACTAAACGAGTCACTTGCGTTAAGCTATTTTAGAATGCTATAAACGCGTCGATATTGCAACGCTCTTGATCAAGGTCCGTGTATCGGTGTAAAACATGTCGAGAGATCTCTCTCATCTTAGCGTTTATCCCGGTTGCATACTCAGTTTCTGCTTTGGAGCCCAGGGTCCGCTCGACCAATATTGTATCATGCGAGTTTTTATATTTTTATATGCTTGAAACTCACGGGAATTTGCTATTTCATTTCTTGTTGCTCGTTTTTAGCCTGACCTTATCAACGACTAATATAAAATTATAAAGCTGAAGAGTTTGTTTGTTTGTTTGAACGCGCTAATCTCAGGAACTACTGGTTGGAATTGAAAAAAATCTTTTTTTGTTGGATAGTCCATTTATCGAGGAAGGCTTTAGGCTATATAACATCACGCTGCGACCAATAGGATCGAAGACGCGGACGAAGTCGCGTATAGCGGTCGCGGGCAACAGCTAGTCAACGATAAAGCTTGAAACGCAATGAGCGCGGCACAGCGTCGTTGCGGGGCGGAGGCGGTTTTGCGGTTCAGCGAATGCGGGTCAAGGGACGTCGCATCTAAAAGCCGCGAGCGAGACGGAGGTGGCATGTGTGACATATGGACAGTCTGCAGCGTCGGCAAGATTAAAAATGCAAGACCGCCTCCGCCCCGCGCCGCGCCGCGACCGCTCTGTGCATTTCGGGCTTAAGTAACATATTTGTCGCTATTTATCTTTTTTATATAAAAGTCAGAAACTTTGAGACTGAACAAACTTAAGTAGCCATAATAGACTAGTTTGCAATACTGGAAACTAGTCAATATAGAATTGCATGTATTTCAGAAAATGCAGGATAGTATTTATTTTGGGTGCCACGAAATCACTGGTGACACACATTGGTATCAAACATGAATTATTAAACTCATGCCTAACATTATGAAAATATGATTGTGTTTTCCTATTAGTCAAATAAAAATAAAACATGCAGAAAAGTAAAACACTACCATGATTTCGCTCACTGTACCTATCTATTTAGATATAAAGTTTAATGTATCGTAGCAGAATTGTCCTCGATTGGACATGAAAGGGTTGCCCCGTTCTACCACAATTTTTGTAAGGCACTCATCATCGTCATCGTTATTGCCAGTACAGTTGCAACCTGAAGGATGCGTGGGGTCCGCTACCTAATCCCAAGAATTGGTGTAGGCACTAACTGGCGTAGGAAACTAGACCTTATTGGGATCTTGTCAAGTGAGTGGGCAACTTGACTGTTAAAAGTTCTCAAGCCGCTCGAAGGTCTCTAACTTGACTTAACGACTGCTATCATACACAGAAGCCGAGATCAACGGCTTAACGTGCCTTCCAAAGCACGGGAGCGCTCAGTTAGTAACCACTCAAAGAGGTCACCCATCCAAGGACTGACCCCGCCCGATATTGTTTAACCTCTTTTACCGCACGCGGTACGCCACGAATTTTTGTAAGGTAAAATATTCACTTTCAATTCGTATATTACTACATAAAAGAAGATTTTCACAGACCTGGATACCGTACTGACACCCACTATTTTTATTATTAGTAAACGGGACTTAATCGCGTACAACTGAATTTTGAGGTTTGCCCGACGTTTTGAATATCATATAACATCCTTTGGGCACGAGCCGACTACATCACAGCTCAGTCCAGTCAGCTCATCGGGTGCCTTTGTCGGAGTTCAATATATCAATAATAATAAGTAAAGATCGTGCAAGCTTCAATAAATATATTCTGACACACAGTAGTCCACATTTAAAACCACTTCATTGAATAAAAAAAGGTTGTATCTTCCTATTAGGGATCTCAGTCTTTTTGTTTGGCTAAGTCAAGACAGTTTTTCAGCGATAACTCAAACACCGTTAGACCTATCTTGTAAATATTGTTGAAATTATTTATGTACACCACTTAAATTTTTTAAGAATTTTAAACTTTATGGTTTAAAAATTAGAGGGGGTTGGGGGGGAGGGCGGACGATACTTTTTACGATTTTGACAGGTAATCTCTCACCTACGGTTGACTTAAATGGAAAAGTTTTTTTAGAAACCTCTTTGTCATGAGGCCTACATAGGTAGTGGTGCATTGACATTTTTTATTGCATTGAAATTTAAAAACGTATCACGTTTTGAAGGCGGTTTTTTTATTTAATAATAATTTTAAGTACGACGTAGCAGAGAAAATACAAATGGGTCTAACAAAATAAAAAGTAACTTACTTACAAATTTGAAATTTACTTTTTTGCTTCTGCAAACTTCTACAAAAATGGTTTCTTATTTCGGAATGTCCGGTTGCTGTCCTCTGCAGGTCGCATTTCTCGACCGGCCCTCGTAAAATTTTGTGAAAAAGTTCCATATTTATATAGAATTCTTTTTCCAAGTCAGTTTATGGAAATATTCAAAAACTTTTTTTTTCAATATTTTCGTATGTTTCTGCGGACAAATTTCGGTTTGTTCTCCTCTGCAGGTCGCATTTCTCAACAGATTCTCGTGAAATGTTGTGGGCAGTAGCATTACCATGAGTTTGCAGTGACCGTACTCGCTAGCGACTGCGTAAACAATCAGTATGGAGAATAAGTACAGCGCCTCTGGTGGTCACTCATAGAACTACAGATCGGTACTCGTACCATGAGTCAATTACACGTTTACTATACTCGCTAACGTTAACTCGATTCATCGAGTAGTTTACGTTACGATCGGAGTGACGTGCCTAACTTCACAGCATACAAAGCTCTCTTTCTAACTATACTGAAAAGACAGAGCAAGGACGATATTGGACAAAAGGCTAAGTACCCAAGGCTTCCTTTCAAAAGTATAGAAATAAACCTGCTAATTTAAAGTGTCGTAGAACAGTAGCACAAGGTCGAAATGTTAGTGAATCTTGTATTTGCTTTGGTTATTTTTGGTTATTATTGCCATACCTATAAACTGAGTGATGCAGTCTTCCCAGTTTTTATGATGATTTATTTTAGTTTCATGTGATTATATGTACATAGATTATATATAATTAATAAACCTAATCTAATTTTATAGTATGCTGAAGTGGTTTTTTTTTATTTATTTCTCATATCACCCTCAATTTATCTCTGTTATGTGTCGTTCATCTTCTTATGCAGCCGTCGCTAACATATTCGACACAAAATAATGCCTTACCGATATTATTTAGATAAATAATTATTATAATAACTTACGAAACAAGATCTCTAATAAGCTTTCACGCTCCAATTTGCTAGTGAAATAGTTTACTACAGACGATACGGTATTTTTCGATAGCGACTGTCAAATTGGTGACTCATGGTACCGATCTACGGCAACCGCTACAAAACGTTAGTCGCTAGCGAATATTACGTTAGCTTCTGGCGGGCGCAGTGAACGCGCGGTTGACTCATGGTACGAGCACAATCGAAATCTACTCGAAACGCGTTTATTCGGTAGCGACTGTAGTAACGTAATGTATATTTTCGATAGCATCTTATGGTAGCGGTACTGGTTCGATAATTATATCTATAGAAATTTTGTTTTTCAATGGTTTGTTGTCCTCTACAGGACGCATTTCTAAACCTATACTCGTACATTTTTGTGAATTTATTTGATGGTTCATATTTTGGAAATGTTCAAAAAAGTTTTTTCTGGTGATTTCGTATGTTTCTGTGGGTGGATTTCGGTTTGTTCTACTCTTTGCATGTCTCAACCGATTCTCGAAATTTTGTAAGCAGGTTCCATTTTTAATTTATATACATTTATATTGGGTCGAGTCCATTTTTGGAAACTTTGAAATAAAAAAAAATCCCTGAGTTCTACTTAGGTAAAACTTGGTTGAAAGAATAATAGAAAGAATATTTATTAGTATTTATGCTTGACATATCATAAACTGTCTTTTGGTTTTTAATCTTCTTGTTTGCACTTTAATTATTATTTGAAATAATAATGTATGTTAGGAAGAATTTAGGCAATTTTCCAACGAACGCTGATAAACCAATAGCCACGAGAAATACTGGGAAACTCAAAATAACCTTCTATAGACTAGTAAAGGCGAAAAAGTCGTTCTTGGGAAATTGTATCAAATTCTACAATAAAATTCCTAAACACATTACTGAACTTAGCAATTCTAAATTCAAATCTGTAGTAAAACAAACACTTATTTCAAGAGCACATTATAAGATAAACGATTACATCATGGATAGGGATGTTTGGCAGTGATAGCGTTCTGCACGGGTAATTTATCGCGAAAATATATTTTCTCCTGTACTCGTAGCATTGTTAAGTAATTTTGTAGTAGCTGACACTGTAGTTTTATATTTAACTATACAATGTATATTGTTTTGAAAAAATGACACCTCGCCGAGTTTCTTACGCCGGTTCTTCTCGTGGCAGAGGTATATTTTTTCGAACCGGTGGTAGTTTATTGACGTTCATAGGTGCATGTAATATGCCTAATTTGAATATACATATATAAAAAAAAAAGTCACTTTTTCAGTAGTCTAATTTGACAACTCGGCCAATTCAAATGATTTACATTTCATATCATATAAGTAAACAAACAAGGTGTCCATTGTTGGAATTATGATGTCAAACCCACCTTAATTGCAATTAATTTAATGCTTTCGGTACCGGTACAGTACAGTATCTGAGAAGGAAGCTAAATATTGTAGCCCTGAAATTATCTCAGACAAAGCATGGTAACAAATAATTTATAGGAACTCAGTGGCTGGTGCAGACTTGTATGGAGAGTCATAAATC
Organism: Notocelia uddmanniana; assembly: GCA_905163555.1. Classification (NCBI taxonomy): domain Eukaryota; kingdom Metazoa; phylum Arthropoda; class Insecta; order Lepidoptera; family Tortricidae; genus Notocelia; species Notocelia uddmanniana. The sequence goes on from LR991068.1 coordinate 12,606,192, forward strand.
CAGCAGCTAACGACAGTTAGCTCGCCTCCGAAGCAGCTAACGCACATGATGCTTACGAGTAGGATTCACTGACTAAGTTTCTAACGGTTATATACTTAACTTTGAGTCAACGAATTATTGCACTTATGAACTAAGTACGATTACGGCCCGGCCATGACTTTCCACGAACCTGCGGCACGGAAAGCGTTTTATCGTTCATTGCACGGTCAAGACGCGCAACGCACTGCGGTTAGTTGGGATCACGCGCAATGTATTAGGAAAACCGCTGCCGCAGACGCTTTAAGTCTTGTCCAGTCTGTTAACTTCCTCAAAACCTTAATGTACCTGAGAGAAAACAAACATACTGCATACATATCGATACCCTAGTTTAATGTGTTCAATTTGCTGTAATCAGAACTATAGTGCATAAATCATAAAGTCTTAATTTCGCCACCATTTTTCCGTTAATTAGTAAGATTGTGAATCAGGGTACTTTCGGGTCGATATTTAAGAACTAATTCCGGTATCTGCTTTTCTTCTAGGACTTCTAGGAGATGTAAGACGCCATGATTTACCTATCGGGTTATTGTCCGGCGGAAATGTAGCAAGGACCTCGCTGAGTTTTATAGAACTCACGGAGAACTCGCCTACTAATGCCAGCACTAATACAGTCAAAATCAAAAATAAGTTAACACTTTTTCACCTTATAACTAAATAATAAGATGCAAAAATGTTAGCTTACTTTTACTCTTGACTGTACGTAGGTATATTCGGGCGATAGTGTGTCGCGGCGCGCAACCATTGGTTTCACCTGAAAATTTCCTATGACAGTAACTTTTCTAGCGTCAAGGGTGGGTTGCAGCAAACCGTCCAGTGGCGGGGCAAGACCTGAATTTTTTGAGGGCAAGATATACATGTATCTTGCTTCTTTGCGGTGCCATGTTCACGTTTGTTGACTAGTGTCAAAAACTCCGGGGTGCGAGTTCGAGGCCGCTCGACATAGATATCTTCTTTGCCTGAACCGCAAAGTCGTAGGCGGTGGCCTACGTGGCCCAGAAACCGTCCGTATTGGTAAGCGGTGTTCGTCAAAATATGGAAATTTTAGTGGAAGTTGTTGCTATGGGATATTTAACGTTGATCAGTCTATGTTCGTAAATTGGTGTCTATGTTAAAACCTTACCTTAAAAGGTCATTATTATTTTCTTGTATAGTTACCATCATATACATATACAAATAAGGTGCTTCCAAATTAGATGCCAATACTCTAAGAGATGTTAACTTACATCAAAATAATTTACTTTAAATATAATTGATAAGTTTTTTATCTAAAATGTTTGTTTTCATTTTCTGAACAAATTTATTAAAATAAAAATTCTGCCCACACATAATCTTCCCGTGCATAATGTTAATAACTGAGAATAAGCACGTACGACTACGGCATTTATTTTAATTTCATTTATCTAGTTGAAGTGGCTAGTTGACTGACAGTCAATAGATTTCATACGATAATCAAAGAGTACTGTTCAAAACGGGGTATTTACCATGCATGTTATTATTGTTGAGTTTCCGATGTTTCGGCGCTGTTGCAAGCACCATTTTCAAGGATTAATTCTAAGATTAATAACCATGTTAGCTTGAAATGAAATCTTATATAATCAAAGAAGTCTTAATCATTGAATTCTGATTATCTTATTAACACGGTGTTATTACGTGGCACAGTTGTTTTCGAAATTTTATCCAAAAAATAACATACCAAACTTTACATTAGTTTTATATTTAAGTCTTCTAAGGACATGTACTATCAGCTCTGAATGTATTGGCATCTAATTTGAAAGCACCCTATATACACATCGGAGCGAAACAGGCGTGTGCAGATATTTGTAACTTTTGTAAGTACCTCGTACAAATAATTATCTGCACACGACTGTTTCTTTAATAGTCAAGGAGAGCAGAGAGCATGAAAAGCAGAACGGCAGAATTAACAGAGTGCACGTTGAGGGCTCTGAAATGTACTGATAGGTATATTAAATTTCATGGCCACTGTATATACAGTCGAACTCATAAGAGGCTTAAAGCCTTTGTACCTGGTCGCTTTAACGTTATGTATAAATTGTCATACTAAATTCGCAACGGGTGAAAGTGACAACGTACCAACGTGCCAGTGTGTCCAGTTCGACTACACTTAAGTATCTTGTTTAAACTTTTTACCCACGACGGAACGGAGAAGGTATATGCGTTTAGGGTGAGAGTAGGGTGTGCTCCCGGGAAATCCCGATCCCAAAAATCCCGGTATTTCCCGGGAAATGAAACTCACATTTTTTCCCGGGACTGATTTTGTAATTCCCGTTGCTTTCGGGACTTTCGGGATTTCATTATTTGTGGTGAATAACACTCATATATATCACTGAACTTCTCTAGTGAAATGGCAAAATGAGTTGTTTTTTCGGGCTCATTTCATCAACTCTGATGTGTTTTTCTCGTGAACGCGTAGAGGTATCATCATATCAGCCGAAGGACGTCCACTACTGGACCTATGCCCCAAAGACTTCCTCAATGACTGGTCCTGCGCTAATCCTGAATCCAGCCTGCACCCGCGATCCTTACCAGGTCATCAGTCCACCGGTACGCTGACGCCACTGGAGAACCTTTCCGCCCCAACGGCTATCGGTTCTACGTGCTATGTGCCCAGCCCACTGCCACTTAAGTTTAGCGATTCGGCGGTCCATATCGATTACATGGGTTCTGTTGCGGATAACCTCATTCCTGATACGAACACGCAGAGATACTCCCAGCATATCCGTCGCTATTGCTCTTTGGGTGACTTTGAGCCTTCTTATGAGGCCCATAGTAAGCAATCACGTTTCAGTGCCATATGTCATCACTGGCAAGTGGCAACACACACTGGTCAAAGACTCTCGTCTTGAGACCCTGCGGAATATTGGACAAAAAGATGTGCCGTAGCTTCCCGAACGTTACCCACCCGATTCGGATTTGACGATTAACCTCTTTCTCGAAATTTGACCTACTTTATTGGACGGTCTGTCCTAGGTAAATGTAGTCGTCTTCAACTTCGAGCGTTAAGTGTACGATTTACGGGAGTTGGTGCTACGTGGGCATTTGACATGATCTTCGTCTTGTCCATGTTCATCCTAAGACCAACTCGCTCGGAGGCTTTACTGACGTTATTGAGCATTGTACTTGTAGCATAGCCTCCATGGTTTCAGCCAAGACTACTATATCGTCTGCAAACTGAAGGTTAGTGATGTACTCGCCATTTATGTTGATGCCTAGCCTTTTTAGTCCAGAGTCTTGAAAACATCCTCCAGTGCAGCGGAGAACAAATTAGGAGAAATAACATCTCCTTGCCGGACTCCCCGCTGCAACTAAATAGGTTTCGAGTTCTGGTCCCGGAGAAGGACTGACATAGTGGCGATCTCGTACAAACACTTCAGCACTTCGATATAGCGCTAGTCAACTTGGCACCGCTGCAGAGATTCTAGCACAGCCCAGGTTTCGATCGAATCGAATCGAAGTTCTCGTAGTCCACGAACGCTAAACAGAGGGGCAAGTCATACTCCCTAGTCTTCTGTATAACCTGGCGAAGCGTAGGAAAGTGGTATACTATACGGTACTAAAGCCTCTTTAGAAACCGACTTGTTCGGGAGGCAGGAAGCCATCTAGCCTGCGTGCGAGACGGTTCGTAATGACTCTTGAAATGAAAACAGCTTATATACATGGCTCAAAAGTCAGATGAGCCTGTAGTTCTTTAGCAGAGCGTTGTCGCTCTTTTTGAAGTAAAGCACCACTACACCTCACACCCGCTCCATGCCTTTGGCGTTCTTATTTCCAGTAAGACTGAATTGAACAACTTCTGGAGGGCCGTAAGGACCGGTTTTCCACCCGCCTTCAGGAGTTCGGCTGTAATACCATATTCAACGGGTGTATTGTTGTTTTTGAGCTGTTTAAGAGCCATTCTAATCTCTTACAGGCTGATCTCCGTACTTCAAGGTTGATATAAAAATAAAATACTTCGAACCGCAATTCCTTGAAGCTGCGAAAAAATCAAACTTCTAAGTAATCGTAATCGAAACATGCGGCTGTAATACCGCATAATGACACTCTCAAGGGAATCAAAACCTATAGGGTAATTCCCGTTGACCTAGAATCATGATATTTGGTAATATAATAAGCATGGTCTTACATTACAAGTAAGGTAATAAATAACTTTGAACTTGTAAAAATATTATTTCAATTTAAGCAACGTAAAGGGACATCCAGATACAGGTTACACTAGACAATATACATGCGCCAAATAGTTTATTATAGCTACAAATCATGAGAGTACGGAACGAAACTATCGGGCGCGAGTTTGACTCATACTTGTCCGGTTTTTTCATACATACTCCCTAAAAACTACAAAGTCCCGAAAGTCACGAAAGTATCCGGGAATTCCCGGGACTGACCCAGTCCCGGTCCCGAAAACTTCGGGACTTCAATAAGTACCGGGCCTGCAAACCCTAGGTGAGAGGTTGTTTGTTTGTTTGTGTGTGCACCTCAATATCTCCAAAACGGCTTGACCGATTTGAATACGGTTTTCTGCAATGGGTTTGTGGTTTATTCGGGACGAACCCCCAAAAAATTTTACGACCATAACTCACCAGGGGGCGCTGCAGTTAACATTTTCCTCTTGAAAGTGCGTTTGAACGAATTTTCTCCGGAACTCTGCTTGACCAGCATAGCAGATTTCGATAGCGCTTGGTGAGGAGTACATGTAATTGAACTCTGAGGATCATGATGGAGCAGAAAAACATGATAGGGAACTGTTAAGGGGTTAGATATCTTTATATCTGTTTTTGGGCGCTTTTGTTTATGTTTGCTTAGCAGCCGTTGTAAACGAACTTCTGAGGGTCTGATGATGGAGTAGAACAACATCACACAGAACCTTTGGAAGGCATATCGCTACTTGACCGTGTTTGGGCTCATTTCATCGTGTTTACTGAGTAGCTTCTGTACATGATCTGCTGAGCGTCTGATGATGGATCAGAACAATATTGAAGGGAATCTTTATCAGGTAATTATTCATTTAAACCGTGTTTTGACTCTTCTGATAGTATTTATTGAGAAGCCTCTTCTCCTGAAATGCTGAAGGTCTGATGATGGAGCAGAACATCACCCTAGGGAATTTTGCGAATATACATATGTGTATTACCGTGTTGTGATTATTTTGATAGTGTTTGCTCGGTAGCTTCTGTGCACGAACTGCTGAGGGCTTCAGGTATGATGAAACAGAATAATGTAGTAAGTAACTTTCTGAAGGCTCATAGATAGAATACCGTAATACGGCTCTTTTAAAGGTGTTTAGTGAGTAGCTTCTCTACAAGGACTGCTAATAGTAGAATGTTTGCTCTTTATACCCGTAACGGAAGGTTACGTGTAAGCTGTATGTCCCCCAAACACATCTGCCGATTTAAATATTATAATCATATAATGTTTTTGATTTCAGTATTATTATGGGGTTGTGATTTATCGGCGATACATGACGTAAATATGCCACGGGGCACTAGTAAACCATTGTGTTATGCTATATAAAATAATTTCAGGATCAAAACGGCTTCACTAATTTAGATGTACGGCATACTTAATTATTTCCACTTTGCCACTAGTTGAAGTTTAAAATGAATGGTCCAATTAACTAATATACCTAAAATTTCTTGTTCTTGTGAAAGAGGCATATGAGTACGAGCTTCTAGTGGGTTCGCATTTACTCGTAGTGCGCTTTCCGAAGGGAGAAGCTTCGGACCTTCGGCGCTACGCAGAACTCGGCCTCCGCCTTCGTGTGCCTCCTCAAACACCTTGGGCCTGCGGTCCTCAGGTTCTCTTTTAGACATTTTGGGATAGAAAGTATCCATGTGGGCACGCCCTTCAGGCCTTCGGTCTGTGCCTTCGGTCTTATAGCTATGGTTCGCATAGTAAGCGCGTACTAAAGGGATAGTGGGACACTTTGGGCCTCGCAGTAGTCGCAGTACTTACCCTTACGTTCCTTGCTGCTCACGCGTGGACTCGACCTTCAAACCTTTAGCTCGCCGGCTGGCGTAGAAAGCGCCCTGGTGAGACACTTCGGTCTCGACGCTCCCCTTTGAACACTCAGCGATAGTGAGAATCCGCGTAGGCTCGCGCAGAGAGCGTGACCGGAGGCAGGCACAGGAACGTGGAGACGTTCGGGCTTTTAGGCACTTCGGGCCTTCTGACCTATGCCTTTGGTCAGGCTCTGCCTTTGGTTCGACGTGCCTCGCCACTTACCTTTCGGCTCTCAAATTCTATTTGTAAGGACTCATAGATAGTGAGGGTCCATGTGGGCTCGCCTTTTTGACCTTCGGCCCTCGGGCTCGCGAATTGAACTCTCTCAATGGAAGCTTCGAGCCTTCGGCCCCAGGTTCTCTTTGTAAGTCACTCGGGGGTAGGAAGATTAAGGATGATTCACAGTAGGCCGCTCCGTGTCCAGGCCGGCCAGTTTTCTGTGACAACAAAACGACGGCCGTTGCGCGGCCGGGGCCGGTGATGCGCGGAAGCGGTCCGACCCGGCCGCCTTTGTTCAACCCAAGCATTTGACGGCCGACCCAGCTACGGCAGAGGGTCAGAGGGCCTTCTCCGAACTTCAAAAATCGAACTTTGTGTCGTGCCGTCCCTTTCACTCTCGTTTTATACAGTATAAGACGGAAAGGGACGGTACGATACGAAGTTCGATTTTCGAAGTTCGGAGTAGGTCCTCAGAAGCAGCTCGGTCCGGGCCTAGCCCGGAAACTGAACAGTCTAATTCGAATCATCCTTTACACGTGGGCTCGCCCTTAGGACCTCCGACCCTCGGGCTCACGTAGAGAGTGCTCTCCGATGGAACATTTCGGAACTTTGGCCCTACGCTGAGCTCGACTTTCGGTCTACTATGCCCCTTTCGCCGGAATATATAGCGTTAGGTGAGAAACAACTATAGTTTTTTATACAACATCGGTGATATACGGTCGTACGGTCCGCTTGGTGGTAAGCGGTTACCGCAACCTCCAGTTGTGGAATGAGTTCCCTGCCGAGGTTTTCACAAGGGACTACAGTAAGCATCCATCTTGTAATTCCAGGGGTGTTAATGCGCGTTGCGCAACTGAAGCGTATTAGGGAGGAATGTATATACATTATACTATAAAAATAATAAAATAAAATAAAATTAAAAATTTTGAAAAACCCACGGCGGTTTTACTTAATTGCAAAATAATAAAATAAAACAATTAAAAGCCCCCGACCATATACGAAGTAAGTACATAAAGATAAAAGTAGACTTCAAAAACGGTTGTATGATTGCGAGGTATAGTTACAAACCCAGAAAAATCCGTCGGGGGCTGCCATTGCCAAGTCTGTTCTTGATTTCATAAAACTCAAGATACGTTACATAATACAGCAACTTAAATCGAGGTTACACAGACCACATAATCTTACTTCAGTTCAGGGCAGGCAATGGCAGCCCCCGACGGATTTTTCTGGGTTTGTAACTATACCTCGCAATCATACAACCGTTTTTGAAGTCTACTTTTATCTTTATGTACTTACTTCGTATATGGTCGGGGGCTTTTAATTGTTTTATTTTATTATTTTGCAATTAGGTAAAACCGCCGTGGGTTTTTCAAAATTTTTAATTTTATTTTATGGTTACAAATTTTGCATAGTCACAGGTCATTTTAATGCGTTGCTGATCTTTCCTGAAATAATACCCTGACGATTGATGTCATGCCACAATGCCGCGATATGAGCCGTTAATGTTATCGTGACCGTAGTACAATGGTCACTTTCTTAGTCGCCTAGTACCTTTTCCATACTAAATGTATCTACTGGTAGGGTGACCATGTCATCGGATTACTCCAGGGAGTGGGAGGGACTTATTTATAGATTAAATCAAAATACAACTGTATTTCTTAAATATTGTTTATTTCGAATTACAAAATACACTTGTAGATGCTCCCACGATCAACAGGGGCCTCCTAGTTCCTGCCTGCTTTATATATATATTCTTACTAAATATACAAAGATTTTAGGTGTCCCATTATCCTTTTTTTTTCGTGGAGAAAACCTGCGATCCCTGTACTCAGTCATCGGGGAATAACTGGGTTATGTGGTATTTCTATCCACTAAAAACTCCACGGCGACCGCCATCGGCGCTCGAATGAGGAGGAATCCAGGATCTCAGTACTGAACGCACTGGAGCCCCCCTTTGCGCTTTATTCCTTTTGGCTCGTCGTCGCTTTCCCTGGGGTTGATAGTCGGGTGCTGTGGTCCCCGCCACGTGGTGTACTCGCAACCCCGGTGACCCCCTCTAGTCGCCTTTTACGACAGGCGGGCCCTTTATCGTAACGTGCCCAGGGCTTCCGCTCGGTGAAATACGGCCCTGTCTGTCATAGAGTAAAAGTAAGACGCACGAAAATGGTGGGATAACAAAAGAGAAACGTCCAAGCGTGAGCTGGCAAGGAAAGGCGCGAAATTCAAATTACCTATTATTTTAACACTTATTCTACTCAGTTACACTTACAGTAGGTACATTTTATGGGCTATTTTGAACATGTAGGTAACTAATACAAGGATAATTAATGTAGTAATCGTGACAAGATAATTACCAATTGCGTAGGTAGTTATAATTAGCAAAATGTTTCGACGAACATTTTTCTATTAGTAATTGTTAACCTTTCCTCTGTGTTTGATAAGGGCCATTCTGGTGCCTGCTAAACCGAGTCAGGACCGGGATCGGAAATTGTAGTTCTCTCTGGTGCGAATGCAATCATAAAATTTTGCGGGAATATGGCGGACTTCAAAATTCTTTCGACGTATGCTTTTGCTTACCTTATGTCTAGTAATATAGGCATTTAAGTAGAGAACTATGTAATCCATACGATCAATAAATATATAAAGACCAGCGCCATCAAAAATTACTCTATGACAGAAATTAATTATTCAAATTCCTTCCTTCAGCACTAACAGTGTCACTGTGTTATAACCAATAGTATTTGGACATAAATATCAGTTTATGACTTAAAACGTGCTTTATAACGATAAAATTAAAAATAGACTAATAATTAAGTAATTACTATTAATTATCACTCAATTATTTATGACATGCGCGCCCCGTATATCTTGCGTGTTAGGACCATCGGACTAGGGTATTTAAGTGGTGTAAACAAAAATGTTTGAAAAATGTACTTAAGGCTCAAGACAACCCCTACACATATAGTTATAAGCAATATTTAAAAATATATATATAATTGACATACCTAATTTGAGGTCTTGGTCATTGTCTGACAAAAAAATCCAGTTTGTAAAAAGTATAACAGTACACAAAACTACACGAGCAAGATGGTTACCATACTATCGGAATCTCAGAGATAATCTATTGTGTTGAGTGAATGAGAGATGAACAATTGGTAGTGAAAGTCAGGTGGTCCCCTTTAGTCACGCCGTAAACATTGGTTTGAATAAAATAAGGTGTGAATGATATGCCATGTTTGGAGCTTAACTGAGGGACGCCAATTTAAAAGGCTTTATATTATCACTGAATGAATTTCTAAATTTTAACTTTACATGTTCAGTGACAAGGTTCAATTTTAAATAATTACAAAAATATACATTAATTGACGAGTCACTTCCAATATCTTTTGGTTAACTTTTTTCAAACTTCGTATCTTCGTTTCCACATCAATAGAATTTAAACTTTATTCCGAAGAAGACAAACGTTGTTTCCTAGTATTGTAAACATGTAGATTAAATACGATTTGAATGTTAAAGCGACTTGGCACCAAGTATGGTGAAGAGTTGCTGCTGGTCACATTTAAAATGTGTTAAACTTTGTATAACAAGTTGTAGGAGGTGTTACTCACTTATATACGAGTATGTTTGATATAAATATCAATACTAGGTCGGCCTGTCATATAAAAATAAACCAAACGCAGTGAAAATTTAAAGATTTTTACATAAATGGACCTGCGTGAGCTTGGAGGCGGTGCTAGCTGGCGAGAAATAGCGCAGGACCGAGAAAAGTGGCGTGCTCTTGTCTCGGAGGCCAAGATTCATTTTGGGTCGTTGTGCCAGCCTAGTTAGTTAGTTACATAAATCGCCATTGTGTTATGAAAAATGTTTGTATAAAACCAAACAAATAACAAACATGATTGAAGTCCCGGGTTACCCAGGTTAAAAACAAAAAAGTAATTTGCGGCCGGTGTCACATGTGTAAACGTTTGTTGTATAAACCAAACCATCAGAGGACAAACGAAATTGGTAAACTATCGAACTACAACATCTGTTGCGAGCAATATTCGAGATTTAGGTGAGATTTTGTATAGAAATGAATCCGGTCAATTGGCTAGCCATCTGGCGGTATCATCAGTGTGAAACTGCTCACAGTAGGATAGCTAAGTATTTACATATTGATAAAATTGCCTCTGATTTAACCACATATTTATATTATTTTATGCAGCATCGTACATTTAGAGTATGACTTTTGAACCTTTCTTTCGCTAATTGTAATACTTGAATACTTAACGAAAGAGTAAAAAAATATTTTTTGCACAATACATGTTAATGGTAATTTCCGGTAAAGGAAAATGGACTCGTGTTAAATTTTAGGTAAGAGATTTAATAATCGCCTTGAAAAAATGTTATAGATTTTATAATTCATTTTCATGATTTGCCGGTCGGAATATAGATTTATAAACGTCATAAAATACACAATGCCCTTGAGTATAATTATTTCATAATTGGGCCATTCTACTTTAAGTTTTCAACCCATTTGCTTGCAAAATGCATATTTTGGAATACTTGTCCCTCACTTCGATTTTCTGTTTGGTGATTATAAAAGGGGTCTAATTAGGCTATCAGTTTCGATAGTTTGGTAAACATCTAAGTACTGTAAATATCCATAAATCCAGTAGCTCAGTGGTCATCAATTTGTATAAAAATCACCCTTACCACTGCGTTACCAATTTTTTTATGGTAATAAATACTAATTTATGCATTTTTACAACTTCTTCCATTTAAATGGTTCAGAAACTATGTCGAAATACAATTGTTGTATTCTAATTCAATGCGTGTCATTTTTTTTTCACAATAGAAATAAGGGTATTCAAAAGAGAATGGACCAATTATCTAAGTCAGATCCGCGCAATATAAAGTCAGTCTTTCGGCGTGTAGGGTAATCAATAGCTAAGCAAGCCTACTGTATTTGACCCCTTGCGGCACAGGGCTCGACTGGTCACGAGTCTGATAAATGTGTGGTCACGCCGATTTTCTAACCCCGCTTCGCCTCGGCACGGCAGAATGAAAAGCAATCGATTTGACGCAACTTGCGATTCAAAGTTTATTCTACAAGGGAAACAATAATACGCTTTAATCCAATGTGATTTTGCACATAAATTTTAATAAGGACATATTTGGCTATCGATTGAATCCACATTCAACTTCGGACCAACTACGTCAATATACAGGTTGTTCGGAATAACGATGTAGGAATTTTAGGAGGTCATACACTGGATAATTATTAGGAAGAGTTTGAACCCTATACGTCTTAGTCCAATCTATGATAGTTTTTTTTTAAGTAGAGTTTTGCTGTATTCCTATTCGCCCCAATAACCTTTAAAAGTGTCTGTGTTTGTCCGTCTGTCTGTCACCCTTTATCTCAGGAACGGGTGGAGGAATCGAGTTGAAATTAAAAGCATATACTCAGGTCTACAGTCCCTTGAAGCTGGAATAAAACCAAACTTCTAAGTTAACGTAAAAAAATGATACGGCTTAAACGGCCGCAAAAAACGTATATTTCGATACTCTCCAGGGAATCAATATGTATATTTATATATGTATACGGTACGTTCTGTTTACCTAAAACTTTTAAATTTTGCAAGTAATATCGTTTTATACTACAAGTCCATGAAACGTCAGAAAACTATACCCCATATATAGTTTTCAAGTACGGAACCCTTAACACAAGTTTTTCCCATCGGCAACTATACGTGGCGTGCTAACAAGTCCCGAGTCTTCATTTTCGCGTCTTGGTGAAGGTTGGGAAACCAATGACCGTAGTTTACATAAATAATATCTCGCAGTTACCAATCTACAAATTCTTGTTGCACACATTATTTGTGTTTCAAATCAAAACCACTAATCTTTTTTATTATTTAAAGAGTACCTAAGCAGATTGGATAAAAACTAAGCTACCCAAATAACTAATTCCACACGTTTACAAAGTCGAGAGCAAAGATAGAATAGATATTTATAATGTAATTTAAATACCTAAAGCCTTCATACAGCCTGTTCGTTAACTTAATACTAATTACGATCAAGAAGATGATTAACTACTTGATTAATTATTTATTAGTTATTATTTAAATATATTAGTTACCATTTTCCATCTATTTTTTGTGTCATTAACATCAGAAGTTATGTTAAATATTTTTATGGTCATTAATTATTTACATTTACGTTACATCTGTTCACGGTAATCTCTAAAGGTACTCACCTACGGAAATAGGTAATTTCATTTGCAGTCAACTATAGTGACAACTTTTCCCAATCGTGGTGACTTTACCTTCGCAATAATTACTATAGGTATGTATTTCCCTTTTTTTAGAATCAAAAAATCTGTTCTGGAAATTGACGAAGCCTTAGTTAGTTTTGTAATCACTGACCAAGTGGTCTGTGTTTGTAATAGACCATTTATTATCAATTGATTAAGTTCCATAAAATTTTCTAAAAGTGATGTAGGTATAAATATTATTTTAAAAAGCCAACACTATCACAAATGGCGATGCATAAGATATACCTATATTTAAATATTTCTAACGTAACCGGAATTGCATAGATTTAAATACACTTTTCTCAAACATGCAATGAAATATTGATGTTATGTTCCTTATAATAGGCTGCGAACAAGAGGTCGTTAATGGAATTTCATACAAATCTTGCAGGCCTAGGCCGGCAAAGTCCTCTTTTTTAATTCCACTCAACATAAATTTGTCATAACATTCTGCCACTATGCGTATTAAAAATAAAATTTTGTTTTTTTTTGTTGTTTATTTCATTGCATGTTTGAGAAAAGCACTATACATACCTCGGCGGGAAATTTGGGGTTGCCCGCCTTAGACCTATCCTATATATGTCTTCGGCCGGCAACCCCTTTCGTCCCGGCCTCTGTAGTAATGTACTATTGTACCAACCATCTAAGTAGGTACATTATAAAAACAGATTTGGGCTATCATAGCTACATTCAAGCGGAATCCCGTGTCATATTGGTTTAGATATTAACAATATTTGCTCATGTTATTACAGAAATGCTACGAAAACGAACCGAAATTGTAACAACTGGCATCCCGACGACACGGGTGACGGGACGAGGGGCCTTTGTTTCGATCCAAATGGTGTCAATTAAGCTAACGTCATAATCCGGCCCATGTTTGCCGAAGGCCGGCCGGCAAATAAGGTATTGGATTAATGCGCCCATTTCTTGACATTGATACGCCACGAATTCGGGTAGAATTTCGGCGAATGCGTACTTTTGTTTATAGTCCAGTCCTATTCAATAATACTCGTATTATTTTATCCTTTTTAGAAATTTAAAAGAGGTATGATAAAATAATACATTTTATTTTATATTACATACAAAATTCGTAAAACAAACAGCCTGCGGCATTAAGATCCAGATCATCCGGACCTTCTGGCTTCATCTAGTTGAATGAAATTATTACTAAGTGTTAACGTTAACATGATTAATTGATCAAAGCTTCGCCTGTTTAACTAGACTCAATAGCTTGTCTGTTAACCTAATACTAATTCGATCAAGGAGATAATTACTTGATTGATTAATAAATTAATTACATTGATGTTACATCTGTTTACGGTAATATGTGAAGTAATACATCGTGAGGAAACCAGCCTGATCTTAACCTGGTCTAGTTTTACCTCTGAGTTGAAGGACTTTCGTGAAATTATTGCCTACGACAAATCTTTGGCATTAGATGGTAAAGCGGATCCCTGACTCCTTTAAGACCGTACCGGAAAAACGCTAGGAGGACGATGATGGCAGTTGTTACTAAAGTAATTTCTTTCTCTTAATTGTTAGTGAACTGCCAGTTGATTGAGAATTCGGGTTGAAGATTTTTTTATTTCTCAAAAGAAGATATTACACCTTCACTTTGTTATAATATCTTCTTTTTATAACAACTGTTTTTATAATGTACCTGATGATGAGATTTTTTTTTACAAATATAATGCAATTTTAATTATAATACATATTAATTTACAAAAAAAAGAACTTAGGCAAAGGTAAGTACATGTTTTCATTTACATCGGTTGAGAGTGCTGCTAGCTAATAGTAATAAGACTATAGGTTATGATTTCTAAGGCGGTAGCTCCCGCGTTAGAAATTATAACCTGAAACAATGGTATTAAGATTAGGTAGGTACCTACCTGGAAAGCTACAAGAAAATATTTGGCAAAAGTGGTGAAAGATTTTTTCACCAATAAAATTAACCAATTAATTTATTTTGTTGAAGAATTAGTGTTAGAAGATGTCACTTTTTTTTTTTTTTTTTTTTTATACCACGTCGGTGGCAAACAAGCGTACGGCCCGCCTGATGGTAAGCGGTCACCGCAGCCTATGGACGCCTTCAACTCCAGGGGTGTCACATGCGCGTTGCCGACCCTTTAAAAATTTATACACTCTTTTCTTGAAGTATCCCATACTGTAGTTCCTCGGGAAAACCTCGGCAGGGAGCTCATTCCACAACCGGAGCGTTCGAGGGAGGAAGTTCCTCTGAAACCGTACCGTACGCGACCATTTAGGTTCTAAGGTGTGAGGATGAATGCCCTGCCGACGGCGAGCAGTGCGATGATAGAAAGCGGCCGTGGGCATCATATCGAATAGTTCTTCGGAACACAACCCATTGTACAAGCGATAGAACACGCACAAGGAGGCAAAGTTTCTCCTTAAACTTAAAGGTTCAATATCGCTCGTGAGTTTGGGATCGTCCACGATTCGCACAGCACGTCTCTGAAGCGAGTCAAAAGGCCCAAGCTGGTATCCAGGTGCTCCCGCCCAGAGGTGACAGCAATACTCCATGTGGGGACGAACTTGCGACTAATATAATATAAGTCTCTGTCCCGGGGTGAAGTACCGCTTCGCTCTATTGAGCACACCTAGCTTTTTGGATGCCAGCTTGGCCTTGCCTTCTAAGTGGCTTCGAAATTGGACGTCGCTGGAAATGTCGACGCCAAGGATCCCAATACTCTCTGAGATGGAGAGGGTTGTGTCCTGGAACTGTGGGGCCACAGTGAACGGGGTTTTTTTAGCGGTGAACGCACATACTTGTGTCTTGGTGGGGTTGAACTGGACCAGATTATCCTGGCCCCACTCAGAGACTCTGACCAGAGTGCTCTCGATTACGGACACAAGTTGTTCGCGACTCTCTAACACAGAGGCACGAGGAATGTTGGCACGGCCCGTATAGTAAGCGTCCCCGGTGCTGTCATCCGCATAACAATGGATGCTATCAATAGACAGCATGTCATTTATATGCAGCAAAAACAGCGTCGGGGATAGCACGGAACCTTGTGGGACGCCAGCGTTAATGTCCATGCTTTCGGAGCAACTGCCGTCTACTACGGCTTTTATGCGTCTGCCGGACAGAAAGCTGGCGATCCATTTGCACAAACCCTCGGGCAGTCCGTACGATGGTAGCTTCGACAGAAGACCTCGGTGCCAGACCCGATCGAACGCCTTCGCTATGTCTAAGCTGACCGCTAACGCCTCTCCCTGACTCTCAATGGCTGAGGCCCACCGGTGTGTAAGATACACTAGGAGGTCACCAGTCGAACGACCGTGACGAAAACCGTACTGACGGTCGCTGATCAGATCGTGCTCCTCTAGGTATCTTAGGAGCTTTGTGTTGATGACACGCTCCATCAGCTTGGAGAGAAGGGAGGTAATAGCAATAGGCCTGTAATTCGATGGGTCTGATCTATCGCCCTTTTTAGGCACCGGGTGTACGAGGGCAGTCTTCCACGAAGACGGAACTTGGCTTTTGCGGTAAGAGAGCGCGAAAAGTCGCGTTAGGACGGGACACAACTCAAGAGCACAACGTTTGAGCACCACCGCTGGTATGCTGTCCGGCCCGCTCAACTTGTGGACGTTTAGGGACAGCAGCTCCCTCCGGACATCCCTCTGTGAAAAGTTAATTTCCGGCATGGAATACCCACATCGAGGGATAGTGGGAGGTACGGCGCTGCCGTCGTCGTCCAAAGTGGAGTTCGAGGCAAAGAGGCTACCCAATAGGTCGGCTTTCTCTTTTGCACTGTGGGCCTGATCTCCAGCTGTAGTTCGCAGTGGTGGTAAGGACGACTGACAGAAGTTTCCCTCGGCAGCTTTGGCGAGCGACCAAAAGGCGCGACTTCCGGAGGGATATCCAGAAAGTTTCTCGCCAATTCTGCCGATGAAATTGAATTTAGCTCTGGCAATAACTCTCTTGCTAGACCTCGAGGCAGCGTTCAACTTCCGTTTCACATCAGAAACGTTTGGATCGTTACTAGCTTTGGCCTTGGTCCAAGCCCTGTATGCGGTTTGCTTACATGCTGTAGCATACTTACAGGGCCGGTTAAACCAAGGTCGCTTTTTGGCTCCAGCAGCGACCAGCGAGTTGGGAATAAAACATTCCATACCCGCCAGGATCGTCTCAGCGACAGCGTCTGCACAGGGGTCTGGATCTTCTGATGTGAAGCAAAGCTGCCTCCATGGGTACGATGCGTAAAATTCACGCAGTCCATCCCAGTCTGCTGACCTATACTGCCACATGCGCCGTAGGCTAGTTGGTCGCGACGGTTCCGGCCTCACACATGGTGCCTTTGTCCGGACGAGGCAGTGATCGGACGATCCGAGTGGTGCATTCACTGAGACGGAATACCCGTCCGGACGTGAGGTCAGCAGAAGGTCCAGGAGAGAGCTGGTATGGTCCTCGACGTCTGGTATTCTCGTAGGAGAACGTACCAGTTGCGAGTGTCCATAGGCCAGAGAAAATTCGCGAGCAGACCTACCCGCGTAGTCAGTGGACCGAGAACTGAGCCACTCAACATGGTGGGCGTTAAAATCTCCTAAGATCACCAACTCCGCGGAGGGATACTGCTCGAGAACTCTGTCAGATGTCAATTGCAAGTGCTCGAAGAGCCGAGTTGTGTCCATGTCACCGCTATGAGACCTGTAAAGGCACGCGTAGACGCGGGTGTGGCCGCCGTAGTCAACGCGCACCCACAGCATGGACAGATCTATCTCTTCGTAGGCCTGAAGGCGGCGACAGCAGATACCCTGCCGAGCATACATACATACACCGGCACGTCTCAAGAACTTATGTTCGAGCGTGTATCCGGGATAAAGAAGGTATGAAGTATCAGCCGGGCAGGATATCTGTGTCTCCGTAAGGAATAAAAGGGTCGGTTGCGCAGACTCCAGATGCTGATGAACCGCATCTAAATTTGAGTGGAGTCCCCGGATATTACAAAAGTCCACGTGTGTGGAGGATGGTACCGCTGAAAACCTGTTCCTTTTTTTACTTGGCATGGCATATAATTTTAAGAAGTGTATAAAAGAGGATTCGCTGTGATGACGGCTGTAGGGACAAAAGCACGGTAGAAACCTGGCAGAGGATGATGCAGGTAATACGGTTTGTGGGCACGGCGTACGGAAGGGCCCCCGGTCCCCCCCTGTTGTGGCAGCCGGGTCCACTCCGGTCTCCTTCTCCGGCACGACTCCCACACCAAGGACTTTTCGCGAGGCTGGCGGTTCAGCCTCCCAGGGTGGAGATTAAGTGACCCCTGGGTTCGGGAACCCAACTAACCTGCGGGCGGCCAGCGGACAACCGTTTCACCGGGTCTCCCTGATCGCCGCACCCACACTCCGGGCCTACACGAACCTAAGGCAGTGTTGTGAGTACCGTAGGTCCCCTGCCGTCAACACAACGAATCCTCAAGGAGCTCTGGCAACCTTCACTGGTCAACTGGAGAACAAAGTTGAGTTTCAAGATCATGGCACAAAGGCGGAGGTGTCTGTCTGTGTCTGTTGACAAATAATGTACCATGTTTTGTTACAAGTATTAAATCTCAACAAATACGAGGGGTGATCAATAAGTTTTGATTATCGGTATGAACCACCCTGTTAATGATATTATTTTAATGTGGGCTATACCATGACACTAACCAATATTAAATTAGAGTAAAAATATATTAATATTATTAATTTGTTTTTCTGTAATTGCTGAACAAAAAAATCTGAATGGATAAAAATAACAAGATGGGAAAATTAAGAGTTGGTTTTGTAATTATTTGGAGTGGTATGGAAAAAGTCCTGAGTGGTCCTGATGAACTAATAAATAATATTGTAATAGAAAATAAAACCTTGGTTTATCATTACGATTTAAAGAATAAGCAAGTTATCTGTGCAGTGTTTTTTTTTTATGTCCAGCTCAGTCACCAAAATTAGAGTGTATTTTTCGACTTCTTTCTGGACTATTGAGGCCTTCCAATAAAAACTGAGCTCAAATATTGTTGCAGAGTTCTATAACATTATTCTATCAGAGTTATAAAAAATATTATAAATAAGCTAAAGAAAACAAAATGACGAATTTTCGGCGGAAATTGTACCTCAGAGCCTTCTAATTGACAAGGGCGCTGCTCTTCGAGTAAAGATCAGAAATGATAACCGTTCCCTTTAGTTAGCCCTAACTTCCGAGTTTTACTTCTCATTCACATATTTATGTTCAAAACCAACCACGTGAAAATCACGAGCTGGTGATGACTTAATGAAGGTATAAAATTTGACCTCAAAAAGTAAATTTGTTTTATTGGCGTAAAATAAAACAATTGGATGACGTTAATAAGTATTTGAAAATATAGAAAGTGTGCATATTGTAATTAAAATATAACGATTTACATATCTCCCATATTTAATACTGATTATCAAAACTTATTGATCACCTCGTATACCGGTAAACTTTCTTAACTGCCGGTACGAAATTTATTGTTCAATTCTGCGATCGGTTAGCGCAACCACAAAATAAAGCCTTAAACTTTGTTTCAGTGAGATGTGTCACTGGGTTGTTAACTTATTACTGCCTTACTTCATGGTGGAATTAAAAGTCTAAAATGGTGGTAGGCAAGTAATTATTTTATCGCGCATTAGTACAATTTTCTTTAGGATGATTAAATATTTTACTTAAATGATCGGCGAGAATACATTAGAATTGGTACTCGTTGCTCCGAAAAATGAAGTATAATGGCGGACAATGTATGGTAAAATATTAAATACTTAACCACTGAAGTGGTTGTCTTGTCAAACAGAGAAACCAACAGCAATTATAGATTCCGACACATACGCAGTTAGCAAGACGTTTACAGGTTTGGTCGGCCTGATTAGCCTAGTTGGCAGTGACACTGCCTCCGAAGCTAGAGTTAGCGGGTTCGAATCCCGGGAAGGCCATTTGTTTCTGCGGTGAGCAGATACATTTGTTCTTCAGACTTGGAAGTTTTCTATGTATTTAAATGGAAAGATGAATAATTTTATTTATTTATTTAAATAAGGACAACGGTCCAGTCGGTGTTAATTATGCATAGCCTGTGTTAGTATAAATTGAAAATAGAGATTTGGTCCTCTGACTGAGATTCCACATCAGAATATATAATATAACCGAGTATATTAAAAAAAAAAATTCTGCAAATAGGCCACAAGGGCACTTTTACATGTAATTTTTTTTTTATGGGTATATGTATATATATTAAATATTACGTCGTCTAGTACCCATACCACAAGCAATATTGAGCTTACAATTGGGACTATTTCGATTTGTGTAAAAATTGTCCCCTAATATTTATTTGTTATTATTATTTATTTACCTGTTATTTACAGATACAAACATGATGGCTACTCGTGTTATGGTGTTTAATTTTGAATTGCTATGCAGATTGAGAGAATCGCCACTTCTTTGGCGTCTATATTGAAAGAAGTTTCCGGCAGTACAAGTCTTGTTAGTTTGCAGCTTGTGAACTTACGTGGATATCACGATGCAGAAACTTGTGCGAGAACTTTGAAGTTTCCTTGGTGGTAAAAAAAGTTTGGTACATATTATGTACCTACTGTACTCATACTAGCAAAGCTAGCACGATAAATTATACCGTCATGTTTTATGTGACGCTTTAGTACTTACATTTAGGCCTTAAAATGTGACTGTATAATTCATTATCATCATCATCATGTCAGCCGAAAGACGTCCACTGCCGGACATTGGCCACCTGCATCCAGCGGACACCCGCGACCCTTAAAAGTAATTTATTCTTCAAATTAGGCATATTACATGCACCTATGAACGTTAATAAACTACCATCGGTTCGGAAAAGTAAACCTCTACCGCGAGAAGTACCGGCGTAAGAAACTCGGCGAGGTGTCATTTTTTCAAAACAATATACATTGTATAGTTAAATATAAAATTACACGCTACTACAAAATAACAATGCCACAGTAGAAAACCTATTTTCGCGATAGACACATATAGTAGAGAACCTATTTTCGGCTTACCATATTTATGGTAGCTCATTTACATAACCAAGGAATAGGAACGGACCTAGAATAGATCCTTGAGGTACTCCCATCTCTACCACTGTCTCTGACGAAATGGCTCTATTTATCGCTACGTTTTGATTTCTCTGTGTTAAATATGACTTCACGAGATCTAATGCATGTCCTCTGATACCATTCAACTTAAGCTTACAAATTAAAGTACCAGGTCATCAGGGTACGTAGTCACCACTCGAGAACCTTTCCGCCCTAACGGCCATCGGTTCTACGTGCTATGTGTCCCGCCCACTGCCAATTAAGTTTAGCGATTCGGAGGGCTATATCGGTTACTTTTTTTCTTCTGCGGATGTATAATTATTGATTTATTTCACCTAGACTGATCGGGAAAGTTGATGTAGCACTTAGCGCGCCCCAAGTTTTCATATCTACTTGGTACTTAAACTAAGCTCGCTCGAGGAGCGTTCGTGGCCGAGCGGCGCCCGTGTAGCGCGTGCGGTATGCGAGGTTAAGCAATGTCGGACGAGGTCAGTCCTTGGATGGGTGACTGCTTTGAGTGATTACTAACTGAGCGCTCCCGTGCTTTGGAAGGCACGTTAAGCCGTTCATCCCGGTTGCTGTCTATGATAGCAGTCATTAAGCCAAGTTAGAGGCCTCCGGGCGGCTTGAGAACTTCTAACAGTCAAGTTGCCCACTCACTTGACAAGCCTAATCCCAATAAGGTCTATTTTCCTCCTCGGGTTGGAAGGTCAGATGGCAGTCGCTTCCGTAAAAACTAGTACCTACGCCAATTCTTGGGATTAGGTAGCCGACCCCAGGCATCCTGCAGGATGCAACTGTACTGGGAATAACATTTTTTTATTTTTTTATTTTATTATTACATAAAAAACATAGTCCTCAAATGCGTTACTAAAAAGTATGAAATGGTATTCTTTTTAATATTTATTCCCCAACAAAGAAGAATACTAAAAGGAAGTACTCATAACAAAAAGGTTTAATCTCTACTGAATGATGGGGGCAACATGCTGTATCGACAGACTGCCCGGAGTTAATTAAATATGGTAGTTCTTTTATCAGAGCTTGCTACTTGTACTTAACAGCTGCTAAGTGGGTCGTACTACTTTTTCTTGTTATTTTGTACGCTCAGTAGGGTGCACAACGCAAAAAAAAGTTAATTAAAAATAGTTTATAATATTGCATATTAAACAGAACGTATTTTCCTACCAAATAAGTGTCTTAAATGAGTAAAACCCCCATTTGTTTAAAATTTAAGTATGAAAGGTATTGAAAGAATATTTAGTCGTCCCCGAAAACAGTTGGTAGATTGTCATGAATCCTGATCTGGTCCAATCCCATCTATTATCTTGATATCTTGTCTATTCAATTGATATTTTGTGTAGTATAAACAACACAGAATTTCATATTTTTGAGCGGCTTCAAACCTATACATACATTATTCTTTTGCAAAACCCAAAATGAAGACGAATCTTGCAAATTATCCGTTATTACAGTAAAATTCCTACAATTCTGCCCGGAAACGAGGGCCATTTTTATAAAGTTCTTGCCGAGCATTATTCTTCGTTCGCATTATCGTTAAGTTCGCACTAGAAGAGTGATAGCTTCAGAACTTGGCCGTAGTTTACGGGGTATGTTTTATCGCGTTCCCCAGCGATGGGGTTGCTTGGCACTTTGATGGATAACATTGGCGGGGTGTCAATAGGCGAACTAAATTGATAGAGCACGTATGATGGGTGCATAAGCTAATTGAGGCATGCTACGTGTTTGGAGTGTCAGGGGGCAGTGGTTTTGGTAGTAAGCATGTGTGCAGTGGCTATTTACAACAGGCTGATTGTTTAATAATTAGGTATTAAAGAACGCTCTTATTCCTTTGCTTTTGTTAGGTTGTAGCTACAACAAAACAACAACGATTGCCATAAACTCCATGTTCTGGTATGTTGGGTGTAGGTAACTTTGAATATTTTACGTATAACGCTTAGTAGTTAGATAAGTAGGGTTACTCCCTACTTATCTAACTACTTTTATTCCAAAAATTTATTTATATTTATTCCAAAAAAAATAAATGAAACAAACAATAGCGTGACTAATTATGTATGCAAATAGTTATGTTAATAGATTCCGTTGTGTAATGAATATTAGTCATACAATTTTTACGACTAATATTTGTTCTACAATGGAATTAATTATAAATGAGAATTAAGAGCCCGCGCAGACAGAGAGCGGTCACCAAAGTTCTGCGTTTTCGTTCCATCTAATCCAATCATCATTTGGATCATTTAGTCCAAAGGAATGCAAACGCAGAACTCCCGGTGGCCGCTCTCTGTCTGCTGTCTGCGCGGGCTTCAAATCTTAAAACTTCTTATCACATTTACTTATCTTTAAGTTCACACAACAATCCATCCGCAAATGGACTGAATTCCAAAAGCTATCTGTAATCGTTCCAACTCGTTAAAGCATGCAGCGATTTAAGTTAATTGAATATTTACCTATGCAAGTAATTAAAGCATGGCCTAATTATGTAATTCAGACCGATTAAGTATTTTACAGTACATATAGTTCTACTGTACCGCATGAGTGCGGTAATCAGCAGATTACGTGCATATGCCGAAACTTTAAAGAGCCATATATACTGTAGGTAAAACGTTGTACGATACACGTGCGAATAGGTAATTCGCAATTCGTGTCGATATAAAACACTCCCTTCGGTCGTGTTTGAATTTATCACCACTCGTTGCGAATTTCCTGTTCTCTGCACTTGTATCGTAATGTACTATAAAAAAAACAATTTCCAACCCACTTTATTTTAACTAGCACTAACTATTTTATTTTTATAAGGCAACTAATTTGATTATTCCTAACGTAGCTAGAACATCTTATCATTACTGCAATGTAAGAAGGACGTAACAGACAAAGATTCAGATTAACGTGTGCCCTTTTGTTTAAATAGAGCGGAACAGGAATTCTAATTAACTAGCGAGAACATTACCTTTTGAAATTAATTTCGTTCCTAACAAGTCCGGCGGAGCGACCTTAGATTAAACTAAACAATAGATACGTTAAACTTGAAACTAAATAATGAAAATTATTCTTGAAGGCATCAACTTAAAGTATTTTTGTCGAAAAGAAGTTTCTTTTCTTACTGTATCTTAGTAAAGTGGCTTAATAAACGCAAATGTTGGCTGTTTTCGGAATGAGAAAGAGCTGTCTACCTCACTCAACTATCCAGATTGTATTATGGCAAATAACTGTTTAATTGCCGAGTGAAGTAACAATACACAATATAATGTTTTACATATTAAATAACAACAACTTTAGGCACTAGATATTACATATATAAATAATAAATAAATATTAGGGGACAATCTTACACCAATCGACCTAGTCCCAAACTAAGCAAAGCTTGTAATATGGGTACTAGACGACGATATATTACATATTTATATAGATAAATACAAACTTAAATACATAGAAAATATCTAAGACTCAGGAACAAATATTAATGCTAACGATACACAAATAAGCCCTGACCGGGATTCGAACCCGGGACCTCCGGCTTCGTAGGCAGGGTCACTATCAACTAAGCCAAAGTGGTCGTCAACCATAACCATATAATTATTTTATGTCATTTGAACGTAAGTACGAGTATAACAGGAAATACTTTTTGAAAATGATATCACTACATATTCGTACCAACAGAGCAAGGGCTACCTACGATCTTTCACCACGAGAACCACAACACTAACTTTTGTGGTATAAAAAAGTAGTCGCTTTAGACACAGTTACCGTGTCTATTATTTAAGCTATGTATCCGACCTACATTTTATTTTTCATACGCCAGGGGCACACTATAGTTAATCCGTATCATCTGCTACCCGGGTAATTATTTAAAAGGGAGCAGTATGAACCGCACTTAAGCCCTAGCGCGTGTCCGACCCTAATTGTTGCGTCCGATAACCAATAACGGTTCAGTGTGGGGTGACCCTAATTTTGGACATTTGTCGCGAAATTACAAATCTAGAAATGGCAGATTGTTATAAATAATTGTCAAAGATCTATGAACAGGTACCGTATACATAGTATATGTAAGCTTGGATATGTGTAGTTGGAAATACGTTAAGTTTTTAAGTCCACTTACATTTTTGATTTATATAGATTATCGTACATTATTTTATTTTAAATAACTAAACGTCAATTTTAATAAGAGCAAAAATAGTAACGCAAAAAAAACAACACTTATTGGTGCACGCATAGTTACTAAACAAATTGAATCGACATTATTTTTTTTGGGCTGAACTTTCCTTATAATAAAAGTGCTTTATTTTACGATCTACATGTTTTCTAAAGTCGCTACGAAGGTAGTTTAAAAGTAGTAAACATCCGAATGTAAGACTAAGAATCAGTTGCCAATAACTATACTAAATCACGATACTAAAATTGCAATAACTTAACGGCACAACTTTGATACTTTTGTGGCGTATCACTACGAGCTGCCCACATCCCTACGATCGGCGCGTCAATGTCATAACGGTTACTTTTGAATTTCCTACGCGACCGCAAGCTTGCTAACGTATAAATTGTAAATTA
The DNA here is from genome assembly GCA_905163555.1 of Notocelia uddmanniana. Classification (NCBI taxonomy): domain Eukaryota; kingdom Metazoa; phylum Arthropoda; class Insecta; order Lepidoptera; family Tortricidae; genus Notocelia; species Notocelia uddmanniana. Next base: position 12,631,396 of record LR991068.1, read on the forward strand.
TTTAATTCATTCTACATATACACAAAACTATTCATTATAAATATCCATCCTACTTTCGCGTATCATTTCTGTACACAATCATATAGCACCACCAGCCGTGCTAAATTGGTGACCCGCGACGTTCAAAGTCAAAATGAACGAAAATTTTCAAGATTCTGTTGCTGACGAATTACTTTTGGAAGTATCAACCACAGCGGTAGGCCGCGTGGCAGTGAGATTGCCACCGTTCTGGGCTGAAGACGCCGAAATATGGTTCACTGAAGTCGAGGCGCAATTCGAAATTTCGGGCATTACCACGGATTCTACTAATTAGATCCTAAAACGGCCCGAGAAGTACGGGATATTATTACAAAGCCCCCAAAAGAAAGGAAATATGAAAAACTAAAAAAAGAACTCATAAAAAGACTGTCGACGTCACAAGAAAACAAAAGACGTCAGTTGCAGCAATTTGAAGAGCTTGGAGACAGGAAACCAAGCCAATTTCTTCGTCATCTTCGAGGATTAGCTGGCGATAGTGTCACTGACGATTTTCTCCGAAGTTTATGGTCGAGTCGTCTGCCTACGCAAGTGCAAGCCATCATAGCTTCGCAAACTACGGCTTCGTTGGACGACATCGCTGTTCATGCAGATCAGATTATCGACGTGACACCGTGTTCATCCTTCAGCCAAGTTGCAAGCATGAGCTCGTTCGAAGATATGCTTAAGAAAATGGAGCAATCGATTACGGCGCGCATCCAAAGCGAAGTGACGCAGCAGATCGCACAGCTCAGCGTTCGTGACAGCAATTCTCATCTACTTTCGCACTTCAACAGGAACAGGTCTCGCAGTCGCAGCAGATCCAAGTCACATGGTCGGTATCGAACCGCTAGAGCAGGTATGTGCTGGTATCATAGCCATTTTAATACTAAAGCACGAAAATGTGGAATACATTTTCGTGATTTAGTATTAAAATGGCCATGCAACTTTCAAGCGGAAAACTAGAACGAAAGTCTGTTGCGGCGGCTGATGACTGTCACACCTCTACCAGCCGCCTATTCATTACGGACCGAGTAACAAAAATTCAATATCTCATTGATACTGGCTCTGATCTATGCGTTCTGCCGCGCAAGTTTATGCCCAAGTGCTAGTCGCCAGACAGCTACTCGCTTACAGCCGCAAATGGTTCTATCATACATACCTACGGCATACTCAAGAAAAAGTTAGACCTGGGATTGCGCAGGAATTTTACTTGGAACTTTGTCGTTGCAAACGTAGACAAGCCAATAATTGGTGCCGATTTCATTCATTAGTATCGATTGCAGAAACAGGAGACTAGTTGACAGCTTAACAACCTTGATAACTACTGGGCAACTCAAACACTGCAACCAAACCAGTATAAAGGCAATATCCGGTAACAGTGAGTTTCTCCGCTTGCTAGCAGAATATCCCAGTTTAACGAAACCATCTGGACTGCCGCGAGAGGTAAAACACTCCACAGCTCATTACATTCGGACTACTCCAGGCCAACCAGTATTTTGTAGGCCCGCCGCTTAGCTCCAGACCGACTCAAGATTGCTAAGGAGCAGTTTGAAGAAATAGTTCGCGATGGCGTAGCACGACGATCCGATTCGCGCTGGGCATAGCCTTTGCATCTGGTGCCGAAGAAAGGAAATGGATGGCGGCTGTGCGGAGATTACCGTGCGCTCAACGCGCGCACTATCCCTGATCGGTATCCCGTCCGCCACATAGAAGACTACGCCCACCGTCTTGCAGGTAGCAAAATTTTTACTAAAATAGATTTAGTCAAAGCCTACAACCAAATACCTGTGTACGCAGATGACATTCGTAAGACTGCAGTGACGTGTCCGTTTGGCATGTTCGAATTCCCTTTTATGCCTTTTGGTCTCTGGAATGCTGCCCAGACCTTCCAGAGGTTTCTGGATGAAGTTCTCCGAGATCTGCACTTTGTCTACTCCTACATTGATGACGTACTTATCTACTCCAAAGATGCCGAACAGCACTTAGAACATCTACGGCAAGTGTTTGACAGATTCCAAGAGTACGGCATGCTCATCAATGGGTCCAAGTGTTCTTTCGGTCAGAAAAAGTTGACTTTTCTTGGGTTTACTATCTCTGAAGAGGGCACACGTCCTATCGACGACAAGTTAAAAACTGTGCAGGAATTTCCCCCGCCAAAGACTGTCGGTGGATTGCGCAGGTTTCTCGGTATGCTGAACTTCTACAGAAGATTCGTACCTCATGCTGCCGAAGACCAAGCCCCTCTTCACGACATGTTATCAGGACCTAAAATCAAAAGCTCAACCCCACTCATTTGGACTGAACAATAGTTGGCATCATTTCAAAATTGTAAGTCTGCTCTCGCAAAATCAACATTACTAGCGCACCCTATATTAGACGCTCCACTCGCCCTCGTGACCGACGCTTCGAGTACGGCCTTGGGCGGGATGCTACAACAGCTTGTGTACGGACAATGGTAGCCACTTGCTTTCTTCTCAAAGAAGATGACACGGCAACAGACACAGTACAGCGCATACGATCGGGAGTTGCTCGCTATCTATGAGAGTGTCAAGCATTGTTACATGATTACATGATATATACCGACCTCAAACCCATTACCTTCGCCTTCCAGCAAAAAGACAGAAAATGTTCTCCGAGACAATTTAACTACCTTGATTTCATTTCGCATTACAAGCGACATCAGGCACATCTCGGGAATAGACAACATCGCCGCTGACACGCTCTTCCGTATCGAAGCGATTGCCGTGCCACCAGACTTCGAAACTACCGCGCAGGCTCAGCAGGAAGATCCCGAGTTACAGGAACTTATCGCCAAACGATCTTCGTCACTCAAGCTAGAAAAAGAACCCGGGTACCAATGTTTATTTATATTGTGACACTTCTCAAGCAAGGCCCCATCCGTTCATTGTTAAAGAGCATCGGCGGAGAATACCAGGTCCACTACTAAACTAATAAATCAGAGGTTCGTATGGCCTTCCGTACGTAAAGATTGCGGTACCTGGGTACGAGCGTGCGAATCTTGTCAGTGTGCTAAGATTCAACGCCTTACAGTTTCTCCCCTTGCCAATTTCAAGCTGCCCAATGAAAGATTTAGCCACGTACACGTTGATTTGGTCGGCGCATTGCCACCTTCATCAGGATACCGTTATCTGTTCACAGCCATCGAGAGATACACTCGCTGGCTAGAAGTCAAGCCACTGTCTGACATCACGGCTGATACGGTAGCCCATGCATTTTATGACACGTGGTAACTCGCTTCGGTTGTCCGCAAACCGTAACGACTGACCAAGGACGCCAATTCACCTCGCGTATGTTAAAGGTCTTGGCAGAGCTATGTGGTGCACAGCTGCGACACACGACGGCTTATTGGTCGAACGTAACTCTTTGGTCTAACGTCTTCATCGTAGTCTGAAGGCAGCCATCATGGCCCACAACAGCACGAAGTGGACAGACGTGCTGCCAATCTTCCTCCTCGGTCTTAGAACTGCATGGAAGGAAGACTTGCAACGCTCAGCTGCAGAAATGGTATACGGTGAGCCTCTACGCATTCCCGGTGAGTTCTTCCATTCTCGTAGCTCAAATATGCTGCAGCCTGATGACTTCGTCAAACAATTGAAATACCAGATGTCACAACTTAAATCTGTCCCCGCATCAAGGCACGGTAAGAAAGCAGTCTTTGTTCATGAAGACCTTAGTTTATGCACCCATGGTTTCCTAAGAAAGGATGCACTGCGTGGATCATTAGAACCGCCATACACTGGCCCATATCTCGTGCTTACCAGGACAGATAAGACAGTCACTGTTGACTTATTACGAGGACCAGTGACGGTCTCCATTGACCACGTCAAGCCTGCCTACATGCAGAACGACACAGTTTTATATAGAAAACTCCCGTGAGTTTGAACACACAGCACAACACAGCAGCAGAACGACACAGCTTCATCTACAGACTGTTCTAAGCCTCCAGCTGTTGTCCAGGCTAGGACCACTCGGTCTGGCCAAAAAGTAACTTTTCCTCTCCATTTCCAGGCAGGACTTTGATTCTCCCAGGGGGGTCCTGTGGCGCATCACTACGAGCTGCCCACATCCCTACGATCAGCGCGCCAATGTCATAACGGTTACTTTTGAATTTCCTACGCGACCGCAAGCTTTCTAACGTATCAATTGTAAATTATTTAATTCATTGTACATATACACAAAACTATTCATTATAAATATCCATCCTACTTTCGCGTATCATTTCTGTACATAATCATATAGTACCACCAGCCGTGCTAAGCTTTCATTGCAGATTGCAAACCATAACTTTGACATGAATAATCAAATGTTCGTAAAAAACTCAAGGTAATATTTCTGTTAAAAAGATTCTTAAGCTTAATTGGATACTACTAAGTTATCGGTAGATCTGTCGAAAAATTTATTATTAAAATAAATTTAGTAATAATATAAAAACCTACAACTCCTACAATACAACATACAAGTGGAAACATATTTTTACCGAAAACGCCTAAAACGCCTTGATTGGTTTGTAATACATATTTTAAGTTTTTTTTAATCGGTTAACTATTGCGGTTGACAGACCCTTTTTATTTGCTCCTGAGTGTAGCTAAGTTGTTTCTACTCTCAGTTCTGTAACAATTATCACATTATAATTATGTTTATTATAATGTACACCTTTTAATGTTGTTTTTTTTTTCAATTTAGGCTTGACCTTTAAATAAGACATTTTACTTGAATGTGCACTGGTGCACTACTCTAAAGGACATGGGTGGTTCCCCTCCGCTATATTATAAATTATATGCGGTGTGGGGTGTGTCATTGTTCTGTCCATTTCTCAAAACATAACCCTCAGTAGTCGATAACTATGTAGTCACAGCATAGACAGTATCTTAAGTTCCACCTTTGCATCACGTTGAGCGCAAATTTCATTGTGGGGAAAAACTAGATGATAGACGGAGGGAGAGACATTTTCTTTATAACTGCAATTTTGATAAGGACTAACTGAATATATGTCGATCCTAAGTATGTGTGCAAATTGTCACGCATTTCTTGCTTAAATTACATCATAAGTGACCGAGCATGGATCATCAAACATAATAATATATGATTTTTTTTTCCTTATTTGACTTAGGTATGCCATGCAAAGTCAAAGCTAATAGAGACATTTAAATTAACTATTATAATAGGGAATTAAAATAGTTTTTTTCAGTTATATAGAAAGGAGCGAATACGAAATATAATTAATTATTATTTTTCACATAACATTGTTTTATTCTTGATAAATATATCGTCATCTAGTACCCATAACACAAGCCTGACTGATTTTACTCTTAGACTTACTAGTACGATTTAAGTACATTTTTTTGTGGGAATGTATGATGTAGTTTACACTAGCGCTTAAAGTTTAACTAGAGTATTAACTTGAATATGGACCTGAGCCTGAAATAAATAAATAAAATGTACGGATACTGAGTTTATTTATGATGATGTTAATATACTGGCTGATATTATGATTTTGACTGTGGTAAAATGTATTAAACTGCGTCGATTGACTGCACCCTGTGGCTTCGTGACGCATGACGCGGGTGCAGAGCATTATCTTTATATTTAAACGATGTTTTCTTTTGGGATTACTTTTTTGGAACACTTTGTCAATGTCGAAAAATTGACATTCCCCATGAATACCAGAATACAATTAGTAGTAAGCCAAAATATGCAATTAACTTGTGCCGATGAGGTAAAGAGTCTGTGGTCAGTTGGCTGTGGTCACTTGGTCAGTTAAGTGTTCAGATTAGTTGTCTCTCACTGGGTGTGGACTTTCATGAGTACTTCTGGGGTGAAGTTCACACACACCCTCTACCTGTTCCCCTATTTTATTTATTTATTTATTTATTTACAATAGAAAATTGATACATTGTTATAACGGAAAAGTGTCGTTAAACCCTATCGGGTTTGTATCGACACCGAAATCGTGAACAATATTGTTAATAAGCTTACTTACGAGCTAATTGTATGACACATTGGAAAGAAAAAAGAACTATTATAAAATTGTTGTTACAGTGTGAGTGATTTAATTGTGTTGGGAGGTAGTGTTACGTAGTTATAAATAACTCCCATCCGGGTACTGCAACCGATCGTGTGTATGCATCGCAAGGTGTGCAATTGGTGACCCATTACGGCTCAACTCTCTTCTGGCACCAGTGCAAATTCCCTGGAGTCTCATAACAACTGTACTTAGTCAGAGGTCACTTTACACCGGTTATCTCAGGTGAGATGACAATAGGCGTTGTGAACGACTACCTAGTAACCAGCTTGTATGTTGCGCAAAATAAAAAGGTCATAGGCGACAGGCAATTCGCGGTCGCCTAAGACCTTATCATCGCGTAGGAATTTCATTGCCAGACAGAACCGGTTGCGTCCCGAGTGGGGCGCATGCGAGTACAGGATGATTATTTATTTATGTTCCAGTGCAAATTATATAACCTAATATTATTAATATTTATTATATTTAATTCTATGATTATTCTTTGGTATAGATACCTATTTAATATTGTGATGACTAGTTTTGGTATATTATTGTAATTATTTATTGCATAGAATATAATATTATGTACTGTAAAGAAGAAAATATTTTTTAAGCAAAGAATTTTTGTTTTTTTCATTTATTGTATTCTTTAATTTCAGGGGTAGGGCGTTAAATAATCTCGGTACCATATAAGCTACAGTTCTTTCTCCATATTTATTATTACTCCCGATTGTTTTAACATTTTTGTTACTTATTTTTCTTAAATAGGTTTTGGATTGTATTTGCTTCAGTACTTCTTTATTGTGTATATTTCCCATTAGTATTAGGTATTTTACTTTAGTATGTATTGGCAGGACGTTACATAATTTGAACAATTTGCTATAGTCATCTTTATATTCCTCTTTAATTTTCCTTGGGACTACTTGTTTGAGCAATCTGAGTTGTAAATTGTATATTTTATCAAGATAGCTTTTGAAGGTTCTGCCATAACTTGATAGCCCATACGTTATCAGTGATTCTGCTAATGAGTTATACATGTTTATTAAAATTTTATACGGCACCTTATGTTTAATAACATAAAATTTGGAGAGAATCACTCGCAGTTTTCCGCACAATAGATCAATGTGAGGGCCCCAGTTAAACCTTTCGTCAATCGTGACACCGAGATACGACGCTTGGTTGGTCTGTTCAATTGCGGTACATACACAAGTTTAAAAGTTTACATTTTTTCTATGGAGGCAACTGTGATCGTGTGCTATGAGTTTGATTTCCCCGGTTACAGGCCTGCGTCCAGAGGATATATGAATGAGTTGTGTTTTTTGGGCGTTAAGGACGAGTCCTGCATCGTGTGACCACATGCATAAAGCAGTGAAGTCAGCTTGCAGTTTCTGAAGCGCTATATTTATATTTTTATCAGATGCAACTAGACACGTGTCGTCCGCGTATTGATATATCGAGCAGAATTTAATTATGTTTCCTGCGTCATTGACGTATGATAGATAATGCAATGGACCCAGAACCGATCCTTGTGCTGTTCCGATTGATACCTCGACATCATCACTTGTAGAATTACCTATTTTTACTTTATACGTTCGTTCGTGTAGGTAGTTTTTACACCAGTCTAGCAAAGGTCCTCTAATGCCAGTGTTATCTAATTTTTCTACTAGTAGGTCGTGTTTTAGTGTGTCAAAGGCTTTGCTATAGTCTATCAATACTAGAAGCACGTGTTCTTTATTATTTAGTTTCACATTTACTTCATCCGTAAATTCTGATAGTAGCAACGTTGTACTTTTTTTCGGTCTAAATCCAAATTGTCTGTCCGTAAGTATATTGTGTGTGTCGTAAAATTCAAGTATTAACTTAGAAATATATTTTTCGAAAATCTTATCTATTATTGGTAATATAGTTATAGGCCTATAGTTCTCATATTTGTCAGTTTGACCTTTTTTGTAAATTGGTCTGACTATACCAGTTTTTAGTTCCTTGGGATAAATCCCAGTCTTGATGCTACAGTTGACGAGGTTGGCTACAGCACAGGATAAGAAATTACTAGCTAGTTTTATATCTATAGGACGTATGCTATCACAGCCAGGGCCCTTACGCGAATCTATATTAGTTATAATTCTGTGTCTTATTAGTGTATTCTGTATAGCTACATTTATTTAACAGTTCTGTGTCACATTGGGGTAGAACTTCGCTAACATTGTTATTGAAAGATTTAGCAAAATTTTGTGCGATATTTTTTTCGTTGTCAGAGCTGGTAATAAATGCTTTGTTTATTATATCTTCAATAGTATTTTTGTTTCTGCCCGTTAATTCATTTAAAATTCCCCATAAATTCCTTAAGTTATTCTTACTGTCATTAATTTGTTTTGTAATATATTTATTTTTAGAATTAACATCCACTACTGGTAGGCAAGTGAATTTCTACCTTCAATCACCAACCACGGCCTGGAAAATAATTATAAGTTATTTCTATTTCAGTTCAGTTATTACTTATCAAAATGGTTTGTTGCCACTACTTCAATATACTTATTCTAGTTATACTTACTCTCAGTTATCATTAACTCTTATAACGATCGAAAGTTTATGTTTCAAGGTAAAATATTTGTACAAATCTCACAAATTTTAGTTACGTCAGTAAATTACACCTCCAGGTCATCTTCTTAAGTTTTTAACCGACTTCAAGATTTCAAAAGAGGAGGTTATCAATTCGGTTGTATGTATTTTTTTTTTTTTATGTTTGTTACTCCATAACTCCGTCATTTCTTAACCGATTCGAAAAATTCTTTTTTTGATTGTATGTATATATATTCAAGTTGGTCCCGTTTTTGTCAAAAGGCATTTCTGATGATGGGATCCATGAGGAATTGAAGGATTTCCTCAAATCTTTAAGGCAAACATATAGTGATTTTTGTGTTTTTATCAACAAGTCAAGCATTTGCATCCAAAAATGTAACATTAGATGAAGTGGAACTGCTGATGATGATCAGAACAGAACTCTTCAACGACGAAAAGTTCACGTTTGGCGATTTGTCCTCCTAGCTGTGTTTGTTAAGCAAGTTCTATTTTCACGACAAATTTTTGTCATGCTCGAGTTCTGATGATGGGATCCATGAGGAATTGAGGGAACTCCTCAAATCTTTAAGGCAAACATATAGTGATTTTTGTGTTTTTATCAACAAATCGAGCATTATCATACAAAAATGTGTCATTTGATGAAGTGGAACTGCTGATGATGATCAGAACAGAACTCTTCAACGACGAAAAGTTCACGTTTGGCGATTTGTCCTTCTAGCTGTGTTTGTTAAGCAAGTTCTATTTTCACGATTGATTTTTGTCATGCTCGAGTTCTGATGATGGGATCCATGAGGAATTGAAGGAACTCCTCAAATCTTTAAGGCAAACGTATAGTGATTTTTGTGTTTTTATCAACAAGTCAAGCATTTGCATCCAAAAATGTGACATTGGATGAAGTGGAACTGCTGATGATGATCAGAACAGAACTCTTCAACGACGAAAAGTTCACGTTTGGCGATCTGTCCTTCTAGCTGTGTTTGTTAAGCAAGTTCTATTTTCACGATTGATTTTTGTCATGCTCGAGTTCTGATGATGGGATCCATTAGGAATCGAGGAAACTCCTCAAATGTGAAAGGCACACAAATAGTAATTTTAGTATTTTCATGAACTAATCAAGCATTTTCATTCATAAAAGTGACATTTGATAAAGTGGAACTGCTGATGATGATCAGAACGGAACTCTTCAACGACGCGTAGTTCACGTTTGGCGATTTGTTCTCTTCGTTTTGTTTGTCAAGCAAGCAAGGTTTTTCCATGATTTCATGAGGAATTGAGGGTACTTAGTCTTCTACCATTATAAACATACTTATAGCCATTTTTGTATTTTATTGTATGGAATCTAAGAGTGCACCATCTAAGATTAATAATCTTTCACCGGACTCCCCCATTGAAGTCGGTTTTTTTTTTCTTAAAAATTATTTACCTATACAACCCTAATCGCTTAAAACGTTTCTAAATATTGTTACCACAGATGTTCGGTTCGGGTAGAAGGATGTTAAACAACATGCCGTATTGTTGCGATTGCGTACCTGCGCCCATCTTCGATAAAAGATCACATGAGTAACACCAAAATGATTGTCATCCATCCTTAGTAATTATTTGAAAATGAATCTTGTTTTGACAACGTTATGGTAGTAGTCGGAAATGGAGTAACATCAGAGTTAAGATCCTTTAAAAATATACCCCAAACACTAATCAAATAGTCGATAAAAAATTACATTGTAATAAGGAAGGCGTTAAAAAAATGGCCCACTAACGAGAATAAATCATCATATTGTCGTATTTTCACCTTTAATAGCTTGGTAATTTAACCATCAATGGAATAAATTAATATTAATGATCCTTGAAATTTTATGGTCACCTTTGTTATAAAGGTGCAATATCGTGCCGTATTCGGAGTTATGAGGAGCAGCAACGCCAGATGATTTTTATAGAAACACTAAGGTTCTTAAATTACCTATAAATAAACGAAATAAAAATAAGTTATTTAATGATTACTGAACATGAATTGAAGTCTTTGGGGGAGGCCTATGTCCAGCAGTGGACGTCTTTCGGCTGACATGATGATGATGATGATGATGAACATGAATTTCGTATAGAACATTAAATACAAGAGAGATATGCGAAAAAAAATATTAAAATGAGGCTGTTTTCAACTTGTTTATCATTTGATACTGCTTCTGACACACAAGTGGTATTTTATATTTCGAAACAATCATTTGCTTTGACAATATTTCGCAATAGTACGTGTGCGGACGAAGAGCACAGCAGCAAGACATCAGTTTGGGGTCTACTCTCGCGCTAAAAGAACTGGTGTTGAAGGCTAAAGTCCATATGAAAGATTGAAAATCCCATCTTGGCGTTCAATTAAGCGCTTACCTATATGTATTTCGTATTTCAATTTGATTTCTATGTTATTCTGACACGTTACCTCGGCGCGAGTGGAAGCAAGTGCAACACATTAATATAAAAAATGCGAAATGTGTAGGTATTCAGAACGCTTACCGAAATTTTGCTTTAGGAAAACTAGTATAAGTCTGACTTTCCATAACGCATTGTTCTACATAGCGGGCCCAAGTTAAACTGGTGGTTGCGAGGTGAAAGAAGATACCTATTTTACGAATTGCTAAATCGAAACGGTAGGTTAGTAAGGATGAAATAACAAGCTCTAAAGGCTAGGCATCAACATACGTAAACGGCGAGTACCTCACTCTGCACCTTCGGTTTGCTGACGATATAGTAGTCTTGGCTGAGACCATGGAGGATATAAGTACAATGCTCAATGACCTCAGTAGAGCCTCCGAGCGAGTTCGTCTAAGGATGAACATGGACAAGACGAAGATCACGTCAAATGCCCGTGTCACACCAACTCCCGTAACAATCGGATACTTAACGCTCGAAGTTGTAGACGATTACATATACCTAGGACAGACTGTCTAGTTAGGTAAGTCCAACTTCGAGAAAGAGGTTAATCGTCGAATCCGACTCGGCTGGGCAGCGTTCGGGAAGCTACTGTACATCTTTTCGTCCAATATTCCGCAGTGTTTCAAGACGAAAGTCTTTGACCAATGTGTGTTGCCAGTGATGACATATGGCACTGAAACGTGGTCGCTTACTATGGGCCTCATAAGAAGGCTCAAGGTCACCCAAAGAGCAATGGAGGGAGCTATGTTAGGAGTTTCTCTGCGTGATCGCATCAGGAATGAGGCTATCCGCAGCAGAACCAAAGTGACCGATATAGCCCTCCGAATCGCTAAACTTAAGTGGCAGTGGGCGGGGCACATTGCACGTAGAACCGATGGCTGTTGGGGCGGAAAGATTCTCGAGTGGCGACCACGTACCGGAAGGCGTAGCGTGGGCAGGCCCCCCCACACGGTGAACCGATGACCTGGTAAAGGTCGCCGGTGTCCGCTGGATGCGGGTGGCGCAGGAACGGTCATTGTGGAAGTTTTTGGGGGAGGCCTATGTCCAGCAGTGGACGTCTTTCGGCTGACATGATGATGATGATGATACAAAACTCACGCCCATATTCCCAAAAGGGCATACGAAAACCAATTTCAGTGCCACTTTTAGCATTTGTAGGTTTAAAGATGGAGAAAATGTGATATTGCAATGACAGATCGCTAGATTTTTAGATTCCATAATTGGACGTGAGAATATTTATTTTTATTGTAAGGATTCTGACGGATAAGTCTATAGTTTTTGAGATATAAATTATATAGCTTCTTAATTTAATAGTATAGTGAAGATCTGGATTATTGAAATGCAGACAAGCAAAGCTTTGTTGCTTATGTGACACTAATCTACCTATCATTACTTTTTTAATCTTTACAGAGCAATTAGACACTCTAGGCGGCGAACTTAAAATAATAATGCGTATACTATTTTGAGGAGCATGAATCATTTTTCTTCTTAAATTTTTTTTTGTATAGAAAGAGTTACTTACGCATATTATATTTATTTAACGAGGGTTTTTTCAAATGCCATCGTCATAGTGGCTTTCTTACAGTAATCATTCCTTAATATGATTTAACTAAATTATATAATAACTCCGCCTTTTCTCAGGTCGGACAGGCTAAAACAATCTATTATTACTTGCTAATGCCACGAAACCCACTTTGCTTCTGATAATATTTCATGGCTGTTATGTTTTAAATAATAAATGAACCTTTTATTTGATTGCACATGTTTATTCACTCACATCCCAAATTGTACCAAAACAAGGGTAGATTAAACCTGTAATTTTTATTCTAAATTTATTGTCTACCTACATGACACCTTTCCCTTAAGTTTTGAGATATCATCATCAAAATTAACAAGTTAATCAACATTTATAATAGTATTTATAAATCACTATACTCCAATGATTTCCTGCCACTCTTCTGGTGGCGGTACTACAACATCATTGTCATCATCATTACGGGTCCCACAATCATCAGGGTCATTATACTTTTGAGTCATATCCGGTATGTCACTAGGGAGCCTTGTCCTAAGCAATTGGTCCACATGCCTTCTGTGCTTGGCTCCATCACTAGTCTGTATTTCATATACAGCTGGGCCATCCACAGCTGTCACAACTCCGCGCTGCCACTTCTGATTCATATTATAGAGTCTGAATAAAACATGATCACCAATCTTGAAGTTTTTCGTATGTTTTCTTACATCCTCCTCCATCCCAAGTTCTAAATCATCTGATAAATCAGAATCGGGGTGAAGAAGCGTGAGGGTCGTTCTGAATTTACGGTTGTTCAACATTTCAGCAGGCGTTTTGCCCGTCACTGTGCTTGGGACAGTTCGCATTTGAAATAGCACTTTCGCTACTCGCTCTGGCCAAGCCATAGATGTCTGTTTCTTCAATTTGGATTTTATTGTCTGTATAGTCCTTTCAATTTGGCCGTTAGTTGCCGGATGGTACGGCGCGCCAGTAATATGTCGAATCCGGTTCTTAGACATATAGTCTTGGAATTCTTTAGAAGTAAATGCTAAGCCATTATCCGATACCACAATGTCAGGTAACCCATTGTCGGCAAAAGTTTTATTCAGTATCTCAATAACTGTTTTGCTTGACATTGAGGGCACCATTTCAATCACTGGCCACTTACTATAAGCGTCAATTAAAACTAAAAATGTCTTTCCCATAAATGGGCCCATGAAATCTATGTGTATCCGTGACCATCTTTTTGTGGCTGGCTGCCAAATATGTTCTGTTGTTGGAGGGTTATTCCTCCATGACTGACATTTTTCACACATTGCTACCATTTCTTCAATGTCCGCATCTAATGAAGGATACCATAGATATCCCCTGGCTATCATTTTTGTTTGTACGATCCCACAGTGACCATCATGTAGTTGTTTCAGAACATTCTCTTGCAGTGACTTGGGAATTACTACTCTATTAGACCATAGAATGCAGTTTTTATTAAGTGATAAATAGTCTTTTCTTCTATGATATGGCAATAATCCAGGATCTTCTATCTTATTTGGCCAACCATGTAGTAAATAATACTTGACCCTTTTGAGTATTTGATCTTTGTCGGTTTCTTTTGCAATTGTTTTAGAGTCAATGTCAGCCTCTTTAAGCAGGTAAATTTCATCATCATCTTCTTCTTCATCATGGTCTTCTTTGGTATGTGGGGTTGGCCATCGACTGAGACTATCAGCATTGCCCATATTTTTTCCTGGACGATACCTAAGATCATAATCAAATGAGTTCAGGCACAGTGCCCATCGTAGCATTCTATTTGACACCATCTCTGGTATTGGTTTGTTTCGGCCAAAAATTCCTAGCAGTGGTTTGTGGTCTGTGAATATTACAAACTGCCGTCCCAACAAATACTGCCTGAATTTTTTAAGGCCAAACATAATAGCCAAAGCTTCCTTGTCTATTTGAGCGTATCGTCGTTCATGGGGTTGCATCGTTCTTGAGCCCATGATGACAGGTCGCTCAGTGCCGTCTTCCATCCGATGAACCAATATAACACCAACCCCGTATTCACTAGCGTCACAAATCATGTATAGGTCCTTCTCTAGACTGTAATGTACCAGTGTCAAATCCGAGGTAAGTAGCAGCTTGGCTTTATCAAAGGCTGCTTGCTCAATGCTACCCCATTGCCATTTAGCCTTGTCTTTCAACAGTTTGTATAGGGGCTCCAGTACTACAGTTTTATCTTTTAAGAACCGCTCATAAAAGTTATACAAACCCAGGAATGCCTTCAGAGACTTTTTGTTTGTAGGTGCAGGTTTATCAGAAATCTCCTGGATTTTCTCTTTTGCAGGATGTATTCCAGTTTCATCGATTTCATAACCTAAGAAGGTTACTCTTCTTGTTGAAAAAATACACTTTGCCTTATTTAACTTCAGACCAAGGTCTTCAAGCCTTTTGAGTACTTTTCCAAGTCGCTCATCGTGTTCTTGCAATGTTATGCCGCAGACTACCACATCATCAAGCAGGCAGGCCACTCCTTGAATTCCAGCAAGTATAGAGTTCATCAGCCTCTGAAAGATACCTGTTGCGGCATTAACCCCATATGCAAGGCGATTCATTCTCATTAACCCCAGAGGTGTATTAAGTGTGAGTAGTTCTGCTGTTTCATTATCCACTTTTAGCTGATTGTATGCTTGTTTAAGGTCCACCTTAGAGAAATATTTGCCTTCTGCCAAAGAAAAAAATGCCTCATTTGATGTCGGTAGTGGGTAGCTGTCACCTAAACAGGATGCATTGACTGTGCTCCTATAATCACCACACACACGCAGCGAACCATCAGGTTTGGGAACTATTGTTAGCGGTGTTGCCCATCGTGAGTGCTTTACAGGAGTTATGATTCCATTTGACATCATCCTATTTAACTCGTCGTTAACTTTTTCTCGCAACGGGAATGGAACCGGGCGGCAACGTAAAAATACGGGGCTTGTTCCTTCTTTACAGTCGATATGCACTAACGGTCCATTATACTTGTCCATATCATCGTCGAACAACTTCGGAAACTTCGCAACCACGTCCACTGTGGCTTCCGTAACCGAATTTACTCCGTGAATTGAAATACCCAAGGATTCGAACCACGCACGGCCGAGTAAAGCTGGCCCCCTGCCACAGCTCACTAACAACGGCAATCTAACACTTTTGTCCTTGTACGCAACGTCCACCATCGTTTGGCCAACAATCTTCAAAACGTCGTTCGTCCACGTAACCAACTTGCTCTTGCACGGCGATAGGTCGCCTGGGAACGCGCGGCGGTGCTGCCGGTACAGGCTGTGCGGCAGAATTGAGCGCGCGGAGCCCGAATCCACCTCCATCGCCAGCGGCACGCCGTTCACCAAGACCTCCACCATGACAGGAGGCGCGCGCGCGCCTGCGTCTCCTACGCCGTGCACGCCGTAGATGCCGTGATTATCTTCAGCACTGTGTTCGTCACTGTCGTCTTCCCTGTCCGACACCGAAGAACACACTTCACATTTATTTACGCGTTGTTTTGCCGTTTTGTTTACGTTTGTTTCACACGCTGCCTTTGTATGCCCTCTTTTTTGACATTTGTAACAGGTTGCGTTCCGAAATTTGCATCGTGCGGTCCCATGGCGTTTAGCGCAATGTACACAAGGCTTCGTTTGAATATCGTTTACTTCCATCGGCTCGCTCGAGTTATGCGCACTCGTGCCGGCACCCTGAGTTACGTCACCATATGTTCTGGCTAGGAAACGATTTGATTCGTTGTTCTCTGAGATTGCTTCGTAATTTAGTGCTAGTTGAACCACTTTGTCGTATGTTAAATCACTGATGTTAATTTTCAACAGCTCCTTTTTCAAACTTGCTTGATTCACGCCAAGTATGATTTGTTCCGCAATCCGACGGTTTAAATCGGTAAACAAACACCGTGAACTTATGTCGTGTAACGCCGCCACAAAACTTGTGATTGTTTCACTCGTTCTTTGCCTTCTGTTATAGAACTTTTCCGTTTCTAATATCGGATGCGGCGTAGGTACAAAGAATTTGTTCAACACTCTTATAATATCATCGAAGCCTACCTCACTGGGCTTTTTAGGTGACAACAATGACACAATCAATGAAAATGCCTCTTTTCCACATTGAGACAAAAACAAGGCTCGTTTCTGCACGCTTTCCAATTGTCCTGACGCCTCCAACGCAAAGAAAAGTTGTTCTCTGTAGTTTTCCCAATTGTCTTTGTTTGGTATGAACTTCCCAGGTAACACAATGTTTGCTATGTTGGAAACTGCCATTTTTGAGATTCACACGTCGCCAATGTTATGTTTTAAATAATAAATGAACCTTTTATTTGATTGCACATGTTTATTCACTCACATCCCAAATTGTACCAAAACAAGGGTAGATTAAACCTGTAATTTTTATTCTAAATTTATTGTCTACCTACATGACAATGGCTAGGTTTAGATTTTTCAGCATGTATTCATTGAGTTAGTTGGGTATCATGATGTAAGCGACATTCCGTGGTTTCGTTATAGTACATTACTATAGAGACGGGGTAACGAAGGGTTGCAGGCCAAGTAGATATAGACGGCCGAGCGTAGCGAAGCTGGCCCGCAGCCCAACGTTTCTCGCCGGGATGCCTAACGTTTCTCGCAGAAATTTGTAGTGCTTTTCTCAAAAATATGCAATTAAAATAAGAAATACACCACTCAAAAACAAATTAAACAGACGCCAAGCTTGACATTAAAATTTAAAAAAAATCTTCTCGGCCTAGGCCTTTAATTTTGTGTGAAATTCCTTTACAGTTCTCCCGAGTCGCTTCGCCTGTAACGTCATACTTTTAAGCATAAACTCACGTAATTACGAAATGTCATAGGATGTTTGAGAAAAATATATAAGGCCGCGTCCTGAACGCCAGAGGGCGGCAGTGCGAGCGGGCGCTCATAGATCAAATTGGATCTAATGTGTGTGCTCATCGACCTTCTGCCCGCTGGCATCCTGAACGCGGCTTGAGAAGGTAGAAATAAGACAACCGTAAGTTAATTTTGAGACATTTATTTTTTTATAAAAATGTGCTTCAGTAATATTCTTCACCGATATCCGTCAAGCCGACATACAGACATCCAAACATACAGACATTACATGCGAATAACGTATTCAAGCTTCGACAATATAGGTAATTAATTAATTTAAAGTAAAAACAATTCGGTTTTCAATATTTTTTCTTATCTTAATAAGAATATGGAAATGTTACCCAACAAAATATTAAAGTTTAAAAGTACCTATTAAATAATTCAAAAATGAGCTCAGCCTTTCTTTAAATAGGTTTGTAATGATTTCATTACTTCTCAATAGTGATTTAAGAAGATGAAAATATCATTAAAAATTACAGAATGAAATGGAACTTAATATCTGGCGATGAATTGTTTTCTTACTAAAAGCATTGTCAATGTACTTAAAAAAAAATTATGTATAAAGTATCAAAATTTTCAGTTTTGAAAAATACGTTTACCCCATCTTTCAATAATTATAATTCCTTATCTGTATTAATCCCACTTGTTTAGCTTTTGTTCGCAACCACGACTCGTCTTCTACTCCGTTGTTGATTTGTGAATATTGTATTATGTTTATAAAATTAAACACAACATGACTTACGAAAGCTTACTACATATCATAAGCAAGTAATTTTGCATAATAGCATTAGAACTGGGGTCACTAAATCAAAATACTTCGCTATGATTTCATAGTCAACTTTTAGTCGGCGTATTTACTATTTGATGACCCCGATAAAATACCTAAATTAAAGAGGTAATCTAGAAAATATTTACAAAACTTAAAAATAGTTTATTTACAAGCCTAATTTAAATTAAGAATAGCGGGTATATCTTTGTTAAGCTAAAACATTTATTTGTAAGTAGGAGGTATTTTTGCCACCTTTGAGACTTTATTCAACTTCAACGAAACAGTACTGGATCGATCTTCTTGATAATATTTTGCTAGCGGTTTTATATTTTGGTCAACGCAAAGCACTAAAGGCATAAACTATTGAATATATATTCTACAATTAGAGAGACATACATAGTATAACTGATAAATAGTTAATTCTAATAGTATAAAAAGTACATTATTCGTGATGTTATTAAAAATGGAAAATTAAAATACTTCAGTTTTCGCATTGTGTTGTGAAAAAATCCTAATTAATGTGTATGTACACTTAAATATAAAAATACCCTCATTATAAAGTAGATACTCTAGAAGGCACGTTTTGTACCTCAACAAACGGCTATAGATAGTGTAAAAAGTTCGAAATTCGTAATCTAACATTATGAAATTCGCGTTCGGTGGATACAGTGGCGTATAAAATGCGAAATATAAGCGATATGCTAGATTTAATTAAGTGACAGATAATAATTGTAATAAATAAATTATATCTAAGGACATAGTAAAGCTGCTTACGTATGTACTTAATAATAAAGTAACAAATTCGTTTTGGCAGTTTAAAATACTGGTCGCGCTCATCACATCTACACAAGCATTACTTTCTCATAGAAAATACGATGATAGTTTAGGAACTGTACACACTAAGCAAACTCAAGAATATCTGTCATTATACTCATTATACACCTCAGTAAGAGCGCTATCTATATCAGTTACGTAAAACGACCGGGCCCTAAAAGAAGGCCGTTGTATTTATAACATCCTTTTAAGAGCCCGCAGGACGCTCAGTTCTCCATACAAACGTAGTTGCGGTCTTATTTTAAAATCCCATGCTGGAATAACATCCGGCATATCTAGGTTGGAAATTAGTAACTGTTGCTTGAAATTATAATAGAGAAAAAATACAGCGATTATTAAGGTTTTCATACAAGACGTAAAAAACTCAAAACCTCGCTGTATTTTTTTCTGTTACAATTTCTAGCAACAGAAACTAATTTCCGACCTAGATATGGCAGCCCCCATTGTGTATACAAAGTTTCATGCTATTTCAGCGAGGCGTTTTAATTTTAATTCTCATTTGAAAACGAAACTACGTTTGTATGGAGAATCGAGTTCAGCCGAGCGTGCGGGGACCCTTAAAAAGTATACTAGGACCATTTAGGAGTGATTCAACTTGCTGAATGATTTTAACTCGCTGTGGCATTAGAGGCAAGTTTTATAATACGCCCATATTTTTTTTAAATACAATAATAATAAATACCGACTCGCGCAAATTTAAATACGACAGTTATATTTCATGCTCCTGAAAGAATCTCAAGCCTTGATTTTTTTCACAGAGCAGACACACCATAAACCGAAATAACCAGAATATAAAAAAATTGGTTGTTTGTAAAGTAGGTTTACGATCGAGATGTTTACGTGATAACGTCTTACTTCACTTGCACTTCACTTATACCTGCGATCGCGCTCGTAAGGTTTTGGTGTGACACAAGTTTCTGAACATGTCACCCGACTAAAACGATTTTAAAGACGTTATCACGTCAAAAAACAAGTGTTATCAGGACTGTAAGCCCATTGGATTTAAATACACACAACTACTAATCGTGTACAGCCCCAAAATCACGTAACATAAACAGAGCTTAACTTTAATGTAAAATTACATGAGACGTCTACAGTTTACCAAGAACGACTAAGTAGTAAAAATCATAAAGGATCTAATTATTTCACAAGAGCTGTTAAATAAAATTCCTTGTCAACTCTAATAATGCTAATACTTAGAGAGGAACGATCTTCATAACTCTCATTTAGAAATGAGACTTATTTAAGCTTACAGTTGTTTCTAAGCCTTATAAGTCGTTCTTGGCGAATTAATATATTTTCAGATTCTGATTATTTATACAGCGGAATTCTTTCCAATAATCGGACCCCCACTTGTAGCATATACGCGCCGTCCATCGAATTCCACCGAGGAGTTCCTCTTCAGGGCATCGTCAGCTGTGTCTTTCAAGGGCTCCTTCTCGTCTCTGTACAACAAAATACAAATAAATAACTAACTGTCTCTCTTTTATGTAATGCATTTGTCTTTACGCTCGAGTCTGCATTGATTTTGTACATACGCTGTGCAGCTAAAATTTTCTTAGCAGTACTAAATATGACAGATTTATACCATTTTCATTGATGCGTGATATGCAAATACATCCTATACTTCGACTTAAATGATAATTAATTTTGTATTAAGCAGTGAGGCCTGTTAACGAAAATTCTATATTTCAAATTAAAGGGAAAAATTACAAAATATTGTGCTCCGAGGAGGATTTGACCCTGCGACATCTGACATACGCGGCCAATCGCTCTAGCTTCGGAGCTATCGGAACAATCAACCCCAAGCACGAAATCCTTCACTAGTTCCCTTTTACAACGCCTTAGGCAAGCGTCATCCTCAATCGTCTCAAATTACATTGAGACGATTGAGGATTTCGTGCCTAAGCTTGATTGTTCCGATAAGGTTAGAGGCTTGAGCGGTTGGCCGCGTATGCCAGATGTCGCAGGTTCGAATCCTGCTCAGAGCCCAAATTTTTAATTTTTTTCTTTTAATTTGTTATTTAAAATGATAATTGTCATTGGATCGAAACAAAACTAGAACCTTCAACATTACCTGCTCTTAAAACGTCTGAGGTAAGAGTGATACATTATTTATCAGAGTTATCAATGAAAACATTATGTAGATGCAAACGCGTGACTAAAATTAATCTAATTAACACTATTTAAAACTAGTATACTTAAATGAACTCTATACTAATTTTTGTGTACAGAAGCAAAAAATCTGAAAACAATTTCCTAATTAAGCCACACACTAAACCAAAAGCAAAAACAAGAATTTCCTACCATGAATGTGCAAAATACATATTTTGAAGAAGTGTCCAAATACTTATTTGGGGCACAAGTGGACACGATGATTTCCATAATGTTTCGTGCCACATCGATGATGGCATTAAAATTACACGTCGTCTATGTATATATTTTATGTGCATATTATTTATTAAATTCGTTTCCAATAACAACACAAATCGGTAACAACATCTCGAAATGTCATGTCATTTTACTAATTCTAATTTGAAAAAAACTATTCTATTTATTTTTATTTTTTTACTCATCTTCGGGCAATTCGTGTTTTAGGCAATGGTAGAGGAGAATGACCACCACGGGCTAAGCTGCAACAGATGTGGGGGTCGGTTCCCTAAACGCCATTATATTAATGAGATCGTGCGTCGGGCAATGGCCAACGTACCGGGCCTGGAGCCCCCCTGGTCTGTCTAGAACTGAAGGGAAAAGACCGAACGTTGGTTCCTTGGCAGAGATGCCACTTCTGTTAGCACATTAACAGCGTCCCATCTAAGGTCCACTATCAAATCAGCTGGTTCAGCGGCTGAAAATGCCGCTAAGTTCAAACACACTAAGTACTCTGGACCCGGGTATGTCCTAAAACTGCGACCAGGACCACCGGGGGATGGGCAGCAGCATCCCTGGAGTGCGGTGGAGATACTGCGATCGCCAACCCGCATGCCAAACGTGGCGATTATGGCATTTACCCCTCATATTGGGGGAGGCCCATGTCCAACAGTGGACGTCCATCGGCTGATATAGTGGTGGTGGTGGAAGTACTCTGCCTTGGAAACAACTTATGATTTCGATCCAGTCGCTGTGGAGACAGCTGGGCCCTGGGGCAGCGAGGCTCTTGGACTTTTCAAGGAGTTAGGCAGACGTTTGAGGAGGGAGAGAAGTCTTGACCCCTGATCTGGGTCCTGGCTCACCCAACAGGTCTCAATTGCTGTTCAGCGAGGCAATGCGGCACGCATTTTTAGCAATTTGTGAACTTTTGGTTCGCGCAGAGCGGGGTATAGTTATAATATATTCTTTTTCCTCTCTTTTAGATAGCTACCTTGTATGTATGTTTTTATTTAATTATGATCATTTTTATAATTTATTTGAAAAAAAGAAATGAAATCATGTGTTCAATCCATCCTTGGAAGCACTACTTAGTGTACGGTTTATTTATATGACATTTGAACATAAATATTTACAAAATTTAATCATTATTATTATCTTTAGCATATAGTTACCGTCAAATATCTTATTTACCTACATTTTTTGTTACCGCATACCTAATAAATGTAACCAATTGAAAAGTCACGCAAGAAGATTTTTTATCTTTCCGATTAAACTTAACGTTTTCATAGCATTGCTTTTTGGTATTTTTGTATTCTTCCAATTTGCGATTTTTCAAAAGGCTTCTCGAGGCTCAACAAATAGGCAATACTAAAGCATACAATTGACAGCAAGCACGGATTAAAAACAAAACCAACTACTACATTACAAATTATTATTCATGTGAATCTTTGTAAAAATATATGCTTGTACTTATTAGAAAGGTTTTCTTACACTGGCGTGGTTGGAACATAGCTATGGTGACCGGAAGGCAGCGTGGGGGAGAGACGATTGTTATTAGTTGTCAGTGCAATATTCAACAAAGTGCATTATGTAAGTATTAATGATAACCAAACCAAACTCAAAATAAGAATGAAAGGTGAACGGTCGTAAGAGATGTTCCAGGCGAGAACTGGCACACAAACGAAGTTACAAGACTCTGACAAGAACAGACCATCTGCCAAAGGCTTATTAGAGCTTAAATTTTAAATATTGATCCTACATCTAAAACAAGTCGTATTTACACAGAAATCTAATTAACTACATAACATAATTCAATCAAGCAGAATTAATATTTACGCAATTTAAAACCGAATCTAAATTCAGAGCGGTATTTACATGAGGCTTGGGCAAGCGCAATGCTTTGGTCAATATTTACAAGGGCCGGTATAATAATAACTTAGTTATTAGCCGGCCGAGGCATCCGCACAAACAAAGCATGCAGACAAACTAAAGCCTTACGTCGGAGTCGGTACGAGCTTGACGGGCGGCGGCAAGGGCGCGGGGGAGGGCGGCGCGCGCGGCTTCGTGCTGCAATAAGGGAGCGGGAAACGCCAACCGTACAGACTAGCGGGCAGAAACATCTCTCATCGACACTAACACTCAAGAAGGAAACAACTAAAGGAGTCACGTAAACAAAAAAAAAACAATGATTGTTAAAATGTCGATGGACAGTGCTGACAATGAATTTATAATAATTGATTAAAGAAAAAGAATCATGTTAAAAAAGAAAGTGAATGAAGAAAGTGGTACATTACCTCCCTAACTTGGCTTCATCATCCTTGTGCTTCTTGCTACGTTTGCCGCAGACAGTGGCGATGACACCCTGGCGTCTGAAGCAGAGTAGCAGGAGGTCCACTATAAGGAGACAGATGAAGACTCCGGCTAACGCCAGTCCGATGATGGCGCCGCTTGACAATAGTTGGGGAGGTGCAAATCCGGAGAAGGGTACACCTGTAGGGTTACAAAAAAATTAATAACCAGAAACGTTATTATGGGATTAACGAGGAGCAGTAGACACAAAACTGTAAATTTTAAAGTATGACAAGGGTCTACTGCTCCTGGTATGGTTAGTGTGTGCATCACGTCGTAAAAGCTGTATTGTTAATGGACATGAAAGTGATTGTAATAAATGCGAACGGAGATTTTGTGCATGAAAACCTATGCAATGTAATGGTACGAAATGGTGAATATCTCGAAGCAAACATTCATTACAATCTCACTGGTGATCACAAAGGAGTGCTTTCAGTTGAGGAACACGTGCACCCAATCACCGATAAGAAATGATATTTCATCAACATACTTTTCAGATAGTTATTTAAGAAAGCTCTCCGCTAGAATGAAATGGGGTTTGAATGAAAATGAATATGATGATTATTGAAAATGATATACAATGATGCACAATAAATAATACTTATATTTTATAAATAAAATAAAAGAAAAGTTGTCAAGATGCAAACATTCCAATTAAATTCAACAATCGCAACATAAATAATGTTCAAACCCCATCACAACTTTGAACTATTGAAGCGACGAGATCTAAGTTTAAATTAATTGATAAGAAAGACGAGTTTAACAACATTGATGGGAATCTATGAAACCACCACCATAGTCATATTTCCTACAAAAATTTAAGTAATGGTTATTGGGAGTTTGAATTTATCAAACTATTTCTGAATAATTTAGTGTAACAACTTATATTTGATAACTTCAAACGACAATTAACTACCGTAAACTACAATTTCAAAAATGTACGTGTAGTGAAACTGCTGGATAACGGGCAATTTTGTAATTTTGATTTTTCTATGTGACTTGACAGAACCGAATTTGCTCCATCAGCAGTTTCAAGTTCTGAACGATCCATGCGTGGATGAAAATAATAAAGGGAAACTACACAATAACCTAGAGACCCAATATATAATTAAATACTACATTTTAATTCATCTAAAAGGCAACATCTTATGAATAAATGAAAGTATGGTTGACATGTTATTTCGGTAGAACCATTGTTGTAAATAGGTAGTTATAATGACCATGCTAAGGGTAAGGGTATATTTACTTGAAGGTGTACATAGCTAAGTGGAACATGCAGTATAGTAATTAGGTCATTCCAAGGATAACTATACAGCAGAGTTGTTAACTATGAACTATTTATCAACACAAAGTATATTTACCCGGAGGCAGTCAGGGCGACACAAACACTGGTCGACTGAACGACATTCAAGGGTTAATGAATGAATTAATTTCTTGATAAGCATCTTGACAGCTTTCTTTTGGGTTTTCTTGGGTTAGGGGATACTTCAAACTAACACGGATCTAGCAAAGATGGAACATAGGAATGAACTACTGTTTGCAAACGGTACTTCATTCGCCTTAAACATAAAAATGATAAATTATATTTGTTTTGAAAACATTTATTATTTTGACATTGGTCGTTTTTCTAACAGATCACATTCGAATCTTTCATTTATTTTCAGATATCTATCGCCTAGCTGATATCTTAACCTCTTACTATCAATAGCTCATTTTCCTTAAACCCTTCTGCTGGACGACATCCTTCACAATATAACTACTAAATATAGCTATCGATTTTCACAATAGGCTATTAAAAGATAAAATAGTTATCAAAAACTCGTACACACATATTTGCAATTCACGAAGTTTCAAAACCTTATTGTTTAGGCGTATTTATTAATTAATATACACTAATATTATATTTTGGCAGTGTTAATTTATTAGCGAATTTTCTATCTAATAAATCAGTACTTAAACGTCTTTGACACATAATATTAATCACTTAACGAAGACCAAAAATCATAATTATTTTGAATTTAGATTTCGTTTCGTGTTATTCATTAATATATTTTTACTTAGAAAACTTTTTTATGTCAAATCATTTGATGATAATTAACGTAAATTATATACTTATTTACAAACCAACGTATTGCTTATCACAACTAGTCCTTTTATTTATTTAACAACAGTCGTCTTAATTTAGATTTAAGCTGATGATTGATTTAAGACTACATTATATTTACGACTCTATACCAAATAATTTACTAAAAATATAGTGACCAGGATTTCCATTTTAGTGCGAGTCCATCTGAAATTTGTTGGACATCCATTTGGGTTACCTAGAAAACATGTTTTATGATAATATTGCATACAATAAGTAAATATAATGTGATCAAATTATTGCAAACTGATAAAATGGAAATAAAATAACTCACCAGTTGTAATAATAAATTAACACTAACAGAATATAATGTTTTCAATTATAAACATAAAGCAAAACATACATATTAAAATCATATGACTTATATATGGAATTCAAACAGTTGCATTTGAACCATTAAGTCACAATCACAAATTAACACATGCAAACCAAAAATATTTAAAAATATATCACATACAAAGTGAAGATTATTTGTTATTTGTACCTTTAATGACTTATATACGGTATAAAGGCAAGATTTTAAAGTGTAATACAGTCTAAAACAGCATTTTCATGATTAACTGAATACAAAGTATGTCTAAAATAAACACAGAACTGAACGCCACGAAACGATCACTTAAAAATAACATTCTTTACAAATGAATACAAATTAAATTGTACTTACACATAATTAAAATTAAATCATATGAAAACTGAATTCCACTTGAACAACTTTGTTGCTGCATCATAAGCAAACTGGACAGTTTTTCAAAAGTAACGTGCACTGAATTAAAATTATGAGTCACACATCAGCATCACAAAAACAAAGACACTAAAGCAAAAATGATCATTAAAGAAGATGCAGCAGAAGATGCTGCGGATGGGTATAATGGATTAGGAGCTGTATAAACGTCGTAAAAGCCAGCTCGGATAGGCACTTCGTTAGTCTCTTGGTACTCACCGAGAGCGGTCTGAACATAGAGTGTCGCGGGCTTGGAGTAGCCCAAGATATTGTGGGCACGGACTTCCATGCTGTAGCGGGTGTCGGGTTGCAAACCAGTGACTTCGTAATTAATTGCCTCATATGATTTGAGTTCTTGTGTGACACATAGAGAGTCAGATGATTTTCGCCATTCTCCGCTTACTTTCAGTACCTAGTAATTAAATCGCCTTATAAGATACTGTTTAATCAAAACCGATGCAAATAAAAAAATAGCATTGTGGATATCGACCACTACATTATCAAAGTTCATTCCAGTTATGGTCTAAACTATATTCAATTATAAAATATTATACTTATTTAATTATAACTATATTCAATTATATATATTAAATTGTAAGTAGTTGTGTTCCGAAAAAAAACAACTTACCGGACAATATTTGACTTCATACATATCGATAGGTTCTCCATTATGAGCTGGTACTCTCCATTGCAGCTCATATCTATCGGCATATTTTCCATGTTGCAGTGATTCTGGACTAGGCATGGGTTCTTCTCTCCATTTTGGTTGCTCAGGTGCAGATCTAAATAAATAAATGTATAAGCACAACCAGAAACTACAAGTAAGACATGTAATATAGAAAAAAATGAATCTTTAAAGTACCTTCTTGGCATAATAACAGTAATTGGTGCACCCCAGCTTCCAGCACCAACCATATTTACTGCAGCAAATCTAAAATCATATGAGAACATGGGCTTCAAATTCTCTACGACGTACGGAGAGTTCACCGACCACGTTCGGTTACTCGCATAATTCCAATCATAGTTCCCATTTTCTTTGTATTGCGCAGTGAATGCTTGAACTGGTGGACTCATTTCTTCAGCAGGTCCGACGATGTTGAACGTAACTGATGTAGCTGTTAGTATTTCTTGACGTACCTATAAATAACGAGCGAAGAAAATTAGAACATCATTATATTGAAATTGAACAAGTTTCAAAAATGGCTATATAATACTAATGCTTACTTGAGTGACAGGTCCCGGCACGAAGGCTTCTCTAAGCTCTGTAGAATGAACAGCCTCACCGTGCCTGTTGGTGGCAATGCATTTGTAGTGTCCATATAGGGTTCGGGCCGTTGGAGTGACCACTACGTGACTGTAAGGTCCCGCTCCATAAATTCTCACGTGTGGTGATTCTACCAAGTCCAGTTCGTGGAACCTGCAGTCGGAAAATATATTAACATAGAGCACTTGTTATTTTTTCTTTCAGTAGGTATCATATACACACACACACACACATTATACATTGTGTGTTCATAAGTTTTGAGACGAATTTTGTTTTGAATAAATCAATTACAGAAAATATGTCTGTCAATGTTATTATTTTCTTTGAATCACTGTACTGTAGCTGATAAAAGTAAATAGAGTTTATTTAAATTGGCTTTCAATATTTTTGATTTAGGCCTTTAAATGCGGTGGTCTCTCTTAGGTGCCGGCACGAAACGAAAAACGCCTTTTTCACTGACAAGTTAATGTCTATGGTAGAAAGAAAGTTAAGGCAGTGGAACGACAAATTGTACACCAAAATCTTGACAGATGTTCCAACTACTGCATAGACAGTACTGCAACCTTATCACCCTACGATGTTCACGATACGGGCGATTATTACGTATGAGGTAGCCTTTTCTTGCTATTTTGAATACTAGATGCTCAAACTATGCCTTAAAATTATCCATTTACCAGATGGAGTATTGGAATCACTTGTTAAAGTTTATTTGACACGTATATTCATTAAAATAAGTCGTTTTTTGACAAAGTTTTAAACAAAACCGTAACAAAATTAAATTCTCATACGAAAACTGCTAAAAGAGAAATGTATGTCTTTAATCAGTCAATAGAAGTAACTTTCTTTGAGCCTGGCTCTAAATACTCCTGATTAGTCTTTTTGGACAAAATTATCTTTTTTAAACACACAATTTAGAGCTAAAAACCTACCGTAAATACTACTCAAAAATAGTTACTCACAAATGAGCCACTAAAAGAGAAGCAAGAGAATCCCTGATGAAAACTTTCGTGTCTCGCGAGACCTAGATAACCCCGCGGGGTCATTATCTAGGTGTAGCCGACGCAATAAATGGCATCTAACATAAAATATTGGAACGCAGTTTAAATAATACCTATGTATGTATATTAATGAAACTATTGTCAAGTAAAATTAACAATGCGTTTATCGGAATATATAAAAAAAAATTTGTGAAAACATCGAGTATTTAGCCGTCTCAAAACTTATGAACACACGAGGTACACGTATTTTGGACTCTGGTTCTATCGGACAAATCTGAACAGCCCATCAATCACAAAATTACATTCCTTACATACCTCCATTTGATAGTCGCATTAGGAATACTCTCCGCAATACAACTGATGTTAACTGGTTGAGAATTCCAGCTCCAAACTAATGGTATATTCTGATTAGGGTTGAACACGGGCTTGAATTCTACCATTAGATGTCCATTCTTCCGCGCTTCGCCACCTAAAATTGTTTTTAAATATAAATGTCTCAACATACATCTCAGGACAGGCAGGACAAAGAAAATAAAGAATAATCTGTTACATACCATCATTATTAGCTATACATTCGTACAATCCATCATCTGTTCTATTAAGATTAGAAATACTTATTATTGCAGTAGTTTGTATTTGGTCACCAGTTTGACGAGAGCTAGTTTCAATGTTTATTCTGAAAAAAAGTACATAAATAGTACTTCAAAGTGCAATAATACAGCCTAAATAGATTAATATTATCTGTTCTAGTGTTCATCAGAAGAAGATCTTACCTTCCATCATCGTTAGGTCCATTCACAAATGGTTCAGTATTAGATCGTTTACGGAACCTGATTCGCGGAGCAGGTCTTCCTGTGGCCTTGCATTCTAGCCTTCCTTCAGTCTTTTCAGCAACCGTGGCGTTTTGTAACTCAAATATCTTCGGTGGCACGAGCACTTCTACATCGATTTCAGTTTCATTCTGACCGGCCTGATTGCTAGCGCTACATATGTATTTTCCATAATCTCCTGCTTCAACTCTATCAAATGTCAGCAGTCCAGTGTTTTCATTTACACTAAAACGAGAGGTTGTTGCTAGATTCTGTGAAAGGGCAAAACAGTTAACAATATTTTTAAATTGTAAGTCACAGATTTATGAGCTCTGTGGATAAAAATTGAGTAGAACTTGCCTCTCGCGTTGAAGCTTTAATCCAAGAGTAAGTTGGTGGTGGTTTGCCTCTTGCTTTGCAAGTGATAGCAGCTGACCCTCCTTCTTTGATTTCCACTTTTGGTTCACGTTCTTCCATTTCCGGTGCAGTGTAAACCTGGGGTCAAATATTTTTTTGATACAGAGAACAAATACAACGAAAAAATGAAGCATACAGCACTAACCATGTTAAATACTTGAAGATTCAAGTATTTAACACAAATCAGAAATGACTACTGGCATTAAGTGTTATTTAAGAAGGTATTTTTTAAGATTATTGTGCCTTTTGTTACCTCAAGTTTTATATTCCTTTCAGCAAGTTCACCAGTTTGGATGACAACAGCTCGGCAAGTGTATGTTCCATCATCGCTTTCTTCAATGTTCTTAATCATTAGACCGTTAGCATGAATAACGTATCTGTCGCCCGTAGAGATCTGAACAAATTTAAATCATAATTTAAATCCCATGTTTCCTGTTATTCTATTTCAAACTTACTGCATAATACTTACAGGTGTTCCTTCTTTGAACCAATCAACAGACGGTGCAGGCTCAGCAGCTACTTCGCACATTACTTTGAAGTCTTTACCTTTTGTAGCGTATTGATTTTCATTTGCGTTTATCCATGTAATAGCAACTGGAAGAATAAATATTTAATAGATTAACGAATCTGATGAATAATTTACTTAATTGTATACAGCCAGTATTTTATTGTTAGTAGCAAAGTCAAAGAAGACAACAAAAAAACTAATAAAGATGATTTTATTTTTAGTTTTTTTTGCTACCTTGACTGTTAGTCAGCATCATTATAGTTAAATGATGCTGACTGTACAGA
Organism: Notocelia uddmanniana; assembly: GCA_905163555.1. NCBI lineage: Eukaryota > Metazoa > Arthropoda > Insecta > Lepidoptera > Tortricidae > Notocelia > Notocelia uddmanniana. Next base: position 12,662,338 of record LR991068.1, read on the forward strand.
TTAAATATTTGAATTTTGAAATGACAAACATACCAAACGTGTCCAAAGTGACGCTAGCATTCAATGGTTCGTTGGTGTAAGCAGACACACACGTATACTTTCCAGCCATGGCCGGTGTTATGGACGAAATATACAGTGTTTGTAGTTGCTTAGCTGGACTTGACTCCGTATAGATCTCCGGTCGAGTGCTCGGGCTGTTGACAGTGAAAGATTTTAGAAAAATGTAATGCTGCCGTGCTGAATGTGGAATTAAAAGGATTGTATAAATTGAGATCCATTTTAAAGATGTTCCAAGAAAAATGGATCAAGGTAAAAGAAGTTAGTTAAAGTTTCAAGTTAATGAATAACAACTTACAGAGCTAAACCTGAAGCATTTGGTTTTGAAATATTTGATTAAACCCATAAATTTTACTTTGCAAAATTCTATGGATCTTCCAAAATACTCACGAAGCGGCGTTGATGACTTGACCCTTAGGGTCCTTCCACTGGGGTTGCGTGACAAGCGCGGGGTCCGGTGCATTCGCCTGGCACGTGAGCACCACCGACTTGCCTACCGCCACCGTCTGCTGCTCCTGTTTTGGGAATATCTGCAGGTTCTGAGCTGAACATCCTGGGGACAAGGAAAAACATCGTTACTTTGGCGTTAAGGTCGAAGATATCTGTCATCCACTCTATGACTCTAGAGAAAAAAAAAAAGCATTGTTTTACTGATTTGCTATTTATATCAATCTCTACTTCTCGGTACCTCATTTCTGAGGATCGCATCATATTAGATTTGAATCAATACTTTTCAGTAAAACCCTTCTCCAATAGCTTCAAACGGAAATTATTTAAATAAATATGATTTTGGTCTAAATTTCGTTTTCGCCTGCTCTTAAGTACACGTTCTTAGTCAAATTAACAATTTCACCTAACTCAAACCGATCTGTCATATAAGCTCATGGACTGTTATTCTACTTTGTAAGATATATATTCACGGCGTTTGCATTAATAAAGCACAAAAATCCTGTTGCTTTATTTTAATAATATATTTCTAGGTAAAATTAGCCATAGGAAAAAGAAAACAGGAAAGTTTGTTGCCTGCAGCGGAGCAATGTTTAATTAACTTCACTGCTATTTATTTCGAGGCACGTGATGCTGTTACTCTTAGTTAGTTACCCTTCTGCCACAGAATACAGATTATTGCCAGCACTCCAACTTTATGCAAGATGAGTACACAGTGACCTACAGGCGGCTTTGGATATTATGCAATTAAAAACTGAGTTGTGTGCAGCCGTGAAAGTTATGTCTAGCAGTGAATAAAGTTGACTCGCGTTTCAGTTGAATGAAAACCACCAAAGTTTGGTAATTATCTAAGTTGATTGCTAACTAGTTAACTTACACTTTCAGTTAAATAAAATAAATTAGTTATACAGTACAGTTTGAAACTCAATGTAGTAGGCACAACTTCACGGAGGTCGATACTAGTAGTAGCAGTCCCCCTTGGGTTGGGAGGTCAGATGGCAGTGGCTTCCGTAAAACCTAGTACCTACGTCAATTATTGGGATTTTTTCAGTATGCAACTATACTGGGATAACGCTAGGATGATGATGGTGATGACGAACCTAAGACAGTTTAAGTAGAAACATTCTCAGATAATCTCACTCTTCTTATTTATCTTGTCTTTATGTGGTCTGAGTTAAAACTTTTCTTACAGTTGGCTGGCAAAAAAAAACTCGTCGGGTTCTCCAGATCCACCACGTTTTACTTCCAATGCACGCGTGAAGAAAATATACAACTTTTACGTATTTTATATTAAAGTTAGCTATTTGTAAGTGGATATTGCCTCACGACGATATATCTAGTTCTACAGTTTTTTTTTATACTGTGTTACATTGATGGAAAATATAAGTACTTATTAGTGTCAGTAAATCTTTCACATGGACTCACATGGCATTTTTTCCAGACAGGAGACTTACTTCATTAAACTGACTTCTTATATGTATGTAAAAGCTAAACAAGTCTACGCAAAATCAGTACTATAAATCCACAAATACTCGTAGGTACAAGCAGATACTTTCACAATTTTATTGCTGACATGTTTTTTAGTTATTGTCAAACGGTTATACTTTTAACATTGAATATTATTATGTTATTTTTCTCGAATTCCGAGTAAAAATGTTTAAATATGAACTTCTGATAGCCGTATTTAAGCCGTGCAAGTCTGGTCTGTATCGTTCACTATCTACCTGTATCTAGATCTCGCACCGCAGATGCTATCTGAGCCCTCGAGGGCGACTGCCCTATTCATCCGCGCGTCTCGTTATTTCAGAGGTTTCCACCACTCAGACACGCATATAGTTGTCAGTTAGTGAATTATACCTACAGGTGAAACAACAAAGCTTTGTTAATGTTAGGAAAGGACCATACTCACAGCTTAGGGCTATTAATCGAGTTTATGTTTCCGAAACTAATAAGGAAGAGTATACCCTGTAGCAACTTATATAATCTTCTCGTGGAAGGATCGTCAATACCCGTAATATAGAAAGAAAACTTCTTTATGCATGTTAATAGAGTAATCATTTATTTCAACACTTGAGACATGACCGCATTGAGTTTTCGGTACCACAATAGAAATATACATATGGGTGCAACAGGCAACTGGAAAACTTTATGCTTTTTCTCTTTTCAGGCCTTCGTCAAAACAATTGTATCTCGAATAACATGTTTTAAATTCAAATAAAAATGATTATGAAACGAAAATTTACATACAGCTTGTGAGCTACCCTAATATCAATATCATATTTAATCATATTCCCTGTGCGTATGTCGTCACATTTTCAGCTGTTGACAAGTATCGTAGTATCGTCCACCGGGAGGCTGCGTAGGCACAGAAACTTATTACGACGCCATTTGTTGGGAATCACAAATGTATTTTTCCTGCAGCCAAGACGCATGGAGTTTTTTTACAATGTTTTAAGTATGCAGTCCGCGTTTTCGGGACCCTTCCTCCCTCTTACCCACCGAGCTGCATTTTATACGATATCAGGAAAATTACGTCTACTACAAAACAACAAAATTATACCAAATTGGAAAAGTCATTTCAGCAATAAATTCTCGAGATAATTTCTTAAATAAAAGCTTGTCAGTGACGATGAAAATAAACGAGACAGAGAACATGATTTATGTTGATTTAGCGCGACTGTTATGAAACCAGACGAATGAGGGAGATGTACTTTTATTATGTAAAAAATAAGTTGAAGAAAACCTCTAGCATACCGGCATGCAAATTGGCTAGGGGAATTCGTATTGAATTCCCATATGAAAGAACCATCCCGCCGGTTCTGTGAAGTAAATTTTCAATAGATGGACTTGCGCCAAGAAAATATATCATAGTTATCGTTTGTTTATGGGGACATAAAAGTAAACTACTAAGGTTTTCAGGAGAACCTTTGACGACAAAATAATTTCATAAATTTTCAATTCCATTTATACTACCCCCAGCGGCACATTTAACAAGAAAACTTTCACCTTAAAGAAAGATGTAATATGCTAGACCGGCGCATCAAAGCCTTCAATGAATTTTGCAGACGTTTATACCTCCGAGGCATTAGAGAAATAGACTTATATTTTCATCTCGACGCTTTATCGTATTATACATTAAAACGTGAGCCATACTGCGTACAAAATAACGAGGTATTCTGCAGTCGCATAATGCAATAGATAGGAGCTTGACGAAGTTTATAAGCAGTCAAAATTACACCAACGGGCATCGCGGAGAGAGGGGAAGGACAAATTCGCCAACGAGGGGACAAGTGAAATAAGCGAGCGTCGGATTAAAGGGTTTGCGGAAAATTTCTATGCTTCATAACGGCCCAGGCTCCCTACTCGGTTTTGTATTACCAATTATGTTCATTTAATTCCTAACAAGCTCTTCGGTCGGATTTGCGGATGCGTGACGGAAAATTCATTAACGAGCCTCTGTTGTTGCGCAGAGATGACTTTCGAGATGTGTGTACAATGTAATACTCAATTTTACGCACAACTTGGCCAAAAACAATGACGACCATGGATGAAAGACAATTTTTACAAAGGCACTTTGTCCATACGCATCTAGCCAAATCTAGCACCGTCTTTCTAGAACATCTTAAAAAGAATGGAAAATATACAAACAAATCTAAGTTCAACTTTAGTTACACGATATATGTTCATGTGTAAGTCGTTCAAACCTTTTAAGAGACAGAAAAAGGAATGATGTAAAAAACGACCCTTTCCCTTAAACACCTTTTAACATCACCTTTGACTTTCCTACAATAGGCAAATCGTAATACGTCGGTGCAACGAACCGCGTCAGTTTCAGGTCTACCGGAGACGTCCCCTGCCCGTGTCCCATTGGAAATCAGTCTCAAGACCGCACGATCGGGGCCCTTTTCTTTTACAATTGAACCAGAATTTGAGAATAAAACATTGCAAGTACGAACAGGGTATTGTGATTAATCGCATAGGCATTATTTCCTAATTAAGCTCACCTTCCCCGGGATCCGATTTGGCGGGGGAGCTCCGGGAAACTTGGAACAAACACGATTGTACTCCGTCTATTGCAGCCGAAAATCCCGAAATCTGTTGACGATAGACGAAAAGCTGAGAATTAACGCAACGCGCGTAATTAAACCTGAAACTCGGGATGCGGTCTAGTTGGAGCTAAGCACATAAGTTGTTGCCTCTGAATCTATGTTTGTTGTACTCTGAGGGCTTTTGCGATAGTAAAATCTGGTATCTGCTTAATTACGAGAAGGTAAAGCACACGCTTATCATTAGTTACGTAGGTATCGTAAATTCTACACACTAAAATGGCCAAATTATTTTCACTTTACATGTGTACCAAGTATATCAGATGAAAAGAGAACATGAGACCATTTTCAAGAAAAAAATATAAGACTATCAAATCATTTAATGTTGTACTACAACCGGCGGAGATTCTAAGTATCTCCAGCCGTTTAGTGTCTTACTTTTAATGTTATAAACGCAAAAACGACGCTATTTGTAACTCATCTTGACACCAAACCTACCTAACGAATTTTCCAGTAATATCTTTTATACCTGCATACATCAAAGTAACATATAAAGTAAGCATCAGAGTAACATGCAATTTATTTACTTAAAAATTAGGACGCGGGCAGAAGCTATGTAGTACTATGATTAGTACTCGTAGACGAATATTTAGTGTTGGCAAAAAACACACAAGACTTAGATACTAATGTTACATGCACATCAGTAGAGTGAAGTTGCTTGTGTAGTTTTAATTTCCAAAGGTCTAGGTGATGTAGACTTTGGTACTTATACACTGAAAAAAAAGTGATCCAATCAAGCTGACTTTTTGCTTGATTAGAAAAAATATAATTATTTTAATTATTTAATTAATACAATTCATAAATTATACTTTGTAAGTACAAAAAATTTCAAATGATCAAAAGGTTTAATGAAGTTACATATTATATTTGATCAGCTTCTTAATTGACTTTTCATTTAATCATTCACTTGACACATGGAATTATGAAATTGTTTGAACCTATTAAGTATATTTTACTAATACTATCATTAAACTTAACCACAAGAATCATGTTAAATCATTAATTAATTTAAAAGCAACTGATTACATCAAACATAAAAGAGATTTAATTAAACAATCGACTTATTTCTTTTAGGTTTGTACGTAATAAAATTAAACAATGTACTTGACTAAAGATATCAAGTAAACTTATTGCCGGTAAACATAACAACAATCCACAAATTTAATATTGCGTGTGCAAAAGGCGCCACTGTCGATATACTGGTACAGACGAACTATATAGTTCTTTTTTTGCCACATACAACAATAACTTTGTCGGGTCGCCCCACAAAATAGTAAACTGATATACTGGTTTCTTTTCAAGTTGCATACTGACCATGTTTGACATTTTGCTACAACAGTGAAAGTGAAAATCAAAAAAAAATACGTTTTGTGTTGTATCTTGTAAGTGAGGCCTGGCACAGTGTGTACATAATTGTGTATTTGCTAATGCTTGTGTATTTGTAATTTATTTCTCAGGATGTTATTGTGAAACAATTGGAAGAACTACTTCTATTTCCGTAAAACCTAAGAACACCTAAATATAACCCGTTAAATGCGGTCCTTCAGCCTTTACACTTTTGAAATTGATTTTCTAAATACAGTATTTTACGTATAAATTTGGAATTATTCCCTTGTTTTGTGTTCCTACTGTGGAGGCAGGGCAGAAAAGGATTATGGTAAATTAATTAAGAGTGTGACAAATACTGTCGTTTTGTAAAGTTAGACTAAGTTAAGTACACAGTAAGGTTTAAATAGATTATCATCAGACAGAAGTTTTCGTATCAGGAATAACATTGAACCAGGACCTTTCTGCTGATATGAATCTATAATTCTATACTATACTATATATTACTATATAATACTATAAGGCTGAAGAGTTTGTTTGAACACGCTAATCTCTGGAACTACTGCTGGATCGAATTGAAAAATTATTTTTGTTTTCGATAGTCCATTTATAGAGGAAGGCTTTAGGCTATATAACATCACACTGCGACCAATAGGAGCGAAGACGGGGACGAAGTCGCGGGCAACAGCTAGTTTTTCGATAACTGCTTATGAGGAACGATGTCTTAAGCAGTTATTGGCAGATTAATTAATATGTGATCACTGGTCATCAGATTATCTCAATATTCACTACGAAATTTCAGGTGTATACAGCAGTTATCAATAAATTAATGTCATTCGCGTTACCCAAACTTCTGTCTTATCGTCATATTATTTCAAAAAATATGTAGAAATACATGTTACTTTTTTTCATAGCAATTCCAACTAGCTGAGAAGAATATCCCAGGGTGGGAACTACTGTTAAATACCCCATAAGTAACGTTTTACATTTTGAACTTAATGTACCTAGGCGTAAAATGTCTATAATAAAACAAATATGGTTTAAAAGTGACTTCATTCATTTATGCCACACAAGTTATGGGATATCCAAGCTGCCTAAATTGTGCATTCCAAAGTTAAATATTGTTATTCAAATCAATTGTATTCTTCTGTTTTGTATATTTGTATAGCCACTTGCTATTATTGCCAGAGTCAGTGCAGTATGGCAAGCTCAGATACATTTTCTATCATCGAAACGTTTGCTTCTTTCGATAACTTACGAAACAATGACAATTATCGAAAGAAGAAACAAGCGTCTCGCTATTAGAGAATGCATCGTGGTTATCAATACTAGAGCTGGTTAAACATACTAACAGTAATTGATTGAAATAAATAAGGCCAGTGCTTGGATTGAACATTACCCTTCTACCATTCCATTAGGTTTAATAATCATAGCAAAAAAGTGAAATATTAATTTAATCGTGAACTATATATATTTCACAAAGGAGACTTGATAATATCAAACAGACAACATGAATACATTAAACGAATTATTTATAAATCTGATCAAAGTTCGTTTATTAAACCAAACTATTACTTTATTGACACGATAAACCTACTTGATTATAACGCTAAGAAACTTAATACTAGGTATGATATACATACATTCAATCAATTATATTAGTTTTTTGCATCAAGCATTCAACTTGATTGAATCAATGCGGTTGTTTATTGCGTCAATTATTGGGCCTTAATAACACTATTTAAGTAGCTTAATACAGGGTATAACATACATTCATCAATTTGTTTATTTTACTTGATTACATCAAACACTTCCAATAATTGTGTCTGTTAAGACGTTGATGGCATCTATTGTATATTCCTTGATTATATTAGTCAATAAACATATTTCGTACATTCAAACCATGGCTGGAATTATAAAGTTACTTTGTTACCTATTCCAATAATTTCAACTTGATTGCTGCAATTAGCCAACTTAATCTGCTCGCTATACATCAAGTTACTTTGTTATCACTATCAAAATTTTGATTTAATAATCAACTTTTTTTCTCAGTGTAGCACGTTTACCAGGCTCGCTCCCTCAATCAGCTTAACAAATTTAAGCATCTGTTTTCCTTTGTTGTAAACAGATGATAATAGAATCTGACAACCCGGTTCACCCCATTTGACATGTGACTCCTAAGGCTCAGAAAAGGCCGTCACTGAGGGAAATGAGATAAATTACTGGATGTGGTTTGTTTGTCCTACAGAAGGGGCCAAACCACCTGCGGCGAAACGTTACTCATCTTGTAAAGCCTTTGTAATCGAAGAAAAGCGTAATGATACAGCACAAAAGCGTCGTACATAACCTAACAATCTCGAACCAGGTGCTCGAGTTCCTGGGATTACCATTAACGTGCCTATTTAGAGTAAACGAACATCCGTAACAATAAATTTCCAAGGTAATGCCGCTAAACTTGGCTAGGGGCGTCGTCATTATCAGTTTAGCGCGAGGGTCTTCTGAAAAATATAAAAAGCTCGATCTCCGAAATGCCGCTGAGTGTGGGGGCGTAACGAAGTGTGGCACACTTAAAACAATAGCTAAATACGAGGGTCGATCTCGCAGGCCCATTGTGCTCAAAACTGGAGACCACTCAATATGTGCTGAATTCGTGGAATTTTTATGGGGAGCATTTTGGACTCCTTTATTGCTCAGAATATTTACGGCGTCCCGTGGGCCATATAAATTTGAGGCTTTTTGGAAACAGCTCGGCCTGTTGCATAAAACGTAAGTATAAAGTTTACCCTATTGTACGAGTTATTGTTAAAGTTAAATAAATAAATAAATATTAGGGGTACAATTTTTGCACAAATCGAACTAGTCCCATAGTAAGCTCAATAAGGCTTGTGTTATGGGTACTAGACGACGATATATTTAATAGATACATAGAAAACATCCAAGTCTCAGGAACGAATGTCTCTGCTCACCACAGAAACAAATGCCCTTACCGGGATTCGAACTCGGGACCTCTAGCTTCGGAGGCAGTGGCACTACCAACTAGGCTAAACAGGCCGACTGTAACTGTAAAGTTGACTTGCAAATATATATGCAAACACATATTCAGCCCGAAAGCAGCCCTACTTAAGTGCTAAATATTCCTTCATATTCTCAGTGTGTTATCCCACACTTACCAGACACATTGCATAATTGATCCATTGGTATATGTAGTAAGTTTGTTTTCTTCGTTTTTTACCGCGTTTATTATAGTACGTATGCACAGACACATAATTAATCCATATACTAAAGTTTGTTTTCTTCGTATTTTACCGCGTTTATATATAAACGTTATTTCATTTCATTTATTATACTACGTACAGTACACATAAGAAATATATGGAATAAGTACGCGTACGTAGTATAATATGAATTTATAGTTTTTGCATTAAGCTGTGCAGATGCTTATTTCATTCATTTTATGGAATAATCAAAGACTGAATCATAGAATTATTTTTGACTTCTGCGAAGAAATAGAATATCTCAAATTGATCCAATTTCATCCCTGTTTTGTTAGACCATTAATTACTACTTGATGCTACTCCGTTACCCCTCGTACCCCGCTGTACTCTGTTTACCCCGCTGTACCCCAGACTACTGCAAACCCTCGGTTTATTGGCCGCAAACAAACCGACATGCCTTCACCCCGCATTTGTTTATTACCTTTGCGAACTTCAACTGTAATTGACTTTTACGAAGATATTTCGGTTTGTTTTAACGAAGAATGTAAAACTCCGGCCTTCTGATACAACAATACAACAAGTTTCTGTTGATTATTATTATAGGGCTAATACTTCCATCTTCGATTTAACTTGGTAATTATGACATTCATGACATACCGTGTTTGAATATAACCGAGAAATTAAAACCAAAAGACTGCGGTTCCTTTGACGGCGGTGAAGAATGCGATGACGTCACGGTCTCGATAGGGTCAACATGCGTTTACTCTGTTTTAAATAGTGAAGACGATGTATCTTCATGCCGCATCCTTGTCAGTTATACCTTTATTCGGAGAACCTACTCGGCCCACCTACGCAGCGATTACGGCAAATTCTAGACGCTAATCTCACTGTAGTCACTGTGATATTTACCTATTTCTGTACGGTTGTCACGAACGAGTATCAGGACATTGCAATGTAACGTTTTATTAAAGAATAAGATGTATTTGGTTATAATTAATTATTAGATTTATTTACATTACACATCATCGCACAAAATAAAATAACAGACCAAAATTAAATAAAAAAGGCGGACTGGATTTATCTATCAGTCAAGCATACAGCCAAACAGAGACGCTTAAATTTGGTGATATTCCAATTTTTAGAGCGTTCATTTATTTCTATTTAAAAGCTCAAAAATATTTGGGCAGCAACGAATACACTTATATCTGAAAATCTAATACTTATGCAATATTTTTATAATGAAACGATTTTGTTAAGACGCGGGCTACCCTTATCATTGCAATAAAACTTGTGAATCTTCAAAGGGAAATACCGGCTCGGAAGGAATGCCAATTTGTTTTGGCAAGACAAACACCCTGATTTCTAAAACGCGTAATTAAAATTATTCGGGCAACGAAATATTGATCAGAAACTGTTTACCAAAGAAATACCTATGTATGTCGTATTGAAAACGGATGGAATAGTAGTAGCAATTTTGCTATTTACTCCACTATTTAATTTACTGGGTTGGAAGGTAAGATGGCAGTATTTTTTTAATGATAGGAGTATGCTACAAAGTTGCTTGGGTGCGTGTATTTTCGCCCAATTATATGTATATGATAATTACAGCAGGTTAAATTTACGTTTGTTTTTAGTCGAAATTTAACATTTGAATGAATCTCATGCATAGATTGCACCTAACGCGACACCATGAAGAGCTTATCTTCATCATTTACGTCACATAGTAAATTAGCAGGCGTATTCTGCAATTTCATTACCATCGCAATAACGTGCACGTCCCCAGTGCCAGTGATTTGTATTCCGCACCTCGCCAGCCCGTCTGACCAGATTAATTACCATCCCCATGTTTACCAATAAGCCGTGACTTTACAGTAATCTTTGATGAAATGCAGATTTACGCGCTACCTTGATTATATCAGTTTTGGGTAGTTGATAGTTGATAATTAAACTAATTGAGGTTCCTAGAATATTGGTTAAACTCACAAAGCGCGCAATACCGTTCGGACTAGTTAAAAAAGCTATAAAATCTATGCTATGATCTAAACTTATAAAATAATTTTACATCAGATTACAAAACGCCAAAAGGGGAGCAAAGGATCGGAGCAAAAGTAGCTGCTACTTTAAGCACGGAAAAGAGCGACGCTCTTAAATAATGGAGAGGAGCCATCGCCCACGTCGTCCTAGGAATGCGTGATTTCAGTGTTCTGTATTCTGAACGTCGCTGCCATCTATCTGCCCTGCCCAGATTAATTATCCGCTCCATATTTACCTATAAGCTGTAACTTTTCAGTATCCTTTGGTGCAATGTAAGTTCGCAAAAGATGAAAATTTATATTAATTTTATTTACTTATCATTCAGAAACGTTGCTGCACATTCCACTCCCGAAGAACCTCGATCAAACTTACAGTAAAATGATAAACTTGTCTCATACCTTTCTTTAGATAGGGTGCGCGTTTAAGTTAGGATTCTAAACATAAACATGAAGATTCTACATCGCACACCGAAAACGCTACGTAAACGTCTTGCTACAAATCACAGCCGGGCCATATTTATCTAAAGCTTACCGATATTTTTTAGCATTCCATAATCCAAAGATAAACAGTACACCGGCATGAGCGAACGCATGTAAAGGCTCAGAAAGCTGATCGCTCGTCCTTCGATCACGTGCTGTTTGCCGAACATTTAGCTGACACTGGGGGCAAACGTGCTTCACACTTCTGATAAGATATTAAACTCCGCAGATACTTAAACCTTATTGACAACGCATTACCACAATAATTACAAAGTTTGAAAAACAATTCAAATTTCAACAGTTCCAAGTTACCCATGCATAAATAACTAAGTACGAGTTTAGTTCCAACCCGACACCCGTAAATTGTACCGTAAGATACCACCCATTATTTAAGGCGACGCATGAGAATAGTATACGAATCTCTTGAGACAGAAATTGTAATTGTGGCTGGCAACATTTCGTGGTCCCACCTCCCGTAATGTATTTGGGTGTTTTAAAACTATCGCGGGCGAGTTAGTTAATGTGATTTGTAGGATTTCAGGAATAGGGGAGGATTTATTTGAAAATGTTTGGACCATTCTATTTACGAGTAAACTTCATTATCTGATCCCTGAATTCAGGTGGATGATTCCTTAATTGTAATTATACGAATGCTTTAAACAGGTAAAGTTTGTTGTAAATTTGGATGTACGAGTAGGTTGGGAATTTCCGGAATCACTCATCCGATTTCAAAAAGTATTTCGACCCCGTCAGCGCTCTTTGTAATGATACCCAAATGAATAATATATTGAATATAACGAAAGTGTTTAGTATTAACTGGCAAATACAAATTTGTATTTTACACCCCTTAGTGATTCTAGCCGGTTTATTTACGTGGCGATAAATCACTTGACTTCGTTTAAGTAAACTGCTACAATGACGCCATCGCCCGAGTCCACTTAGCGAGCATATGTATATGTAGTATAAGAAACTTTCTAACGATTTCAATTACCTATTTCACATATTGAAATTTCATATTGTGAATGAATGTTTGTACTATTAACATACTTAATACAACTTTAGCTAGGTTTATCCCATATTGTGCAGGAGCTCTTCATTTTGCTGCTCCTAGCCCAATATTCGTATTACCGTAGTTTCAATCCGGATCATATATTTACATCCCAATTCCATTTCAATGCATTGCATATTTTCATGTTGCATACAAACAAACTGCCTAATTGCAACTTGTATATGTTTTGCATAAGGATAAAAGTGCTCATTATTTTCCAAAAACATAATGAACAAACGCTATAATGATCGCTCTGTATGTTTCGTAATAACTTTCGCGACTACTTGTTAAACAAAAGTTATGATTCGATATTGTCTTTTTTTTGGTAAATGTGTATAATTATCGTCTCTAATTGTACTCTGATCCCGGGCGCAAGTTTCTTTAAAGAGTGCCTTGCCGGTCACCCGTGAGCATCAAATAGCTGATAACTTGCGGCGCAGCCAAGCGTCTTGAAGACAGGTTTGGCATGAGGTCAGTAGAGAACCCCATGGTGTATTGGAAGAGGTCTTAGGTCATAAGTGATCCTCATGGCGTTTAACGTGTTCATTTGTGTTATATTAAAAGAAATTACTTCAATTAAACTTTAAAGGAAATATAGTGGTGAAAATGAGTGTTAAAATATTAGAACCAATAAAATATGCATTTTGTTATTAAATATGTTAATTGTTTGTTACGAGTATGTTATTCGGTCTTATGTTATTTGAAAATATGAACTTTTATGGCGACTGATCATTTTATATACCTGTTCTGACATGTTAGCCCAGGAACGAACAAAATTGAAACCATAGGAATGCGAAGCAACAAACAAAAATAGTCCTCCTTACGTGTGTTTAGAAACGCATAACTCTCAAAGCACCTCCCTTAGCTTCATATGAAAAACGGGATATTAATTAAATTCTCCGCAGACTTTCTTCAAAGTGACGGGTTGATTTACGGAGAGTGAAATTGGCTGAAGTACCGCGGACCGCTTTATTACCATTCCGGCGACTTTATTACGAAGTCCCACGACAAATGTGACAACGACAGTCGGGAAATTGGAAAATGTGACATGTCAAAAAAACAGGAAGTGGCAGTGTGACGATGGAAACGTTGAATGGCCGATGCAGGTTTTTCCTCATATTTTCAGGCAAGTCACGATAGATATGTTCATTCAAAATGACAACTGACCGCCTTCCAATTGCTTTGAAAATGGTATTGAGCGCTTTGCTGTGATTTAACTTTATGAAGTGTTGATGGGCTGTTTTTTTTTGTTATTTATTATAATTTATAAATCACAATTATAAATTATAATAAACGACAACATTCAGTAATTTAATGAATACAGGATGTAATAAAAATGCCATGGATCCGTTTAAGGCGTTAATTGGTATCGCATTCTGACTAGAAATAAGTTCGACAAAATTTGTTAATTGCCGATATAGAACCAAACAAATTAACTAATTATATTTTTTAATTTTGGGTCAATTATTCATTCGTTTGAAGTACCTACTTATTCCGAGACAAAATGCGATAACAATTAACGCCTTTAACGGATCCAGGGCTTTTTTGTTACAACCTGTATATATACAAATTGTTTTTGGATAATGTTGAAGAAATATTGGAAAAAACAAAATTAACTAATTTACATAGAATTTATCAATGTAACTACATTATTGCTATTCCAGTACGAAAAAATATTGGCGATGTAACGGTGCGTATTCACCCAAGTGAACGCAAAAGGTTATTGGAACAATATTCTGTCAATCAAATGGTGTTGTGGAAACAAAATCTATTTTGGTAAAAAATTCTTCACTACAATATATGTTGTTATTACACTTTTACTATACTAGCTAGATATTAAACCAATGATAAAACAAAAAAGTACGTTTCCTGCATAAAGGGGACATTAGGAATGAGGTAGCGCTAAAGAAAGCAATATGAGGCTGCTAAATCGATGTGTAAAACTCTAAAAAAATGAAACAAAAATATAATAGTATTAACAGACATCAACTTGTCAATCATTTAATACGATAATTTGATAGGCACTTCGGGTCTTGTCATATTCGAAGTTAAGCCGATGGGAAAGCACTATTCATTATACATCTGTACTTTGATTTGACACAACTGCTGTTCTAGAATTCACGTCACTATGGCGTCAATTTAATAAACATCAAAGGAAACCGGTATAGTGTTGTAACCCTAGTCACTACATACTACGAGTAGCACAAAACTAATACCAAACTTTTACAATCCATGTGTAACATCCAACAACATGGGCAATACGAACAAGTGAAGTTAGATTAATTCGTACTTCGAAACAATTTTATTCGTCAGTCGGTAGTTAGATTGAGCAAGTTGAGAATTAGTTTGCAAGTGGCCGCTGTACGGGTCAGGTATTGTATTAGAACTATGTGATTTGAATTAGATCGTATGACATGACAAAGCAGGTCTATCTGACTGAACGTACTAGGTTGAAATTACAATTGACATAGCTTGACTCGCACGTAAGCGAGCGCTTACGCACGACACGACCTAGGTAAATTATGTAAAATTGATATTGATCCATTTAGGGTAGGTTGCTCCAATCCGTCCATAATTATAAACTATGTTTGTTAAAATCTGATCGTTTGAAGAGTTTGACTGGTTTCTATGAGATGACAACGACCGGCGCCATATTTAACTTTGATCGATCGAATCGTACGTCGATGCAACCCGCTCTCAGTCAGACCTTTTACTTAGCAGGCCTCCATTACACGAAAATTTGTTACCTGACAATGACCATCCCCCGTATATTGTTTTGTTGGGTACCACTGTTACTTGTGAAACCAGAAATTGCGCAGTACCGATTAATGTTTGGTAATATTTTTTTGTCTTTAGGGGAGGCCTATGTCCAGCAGTGGACGTCATTCGGCTGAAATGATAATGATGATGATGAATAATGATTTTTTTGTAAAACGGTAGATACAGTTTGGTCTACTTTGAACGAAATTTCATTTGCATTGCTGTTGAGTATATCTACTAATTAAAATAAACAGGTATTAACGTGAAATTGAGAATATGCACAGCCATTCGAATAACGTTCTTGTTGAAGTGTCATTATGATTAAATGTAACGTAAATGTAAAACTTAAAGTGGAGAGTAAACGATAATTTTCAGTTTAATTTTCATAAAAAACACCTGTTAAATTTTCAATTTAAAATCCCCTTATCCCGTTAAAGCTATTAACACACGGGAAAACAATATTTACCCGGGGCACTCCATACCCGGTAGATGCACTAACTGGGAAGTGGCGGCCGCATAATTTTCCAATTATATTTCCCGTCCAATTTTCCGAGGTGTCGCCCGCGGCACTCGTCAAATGCAGCCCTACGGAACCCCACTACGGGACCCTATAGCTACAGAACCCTCGCAAGAGCCCTGTTTATAATGTGCAAAAGTCAGGTGCACCGCAATTACAGGTCTTTTGTCCGGATCAAATTCGCGGAGTCAGCGAAGCATAGAGAGTAATTTGATTGTATGCTTGGAATCTGGTTTTAATTAAGTAAACGTTTTATGTGAACTTTCTTACGGTATTCATGGAAATTCTGAAGATATTTTGCTATTTTAACACTTGGAAAATTTGAAATAATTTATGAGTCCACGAGGAAGACCCCTCCTTTTAATTGCGGTTTATGTTTTGTCCTCAAGAGTGGGACACCTTTTCCTAGATAGGGCGACTTGTAACATGTATAAATATATCTACCACCACCATATCAGCGGAAGAACGTACACTGCTGGACACAGGCCTCCTCCAATTTCATGGGGGGTAAACGCCATAATCACCAAGCGGATTGGCGATCGCAGTATCTTCACAGCACTCCAAGGATGCTGCTGCCCATTTCCCGGTGGTCTTGGTCTTAGTTTTAGGACATACCCGGGTCCAAATAAATATATAAATACTTATATTCCATTTGATAAGTAATATAGAGAACACTATATGAGTCAGTGTACATCATTTTCATCTTAGATTTATCTCGATTTTATGCTAAACGAGCCCGGTGTCTGCTAGGCCTGATGAGTAATAAGCAAACCCTGCAAATAAGTTTCCTGGTAAACGTAATACCTAACTGTCATGACGATTAATTGACATTGAAAGTGTATTAGCAAAGAGTGGCTGAGATAAAAATAAATGGATACAATGAGCCACTTTATCTAATAACTGTTATTTTGAACACCCTGAGAAAATCCACTCGATAATCAAGAAAATTATTGGTTATGGCTAGGTAAGTCATAGTAGGTAAGCATGAAGTGTTGCTTAATAAAGCAAGTTATATAATTATGAGTATATTTAACCATCTTGATTAAAAAAAAATTTTCTTTTTGTCTCAATGTCTCATGTGAAATAAAATCAAGGGCGGTAGCCGGAAAAATATTTATATTTTGTACCTGTTTTGAATTCAGGAGAATTACGTAAATATCGAGAAATTTCTTGTATCTGCCACGACCCTATTTCTTGGGGCGTTAACAAATGTCAGATTTTGGTTTTTTCTTTGGTTGTCACGGCAGAATTTGTGTGGTGAGCACGAATATTCGTTCCTGAGTCTTGGATATTTTCTATATATTTAAGTATTTATTTATTAATATATAAGTTTAGTATGTAAGTAATGTAATTATGACATAATAAATGTTTTAATGCAACACTATAATAAAAGACTTCCCAAGTAATACTAACAGTAGTTGAACTGTCTGTCTGTCTGTCTGTCCGTCTGTCACCAGGCTGTATCTCATGAACCGTGATAATTAGACAGTTGAAATATTTATGTTGTCGCTATAATAACAAATACTAAAGAACAGAATGAAATAAATATTTCAGGGGGCTCCCATTCAACAAACGTGATTTTTTGCCGTTTTTATAGATAATCGTACGGAACTCTTCGTGCGCGAGTCCGACTTGCACTTGGCCGGTTTTTTTTAAACAGTCTTAGTTCTTAGAATTTATGAAAAGTAGGTTACTGTTGAAATAACAAGTTTCACTTTCAAATCTTATTCATTATTATAAATTCATATAATACATAGATTCTGATACGACAATATGAAAAACAAACAAGTATCCGATATTACTAATTTGAGTCCTTAGTATTATACATAATTTTGTTATAATTATAAAATTGTCGTGTATGGCTCTCGCGTAAGTATGTGAGTAGTCAAGCATGTGTGCGCGAGAGAAACTGTTTCCGAAATTGAGGGTCCGCAGTACCTAATGCTCGTAATTCAACATCATTTTATGTAATCTATGCTTTCTATACTAGTAATATTTAAAAAGGTAAAGATTGTGAGTTAATAGTGATCTCCAGAGTTGCTCATCCGATTTCAAAAATTACGTACCTACATACCTATCTACATATACGTACCTACGTTGCCTCTCGCGTATGTGCGTAGCCTTGGCTATTCGTGTGCGCGAGAAACTGTTTTCGAACTCAAGGCTTCAAAGTCCGAAGTTATCATGCATACATCATTATTCATTATATGTAATTGACCGAGTGAAACGAAGGTCTCTGCTTCAGCTACGACAAAAACTCTTTCGTGTGTCCGGATTTCCGTTTGTTCCACATTTCTCAACCGATTCTCGTGAAGTTTTGTGAGCAGGTTCTGTAATTGTATAGTTTTTCGTTTTGAGTCAGTTATTGTATATGGAGTCAGTTATAGTATATATTCAAAATATATATTTTTTTCAATGCTTTCGTATGTTTCTGCTGGTAAATTTCGATATGTTCTCCTCTACCGGTCGCACTTCTTTACCGATTCTCGTGAAATTTTAAAAGAGGTTCGATTATTATATAGATTATTTAGTCAAGTCAGTTTTTAAAAAAAATGAAATTTGAATTAATAAAAAAAACGCGGAGTCTACAGCTCACAGAGCCACTAGTCTAAACTTTATATACAAATATAAGGGTAAAGATTGTGAGTTAAAGTAATCCCCAGAGCTTTTCATAAGATTTTTAAATTCGTCCAGCAGTATACCTCTATAGAATGAACCGCCGGGATGGACGTTGCTACACCTTATCCCGCGGGTTTCCCTGTATTCTTTGTAATACGCAAGAGTAGCCACGCGGGCGGCTAGTATATTACGTAGTTACTGTTCCAACCCTATCTTTTATATCAATTTTAGTTCGCAGTGTCGTTTAAATGTGAGTGCAACAATCGAGCACAATCCCTAAGTGTGCGATTTTCCCAGTATAATAGTGTCAGCGAACAAATGGAGATATTCTGCGGAACCCGGCTTCGTTACTTACGGGGTCGGACGTGACGCCTCGTAGCATTTATTTCCCAGTTCGTGTACACGAAAAGAAAAGTCACGTGTGTTGTGTAAGGAGATTGGTATCATGGTTTTTTTTTAACAATTCAATTGAAGTACATGTAACGTGTAATTGGAAAGTCTTGTAGTTTTTTCAATTGCGGCAAAACATTTTTATATTATAAAATATCTTATCTACAATTTGGAGATAGGCACAAAACAATAATATTCTCCTTTAAAGCTATGCAGAGTGAAAAATTGAAATGGGTTGTTTTGGTAGGGATTTTTAAGCCACCAAGCTAAAATTATATACAGTTAACCTTCTGTGTCCTCCTGTCCTCAGATTTAACATACGTTTATGTCGTGCTAATCAAAATGCTTAATGACGGCATTAATTCTATTTACTGCACTAACAAATTTGAAGTGTCCACCCTGCTTATGTTGTTTATAGTCCAAAGCTATTGTTATTGTCTCATTCAAAACACAAAATAACGTGTAATAAACTTATAACTGTAGCCAGTAAAATCCTTCGAACTCCTAGATCAAGCTTTCTATTTCGCAGCACCTCAAATTGTGTTAACAAGTCCAATTACAATTAGGCTAAAGCCGAGGCGGCGGCAATTACAGCATCCACAGTAGGTCATTTAATGTCAGTACTGGTCCCCAAGTCTTGGCAATTAGTTCAGAGATGCCGCCGCATGCGCCGCATCCCCACTGTCACTCGTTAGAGGTACGTGAGGAAACCTTTATGAGTCTGCTGTAATTTGTGTTTGTACAAATGAATTAAATTACCTACTAGCAAAGGTATTCCAACTTATTTCTCAGGGTAGGCTACGCATTTGAGAGCGCATCTATCTTTAAATGACCTGTGTGTTCGTTTGTCGGTGTACTCAATACTATCAAATCCAGAAATAAATATCTACTTACAAAAACGTAACTAATAATATATGCTTTATGAAGGCAGGCACGCATATGTCAAATAAAAACAATTCATGTATCGTGCTTCAGACTTCTTTAAGGAAAGAAATCCATGGACAGTGCGTTTGTAATGGGTTGCTATGAGCTGTAAAAGTAAAGTGAAAAACAGTTCTTGATACAAGGCCCGAAAACATGGTTATTTAACTAGGAACATTGATAAATAATGTAAATTACCTAAATAAAAATGTTAATTTTCTGCCGAAAATATAAATTAAACGATTCGTAGGCAGGATTTGAAGTAATACCCAATTTTTAATTACAAAATCTCGGCCTTGTATTTATGCACCAATATTTGTGCACGTATCTCGTAAAAACAAGAAAATATAAATAGGTTTTCCTTTTGAAATGGTGCGACCCATTTTCGGCAAGCAATAAAACGAGTAAAATGTGCTCTTGTTTTCGCGGAATTAAAAAAACCGGTCCTCACCTCTATTCGCGATTAACTTTATTAGAATTTATTTGGACGGACGCCATCGGCCTACTAATGGACCCCTTAACTTAGATTCGGGATGCTCGGGAACAAAGAAGTTGGAAAAATAGAAATACCTTCGGACATAATTGTTTGAAGGGTAATTTATTTAGACGTCCATCATCGCTCGTAGAAACAATTTGCCCAAAAGTAGCTGACAATGACCATGACCAACCGAAAAAAAAAGCTTCAACACAAACATATTAAACAGTTATCAGAGGAGAGGTATGGATGTGACAGTTAAAAAATAACAGCGGCGTCGACTGTAATTGTTTTGATACAAATACGACTACAGGTTTCTTGTAATGTATCTAATTAATTACTTAGTTGCTTTCTAAACAAAAATCTAAACAATATTGAATTATAGCATCGACACGAGTTAATTAGAACTATTATTTTTATATGTGTAATCATACACAGCAGTGTGTAGACACAGCACTCTCATTATATGCGAAACCAAATGCGACTAATAGACGCAACAATCCATCTTACATGACGGACAGCTTAGCATTATCTTCCACAAACCCAATTTAATATATTAAAGGACACCCGTCACCCCCAGCCGGCTCAGGTGTGCCTCATTTGTCAGATCACTTTACGACCGAGATCAAAACTACAGCTTAGTTGGGCTTACATGTATGTTTACGTCAGTTCTGCACATGAGACAATCGCGTTGAGTAAATTGAGATTGTACACGATAAATCAAAACATAGAAGTAAAAATCAAAACGTTGTATTTTATTGTGCTACGGCTCTTCACAAAATGGCCATATGATATAAAACACACTTCTTAAAGTACATGTTAAAAGTCTTCTTCTTATAAAAATACAAATTATCTATACAAATTCAAATACAAATTCATTTATTTCATCAGACATATGTGGATAAAGTTGACAATTGTGTATGTACAGTACAGCTATGCTGTGCCTTATGGCGTACGACGGTTTTTAACGGTTCTTCAGGGAACCACCCAGTCGTGTCCACCAGAGGAGCCCACCACCGCCGCTCTACAAACCCATCTCAGGCTAGTCGAATTACCCCCTGTATGTTGACGCCCGTGGCATTGCGGATTGCATCTGTCAATCGTGTAGATGCTCTACCTCTGCTTCCCTTTCCTTCAATGCAGCCAATGTTAAAAGTAACGAAGGAAAATTCATTTGTCTTAGCAGTTACCGTCAACATATTAAAATCTAATAACCACGATGCAAAACAAGAATACATTTTATGGTTGCAACGTATATATATTCAGTTATGCTTCGTACAAAACACACTATCAAAACATAACACGTAATATCTTTTTTTTTCAAGCTTGTAAAATATACTTAAAATTACTAAAGTCTGTCGAGAGTTCAATCTTCAATTAGAGTAATATTGATTACAAAAGTGCAATAGATGAATACCTACCTAATCTAGAGTAGGTAATCTCACAAGTATACAATTCAAATGAGTATTGTTACAAAATAACAACATCGTAGAATAAAAAACATGAGCGCTGAAATATTTTTAATACGACGTATCATGGTTTAATTGGATGAGTTGAATCTTTTGTTTTAGAAGCGCGCTTTCAGCACAGTTAGTCTAGCTTTATGAATAATCATAAAGGTCATAGACACGGCTCAGAGTTAGCAACGGACACTCAACAGGGTTGGCTCATTGTACGTCAATTTGTGAATAGACGCTACTATTGACGTTTCTTTGTAGGAATTCACTTCTGTTATTGTCATCGTGAGTAGGCCAATAGTTTGCGAAATTGAGTGAGGCAAGAGTAAACAGTTACCAATGTCCTACCTACTACGAGGGTAAAACTGAAAGTTTCGGGAATAGAAGAAAATATGCAGTATAAGTGAGTTTATTTATTTTTATTGTTTTTCAAAATATTCTCCTTTGTATTTCATGCACTTATGCATGCGTTCAAACCAGTCCATAAAGCACTTTTTGAACTCTGAAGTAGGGGTCGACAAAATGGCTATTTTATAGGCCTCCACTGCTTCTTCTGGCGTCTGAAACCGCTGACCACGCAGTTTGTCCTTGATTCTGGGGAATGTAAAAAAGTCGTTGGGACTTAAGTCAGGGCTATATGGAGGGTGGTCCAATATTTCGACTTTTTCACCGTCCAGGTACTCAGTTGTTGTCCGAGCGGTGTGTGGGCTGGCGTTGTCGTGGTGAAGGATGATGCGACGACTAGGGTTTGTTTTTCGGAGTTCAGCAAAGACGTTCGGCAAACAAATAGTGGTGTACCAATCAGCATTGACTGTTCTACGATCCTCAAGAGCCACAGTAGCTACGTGACCAGATTTAGAGATAAACGTAGCCACCATCTTCTTAGCCGTACTGCGAGAACGAACAACTTTTGTGGGTTTGAGCTCGTCTTCGAAGACCCATACTCGGGATTGGTTTTTAGTTTCAGGCTCATAAGCGTATATCCACGACTCGTCACCTGATACTATGCTAAAAACAGCATTTGAGCGTCCCTTGTTAAATCTTTTCAAAGTTTTGCGGCACCAATTGACACGGACTATTTTCTGCTCGTCAGACAATAGGTGAGGTATCCAACGGGAAAATAACTTTTTCACGCCTAATTCTTCTTTTAAAATAATTTGTATTTGACTCATTCCAATACCCAGGTGCTCTTGAATTTCCCGATATGTCACATGTCGGTCTTCATTTATCAGACGACGCACAACATCGACGTTTTCTTGCGTGACTGCCGATTTTGGTCGACCTTCACGCACTTCGTCGGTGAGGGATACACGGCCACGTTGAAATTCTGAATACCACCTGTATATTGTAGTCTTTGAAGGAGCTTCAATATTAAAAGCAGCAACCATCCGCTCTTCACATTGTTTTTGTGTTAGTCCACTTTTAAAGTCATAATAAATCATAGCTCTGAAATTTTCACGGCACAATTCCATTTTAAGCAGTGACTCGACGACTTCAATAAACAATTGAAACCGAACCATACTTTTTTTTTTCTAAGTGGCCAGTGTGTTGAGATAAGGAAACTTCAGAGATTATAAAAAGGTATAATACATGTTAAAAATAAATTAATAAGTATTCGATTCCCGCCACTTTCAGTGCAAGCCTCGTATAGAGATTTGGCTGTGGTTTTTTCTAAGGGTTCTTGGTGCGAAAATGCTATTATCTAAGTTGAAGATCGATAAAGCTGACTTATGAGCTCACGATTTGATCATTATTGCACGAAAAGGTTACTAGCCAAATTCAATAATTTTCTAATAACATGAAATATAAAGGTATACGCCAAGAATCATACCTACTATGTTTTTTTTGGTTTTATCAATCTTCAACTATTACAAGTTTTTGATTGAACGCAATGGCACGCACTATTAACTCTCATTTTTTGTTCATGATTTTTGTACCCGCATAAATCGTAATGATTCAAACCGTTTCCCTAAAGTCATCGAACGGAATCATCTCAATCTATTGTAATTCTATCAAGAAGTCTCGCTTGAACAATTCGATTTATTCCGTTACATTAAATCAGTCATCTTGAACTGTCCAACTGTATTCCATTAGTTATCTCAAAATTTTGCGATCTGAATCATAAACATGAAATTAGCTTCATTTGTTGGACCATTATAGTTAGCAAAATTTTCTTATTACAGGAGCTCCGGCAACAATTAAATCACCGAATACGATCACTGATCGTCCAACCCAAAGAGAAAACGAGATCAGGCTATGAGCTGTAGACCTCGCGATTCAGATTTCAAATTTTCTAATAACCGAATCGACCAGAAAACTCAGAGGAGTCCTGCAGAGGAACACATCCGGAAAGACGCTGGACCTCTAGACATACAATACGAAAGCATTTTTGACCAAGTAAGAGCGTATTACTTACGCCGCGATCGCTCAGTCAGTTACATACACGCCTATTTTTTAGGGTTCCGTACCCAAAGGGTAAAACGGGAACTATATTACTAAGACTCCACTGTCCGTTCGTCTATCCGTCTGTCACCAGGCTGTATCATCCTCATGCTCATGCTCAGGCTCATGAACCGTGATAGCCAGACAGTTGAAATTTTCGCAGATGATGTATTACAGTTGCCGCTATAACGAAAAATACTAAAAAACAGAATAAAATTAATATTTAAGGGGGATCCCATACAACAAACGTGATGTTTTTGCCGTTTTTATAATGGA
The DNA here is from genome assembly GCA_905163555.1 of Notocelia uddmanniana. Taxonomy (NCBI): domain Eukaryota; kingdom Metazoa; phylum Arthropoda; class Insecta; order Lepidoptera; family Tortricidae; genus Notocelia; species Notocelia uddmanniana. The sequence continues at coordinate 12,686,907 of LR991068.1, forward strand.
ACGGAACCCTTTGTGAGCGAGTTCGAATCGCACTTAGCCGGTTTTTTTAAACTTAGGGGTATGAGCCGTGTTTCTAAATCCTCCTCAACTTCCAGATTGAAAGTCGCGTGCCTTGACGCTCGGCTACATTGACTTCTTCTAATATGGTAAACACATATCGTAACTTACGAATCCCGCGAGCTCGTAACTGATACGTGTTGGTAACACGTATTGGTTATAGTAGTTAGTTTCCTTTCTTTTGACCGATCTCGAATTTTCCATTCTCGTTTTTCCTTTTAACTTGATAGGAACAAAACAAAACCACGGCGTGTTTTATCGGCGCAGACATACGCACCTGTTACCCGCAAAAAACAGGCACATCTGTTGCTTGTCAATTTTTTGCCGACCGCTTCCGTTTCGAATCAGCAAAACATGATTCCACCAACTTATAGTAGCGAAGCTTGAGAAATAACGGACTTTTTCGTTAATGCAATAAGAACTTGGAGAAGTGGTATAGATAATTTTGCAGGCGTGTGCACGATTTAGCTGACATACGTTACGCAGGAATAGACATTTTGTTTCTATCATAAAACACGACATCGAATTTTAGTACATCATTCCGGTCGGGATGTCACTCGTCACTTATTATACCCATTCTGTTGACTAAAAATTTTGCATGCGGCGTGGCACGGTATGAATAATGAATATATCACGGATACGAACATATCGTACGTTATCATAGTATGTTGAAGCATACTTGTATGCTTTGCTAATCAATGCATAAAAGGAACAAAAAATATATGAACTGAGTGCTCTGCTTCTTTCAAGTTATTGCCTGATTTCTCTGAGGTAGCCTTGATTGACATGGACAGCGTGGAAATCTTTTTCCACATCCACAACATTTCTTCACGTCTTTCAGTTTTAATTTTACCTGGCTAGAAACCTACAATACAAGATTCTAGGAATGGACAGAAGTGCAATTGCCGTTAACTCATCTCACAGTTGCTGTTCTACCTACACTACACAATTTTTGAATCGGGTACGTTTTGTACCGGATTTTATATAGGTACATAGTGCGTAGTAAGAAATTGTAGAAATACTGAGAACTACCCATACTAGAACCAGAACCAGTGAGCAACATGTTAAGCCTTGTAATCCCTCCATCGGATGAGAGTAGGGCCAATCGCTGGTCAGTGAATCATAAAAGAAATACTAGCGTTATAAATAAACTCATATTGTGGGGGTTAAGTTTCGCAAATATTCGCGGAGTGTGGAATGAGTGTGGAACGCACCTCGACCAACCTCTCTTGGTGCCCCTAGACCGGGGGACGCGGCCCATTTCCTCTCCGTTGTATCGGAGTACGTCGATGACAAATAGCCCAGTCAATGATGCATGCAGGCAGGGATAATAGGCCTTGACGTTTCGAAAATATAATAATAGGAAGTTTTTATTGTTACTGTAAAAGAGGCTTGATTTAAAGTATAAATGAAAAACAGTGAAAATAAAATTAAAAACTGAAAAATACTTTTAACCTTACGATATCTTTGCTCGTAAGGATTTTTATATTTAGTATCTACTAGATTTGCTTTGTTGCTAACAATGCTAACGGTATCAGAATTAGAAAATAAAATGAACACAATACATACCTACAAACTTAACGGCAGCTTCTGTGGTTAAACTAAATACGTCCATTAAATACTGAAAGGGACTAAAACGATTAGCCCTCATGACCTTAATGTCAAAAGAAAGTAGGAGAACTACTTTTTCGAAAGCGTTTTTAAATATAAGCTACCAGTAATTTTAATAATTATCATGATTAAGAAATAAAAAGTAGGCACTTCAAAAGGACTGCTTCTACTCAAGTCATTTATTAGTTACTTATTTATTTATTTGCTCTAGATAGGGTATACATACGATGTTACATGTGTGTGTTACGATGTGTGTTTATTACCTGCCAGGTTACCTAATTTTTTGATGTTTCTTGCCATTGATCCAATCCAACGGAACGCTAATTGTGAGATCGCTCGGTGTCTGTTTGGCTGTTACTGGCAGTTTGTCAAAGACCATTTATTTTCATTGCAATCTTAGACAACAAGGCAGGCCGCCTGGTCGTTACTAAAGGCATAACAAATGTCTAAAATATTCTCTCGTGTAATAAACAGCAAAGGCTAATCGTTAATTTTGCATGCAATAAGAGAAAGCCTACAAATGCCTTATTTGTATCCGGAATTAGCGCAGTGCATACTAATCCTGATGAACTGCACCTCGCCACTTGTGGAACCGCACCATATCCCAATTAATGATACAGACCATACAGGACCAACAAGAATCCCGCCATCAATGGCCAGCAATCGATATTGAACTTTTGTAGATTAACGTACAAGTTCCTTTTTAATTGCGGTCCATGCTGGAGGCAGACATTGTTCGGCATTATTCGAGACTCGCCTTTATGGCTCTTTTAATGTAGTTCAGTTTTTATGCGCTGCAACTTTTTGTGTGCAATTTATCTAGCAATGCGTGCTAGGGGAAACATAAATTTAACACTCGTTCTGTAGATGGATGCGAGTGGAAACCGTTACGGAGTTTGGATATGAAAGTTTGCTCAAAACCGAAGCCAATCCGATATTCGTTTATTTGCACCAAACAGGAATTGGGCGGTAACGGCCACTTCGAATATTTTGACGTGTTTTTGCTATTTCTCATGAAATGTGAAATAGTCGTGCAGGGAGAAACTCGATACATATTGTGGAGTATGTGACAGTCGTCATGTCCATTTTCAGCTCTATGTCCGTACAAATATAAACAAATGACTGTCGTGCAGCGCAAACTGACAAAAGGGTACTCACGTACTCACGAATATAGCGAGATGGATGTCGTCTATTTGTTATCATCCGTACCTGAAATATAAGATACAATTATATTAACTTACACAATCACCAGAAATGTTTGAACCGCTTTATAAATCTCAAACTAATCGTCCAGACACACCATGTGCACGTTAAAAACGAGATTGATTCATTTGATTACGACATCATCATCATCATTTCAGCCGAATTTGAATTAGGTATATTAAATAATAATCTAAACAATATTGAAACCTAGATTATAAGGAGCAATACAGATTGTTCTTAATTAAAACAATGGGACAACAGCCCAGGATACGACACGACAGTGACTGCGAAATAAAATAAAACCTTCTCAGAGGATAACCACGTGGCTTGAATGCCAAATGATGGTCAAATAATTGCATCCAGGGGTAACAAACTACGGGGCCCTTGCGCCCAACACTGACTAATACGGCGCTTTGCGTCTAATGTTTGCTGCCCCTGCTCTCGCAGACATGTTAAATCACTGGATTTAAATTCGCAAAGGCATCGGTCAAATAGCTAATGCAAATGGTAGCATCAATAAGTCGCACCCCTCGCGGCCTGTCTCATTTAGGTATGCTTTCTAAACTAATTGCTTTTGTTAAAAAAAAATCAATTATTTGAAACTAAACGAATGCCTGTAAATTTTATAGAGAGTTTGTTACGGTTGCGAGCTCTAAATCGCAAGGATGATGTGAAAATTGCGGAATACGCGGTTTTTCTGACTAGCTGTTAAGAAGTTATGCAGCTGAATTCGATAATGTAGTTACCAAAATCTGCGCCAGAACAGCAAGCGGTTTTATCAAATAATATAACACTGTATATACATATTTATATTTTCGTTAAATATGGGAAGGTTAAAATACATGCTGTTTCCGTGAGAGTATGCGAATAAAACACGAATATTTTCATTATATCTTAGGCAATAAATTACCTGGAAAATATACAAACAAGCTATCAATCGTAAACGCCTATATTATCTCGGGCCAAAATTCACTCAAATGTATACAGAAAGGGGAATCGTTTAAACAATCAAGAAAGCAATATGAGCTATTACGAATACAAAGTCGGGCAACCCTTTGTTCATTTTATTTAGTCTATGTACAATTTGCCTCCCCCTAAAACTAATTTATATTAAGGTATTACCGCTGAGGTACACAGCTCATATCGAGTTAGTTCCAGATGGGATCATTTGCAACCCCTTTACAAAAACTAAGCTTCTTAATAATTATACTTGTAATGGTTTTTACCCAGCTTCATCATATAATAAGTGTAACATAATAAGTGTTAGGTACCGTTAAAGCCATATTAGCACAGTTGATGCAGGAAGACTATATAGGTAATACCGAAAAATGCTCGCTCATCACATGGCATAAAGATGGGTATGGAAAAAAGTACTTAATGCCTCCATTCATTAAAATTTTCCTCTTCTAACCAAGAAATTTGACATTCATTTTATTAAAACTTGGCAACTTTTGTTGGTAAAAAAAGCGAATGTTGGGAAGTTTTCACGAAAGATATATACCATAAGATATAATCCTACTGCTACTGTATTATGACTATTAATTTTTAAATGTACAACAGTGGCATACAAAGAAGCTAATGGCCTGCCTGATGGCAAGCAGATATTTACCGTAGCGCATGGACACTTACAACTCCAGAAGAATCACAAATCACAACCACGTTATTACTATTCATGAAATAGGGTTTACTTTGTACATACCTATATTGACAATATATCTCGGCCTGTTTAGCCTAGTTGGTAGTAGACATTTGTTTCTGTGGTGAGCAAAAAACATTTTTTCCTGGGACTTGGATTTTTAGTATGTATTTAAGTATGTATATCTATTAAATTTATATCGTCGTCTAGTACCCATTATAGAGCTTACTATGGGACTAGTTCGATTTGTGTAAAAATTGTCCTCTTTTATATTATAGCCAAGGTTTTAATGTCTTGTACATATATAAGTACATGTGTATTTCTGTCTACTTGATAATATTTCCTCTCCACCTGACTCGGCCAGCTTTTATTTCTACCGCTACTGCTACCCAGTCACGTAAACATGTACTTTTATCTTTTTTGGGACAATTTGAAAGCAGGGCGCTACTTTTTGTTGCCTAAGCCGTAATTTAGGAGGGAAATTTTGACGTAGATAATACCGTAGTACGGCTTAATTAACTTTATTAGAATTTATTTTGTTGAAACGTGCCCCCGAGCGTTACTGAGCCCTTTATCCCGAAACTGGTGAAATCTGCTTTCGGGCGGTAATGCGTTAATGCGCTTACACTCGTACATTTGCTATCTTTTTAATTGCTTTATGATGACTGAATTAAAAAATATTCGAGCTCTTTAAAAATATACCAAGGCGATGATTGTATTTTGTTTTTATTTTCTCTTCATGTTAGTAATATTAAAAGGACGCTTGGTTAGAGTATCTGCTCTGCAGTAACCTGCCGTGTCCAAGCAATTTCTAGTTTTATTTCGGAGAACTTATTAATTTCACTCCAGTAGAGCAAAAAAGCACACGTAAGCTATACTCGTATTTGCATGAACCATTTTTTTTTCAATTGTAACCACTTGGAAATAATGGCTGGAGAGGTCAATACCGTTAAATTTTTTGATCCTATTACAGGCCACACAGTGGATATATATATATATATGTATGTAGATAACTGATTGGAAAATATAACACATTGTACAGATGATATACATAAGCGTAATTACACTGGCTATTGAAATATATATTATGTATGTATGACCTAAAGACACATATCGAATGTACAAACCACATTTGTCTCATCTTACTATTCCAAGAAAATGGAAACTTTACCTTGAATAACAAGCTACAGAGACAAAGTAATTGTTAAAGTTCGTATTCCTTTAACGAAATCAGTTCTGTATTCGAATTTTTGGCTTAAAGCTTGGGACTCAAGTGGAGGCTTAAGACGACTGGAAGACGTTGAGAGCACGTACTGTTTACATTGAGAAGCACTTTGCATTGGGGCACAAACAGAAGTGACGTAGCGATTGTAGGGGCTGTTTTCAAACAAGGAAGTAGATCTAAAGTAATATGCTTGAGATGAATCTGATGGATGGCTTAATCTTTACAGTTACATCTTAATCGCAGTTACTATATTTGTTTGAACTGGACTTCAGTTTAAGTAGTTTGTTTCAATCCAATTTTGAATAATTTCATAAGATTTGGTGTAAAATATCATAAACAGGATAATTACTCAAAGTAAATTAAATTTTAGGTACCTATTTGTCTATTAAAATGATGATGTGAGCCGTTCAATAAAATACAGAGGGGTCGCTAGTAGTAGCGGCTCAGAATGCAAGGCAAAGATTCGCTGTGATGACGAAGTGGCCTGGGTTGCCTAGTGGTAAGGGCGCTCACTCCGGCAAACCAAAAACGGGATCGATTTCCGTCTTAGGCTGCGAGCAAGATCACGGTTCAGTTTTAGGATTCCGTAGTAAAAAGGGAACTCTTGTAGTTTAGCCATGTCCGTCCGTCCGACAGTCTGTCCGCGGCTTAGCTCTGCAACCGTTACTACTAGAAAACTGTAATTTGGCATATCAATCATGCCAACAAAAAGGTACAGTAAAAAGTAAACTACAGTTGCATCTTGCTGGAGGATGCGACTGTTCCGTAAAAAATAGTGCCTGCCTATACGCCAACCCCAAGAATTGGCGTATAGGCACTCACTTTTACGGAATCGACTACTGCCATCTAATCTTCCAACCCAAAGGGGAAGCTGGATCTTATTGAGACTAGGCTTGTCAAGTGAGTGGGCAACTCGACTGTTACAAGTTCTCAAGCCGCCAGATGGCCTATTCTAACTTGGCTTAACGAGTGATGTCATAGACAGCAGCCGGTATCAACGACTTCAAGTTCCTTCCAAAGCACTGGAGCGCTCAGTTAGTAACAACCCAAAGCGGTCACCCATCCAAGAGTTGACCTCGGCCGACGTTGCTTAACCTCGCATACCGCGGGCGCCGCTGGAGAACAAGCGCTTTCGTAAAAACTCCATTGATTACTTAGGTAACGTTGTTAGTTGTGTCAAACATTAAGAAATATAAGTTTGTGAGCTTTTAGGTCCTCTTAATGTTAAGTAACTGTGCGCGGCTCGACGCGCACTTGGTTGGTTTTTTTTAATTTGTTCTCTGTACCTATCAAATAATTCAAAAGAATATGCTTGGTTATGGATATGATTTTACGATTAAATACAAAAACGCAATAAAACGCTATCTCTTATAACTTGAGGAAATTTAAATACAACTTCATAAGGACTTCAACCGTTATTGTTATTTGAATACTGAATTATTTGGCTAGGCGCGTAATAGAATATTTCGAATAAAAATCCTTCAATCGATAAACATACTTGTACAGCAGTACTTAATAGTACTATAGATATTATCTGTACCGTAGTTTAATATACATTCCACGACTAATTCTACAATTCTCGTTGAGAGCGTTATGGCATATCTAAGATAATAATGTTGAAGTCCCCGTTTTTGTGGTAATAATGTATAGGTAAGTAAATTGTATATACATACCTACGGTAAGCACAGCACAACAAAAAATATAAAGCAGGCATAATATTCGTAAAGGGTATACTTAATTCAGTGAAATGAGAGCAGCTGTATCTAAGTAGATGCGTAAGTACGCGTTGTCGTTTTACTACATAGAATGCGGTTTCTCTGATTTTTAAAGTTTATGGCAATATTTGTTTCATTGAAGTTTGACATACTATGTATAACAATTCTCGGTTCTTTCACTACTATCGATCCGAATTCTAAATAATTCTGAGGACAGTAAACTATAATTATTGAATTGTACGTAATTTTATGGGCTGTCAATTGCTGCTTCTATAGACATTAATTTCGTCCCCTGTTATTATAATTTCTAGTTATTCCTTCAGAAAATGTTGAAGACTGGCAACATCGTTAACTTGTCAAAGGCATAATAACAGGCTCAACCCTCTTCAAGTGAGAAATTGACACTTGTTACAAAACCAAACCTTTGCTTACACTACTTAATGATTGATAGACCCAATATTCCTTAGTTGCCCTCGACCAATTTATTATATTACAAATTATTCCTAACTTAAAAACCATTTCTTATTGGTTTACATATATCATGTTTATATGTTTTTTCGGAAGAAACAGTTCATCAGGCGGTTTAGTATATATATTGCTTGAGTCAATAGTAGGTAGGTACACATCATCACTAGCAGAAGAGAAGTAAGTATTTACTTAACATAATTTATTTGTGAGGTCCCGAATAAAATCTTTAATATTTCATCAACTATCTAGACAGGTTTACAATTCAAACAATACATATACTCTTTATTGCAAACCTCACATAATAAAACAGTATATAAGAAAATAACTAAAAAAATGTTTTTACTCGAACGAAAGTATTTTAGGAAACGAGCCTTTAGTAACAATAGTTAACTTTACGACCTCTAATACATTTCGGTGCACGCCCCTCGATTCAAACTCATTGAAGCAAGACGAACTGCACAATTAAGTTCGCAACTATCTGTCGCAGATGCAGCCTCTAGACGATCAGCTAAGTTACTTGTACGATTCCAAACTGTACAACTGACCAAAGTTACTAGGTCCTTCGCTAATGTTTGTCGTTGTATAAAGTGGGATCCACGTAACCTGGTTGCTTTGTTGGCCTAATCAAATCTAATCCTGTGCAAAGTTTTCCAATAACCCCCCTCCGGTCATGACGCATTCCTTCATCCTGTGGAGTCATAAAACGTACCTAATCTCGTAAAACTGATGTCTCGGGTAATTTGGTACGTTTGAGATATGATTGGCCGTGTTTATATTATTTATCTGCGCCGCGAATGGGGTTGGGCTTTAGGCAGATGAAAGTTTTACATAATATTATTAACACCGTATACATTATCTGTTTTATTTTCTATATATTATAGCTGTCAAACAGCATCTGTTGGGGTTGTTTGAATACGTAGTTTAACGGGACTTTTACGCTTACTTTAACACAATAAGGCTGGGTTGCACCGACTTACGATCACAGACTGATCAACGTTAAATATGGCGCCGGCAGCTGTCATCCCATAGAAACTTGTCAAACTTTCCATACATTCAAATTTTAACGAACACAGCTTACGATTACAGACGGTTTGGTGCAACCCAGCCTTAATGGACCTAGGAATTTAAAAATTAACGCAGCCATTAGCTGAAAACAATCCCACAAAACTTCTCTTTTACCAACCCTTGCTTCCAAAAAAGACGCTCCAAATTCACAAGTCGCCGTAACTCTCCGTCGTCTAGACGCACCATTTAACTAATGAGATAAATCTTCTTAGGGGTGATTTTTACCCCAAACAAGTGAAGTAATCTTTCAATCTTTTAATGACATAAGTTTGGGCGTTGCAATTGTTCAGTTGGCTCGATCAAGCGGCACTGCAAAAATACTTGTCACGGCGGGGGATGGCTTATTATATGGATTTACAGATGTACAGATTAATTAGGCATTTTTTATTGTTATTGTTGTTGTATCTTCCTTTTGTCTTAATGGTTGTAAGGATATCATAAAGATTATTTTGTTTATTTATGTTTCGAGTATATGTTTGGCAAAAACAATTTATAGAAAGACTTTTAACTGTGGACGTGAGAGGACGACGTTTATTAGAAATGGCTGTGAATATAATGGTTCCGTTGCGTTTTAATCCTTAGAAGTAAAAAAATACTGTGTGTTTTACACGAAAACTTCAGCAACAACAAAGACCTACGCTAATCAAAGTAAAAAGTAATTTACGGTAATGTATTTTTGTCTATTTTTTAACAATGTATGCAACATTGAGCTGAGCACCTAGTTCTAAGAAGGAGACAATTTATCTATACTAATATTATAAAGCTGAAGAGTTTGTTTGTTTGTTTAAACGCGCTAATCTCAGGAACTATTGGTTCGAATTGAATAATTCTTTTTGTGTTGGATAGTCCATTTATCGAGAAAGGCTTTAGGCTATATAACATTACGCTGCGACCAATAGGAGCGAAAACGCGGACAAAGTCGCGGGCAACAGCTAGTCTTTAAGAAATGCAGAGCTCGTATTACTTAAGAAAAAATGTAATACCTAATTAAATTGTCTGAGAACAAAAAAAAGACCTCAAATTGTATTGGACATGGTTAAAAACCGCCTTCACCATGTTGTTCGTAATGCTCAGTCTAATTCCTTGGTCTGAGTAAATTGGTAGCAAACCTATAATTGCGTTTTTTCGTATTACTTCTTACGCCTGGGATCTATTGATCAAAGTAACGACCAGCTCTACCAATCCGCAATTTGTTTGCTAAAAGAAATTACAAATTTAATCTAAGAAAATAACCTCCGATGGGTATCATCAGTCAAATTGAGGCCTCCCCAGCCAACGGGGGCAATGGAATGGAAACTCTCAAAAATGTAATCCATTTCTCAGTAGATGAGTCACGAGATAATGACGATGAGAAATATATATTTCGTAATGACACTTAGCGATTCGGATTGTGTTTCTTTGTTATCAGAGTAATCGTACGATCTCGGAACTTTTAAGTGGATTTCATGGCACTTAATGTGAAAAAGTGTATGTATTTTGACACGGTGTGTGAATAGGCGCTATTATACAATGAAACATATGAATAATATTAGAGACGATACAAAACAACTATCAAAATTATTTATCACTTTATATAGTACCTGTATTTCCAATCGGTTCGATGTACCAAGACGTCGTCTACTAGATAACCAGAATAGATTTGGTTTCAGAACATTCAATATACAACAGAATTTCAGGTTAGACATTCTCTAACCTGGAAGTCTGAGTTTCCAAATTTTTCTTTTCATAACAATTACATTAAGTATTGCAAATATTGTATGAGTAGGTAATGCTAATGAACTTCTATTGATGGCTCTGTTTAGGTAATACCTATTGATCATTTAACGAGACCAATTGAGTCCAAAGTTAGTGATATTTTTTCTCAGCGCATATGGTTTCGTTATGCCATTACATTTTCGAGTGAGTCAGAGTGAATTAGGGGAGCCGACGGCACTCAGCAACATTGCGACAGTGTCTTCCTCTACCTAATATAAAATGCAAACACCATTTGAAATAAAGACAACCTATTTGCATAATACTAAAGTTCAAATTCGCGTTTGTGGAATGCAGCACGCGAGACACCATGCGATTGGGCTCATTGTTCCTCTTAACAAGTCATTCAATGATGTATTCGTAAACTGCTGATTTGAAAAAAATACGCTTTAAAAAAGTTTTGAATTTTAACGCGGCATCTTTTTGCAACTGTTGGTGAATTTGTTTTACATTTATTACGAGTGGAGAAAATGTTAATGAGTACATGAAGTTTATGTCTACATACAGAAACAGTATATGTAAAATAATTTATACGCAAAAAAAAACCGATTCCAATTTTGTAGTGATTCTTCAACATGCCACACACATGAGATCTTACCACTCACATATCGTTTCCACTTCTCCACACGTACAGCCGACTACAAATAGATCGATCCATCCAAAGCTACAATAATATGTAATAATTGTAATATAACATAAGAATAATATGTATATCACTAATCAGTGTCTTTATTGCTTTCATAGGTAAATACATACAAGATGGTACATTTTATATACAATAATAATTATGTAGTATCAAGCCAATAAATAAAGACACGGATACATATTTTTGTAACTTTGGGTGGATCGATCTTATTATAGTACTGCTTTCCGATAGCTATAATGATAAGGCGGCTACTACAGAAAATAGCAAAGTCACTATACAGGATGATTCAGGAGACGTGAGCAGGACCAACACTACATACATAGTAAATGGCAGTGAATCGTTCACCATTGTATTTAAGTGAAACACTCATACCTTTTTCCTGTATTTTAAATTTTGTTAAGTTAAAGTTTAATTCTCTACAATCATGGTCACCGGTTACAACAACTGGTTTATAAAGACTAAACCTCTAACTGTTATGACAGCATTTTAATAACGAAGAAAGTAAATTGTCACATTGAGTGAGATACGATATTTCAAAATTAATTGGACTCAGATGACATTAAATTTGAAACTTATCACTTGACTGTATTCTGATTGTAGAGTGACCATGAATTTCGTAAATAATTTAAAACATTTTGTTTTCAACACCAAAGATAAATGAACGTTAATTTCACTAATAGTGGCACGAAGCAGTAGCTTATGATCTACTGAATCCGTAGTGTTGAGCTTGCTCACGTCTCCCGAATAACCCTGTATATGGACCGATGATATTGGAGGAGTTCCGTCGAATTCTCAGGGAACCCATACTGACCTTCACTTCCTCATCATAAGGTCTACTTTAAATTGTGTATTTTGACGAGCATTTTCAACGAAATTTCATCGGAATCTGAGAAATGCCTACATAATTGAGGAGTTCCATAGTTTGTGCTCATCATCGCAATTTCTGTCTCACCAAGTTTGTGGTTTCCGAGAACCAATGCGTGGTTAACTATAGAAAATACTGCAGCCGGCATATGCGTGCCTGCCAAATATGAGGAGTTCCCTCGATTCCTCCTAGATTCTATCATCAGACCTTCAGCAAATTTATAAGTATATGGGATTACCTTGCGAAACAAAAAAAGGAATTATTAAAATCAACCAACGTGGTCAAAAGTTATAAGGGAAAATACATATGTAAGTACATAAAAAACTGGCCAAGTGCGAGTCGGACTCGCGCACGAAGGGTTCCGTACCATTATCTATAAAAATGGCAAAGAGTCCGACTCGCACTTGGCCGGTTTTTAATATTTAATGTTATAGCGGCAACAGAGATACATATCATCTGTAAAAATTTCAACTGTCTACCTATCGCGGTTCTTGAAATACAGCCTGGTGACAGACAGACGGACAGACGGACGGACAGACGGACGGACAGACAGCGAAGTCATAGTAATAGGGTCCCGTTTTTACCCTTTGGGTACGGAACCCTAAAAAGCAAACATGCAGATGAACTGACTAGAACCTCCTTCCTTCTATTGATGTCGGTTAAAAAGGATATGTAAGTACAGTCAGTTCCATAACAAGTGAAACTCCCTATGCAAGGGGTATACCGAGCTGTTTTTTATAAACAAAAATACCAATCAACAATATTGTTAGCACGTTGCTGTAATACTCGTAGTACATTACGATACAAGGGTTGTAAAACAAAGAAAGGCCGATATCGCAGATGTTTGAGGCCCGAGCCGCAGGCGAGGGTCATAAAAATGCGAGAGAGTGCTTTCTGTTTTACGACCAGTGTTTTGTACACAATTTTACGCCACCAATTGGCCAAAGGTGTGGTGTAAAATATAAAACAGAATTTTAGAAATATGTAATTAATCTCTAGACAAATTTGACGTAGCTACCTACGCATGCTTTCCATATCACACGGCGCTTCAATGATCAGTAGCTAGTTTCAAACTGAAAAAGTATCTGTCATTACTAGTGATCGTAACTTTTGTTGCATTTTCGGTACAGCGTAGTGGTGTTAACGGAGTTGGTATGGACAAATACAATTTAAACGGTTAATTAAGGTTAATATTAACGTTATTAACGCTAATGAATCATTGAGGTTTTAAATCATTTATCCCAATTCCGTGGTGTTAACGCGTACCTAAAATGCTACAAAAGTTACGATCATTGGTAATTCCTGCAGTAGACCGGTAATTAAGAGTAATTTTACACAATTGTATGAAAATTTGCTTCTCCCGTACATACTCGTAAAAGAATTATTAAGGGCCGAAAGTGCTAACTAAAACAAATTCAAGCAACGAGGTTGAATTAGGCAATTGCTGCTTCCTGTATCATTCATCATGTAGCGTTTGCAACTCGACGTGTCTCACTTGCACAAATTGAACGAAAGGGTTACGATTTTGTGATTTAGTTACTAATATACAGATATTCATATAAAAAATCGGAATATTTATTTTCTTTGAAATATGAATTAGGTAATTGGTACATTTTACATTGTCTAACAAGGGTTTGCTATATCATAATGTCGTTGATTATTTTTACACTACGACAGTGACAAACAAGCGTACGGGTTGCCTGATGGACACCGTAAACTATGGCCGCCTCCGATAAAACAATGACAAGCGCGGAATAAATTATCAAAAAGGTATCAGGAACGCGTTTTGGGGAGGTCCATATCCAGCAGTGGACGTCAAAAGAAGGTTGATATGATGATGATGATGATGTTAATATAATTGCTGCCATTTATAAAAAAAATAAAAATATTCATCATCAGTCAAACCTATTTAGAGTTTGAACCTTGGAGACCCTATACTCTCACAGGATATCATGATAAATAAGTGTACTGTGTTACTTTGATTTTACTTTGACGCTTCGAGACTTTATACATCTTTATCAAATCTAGATTGTAATATTGTCTCTTATTGTTTGTTTTCTTAGGCTGGCACCTTGCACCGACTTACCGACCGGTCAACGTTAAATATGGCGCCGACGGCTGTCATCCCATAGAAACCTGTCAAAACTTTCCATACAATCGAATTTTAACAAACACCGCTTACGATCACAGACGGTTTGGTGCAACCCAGTCTTATTTTTAACATGTAAGACTGTATAATTATGTGATTAATTCATTTTTTAATTGACATTTTATTATAGATTTTGACTTTTGAAGTGCCTTTGTGGCCTTCTGATTTTGTTTTTTTTTTGTTTGCAATATAATATTTTACTTTTCTGTTCTAATTAATGTCAAATTTAAATGTCATATATTGTAATTGATAACCAACTTGCTTCCTTTTACTTTATTAAAAAAAACAACGTTTTTTGAAATAAATAAATAAATCGTTTACTATTTTTGAGCGTGTTTATTTTCAATTAAACAAAATAGATATTTTGAGTTAAGTGAATCTGTACTAGAAAAAATCGCTGTTACACTATTTGGCAATTACTTTTTCGACAAACATCACTGCCGGTGTTTCAATTTGGAATTGCATCACCTCAAAAACAATTCGCATACAGACAGCTATCAGATCAACTTTTGTTTGAATAAAAGCTTTTGTTCGCAGAGTCCACAGTTTTACATCGCTGTTGCTTTCAGCTGGTTTCAACAATGCGTTTTTGTGTTTTCATTTTTGATACGAAAATATTTATTAAAAAAACCGCTATTAACGACGTGTGGGTTCGACATGTCATGTAAAAATGGAAGAGTTGTAAATAGACAGTCAGCTAGTTTAATTGTAGACTTAAAACTGTGCGCGTCAAGGTTGATTTTTGTGTGATGTAGTTAATTGAGTTTTTCATTTTAGTTATGATGTGTGATGTGCTGAATTGTGCTGATATTTAAACTTCACGCGGCGTGGGACAGTAAGGTCGATGGGCGTATGTTTGATACGTCCGTTGAGCGTCGTGGGAATCCCTGTGATCTTTCATACTCATACCAACTTGGCTAAAAATAGAAACGCCGTTAAAACCATGTTTGTTTTTACTTACATTTAAATGTATAATTTACAGTTATGTTTTAATGTTTAATTTAGTACTGTTATAACAAAATGCGAAAGTAAAAAGTTATATAGATACTTCTTACTGGTATATCTAGTTATCACATATATTATCTTTATTCAATTTAATAAGTTTAGAAATCACGTGAAATAATATATGTTTCAACGTTACTTAACTTATACGACAAATTAGAAAACAATATTTTATCATGATTTTTACTCGACTGCACCAGAAGGAGGGTTATGTTTTTAGAAAGTATGTATGTATTTATGCATGTATAATTAAGTAGTATTGTTGACCATTTATTTTTAATGTATTTATTCACTTTCATTTCTAATCACAAGCACCAATACTCTTGCGCAGCCCATAACCATTCATAAAAGCAGACAACCGAAAATATTTCTATATAGTACCAGTCTTCTTTTAATTAATTAATTTTGTTATTATGCATGTGGAGATTGGGTTACAGTTGTCGTTACACTTGCAGCTACACTTGCCGATTTAACAGTCTCGCCGAACCCTACCTTAACCCTACCTTTACAGGCGTAGTACATGCGTATGTGCGTATTTGGCTTACCTACTACCTTTTCTTCTAGTAAAGGCATAATGAATGCGGTCCATACCTATTCCCTCAGCCAAACTGGTCATTACTCGGCTAATTTGATCTGACCACCCCTGATTGCGGGTCAAGACCTCGTCCATTACGTCGAAGTCGGATTAAATGCCCTGTCAGGTGACTGGCAACATTGCCTTGTTGGAAAGTTTATTAATTGGTTAATTGAACCGAACGTTGTTTGCTTATGGCTAGAATTTTGATTTAAGTTATGCTGTTTTCATACCCAATCATAATGTGAAGATTAAAATGAATTTAAGATTTCAAGCTGACATGGTCATTGACATTAGAATTAATGTTAGAAACGGGATATTTACCATGTATATTATGATTATTGAGTTCCCTACATATATTTCGGCGCTGTTGCAAGCAACATTTTCAAGGATAAACTGACGTGTTGCGAGTTATATTTGTGGTCTACCCACACTCCATAGCGATCTACCCTCTTCTTGGTTTTTTCCCACAGTGTCACAGCTACTACTACCACCGTCCGCACTCTCACTTGAAACTCGAACACGAACACGATCGCAACAAACAACACTAAAAGTATCAACTCGCTCGTTCATGCCGGTTACAGTATTTTTCCGATTCGTGAACTTTTGGATCACGGAACGCCAGACGCCGGAAACTCGACGCCGAAATATAGGAAACTAATAATCATAATATACATGGTAAATATCCCGTTTCTAACATTAACTCTAATATAAAATGAATTTGTATAAAATAACATATTGCACATTTATTCATATTACCTAATTACCTATTCACAGTATTTCTCGTCACAACCACGATACTTTTATTATCATTCAGAGGCAGTAGCAGTCCGAGTGCATGTATATTATAGCGAACTTAAATCAATACACGTTAAAATGTATTACTTAGTCGGCTCATAAGTTCTGTCACTGGCCTTTAAAATTTAAATTTGGAACTCCTAAAACAAAAACCGTTGTGCATTTGAATTTCGAATCTTTTTTAAATATTTGAGTAGTATAATTTTGCAATTTACTGTTTTCTTTAACATGGAGTGGACGCTTAAAAATAGCCGTACCGCAATAATTGCACTATATCGTTGTGGACACTCGCCGACTAAAATTTTTAAGCTACTTGAAAATTTAAAATTCTCTCTAAGATTTGTGTATCGTACCATAGAAAGATACAGTGAGGTCTCTAGTTTAAATGACAAGAAAAGAAGCGGTCATCCGCGTACAGCTAGGACTCCATCGGTTGTACAAGCAATTAGGGCACGCATTGCCAGAAATCCCGCTAGGAAACAAAAAGTTATGGGCCTCCAGATGGTTTTGAGCAGAAACACGGTGAAAAGAGTGCTTAATCAAGACCTGAGACTTCATGCTTATAAACGAAAAACTGGCCATCTTCTCAATGGTCGGCTTAAAGCTTTAAGGCTTAAAAGATCTAAAGCTTTATTGAAGAAGTACGCTAAAAATAAGCATCGTTGTATACTGTTTTCGGACGAGAAAATTTTTGACATAGAAGAAAACTGTAATAAACAAAATGATAGAGTGTACGCTCGCAATAGTAAAGAAGCGTCTAATAGCATTCTCCGTATTCAAAGAGGTCATCACCCTTCATCTGTGATGGTTTTGCTGGGAGTTTCTTATGCGGGCGTCACTAGTATGCATTTTTGTGAGAAAGGAGTAAAAACTAGTGCCAAAGTGTACCAAGACACGGTGTTGACTAATATTGTGAAACCACTATCCCATACGATGTTTCTAAACCACCATTGGGTTTTCCAGCAGGACTCTGCTCCAGCCCATAAGGCAAAGTCTACACAAGCCTGGCTCGCCTCCAATAAAATCGACTTTATACGGCATGAAGATTGGCCCTCCTCTAGCCCAGATCTTAATCCGTTAGACTATAAAATATGGCAGTATTTAGAGGAAAAGGTGTGCTCAAAACCTCATGCAAATCTAGACTCGCTGAAAAAATCCTTTGCTACGGCAGTGGCCAATATCGACATGAAAGTGGTGCGTGAACCCATTGACGACTGGCCACGCAGATTTCAAGCCTGTGTAGATAATTATGGCGGTCATTTTGAATAAATGTTATACATTTAGATTCTCTAGTTTATAAGCTTTCAAACGCTGTACAAATTATACGGAATAAACTTAAACTTTTGTTTTTATTTGATACTATGTATATGACAGAACTTATGAGCCGACTAGGTACTTTAAAACTGTGTTTGCTTTTATTCCGAATTCAATGTGGCACCAACATTTTGCTCTCACATACATATTTACATAACTACTCCGCTGTCTTTAAATAATCAGAGCATACAATACTACCTCTTACGTATTATGCAGTTTGGTTGAAATTCGACATAATGGATCATAGAGCTATATCGTATTTATCCCACAGTAGAAAAGGCAGCCACAATGACACAAGTTATTATTTTTCAGTCAACTACAGTGTAAGTTATAGTGCTACTGCCCTGTCAACAAATGCTAATCCATAGTCCGTTCACCCCACTTGAGTACCAGAAAAACTCAATAAAACCATGGATTAACAAATGGCTCGTGATTTAGGTTTAGCACTTGTGGCCTGGGTTACAGTGAGAACGTAAACAAGAGGAGTTTCTCTAAACAGCTCAGAGGTTATTTGCAGTGCGGATAGCGTAGGATTTCCTCGGCCGTTCACTTCTGACGCTTAGAGTAAGAGCTTTGCTGAAAAACATTGTAATAACATCATTAATACTAAATAAATAAAAAGAGTAAATAAACAAAAAGTATTCAGTGCTGTATATTTACAATCCTGCACAGTAATTGCGTACATTTTCGAACGAGCGTGAGATGTCCTACACTTAGTTATCAAATTTTACCTTCGAGTGTGTTTTCACTGAAGATTTATAGCTCGTACTAAAATTGTTTATAGACTTCTTGCCTGTTTAAATACGGTAAAATAATCTAGTTACCCAGTATTTAGGTAAAGAAAACCAATTGAATTATTACGAACCTGGGTACACACCAATCCAATAATAGGTACATTCCAAATTTACAAATTATATCATGTTACAATCATCAAAGCCGAAACCTCTTTAGCAGATTTAATCGAGCACGAATACCTCATTAATTCGATTAGAGCAACGACTGAACAACAAAAACATTTCAGCGTTCGAGAATACTAAGGGAGCTATTTTAATGCCATAAACGGCAAGACATCAAGATTGTACTGTGCGAAAAACAAAAATCGGGTGAATTTTCAGTTTCTAAAAACTTTCTAAGAAATCTGTGTTCGGATCATACATTCAGGACTCCTAAATCAGGAGCAAGTAAAATAGGTCAGCCCGTAAGAAAATTCAATACAAAGACCCATTTTACTTTTTCTTGACCATGTTGTATATTATATTAATAGTGCTAGTAAAGCAAATATGGTGCCTAGTACATCAATTACGTAGTCTGAGTTTTTTTTTCTCCGAAATGTCGTTTTTCACATTATTTCCTTGTGATTACTTTTTTACCAAACATAATCCGCTTACGATATTCGTCGAAGAAATTAATATAATAAAATGATTGAAGCTAAGCAAAACATCATACTTATGGTTAGTTATTCCACTTCAAATGGATTAAAAATAGGCATAACATTTTACCAGGCCCAATCGTCTCATTATATTATCACCCAGAACCATGACAACAGAAAATAAAATATAATGCCCAACTTGAAGAGCCATAAACGGCTCGAAAAACTCAATGACGGGTGACATAATATAGCTTACAATAGAAGCTCGCTCGATATCGAAAGTCGACACAAAAGCTCTCGGAAGCCTCTCATACACCCGTTCTAATAAAAACCGGATATGGTCGGATACAGGATGCGATCACCGCAAACTCCCTTACTACAAAAAAAACTCTCCAATAAAAAAGGAATCCTTAAATTCAAGCGCACTTTGTCAAATGCACTCTTCAATTTAAACTTTTCCACAAGTTTTTAACGACGAGTTTTTATTTCGCACGTCCTAAAATGTGAATCATATTTTCGCTCCGGGAACCTTGGAAGTGTCGATAAGTTGATTTTACGACTCAATGAATACAGAGTGTGGCGCGGGAAGTGAGGGTGTCTGGGCAAACAAAGGCCGAGAATGTTGCACTTCGAGAGCAAGCTGAAGATGCACCGAATATAAGCCGTGCACAAAAGTAAGGCGATATGTCCCGGGGTAACCAAACAAGCAACCCCAATAGAAAACAAATTGACATTTCAATGAAACCCGCCCAAGGACTAGCCCATTTGCAATTCAAAGAATCACTCTTCAATAACATGCCCAGAGCGTATGGAAATAAGTACCCGCGTTTTGAAAAGGATCTGATTTCTGAATAGATACGCCTTCTTGAAGCCAAGTATTCGAAGATTAGGACAACGGTACGCTAACTCGGAAATAGCGTGGTTTTCGTCGATGTAAATTCAGGGTTGATGTTTATAGTTGGACGTGAAGGGCGGCGTTAACGTTTCAAATTGGCGTGTTGCTCTTTGGTTCACTAGAGCAAATGATTAGGGATAAGCATTGAGCATTGACTAGCACCCGGAAGACTTCTCTGAGTAATGAAACGGTTTATTGCCGCCTAACATTATATTGTCTCAAACTCTTACGGGGGGTTACTTAGAACTTATAATTTAACATTACTCAGTAGGTACCTATGGCTATCACGCCGCCATAAAACTAGGTACATATATAAGTAAAGTGCATTAACACAGCGTAAAATAAAGTAAGGAACCCCATAAATGTACCCCAAGAGGCGCCCTGGCGTGCACCCTGTCGGTCCAACTTTACTCCACTGTAATTGTTATTTATGGTGACTTTCTGTGACCAAGGTTTCGTATTAGATGTTTTCCAACACTAAAACTTATTCATATAAGTACGTCGATTCGGTTGTGATATATGTTTTAAGCGCTGTGGTTTAAGCATTAGGCAAATCGACTATGCAATTTGCATATGCCCGAGTTTTGATTGCGGAAGCCGAACGTACTAGATTATCTCTTATTTTGTACAATAATGGAGACTAGGTAATCTCTCCACATAAAATGCAAATTTGCAAAATGCTGTAAGTAACAATTACTGAAGTATTCCTTAAGTAAACTAAATAGGGGAATACTAAAAATGTTGTAGTTTAGAAATTAAATTAGAATTTGATCAATTATTTTAATTTAATATTTTAGTTAAATCTGAACCATAAATTAGATATGGCATAATTTTATTAACACGTGTTGGAACCATACTTAAAATCCCATACAAATCTTACAACCGGAATTAATATGCTGGCGATGACAGTTTAAATATATTCACATGGCCTGCATTCGTATCTCGAAGGCAATAATTCTTTCTACGTCACCGAAGCAGTCAACGAATGACGTCAAGACTTGGTAATAGATGAAGTCGTGAAATTTAGAAAATGTTGATTATTATATATAGCCTTTTCTTCTTGCTGTTCTTTCTTAACATTCTCTGTATATTACGTAGCTTTACTGTCAACTGATAATAGGTTACATGTTTATAAAGGAAGTTCAAATTTACACTTAGTTCAGAACCACCTATTGCAAAGATTTTCTTTTGTCTTATTTTACATATTTTTTAATAGCTGTCTTTATAAAAAATACGAATAAAATACTTAAGGTAATTACACAATGCTGGGCTCAGCATTTCAATTGTTCGCAACGTATACAAATCTTATAATATGATCAAATACAAATACAAACGCTCACGTATTTCAACGTATTCAATCACTAACGTATTCGCACTAAAACAAAAGATTACTTAATCCACAAACCCATACGATTTGAAATCATTAATTACTTTAGTTATACTAAATAGAACATCTGTTTCATTCTTACGCAACTTATATCCAAAACGCTACACGTGTTCCGCGACCATAGGAAAAACAATAAAAATCAAATGTGCCACGCAACGTGGTATATGAATTTTATGATCCCCGAAATGTGTGACATAATTTCTCGTCCGTAATAACTTGAGAGCATCATAAAGTGCCGAAAGTAAAGCGACTACGTCACGGTGGATAAGAAGTCTATCAGATCCTCGAAAAAAGGAACAAAACTTTTTATGAGAGGTTATTACGACTTGGTGGATTACTCGGTTTTGTTACAGTCATTCGTGACTTAAATGAAAGTCAGTTTGAATGACTACGTGATACGAAATGAAAATATACATTTTTACTTCCGCAACGTCTATACTATAGATATTAATAGACTCTATAAGAACGAATAAAGAGTAGCTTAGAAATGTAATTACCCTAAGTTAAGATAATAATTTGGGTTGACGATCAGTATCTCAGGTTTTTCATTCATTCTGTAGGTTAAAATACCCATTATATAGTTAATTATCTATATGGTGGCAAGTTGTACTGTACGCGCAAAACTATCAGTTATCTGGGCTTTCATTTGTTCTCCTTACAAAAGCCGAATCTTTATAAATAAAAAACCCGACCAAGTGCAAGACAGACTCACGCACGAACTACCATTATTTCTATAAAAACGACAAACAAATTACGTTTGTTGTATGGGAGCCCCCTTAAATATTTATTTTGTTCTGTTTTTTAGTATTTGTTGTTATAGCGGCAACAGAAATACATCATACTCGTATGTGAAAAACTATCTATCACGGCTCATGAGATACAACCTGGTGACAGACGGACGGACAGCGGAGTCTTAGTAATAGGGTCCCGTTTTACCCTTTGGGTAAGAGTACGGAACTCATATTTTTTTTTACGTTGGTAATCATGTTAAACAATGCCTTATAGCCATGTTATAGCAGTAATAAATTGGTAGCCGATCGTTCCGGCCATATTTCAACCCAACTAATTCCCTATAGTTGCGTTACGACACCCATGGGGAGCACTATTCGACGCCGAAACTACGATCTTATTATGTCTGAAAAGTGTCTGAAAACCAGCCGCACAAGGCCAACTTTATTCCTTTGCCATGGGAAAAATATACCTTTGACATATCGATATGAAAGTTCTGACGATGTCTCTGACCCAATCGAATTATACAAAAAATACTTCATTACGATAGTACTCTTTATTTTTTATTACTTTCCTGCTTTCGAGAATAGCATGGCCATACACAGCCCGCAAAGTTGTACTAAATTACCAGTTACTACAGATAATCATTGTGGTTATAATGTAGATTATGATACTAAAAGCTCTTAAATTTGGGTATTGGTGTAATAAAGTGGCTCACTAATTACTTACGAAATAATGACTAGCGCGAACATGTGCGTAACGAATGGTAATTTCATTGCTTTCATTTGTTTATTACTCCTTGAACAATACTCTTTGTCCAATGACGTAACGTAACCGAACGGGCCACATTTCAAAAATAGAACTACTCTTTGTTCTATCCCAAAAAAATAGTCTTTTATTTTTATTCGTGTTTGGACAAAAGAGGCATTGAACTTTGGCAATTCTGCTCTAATTCTACTTCGGCTCGAATTAAGTTTTATTGAACAAATGAACAATGACGTATTGTTTTCTGTGATTTGATTTTGCTATAATGAACTACATTTTCATTTATGTAAGTCCGTATTTGACGTTTCACGCATCGGCTATCGCAATATCCACTAATATGCCAGATGATTTTTTTTATTAGGAAGTGTTAATTAACACTGTTTGAATTTTTAATTTGGGAGTACATTGCACTAAGTAAGGCCCCGGCTATCAAGCCAACCGGCAATTTCCTGTGTAAGATATATTGGAGTTTTTAACGGCGCGTTTATTAATGGTTATTTATACTGTGGGTTATCGGGGATTGCGGGTAGTTTACGACACGGGGACTAATTCCTAGCGCTTCGAACGCTCATGCAAAACATATGTTGGACGGGTTAATTTAGTTTTTATAACTGAACATGAATTAGGCATCTTCTCTTTTCCTTGAACTTAATCAATTACAAACTAATAAAAAAGTAATTTTAGTAATAATGAATGTTGTATTTTAGAACTAAAATGACTTTTTTAGACACGTAACTTACATAACTACAAATTAAGAATACGCATGCAGCATCGAAGACTTCGATCATACCTGTAACAAAAAGAAACCAAACATTAAATTTACTAATCAATTTCATTCTGACTTAGTTTAAAAAGATAAAACGCAAACATACGTCTCCTGCCATATGCTGAAATCGTTCATTTCGCGCTTGGTAGTTCTTCGTAACTTAAGTAAGTACGTGTAGCGTATCCGAGTAAATCCATCCATCACCCCGGACCGCGTCCGCCCGCACCTTATCTAAATCATCCTCAAATAAATCAACTGGAAAATTGAAACCCCGCCGCCCCAATGCCAAAAACTAACTTTGATTAACTTAATTCATTCACCTGATTAAATAATTCGAATACTTCGCTCAAAGGAGAGCTTTGAGAAAATTCGGTTTCGAATAAATTTGGGGCTGTGCTCTGCGTGTGGTAATAGATTTACCTATTTCTTTGTTTCATTACGTATTTGAATATGATTATGCTTAATTGTTACGACAGAAATGTGATAAACTTGACTGCATATGAGGACTGTATTTATGTACATATTTGTCATACATTGTTGCTAGGTCATCGGACAACTACATTTAACTACAACTACAGCTTTGAGTATTTTCTCCTAATTGAACATTAGCTACCTAGCTCCACACTGTTTGTAAGTACTAAGGTGCTACTAAGCTATTATTTTTTATTTTTTTATTTTATGTTTTATGTGTAACTATACTTTAATACAAACATTATATACAAAATAAAACTGCTAATAAGACGAGCCACCGCCACCACCCAAGCAGTGCAAAACGAAACGAAATAAATCAAATGTAGGTTCCATAAATAGAATCGTTCATAGTCTTCCATGCGAAACAATTGAATACGTATAAGGAATCATAAATCAATGTAATCTACGTGATAAAAACTACTGAATCTCAGGCATTGTGAGGAGGCGATGCTATCATCCCCCCATTACACTTATCTTGTCCGTGCTTGTCGATATAAAACAAAATTGCCTTGCAGTTTCAGTTTGAACGTTTTTGTACTCGTATGAAAGCATTGACAGTTTTATTTCGTTATTTAGCTTGTGAAGTTTGGAACGTATACGGAAAAGAACATTGTGTGCATTAATGCGCCAAATATAGAAATGAAACCTTCTTTTCTAAGTTAAATTACATATATTTTAAGCGTAGATGTACTTGTATATAATTTGTAAATAACATTTATTTGCTTAACAATGTTAAAAGTTTTCATGGTGTGGCTATTACACAATTTTTGTACAACTTATCATATGGACTTATTATTATAGGGCCATACCATATGTGTTGATTGGTAGGCTGGGCTGTAGCAGTTAAAGTGAAATAGTTAACCATATTTATTATTATAATCTTGTGGTCAACCCACCCTTTCAACTGTGTTTATGTATTGGAAGTATGTTTAGTTTAAACATAAAATATATAAATGCCATGAAAGACATCGATAAAAAGGTGATATTCATCCAATCCCTATTAACTGAGAAAAACGCAACTTCCATCGACCGTAGCCCTACAGATTGTATCGAGCTGCGGGTTGATTCTGCGACTCCTTAGATGAACTTAAGATAAGGGTGTGTCCACACTCGGCACGTTCGGTAAGTAATTGGACGCGGGGCGATAACGGGGCTCGTCAATCGTAATAAAACTCTGCAAATCGACGAGATGCAGCTTAATAGGGCGGACTGATGCATTTTTTGTTTCTAACTAAATGAATGTATATTTATACTCATTGAGTACAGTATACACGACCTTAGGCAAACGCATCAATGTTTGTTTTGCTTATTCTAAATTGTATTTAAATGGTCTGTAATATATTGCCGCCCCTTATTTAACGGGCGGCAATACTACCATACATTTGTCTTTTAAATGCCCCAATTCAAACAAACTTATATTATAGGTATGTATATTATTATTGTAAAGTGAGGTTGCTCCATACCCCGCCGTGATCAATTACACAGGTTTAAAAAATACATTATCTCAAAGAACCGGATACGGCTGCAATCCAATCGTACAATACTTATATTTTAATCCCGTTTTGTTTAATAATACACTTTCTCCGATACCTATTACTCATAGAAAGTTTTACTTAGGTGCAAAAGCAATTGTTTAGCCATATTTGGTGAGATATAATAAAAGCTACATTATTTGTTCTATCTAAATATATAAAAATATATAAAAGAAGAAACTGACTGACTGACTGACTGACTGACATATCAACGCACAGCCCAAACCGCTGGTCCTAGAGATTCCAAATTTGGCACGTAGGTTCCTTATAAGGTGTAGGGGTGCACTAAGAAAGGATTTTTCAAAATTCACCCCCTAAGGGGGAGAAATGGGGGCCCGAAGTTTGTATGGAAAAACATGATTAGTTGGACTATTTTATTCGAAACTTCACAGGAGTATTTCTGACCATAAATGAGTAAATACGTGTTTCAGGTTTTTTGAGAAATCAACCCCTAAAAGGGGGAAAGGTGGTGACAAATTCTGAAAATCGACATGGGTATTGTTTTTATGATATACCGGGTCGCTGATAACGGAAACAACAATGATTTTAAAATCTCACGTGGAGGACGTAAAATACTATCCCCCCTGTTGGGGTGCGAGGGGGATGAAATGTCTAAATATTAATATGGGTGTCGTTTTTATGGTTTTTTGGGACGTTCATTACGAAAATGGCATCGATTTTGAAATTTAATATTGAGGACATGAAAACTTTTGAAAGTTTGTGCCAAATTTCAAGAAATAACTGACTGACTGAGTGAGTGACATATCACCGCACAGCCCAAACTGCTGGTTCTAGAGATTCCAAATGTATTATGTAGGTTCCATATAAGGTCTTGAGGTGCATTAAGAAAGGATTTTTCAAAATTCAACCTCTAAGGGGGTGAAATATGGGAGTCCGAAGTTTGTATGGGGAATCAAGATTAGTTGGATTATTTTATTCGAAACTTCACAGGAGTATTTCTAACGATAAATGAGTAAACATGTGTTTCAGGTTTTTTGAGAAATCAACCCCTAAAAGGGGGAAATGTGGTGACAAATTCTGAAAATCGATATGGGTGTTGTTTATATGGTTTATCGGGTCGCTTATTACGAAACCACCAATGATTTTAAACTCCCACGTGGAGGACGTGAAATGTCATCCCCTCTGTTGGGGTCCGAGGGGGTTGGAATGTCTAAATATTAATATGGGTGTCATTTTTATGGTTTTTTGGGTCGTTAATTTCGAAAATGGCATTGATTTTGAAATTTAATATTGCGGACATGAAAACTTTTAAAAGTGCCAAATTGCAAGAAGAAACTGACTGACTGAGTGAGTGACATATCAACGCACAGCCCAAACTGCTGGTTTGAGAGATACCAAATTTGGCATGTAGGTTCCTTATAAGGTCTGAAGGTGCATGAAGTGCCGTGAGTTCCCTATGAAGATACCACCTTTTTTGATTATATACGATTTCGACATTAATCGATATTTGAGCGTCCGAGAGGACTCTTAATAAGAATCAGAGGTACCTAAACTATGAATAAAGTAACGGCCATATTGATTTTCTTCATTTCCGTCCCGATTTCGTTCAAAATCGATATCTGAGCGTCCAAGAGGTCCCCTAATACGACTCCGAGGTAAAATTTGGAAAAAGTGGCGGCCATATTGCTTTTCTTCATTTCAATCCCGATTTCGTTCAAAATCGATATCTGAGCGTCTGAGAGGTCCCCTAATACGACTCCGAGGTAAAATTTGGAAAAAGTGGCAGCCATATTGATTTTCTTCATTTCCAACCCGACTTCGTTCAAAATCAATATCTGAGCGTCCGAGAGGTCCCCTAATACGAATTTAAGGTATAATTTGGAAAAAGTGGAGGGCATATTGATTTTCTTCATTTCCAACCCGATTTCGTTCAAAATCGATATCCGAGCGTCCGCGAGGTCCCCTAATACGAATCTGAGGTAAAATTTGGAAAATGTGGCCGCCATATTGATTTTCTTCATTTCCAACCCGATTTCGTTCAAAATCGATATCTGAGCGTCCGAGAGATCCCCAAATACGAATTTGAGGTATAATTTGGAAAAAGTGGCGGGCATACTGATTTTCTTCATTTCCGTCTCGATTTCGTTCAAAATCGACATCTGAGTGTCCGAGAGGTCTCTTATTACAAATCTAAGGTAAAATTTGTAAAAGTGGCGGCCATATTGATTTTCTTTTTTTCGTCCCGATTTCGGTCAAAATCGATATCTGAGCATCCGAGAGGTCTCTTAATACGATCCTGAGGTAAAATTTGGCACTCCATACATGCCATAAAATGTTTAGTGTTACTATATAGGCGTGTGGGGTATCTTTGGATTGCTTTCAAAAACGACATAGAGGTTTCGATATTTTTTTCCATTTAAATCAACCTTTATATTTTTTTAATCGTTTGGCATTTATTTACGAACCGTGAGATCTTCGAGAAGACAAGTACGATTGCCAGTTTTTGTTGCACTCTTAGCACCACCCAGGGGTCACGTGTAGGGTAACGGTGGATACTCCTTACGGACGTGGTGCAACTTCGACCCCCCTTTGTCAAGTGAGTGGGCAACTTGACTGTTAGAAGTTTTCAAGCCGCCCGAAGGCCTCTACCTTAGCTTAACGACTGCTGTCGTAGACAGCAGCCGGGATCAACGGCTTAACGTGCCTTTCAAAGCACGAGAGCGCTCAGTTAGTAACCACTCAAAGCGGTCACCCATCCAAGAAATGACCTGCGCCCACATTGCTTAACACTGCATACCGCAGGCCGCTGGGCCACGAGCACTCTAAATTTTTGATAGTTTGTGCCAAATTGCAATTCAATGGGTCCAGTAAAAGCAACTCGGTTGTAACAGACGGACTGACAGTAAGGAGTGTGAATGGAAGTGAAGCCAAATTTTCTTTTTGGATGCTCCAATGGGAACTGGCAAAACCTACCTAATAAATTTAATCTTAGGAAAAATAAGGGTTACACGTGATATTGAATTAGCCGTATTTCTGTACTTCAAAGAAACAGAGTTTATTGTTGTTACTGTAGTACACAGATACTTTTACTAAGGGCCATTTAAGACATGCTTTTATTTCATCGTCCCTTTCCCCTTCGGCATCTCGGAAATGTATGATAATAGTTTTCGATCCTTATTTTTGCCAAAATTAAATGTAATTCAACAGTTTGCCGGTTCTCAGAATGTATACTGACTTTTCATCTGTTCATCTGTTAATGAATCACAATCACCAAACTTCATATACCGAAACCCCCAGAATG
The DNA here is from genome assembly GCA_905163555.1 of Notocelia uddmanniana. NCBI lineage: Eukaryota > Metazoa > Arthropoda > Insecta > Lepidoptera > Tortricidae > Notocelia > Notocelia uddmanniana. The sequence goes on from LR991068.1 coordinate 12,716,163, forward strand.
TAACAACTACTTTTCTGGAAACCGCACCAAAATCGGTTCAGCCAAACGCGAGATAATCGTGGACAAACATACATACATACCTACATACGTAAATACATACATACGGGTCAAACAGAGAAGCTCTTTTTTGTAGACGGTTAAAAATTACTCTTAGTACGCGGGCGAAGCCGCAGGCAAATGCTAGTTCCCGATAACTTGGACAAATAGCTGTGAAAAGGTAAGGCATGACGCCTAAGCGTTGAGATTGTAACAATGCTTTAAAAGTCCGCAGTAAGCTCGGTTCTCCATACAAATGTAGCTTTATGCTCTCATTACGAATGTTATCAATAAATTTTTCATTTTCATTTTCATTTTAAAACGCCATGCTAGAATAACATGAAACTTTGTTTACACATTGGGATCCGGCATATCTAGGTCGGAAATTAGTTTCTGTTGCTTGAAATTATAATGGAGAAAAAATACAGCGATTATTAAGGTTTTCATACAAGACGTAAAAAACTCAAAAACTCGCTGTATTTTTTTCTATTACAATTTTTAGCAACAGAGAGAGCAACAGAGAGGGTTTCAACAGAAATCAATTTCCGACCTAGATATGGCGGCTCCCATTGTGTATACAAAGTTTCATGTTATTCTAGCAAGGTGTTTTAAAATGAGAGCGTAACTATGCGTTTGTATGGAGAATCGATTTCAGCCGAGCGTACTGGCGACTCTTAAAAGGAGACAGCAACTGTCAAAACGCAATCTTTAATTAAGGGACGGTTATAGGTTAAACCTAGAAAGAAGTACATTATGATATAAACTTGCTTTTTAGCCTTTAATTATAATTATTATTAGAGCAGCATGGCTAGCATAAGATTACGCATGATTTAAATTACCCATCTCTTTTTAATTTCTTATAAGCACATAGTTCTATGGAGGGTGCATACTTCGCATTAATATTAGAGCATCGTCAATAAATAGTATAAGCAGGTAGCAATAGTATAAGCAGGGTAGTAGGTTGGTAGGGGAAACAATTACTTATTATGTGGTAATAGGCATGGTCTATAGACCCAAAATATATTAGAGGCTGTGTATAAAGGAGTAAGCGGAGGTAATTCCTCTTTTAATTAGCATGGTATAAACTATAACATAAATTAGATAAAGCGGGAACATTTCCCCGAGCCTACAGCGGAATCCAATTAGGTAGCAACTTTCAGAAGGAACCGAACCGATTTTAAGCTTTCACGTAAACCCCTATAAAACAAACCTGTTATAACTACGAATGTGTTCATTGTCTAACTTTATAGCGATTCATTTTATATTTACCCCCTACATTGGACTGTGAGTCAGCGTGGTCAAACTCTCCGAACGCAACGTGTAGGTATATTTACGTACTAAACCAGAAATAAGTAAGTTTAATTTTCAACATCAACTCTTTATTTATCAGGTAAAATTTTGCTGCAGCTATGTACGACAAGAATTTCTTGCCCAACGTAGGGATTATAATATAGTAGCCGTCCCAGTGCTTAGCACGAGCCTAATATATGACAATTATCAATTAATCATGACAATAGAGGTGAACCCTGAGATGTCAGGCATTGGATCATTTACCTTAAAGTATTTTAAAAAAGAACAGTTTTATGACTAAAATGTTTTGTCCTTAACACATTGCGTTGGACGTTCCGAAGATAAAGTATTGATTATACAAACGTAAACTACTTTGACAACTACGATACATAAAAATGAAACACTATTAAAGTGGTTAATTAAATATGCATTGCTATATTCCATATGTATATCTAATTAGAAAACGTAGAATGCTATCAGCTTAAAATTTATAGTAATGTTTGTATCTTTCACATATTTCAATTGTACCTAGTTTTATTTCTATTGTTTTCTTTGTAAAAGCCCCAAACTCTTTAAATGCTGTTGCATACCTGTTATTGGTACATAAATATGTTATGTGTGCATAAATATTAATTTGCAATTTTGATTATTTATGTTATATAAATAAATAATTTCACTGACCAAACGAATTCAGACGCTTCAGAGGGAATTTACAATCAATAAAATTATGGACAAACGGGTGGGTGCCCAATAAGATAATAATATATTTCAAATTCAGCATAATCGGTTGGGGATAACTGGTCTAAAAGTCAGTTGCATGATTTGTCCCATACATAGGTACCGACTTACTAACTAACAGGGCAAGTTGAATAGAAGCTTGTAAAAATGTAATAGGTATATAGAAAATCTGTTATTTGCGTTTTCGAACGCACACGGCCTGCTGTAGTCAAAGATGCAACGCTGTAAGGTGTTAGTTTAGGTTCATTTTAATGTCATATTGACATGATATAACTAGACAAAAAGACGATAGCTAGCAAAAACAATGGCTACAGATTGAAGTGAAAAGTAAATGAATAACGGGAAAGCAATCATCTACGTTATGCACATAGTACGAGTATATCACAGATGTTGCACAATCATATTTAAAATCAGTAAAATCTAGTACACTAAAGTTCGCATCCAGTCTGCTTTCATCACAATACTTACAATGCGATCTGAAATAATGGCACGCCATGAAATACAATACATTTTTTCATTTCCTCGCCTGTACAGGGAATTCGAATATTCGTAATATTTAATCAAGGTCTCGTCTCTTAATCAGACCAGTGTTCTGCTTGAGAATAAATGACAGGGCAGGTATGGGGTGAATTTAATTTTCCATGCCAATAATTTCGGATACAGTCAGACCCGTGTCGTGGGCCGCCAAATCTATTATTATTGGGTATTAAAGGGCGCCCTGTATTTACGGCTTTATTTGTAATCATTGAGTTTTTTGGGGTTCTTTACGAGAGGGAAGTACGCAAATGAAGATGGGGCTTTTTAGTAGCGGGTTAAAAATAAAGAATTCATTTCATCATTCGTCTTATCATGCAAATTTTGACAAGGCTTACTGTGGAAAAATATTGTTCGCATTTATTTTGTATTGTTATTATAAATATGAACTCTATCTTTGAGTTTGAACGTCTGAACAGAAAATGGTGAGTTCATTCGATGGAAATGATCTTCTTTTAATTTTCTGGTTCCCGCGTCACTGTAAAGTAAGTAAGCACCTTTTGGAAAATTTCAAAATACAATTGTAAAAGGGAAAATTCAATATCTCAGAGCACAACAGCGCATTGTGAAGCGGACAATGAGGAAAGACATGATATTGGTCGCGGCTGAAAGGAGTGAAAAATATCAACTTCGCTATTTTCAACGGTAAGGATAATGGAGAATTGTGTACAATATGATTAAATAAAAGACCAATTCTGGAATCGTTACTTATGATCACTTTTATTACACACTTCGCTGCTCCATAATGTCATAAAGGACTTGACATTAAAGTAGTTTTTCATAAGTAGGAAAGCTATCATATGTTTTCGTACGAGTATATGGCCTTTCATAGCAATTGCCTATTCTGGAATACCTTTAAACAGATCTAAATATCCGATAAATGGTAACAATCATCTCACCCCTGATTAAAGGCATCTGAATAAAATTACGGATGTCTCCTGAAATAGATTCAAACAACTCTCATCACGGCACATCGCATTCCAAAAACTTAATAAAAGCGGCCCATTTGTATTTTCTTTCAACGTCTCATTTTGGGACAATACGCCTAATGTAATGCCACAAATGAATACGGAATTCCGGGAGGGTTCCGTAAAACTGGGGAGGACCGGGATACTGCTCGGTAAAGAAGGTAGTAAGAGCCGATGCACTAAATGCAATTTCTAGCATTTTAGTTTTAAATACGGTAGCAGTGCGAGTGTGGCAACAGCGGAAGCGACTCAAAGTGAATCAGTTCGAAGCGGACATGCCTGGATTAATTCGTTAAGACTTTCACAGAAGAACAAAAATAGACAGATCGGTAATCGCTTTTGTCCTAAAGTAATTTGCTTTCACCAATTGTTGATGTTCAATACGACATTTAAGATCGCTATTTGTTTTTTGTCTAGGTATCATTTGATGCGTAGCATGAATGGCTTTGTATAATCAAATAGCCAGATTGTAATCAAATGGATGGCAATTTCGGTTTTGCATGTTTTTTGTAACGTCTATGTTAGACGCTCGCTGAACTGTTTTATTATCCATTGAATGAGTTACGGCAATGTAATTATGTAAACATTCTAATTTTACATAGCCCATTGAGTTTTATTGGTTTTCTGTGAAATGACACGATGAAAAATCTCATATTAATAGGTTGATATTTGCATAACACTGATTGACGTTTCACCCCTTTGCTAACTCCAAAGAAATTACTGGAAATCATAATATAATGGTTAAATAAAAAAAGAGTAACCAGCCCAAGTTACAAATAAAAAGGTATTGGCAACATAATCGATTTATCCGATAAAAGAACGCCAATGCAGCAAACATGTTTTTCTGGCGAGACACGCGTACACTCCGGGGCGGCGAATATGGTTCTAAACTTCGCCCACACGCCGCTTATTCAATAGAATGTGATGTAGTATCTCCGCTATATTTCCGCGGCTTACTGTTTTCCCCGGCTGGGAAATATAATAAGCGGGTTATAACATTTGCATATAGATCACCGTGTTCCCCCAAAAGTACCTATATTGTTATTTCCAGAATTTTCTTATGAAGAGCTGTAAATAATAATGCCCCAGTGTGTGATAGGATCTGGTGGGTATTAGATGAAGCATTAATTGCGTTCTACGTTCATGAATATTGATTCTGACGGAAATAATGATAGAGAAATTGCGGTTTGCTGTTAAATCATGTCGTTTATGTCTGTTATATCTTTTCCGTAATGTGTTTCGTATAAAATAAACGAAGGGACAATAACTGGCATGAGTTTAGTTAAGAGTAAAATTAATGATAAATCATCTAAGTCAGAAAGTCTCATTACTTATACCCATTAGTTGGTACCTATTGTTGCCCTCTATAATTATTACTTATGATTGAAAGTGTCAAGTATTGGGTTATGTATGTATGTTTAATACCATTTTTCCGAAAACGACTGTACTAGTAAACACGTGTTTAAGAAGAGGCTAAAAAAGTTGCTATTAGATGCCATAAAACTACAGGTAGTGAGTGGAATTGATTTGGAGTGTTGTTGGTGTTATTTGAAATGCACGTCTGTGCAGAGCTAAATTATTGGAATATAGACCGTATGGCACAAACAATCAAGATTGCATTTTGGCTTTCATATCAGATCATTTCTACTGTATTCTATATTCAATACTGTAAACTTGTGTTACCCACTATTTAAAAATCATAATTGTAAAACTATTAGCACCCACATTTTAGTAGTTATCTGTTGTTATTAATATTTATAAGTACTTAAGACCCGCTTACCATCAGGCGGGCCGTACGCTTGTTTGCCACCGACGTGGTATAAAAAAAAAACTTAAGATGATTATCTATGCATGTAGTAAGGTACATATAAATTGGCATGAAAATGAGTGTTATCTCGCCAATAAACGTAAAGTTTGGCGATCTCATTGTATAAACAAAAGTACCATAAAACATTTAAGAAATAATTTAAATTAAATTAAAATTAAATGTATGTAAGCACTTTATTGTACACAATTACAGGTTGAAACATAAAGAGATCACAAAGTGTTAAAGGGGTTATTGTCGAGCACTGGGACCTTTACGTTTAATGAAGTTTAAACCTTGAGTTAACCTATTAACTCGAGTAACTCGAGTTTTTATAGTTATAATAATTATAGTATTATTTGGTATTAAAATTATTGCCACAAACAAAATGAGAAATATGTAGAAACTACAACATAAAGGAAAAGAAAACAACCTGCCTGACGACCTGCAATATTATAATCTTTGAAATAAAACGAATATAATAAATGAACACGTAGGCAAAATTCAGTTTTGTAATATGTTTATAACATCTACATATATTTCGATTTAGTAATAATTAAAATAGTTATATAACTTCATACTAAGTTGACGAATATCCGAAACCAAACTACAAATATTTCAAAACATTCCAAACTAGTATAAAATTTCAAATCATCTCCCCTAAACAAGCCGTACCCGATCTATTTCAGTTTCTCGGTTCAATATCTACGCACTGGTTCAGAGCCTATAAAAATTCAGTGACTGTCGCCGAGGGCCCGGAGGAAGGCCTGCTATGGAGAATGCACTGCGATGCGCCACCCACATTGAGCATACGTTATACATATTTATTTTTATACATATTGAAATATCACTACATGTTTAGTTGAAATTATACGGCTCATAAAGCTAGGCGGCACATGTGAACTGGTGACGATCCGCGAGGTTAATAAGTAGCGGCGGATGCGGTCAAAATTGGATAAACTTTGACAGCAGAGAACCTGTACTGTGAAATTGGATAAACTTGCGGCAATAACAAGTCATCGTTATATTTATTTCTACTCTATCTATTAGTACAGCAGATGTAGTACAATCAGCATCAAATAGATAGTAGCACCAAGTATCCAACTACATATTTATTTGGTTTTTTGTTTTTAAACAATACGAGCTAGTCCATAGTAAGCTCAATAATTATATATATATATATTTAATATATTATATGTACTTAGATACATAGAAAATATTCAATTCTCAGGAACAAATGTTTTTGCTCACCACATAAACGAATGCCTTTACCAATATTCAAACCTAGTACCTCCAATGTTATAAATTATACGTATGAATTCCAATTCTGTAGTTGCTACAATCTATATGTACGTATTAAATCAATACTTGAATGGAGATTGCAATCAGAAATACCTAACCAATCGTCACGCCTAATCTTACACGGCCTACCAAATCGTTTGTAAGTGGCTTCGTGGCCTACCCACGATAACTGCTTACGTCCACTCTCAAATGCACGGGCTGTACTGGTGCATAAGCCGGTGACCTGAAATAGGATTCAGACAGATGCAATTTCCCCAATTCAACAAAGGCTGTTGTAACGCGACTCACGTTCGCTACTGACAGATCAAGCGGACAAATGTCGGGATTTAACTGAACGTCCATTTCGGACATTGTTTGGTTAAGTGCCGTTTGATTAGCATTGTTATTAGGTCAGGCCAAAGCCGGTGCGTAAACAAGTGCAATTAATTTGACACAGTCAAGTACGGGCATATTGTCTTTGTGGTATCCTTTCTAGGAACAGTGTGATGAGGACAAAGCTAGGGATAATAATCTACAGCACAACCTAAGTCGCGAATTTTAGCTCGTAAATACTTTAACATGATTGAATGTCTCAGCTTTCCGAAGATATCTAATATATAAATCGCGCTATGACTTTTTACGAACTTCAACATCATGCACCGATATGCAAACTGTTTATCTATTCCATATAATTTTATCTACAACCAATTGATCTAACAATCATTGTTTATTTTGCGTCATTAGCAAACGGGGTCGACAATATTGACTGCATACTTGCAAACGCAATTTAATTCACCCACAAAGGGCAATCCAATAATGCGAAACCTATTTTAATCACAGAATAAAACCCATGGCACTCCATGTCAAAACAAAAGCGCTTTTAACTCGGAATGAGAAATGCAGTTATCAAGATGTTAGGCGTGATCGTGTAAAGTTTACATTGTTTCGCTCCCCGTTGATCGAAACCAATTGATTTTTAAAGAGAAAGTGTATTAAACCAGTGAAAGGTTCGTCGTGATTCTGATTACGGCGCTTGACAAAATACTGCGTCATTTTCATTATCCACAAACATTGTTATCTTACATCCGAGTCATATTTTAGAAAGCTGCCGTTCGTTGAAAATGTATACCTTTTCCGATAAAAATATTGGGATATTTTGTGATAAAGTTAAGTCACGAACTGACGGGTTAAACCGTAAATAAGTCTCAAGTACTTAGTCCGAATTGTTTTATAATATAAACATAATATGATTTATGCGGGATCCGTTTTAAATTAATTTATTGTTGTTTCGGTTGGATTCTTTAGGTAAGGACAAAAGTAACTTTTATTTTATTCCTATCACATCTGTTACTGTGACAGGAATAAAATAACTGAAAAGTCGTTTGGACCGTAATGAATAGAATATAATTTATTTCGCATAGAATAAGTAGAAAATTAAATAATGAAAATGTATTAAAAGCCAAAGACCTAGAAAACTCAAAAATCGGAAATTAACAATATTAAAATAATTATAAAAACTGTTCCGTTTGACCATAACATTTAGGTATGGAACAATAAAAGATCACAGTATGGCAACTACAATTATAACAAGAAGTATTTATAAGTCCAAAATCAACCCTTTAAGCAAACATAAAGAAAAAACAAACATAAGTAGAAGTAGGTAGATCTAGGCTTTAATATTTGTAACATATAACTTTCACTAAATTACCCTACTTAGACTTGGTCTGAGAAACTCCACACGTACACGATATCAGTCGGAAGTATCAATAATTAACCTAAAATCCCTAAAATTGTGTTGTCGCTTAAAACCTAATGTATTGTTTTAGTATAGGCTGGGTAAAAAAAGGAAGAAAATAAAAACTCAACTTCTTTTATCGAGAAAATTTTGAGCAATCATGTTTCGGCTCTAGTCAGAGAAACAATCATCTAATCAAAAATCGTATAGGTACGTATGTGAAAAATCTATATTTATGGTCAGCACGGCGGCAAACAGAATCCACGTGAATATAAATCATATTTTTTATGTTTTTATTTGCACCAATCACACATTGTCAGCAACATTCATACATCAATTTATTATAAGCATTGTACAAACAATGAATTTCACAATTAAAATAAATAACTTGAAAAATTGATGACCCCAAATCCCCCTAGACCGACACAGTTAAAAAATATGGACTCGGATGAACTCGTTATTTAGGTAAATTTATTGAAGCGTTTTATTACGTTTTATAAAAGTTAAGGACAAAGCCGCAAAGCCGCCCTTGGGAAGCCCTAGCAAACTATCTCACAAAAGGCTCACTGGTAAGGCTTCTGCCCTTTGATTTACCATCACGATATAATTACGTCTGACACCGTACTTAAGTGCTTTATTGACTCTCTTTCAATGATATTAGGTTCTTCTATTAATATATTAGGTTGTGTGGCTGCTAATTTCAACTAGTAAATAACAAAGCTCCATTTCAGACACTTCGCGTTCCATCATAAGGATTCACGAATGGCTCTGGTTATGAACCCATAAAAACCACATCAAAACTATTAGAATTTAAAGCATATTAGTAAATTACAAGTTCGCAAAGTTGCTGATATTCAAACTTGATATTTGACCCGGAATAGTCTCAATAATATACGACGAAACTTCCTAGAAAACTTATGAACCTTGTAAATTGTATCTAAGCGGAGGTCGTCTAAAATCGATAGAAGGCAGATTAAGAAGTTTCTAGCAAATTGTGTACGTGTGTTTACCTTCTCCGCGGGGACCATCAAAATGCGCATAAATCAAAACTTCCAACACTCGGGGTTGCTCAAAGAAGACTGTCGCTTTCAATTTCCGAAAAGGTTGCCGAACTTCATCCTGTTTTTGTTTGCTCTATTGATGAACGAAATTTTTAATGTGTTTTCTTCCGTACTTAAAAGCCACGCACAAAATGCCAATACAGAATTGAGAAAACATGTCAAAGTTGATAATTACATTTTCTTTTGCGTGCTTCTGTTCGCCGTACTTCCTTTGACAAAATAAGTTTTTGCATAACTTACCAAGTTATAAATCTGCATAGCTGTACAAAAATATTTAAGTTAACCGGAACTCAGTACAATAGGTAGTTTTATTGTGAATTGTGACTTCACACCTTTAATAACATCCAGCGCTATGGGATCGATGCTTGCGTAAATAAATTCTTAACAAGTAAGGCGTAAGTTCTAAAACGGTTTTTCATTTGCTCAAAGCAATTTTAACAAAGAGCTTATCGTTTAAAACTGTACTATTGTTCAGGTACATAAACGTCGGATTAGCAAGTGCTTACGCCGTAAAAAACTTGGGAGTGCAACGTTCAGTCGTGCCAAGAAAAGAGGAAAAGTCTTTGTTCTTAGCAGCCAAAACAAACTGTGCGTTTGGGCGTTTGTTACAATAACAAACAAGGGGAACAGAGCACGTACGGCCGTACGTCGATGGTATAGGCTTGGACAATTAGTTAGGTCAATACAAAAATATAACGACTAATATGTTTGGAGTAGATAGAACCGAGCACCGAGGCTGTTGAGGGTGGAGGTAAGCGTAACATTGTCATAAAAAATACGAGTAGTAGAGTTTACTTTTCTACATTTTTCACCAATAAAAGGGAAACTTATTTGCCTTCTAACATTTGCAATGATTGTATCAAGCATCTGAAAAGATAATTGTCCATTTAGATGTAGGACTCCTTAAAAAAAATCGTAAAACCTAATAAGTATTAAGTATTCCCCGCTTCTCTGCCGGCGGCACCCTAGATTAGGTTTTTTATAATATATTCTGTATGTTTGTTTTTATATTTTACTATTTATTAATATATTGTACAAAACCTAATCTAATGAAAATTAAGAAATATTATCAAATATATGCGTTAAAAAAAATCGTAATACCTAATAAGTATTCCCCGCCTCTCTGCCGGCGGCACCCTAGATTAGGTTTTTTATAATATATTCTGTATGTTTGTTTTTATATTTTACTGTTTAATAATATATTGTACAAAACCTAATCTAATGAAAATTAAGAAATATTATCAAATATATGCGTTAAATCGAAAGCCTGGATACCGCACCGGATACAAATTAACGTTTGCTGCAAATTGCACTATCATTTTCAGGAGGCAATTCAAAATATATGTAATTACAAAATGTGTATTAGTTTACTTAGCAGTTCAAAGCTTATAGGGGTTTTAGGGGCGTTCACTTCACGTATGAAAAGTACCCACACTTTGTACAATAACAATATTTACGAAAAGGCACAATGACTAGAAATATGGCGGCGCGTAAAGCCTGCAATACACTACTAAAACACAGTTAATATTATGACTAATGTAATACGGTATTGTGAAACACTGATATTTTTTGGCTTTACCAATAAGAAAATTAGACTAAATAATCGGAAAAATTCAAACTTCATCTTATTTATGCAATTTTAAAGATTTTTATAATGAAAAAAGACCGCAGTTTGACCATAGAAAATGGTGACGTCATAGGGCATGTTTCCCTACAAACCTCATACTAACCTAGCGTTTTTGACGTTTGGAAAAGAGTTGCTTGGTGATGACTATCAGTAAAACACCGTATTAAATGCATACTAAGCGATATTTTTTTAATCAAATTAGTACAATATATCTTACACCCTCCCTTACATACGAGTATTATGTGAGACTATTTCCAAAGCACATTGGTCAGCCAAGGCGAAATTATAGGTATTGCGAGTAGTATGAGTAGCTACACCAAAGTTGGGTTTGTAAATCCACTAGGTAAGAATAAGATAATAATGTATAATATAATAAGATATAATAAGGTGGATAATAAGATTTGACTGATTGAATACCTCTAACGCTTGCAGCATTCAGGTAAACCATCTAAATATCCGCCGAGCTCTGACCAATCGCATCCACTTCCCGTGTGCTCAAGCTTTATAGCGTCGAGTATATTTTATAAGCAGCTTAATCAGTGCCATGTAGCAATTCGACGCAAATGCCTCGAGTCAGGTTGCCGTGAATGCTGGTATTGTTGATATTCGTGGAATATTACAATTTGCAGGTGAATTTAGCTACGTGGCTCTGAGAAATATGCTATATGTATATTAATTGTGATTTCGTATAGCACAAAATAGGACCCATTTTTCATTTAGCGTTTTACCAGACAGTCGTTTAACATTTCATATCTGTGAAATTCCAGGAAGTGCAGTTTTATCTTTCATGCTACCTTTTAATTAAATAAAAAAATGTCGTGGTCCTTCGTTTTAGCTTTATAAATACAATTTTATATACAATGAATTGCACATACCGTCTTATCCGTACTTCTCAGTACATATCAACAAAACTCATGACAAAAATACCTTACTCCGTAGAATCACATTTATACATGTGGTAATTAAACCACAATCAATAAGACACATATTTTATCAGATTTCAGAATAAAAGCAGCTAACAACTGTGAAAAAGTAAAGAATACTGCGTCCATAAATGGAGGGCTATTCTCGCTGTTTTAGACAAGCACGAACGTCACGATATCAATCGCCATCAACTTCAAGATAATTATAAACTGCTAGTATTTTATTCACAAATTCAGGGCATAAAAATACTTTTCATTCGTACCTAAAGGAAAGCATTATGATTTGTCGGCGCGCTGACACAGCAATATCGCGCCTGCCAGCGTTAATTGTGCAAACAAGAGAAAATAGAGGATCAGGGAACAGAAGAGAATCCACAGAGGGCCCTAATGGTTGCACGTAGTTGGGGGACCCGAGATTGTTTATTTGTTTTTGACGTCTGCTTCAAAATGCACCAATTATAAAAACGCTCACAAGCATACTTTGATAAGGCTAGTTTTGTACGCCAGAGTCCCAGATTTCCTGGTTGAACTCTGATAAGCAGCTACACAACTAAAATATTAAGAGTCCCTTCGTGTCTTTTCCTTATGTATAAACTGTATTAACGTTTGCTATCCGGCTGTAATATTCTACATTGTGTTTACAGTGCGAGCCATCATTTCTCCAGTTAATTAACAAAACGTTTACGGAAACTTCATAGAAATCGAGAATTGACCCGTTTCAATCGACAAGAACCGTTTCTCCGAATGGAAACAGCTTTCCGGTTGTTTCCATAATGTCCATCTGTTTATCTGACATTTACTTTTATTAAAATGCATTTCATTTGCAATCTTGTTTGATTCTAAAGTATCGGAAAATGTTTTCTGAGAAAAACTTTCAATAGTGTGTTGTCGTCTCTACTTTCCCTGACGAGGTCCTTTGCAGCTGCGTTTTTAAGAAATGAAGTGCCACGTTGTATAGCGAAATAACATAGAGAACGTAAGAATAAGATTTGTTAAGGCTTATTTAGTGTCCTGGCGAGATAGCCAGGGAAAGGTTTTACTTTTGAGACAGATTGCATTCCATTATAGGTAGTACCTATTAGTTACACGATAAGTATGAAAAATATAACATCATAATCCAAACATATTCCATATCCCCAAGGTTGTCACGTGTACACTCATCTGATAAAACTCCCATTAACCGCCACATGTGGCGTAGATAACACATGAACTTCGTGAAAAAAATACTTAACTCAAGAGACCGCAAGTACTTAAAACAGCAGTTCAAAAACAATAAGTAGATAAACTTAGACATCATAAACTCTATAAAATTTGTCTGAACAGTAATAGTTTTACAGCAGTAAAGATAATATAGGTTGATATGATAATGACAGACGAGTGTTATTTTCCTGCCTTATATAGGGCTAAATGTAGTGCTGCATATATCGATAAGTGTCTCCAATGTCACAATTCAAACAAAGGACGCTTAGTAATTCATAGAGACAAGGGGAAAGCCGCGTTCCTTAGTTCATAATCAACTTGTTAACCACCTATAGAGGGGTAAAATTGCTTTTTAAAATTGCTATAGACATTCTGACTCGCTACTTTCTGTGTATCACTTTAGTGCATACTTATATGATTAATTTTCAGTGTTAACATTAATTTTCTTTCTACGCATTTATATACGCTGTTACTGTCGATTAGGTCATAAATCAGATTATTTTCCTTGTTCGAGAAAATTAGAAATCTCCTGTCAAACATCCATATTCACATTAACACATAATAACCGTCTTCTAAAACCCATCAAAAATGCCATGAACAAGAAGAAATTTATTTTGAATAGTTTCTTATTAATTTGAAAGCTTCGCCTCGAGTAGCCAAGGCAAATTAAATTCTTGGGCAAATAAATAGCCAAGTTGCAATAGAAATACGGATTGGCCAATAAATTTTATTGGAAATACGAGTAAGTGAATGTCTAAACAAGAGGTGCTTCGGTTGTTTCCAATAAATCTTGAACACGGAACCGAATTCAGTAACATATCTTTACGGTACACATGGTGATATATTACCGCACGAGTGCGGTAATCAGCAGATTACGTGCATATGTCGAAACTTTAAAGAGCCATATGTACTGTAAAACATTGTACGATACACGTGCGAACAGGTAATTCGCAACTCGTGTCGATTTAAAACACTCCCTTCGGACGTGTTTTAATTTATCACCACTCGTTGCGAATTTCCTGTTCTCTGCACTTGTATCGTAATGTACTATTAGATGCAGACGTGTATTTTCATATAGGTATATACATTAAATATGTGAATCTTTACAAATAATTATTTCATCTATATAAATAATTCTCATTCATAGAAATAAAATAGAGAAAATAATTACCTTATAGTAAAAAAATGCGTTTCATAATAGGGCTTCTAAATATACACAACCTGAACGTAACAAGTGATTTTTCTTCAAAATTTCGAATGAGAACTGCACAGTTGAGATGTGCTAAATCAGTGTTAGGTACTCACACAATTAACAATTAAATTACTTGTAATCAAACCGCACAGTTGTATTTTCCCGGTACAAATGGGTTGATATATTTAATAGGACACCAACTCCTACTGTAATGTTTTGATTATAGTTTAGAGTTTACTTATGTTTTTCTTAACATATTATTGTGAAGCTTTTTGTTCTCGTTAGTTACCTTGTTGATCGATACAAGATCAAATCGTTTAGTTAACACGTACGACTCTCTTGGTAAACCATATTAATATACAGACTTTATAATTGAACTGTTCTTTTCATTAATCACCATAACCAATAGGTTCACAAATAGGCATACAGTATACTACTAAATAAATTCTAAATTGAATAATATTTTCACGGCATAAATTAGTTAAAAATGTTCCTAAAATATTTATAACTTAAACGATTCAGTTGAGTTAAAGCCGTAGTTTGTGCTCGAGCAGGAATTCGCGCCGCGGCGCGGCGTTAAAAGTTTATTTGTTGCAATTTGCCCGGTTTGCCCCCAAATGTTTCTTTATTGTAAAGCCTGAAAATTCATGGGATTTAAGGTTTAAAATTCATTGTACACATCGTCCATATACCTGCCAACAATTCAATCCACTGTTCGTCATTATATAGACATTTATTTATATTGAAATCAGCTTGGTGTAGAATTTGACAGCGGCCAAGCTAGAGCTATTGAATTAGAGTGTCATGAATTATGTATTATGTTGTGTATTTATTAGTCACCTAGGTACATTACACTATTTAATTATCGACATCAGCCTGTATATACGTCCCACTGCTGGGCACAGGCCTCCTGCCATGGAGTACAGGGAACGAGCAGTAGTCCCCACGCTGGCCTAGTGCGGGTCGAATACTCAGGGATATTATAAAGTAGGTCAAAACTTTCAACATTCTTGTTTGTCATTTATATAACGGTTCTTTTAAAGTATTAAGAAGAAATGGAAGCTTAATTAATCCAAACTCAAAACTGAATCAGCATACTAATGTTATATTATTACCGATGCGCCCTATTTGTGTGAAGCGGCTATGCGATTTGCACCAGAGCGTGAAATATGTGCACTTAGCGCCAGTTATAAACTAAATAGTAATTAGTTAACCAGGGCACATTCCATGCGGACCTGGCCAAGCCACCGCAAGTACCGTAAATTCATATTTTAATTTTAAACGTACCTGATAGTATGCAAATTAACACAAATATGGTGAATTTCACAAAAATTGGGGCATTCCAACATTTTCTCAGAATATGGACCTTTTGGGTTTTGACTAAGAATCCCAAACACCATCGATTCTAGAAGAATAAAAAGTTGTTTGTATGGAATTCCCCTGACAATCTTTGTTCAAGTTTAAACTAAACTACACTTACCTTTTAGCTATTTATTTTCATCAAAACGTACTTAGTACTGTAGTTTAGTAACCTCTATGAATCTCAGAAGGTAAATATAAATTATATATGAGGAACTATTTATTTATGTAGCATAATTAACCAATCTCCCTATTACAAACTGCTAAAGATGCGTTTATAATATAACACCAAAGTAAAAGGGCACAAAATTCACACACGAGAAAATTCTGCCCATAAATCAAAACATGCGTCAAACTTCTAAGCTCAGATTTGTAATTACCAACCCCAGTTATTATAAGTTCATTTCAGCAAAATAATTATAATGTACTCCCCTAATTATAAAATGTTTGTTAATTTTGCAAGTTTCGGCGCAAGAGTATTTAATCTCTAACGGAATACATAATTTGAGTTGTTGAAGCTGATTTTGCAAGTGTTTGTTGGATAGCAATTAATGAGGTAGGTTTCCGTCAAGTTTGTTCACGGTTTCGTGCATGAAGAGGTAGCCCCAATTACTACAGTTTAATTTGTGTTAATATAGATTACCCAGCCTAGCTTGGATTTGTCTTGTGAAAGACCTTTAGCAGCAAACAACAAATACAAATAAATAAATAACATCAGCACCTTAGCGGGTGAATGTAAAATTATCATAGTTCTTTGTACTTTTTGAAAGTGGGTTACTAATAATCGTGTAAGAGGAGTACTAACAAAAGCAGATACTAGTTAGAGTGGTCATTAAAATTAAAACGTCTAGCACGTATTAAAAATTCAGTAAAGCGAAATTCTGGCAGTTGAAACTTAAACGCGAATGTTTCACTTATTTGTGCCGACTACTTAACAAAATTTATTATCTCACTAAAAGTTTCGGGAAGCTACATTGTTCATAGCAGCGTGTGAAGTTGCGAATTTAATTTACTCGCTAAATACTAGAAATTCATAACAAATTTCCGCCATACATATTATACAAGTTAAGTTTGTTTCAGCGCCAAAGGAATTAAAAAGGAGATCAAATGAAAAAATCGCGAATACTACAGTAAGAGTACTAGTGTCGGATTTCATTTGACGTACGCTTTTCAGTTGTATTTGTACATTATTGTACAATGTACATTGTTCAACAATGCCGTTGCAAAGGTACGTAAGGTAGAAAGATCGGGAAGTAAAAAAAGCAGATAAGACCTACATTAGCTCTCGTTAACAGTTTTTTAACACAAACCACTTAATTTGGCGAAGTGAACATGTTAATATTCATTATTTCCAACTGGAGTGAAAAGATGAAAAATTGATCACCCCGGGCGGATTTGAACCCACGACCTCTGGAATCCATCCAACTCTCTTTCCAACTGAGCTATAGCGGGTATTGCTTGTGGCGACGAATCTTTTAATTAGTTCACTCTTCTAATATATCGGGGACCGAGTCGTAATCACTGCGACTTAGTCCCAGACTACTGCAGCTGATAACGAACGTTTTGTTATTTACTATACCTGTTTATTATGTTCAATAAAAATCTTTAAATATTGTTTCTTATAATTCCGCTAAATGGACAATTCCGCTCGTAAAAGCATATAATAAAAAACTTTTACAGTACATATGGTGCTACATTACCGCACGAGTGCGGTAATCGGCAGATTACGTGCATATGTCGAAACTTTAAAGAGCCGTACATATGGTAAAACGTTGTACGATACACGTGCGAATAGGTAATTCGCAACTCGTGCCGATTTAAAACACTCCCTTCGGTCGTGTTTTAATTTATCACCACTTGTTGCGAATTTCCTATTCGCTGCACTTGTATCGTAATGTACTATTATTTCTCTCATGAGCAATTATAAGAATATAATCATTAAATCGTGTTTTTACACAGAGATAATTTTTTTGGAGAAAACTTCAAAAAAATATTAATCATTAGTAAAATTGTATAAATCCCAGGACAAGGTGATTATATAGTAATGGTTACAAACCAGTTTTACTGATATTAACTCATTTATAATATTAGTAATTACGTACTGGTGGTAATATTATACACCCTTTATAAACTCAAGGAAAGTTTTATAGAATTTGTACCACTCTGTAATTCGGAGTAAAGAATATTAATTTCACGATGAAGCAAAACCTTTTTTGCTTTGGCTAGGTATACTATGAAATTAATAATATTTCCTTAAAACCTAACCGCCTAGAAAGAAAATATTAATAAAAGTTAATAGAATTTGATATTTTTAATTTGGTATTCACGTTTTTAGATATTAGGTTTGTAATCCGAACAATATTTTTTCGCTGAGTGTAAGTAGTCTTTACTATTTTATAGTTATTTAACAATACATTTACAGTTTTATATTTACATGAAAAATTTAGGCGTCTTAGATTTTACATATCGTGGGTAGTTTTTTTATTAATAATTAATCGATATTTTTATTCATGACAAACACAATACAATTTACAAACAAACAAAACTAACCAACTAAACCTAACTTAAATTATCTTAATAATTATATTTCCAATTATCTGTTTGTATAGCACGTATATTATTGTAGTTGCTCTCTCACTCTGGCGCAGTAAGACGTAGACATAGCCAAGATCATTGGCGCTTCTGGTAAATGTGAATTTAGTTAAAATTTGCAGTTTCGAAAGATCAAATTAATTTTGTAGTAAGTATTTAATAAAAATATTTTTATTTAAACTGAAGACTGTGTCAAAGGAAATTTCGAATAGAAATAAAAGTCGGCAGATCATTTTAGAAGGAGCTATAAGTGCGTGTGATTTCCAAACTTGATGCGATCTGGAACACAGTGTAACATCGTTCAGTGGCAGAACACTTGAGATTATCTATTTTTAACATAATCTACCCCAGTGAGTAGTTAAGTGGGTAAGAACTTTCCTCGTATTCCTCTGTTTAGCGGAGGACACTCCAGATGCGACCAATGGGGGGATGGGGGGTTCCGCATCAGGGAGTCGCTGACTCCCCAGGTGCGGCGAGAGGGACAGGCCATGCCGTATGCCTGTATAAAGAATTACGGACCCGTAACCCTGACTTCGGCAGAGGGCCGCTATAGTCGGGAGCGGGGGCTGTCACCGTCAGGCCGGGGCCGGGTGGTGGCTGCGAGGGAGAAAACCTCTATAAAAAGTTACAAGGGGACCTGAGGGAGTGAATCCGGGGTTTTTCACTCTCTCCTGGCGTGGAGGTCCTTTGGTCGGCAAGGGTGTGGTGTCGCCCTGCACGCTTGCCGTCGGGTGGGGGGCGCAAGCCTCTATCGAGAGGGGACGGCTTCGGCTGTCGCAGCAGGCGGTGTTCGCGGTTGTGAGCCTTGGCGATCCCGTGTCACCGCTACTAATGCTGTGTGATGGGCATACCCTGGTGGTTTTAGACGGTAGTCCGGGCGACTCCCGGGAGTCCGTCATACCTGTCCTAGTTCCCCGGCTAGGCGGGATGCGTAAAGGCATTTCCCCAGGTAAAAAAAAAAAAAAAAGGTATACGTGCCTATCTAGGTTAAGAACGATATCCTCCACCAGAGAAGACTCAATCAAACGGAAATAATTATATAAAAAAGGAACTCCAAAATTGTAGTCTCGGCGTTCCTGAAAATGCTACTTAGAATCGGGGGCAAAATCGTTCACACGATCAGAAAAAAACATTTAAATTTAAAAACAAACATTACATTCAACAATGCTTTGTACTCATTCAGAAATCAATTGGAACCTCATTAGGCTAGTACCAAACTGAATACAAAGCATCCAGGTACAAAGTCAGTGGTTCAGAAAACGGTTTTCAATCAAGTAGGATCCTAAGGCTTCACTAGAGTATACTCTTCGTATCGGCTCCAAATTATTTGCTTTGACTCAAAACGATGCGTATTGAATCTAGAATATCGGGATGTATGTTATGTTTTGAAATACGGATTGCAACTTCTTATTGTATTGAATGGATTTTATTATATTATATTTATATATACATAGATATGGCATGATTAACCATGATTCCTAATGCTTTAAGAAACGATCGGTTTTTGTAAAATTATTACATTAATTACAATTACTACATTATTAATGTTTTTATTACTACATAAAAGTATTCAGTTGACCAGTTCCTAGCAAATATGGCACTGGTATCATAACTTGATAACAGATGAAAATGTAGAAGAGTAGAGAGGTAATAAAATAGGACTGAATGGGATCGATTTTGTCCTGAGTCCAGGTTTTGGGTTCCGTAGTCAACTACGAACCCTTATAGTTTCGCCATGTCTGTCTGTCCGTCTGTCTGTCCAAGTCTTTGCTCTGTGATTGTTAATGCTAGAAAGCTCCAATTTGGTATGGATATATACCAAATTGGATATATATATATGGTATGGATATATATATATATATAAATCAGGAAATTTTTGATTTTGATTTTGATTTAGGAACAAAGTCGTAATATAGAATCTAAAATTTTTTTACGTGTACCTACCCTACATGTAAAGTGGGTGTGGGGTGTTGTCGGATAGGTCTTTCAAAATGAATATAGGTCGTATAGGTCGGCGAATATGTGATTTATATATCTGTATGGTAGAATAAATTTGAAGTGTTACTTATACAAGGCATGTTTTTGAATAGGGCGCATAGCAATTTTACGTATTCGTAAATTTATTTACTCTGAGGTTGATACCTAGGTAGTTTTTGAGCACACAAAGTAGATTGCTATTTGCCCAAGGGTCCCTTGCTAAGTTTCAGAAACTTATAAACTTAAGTAAAGAGTAGGCAACGTATATGTTACTCCTAGAGTTGCAGGCGTCCATAGGCTACGGTGTACGCTTACAGGCGGTCCGTAAGGCCCCGTCATCCCCAAAACATACACATAAAGGCCCTGCGAAGTCTGCTGGAGTTGCGGCTGTATCGTATTAGTTTCGGAAACCATTATAAATACGTTTCTATTCACTGTAAAAGTCATCTTAATTGGTCAGGGAACTCTGAAAACTTTGCACGTGCAGAAAACTCCGTATACACATAAAGCCTGTTTTTAATTACTGAAAAGCAGTTACTTTCGTATGCGGTTTACTTTATTTGTTTTATTATACACCCCGACTCTCGGACGCACCGGAATTATCCCGTATTTTAATATTTACTTACTCCCCAATGTTTTCAACTTTTTACAGTCATGAAGCGCAAGATTATTTACCTTTGATATGGAAGCCAGATTGGTTAACTAATTATTTTTATGATTACAGGAAGTTGAGTTGAAACTAACATTGAAAATGTAACTTATGTCACGTGGTAATTAATAGATACAAATTTCAATTTTATATATAAAACTAAAATTACAGTTATTGAGTGAGTGAAAACTAAAATGTATTGAATTCATCGAACCGTAATCCGAATTCTAACCGCGAATGTTGGACAGTCTGTGCCACCCAGCTGGAAATCAGTTTCGTACTAGGTAAGTATGTGACGATTGTGAACAAGACCTAAGCATGTGACGTGGTCGAGACTCAGTGTTGTGTGTCAGCCGACATTGGACTGAACTTTAAGCAGACGAGGGTAGATTTTACACCCCCGCAGCCACCGCCGCCTCCATCCACGCTGAGCAGTCGAGCATAATTAAGGACCGTGTAGCGGTCCGAAACATGACGATAGATATTCGACCTGAGAGCCGTAACTGACCCGTTTCATTACGCTACGAAATATACCTCTACGACATCGTCAATAAGTGGGTACTACATTGTTTTAATAAGATAAGAGAATAGAATTTTAATAAGATAGGCAATTGAAAGGTGGGGTGGGGTGGTGGGTGGAGTGCGCCTTCATTTATGGAGCGTTATGTTGCGAATGAGAAACACTCACGAGCAAATAAAACGGATATACTGTATTTAAAAAAAAAGTAAAAGTTTTTCTTATATCTGCAAACGTTTTCTTTTAAATAATTCCATAATCAAGCCCGACTTTTACGTGCTATAATATCACACTTTTTATATAAATCGTTTTGGTTATTCTGCCCAATCTCTGTCGAAGATAAACGACCACATTCAACTGTGATCGTTTAGATTTTTCAGACTGAAACCTTGATGCGCATGGCCCAGTTTTATAGCTTTCACTAAGTGCCAGTAATCAGTCTTCATTGTAGACAGTTGACGATCTTCTATCATCGCATAATGGGTCGTTCTTAGAAATCAGGATAGTTAACGATAATAGCAAACGTCTATCTAGTAAACTGAAATTAAACGTCAAGTCTAAACAATTAGGATTCCGTAACCAAAGGATGCCATCAAAACCCTACTACTAATCAAATAATGTATGAAATGTTTCATTTTTAAGTTACCTACAGACACAAGATTTTTTCGGTACAGAACACTTTGTATGTCATTGGCACTTAGCGGGGTTTTTTTTTTCAATAAAAGTTGACGCGCTTCTTTTTCTGCATACTTGTTCTGATCTGCAACATAAAATCCGTACATAGTATGAATTGGTTTTAAGGTGTTCGCTGGATGCGGGTGGCGCAGGATCGGTCACTGTGGCCCTCTTTGGGGGAGGCCCATCAGTGGACGTCCTTCGGCTGATATGATGATGATAAAATAATCTGTTACAAACAATTACACGTTTACTCGTAGTATGTTAAAAAGTAGAGCGCAAAAGTACAAATATTTGTGTTTCGTTCGTCTTTGATAATTGTTAATGTTGATACTGGTGGTGCCTGACAGTTATTTAGTAAGTCAAGTCAGATAAAAGAAAAAATCGTAAACCAAGCGACAGGTAAGTATCTACTTACATTACATTCATGACAAATTGTAAAGGACGCGCCACACCAAAGCACTCGTGAGAGCTTGAATGATTTATCATATTCCTCACAAAGCCAGGGAATCCGGTGATACACGGCGTTACACCGCATCAAAATAAGAAAGGCCTTTGAAGGCTACGTGGCGGCCCTTTATTTATGGAGCCTTTTGTTGCGAAATATAAATAGTTCTTGCTGAAATATCGAATGCTAGGGTGCGTTGAAAATTAATGATGTGGTCAGTTTGGATTGGATTAGGGTGAGAGATGGTAAAAGGGTGTTGTAAGGCTTTGTAAAACAGCGAGGTTAATGGGTACAGTGCATTTATCAGGGGCCTCAAGTGTTTTGCATTGCTTGATTGGTAGAGTAATGGATATAGCGTGGACTGGGCTCGAAAAGGGGGTATGAATCAAGTGGGCAATCAGGGGAAAGCTTTTGCTCATTATTGCGCTTTTGCTTATCGACGCCACTGTACGTAAAACGGCCTCTGCTATTGAATTTTAAATGGAGTTTGAAATAACATACATATATATATTTGTCGGAAGTGTATCTGAATTATACGACTTAAAATGACTGTACCTGTAAAATATAATATTCTTTATCCTAAAATAGCATCTACACAAAAGATATATAAGGTTAAATAAGCGATCTTATCGCTAAAATCGATCACTTTCAGACCAACTCACGGACGCAGAAAGTTTTTATTTTAAATTTAATCATTTAAAGTCACGCCCTTAAAAAACTATGAATGATAAACTGTTACTAATCAATTACAAATTTAATATTTCACGAGAACGAATATTTTATGCACTTACTTGCCAAAGGAATCAAATAAAACGGGGCCATAGCGAGAGCGAAGCCATAAACTTTTATTTGTATTACACCCTCGTTTGAATAAATTTTACTACCGGGTCGTAAATATTACCTACTCAAATTATACGAAACCTTAACAATGTCAGTGCATTCGAGACTGGTTTTTCGTGTGAGTAGACATAACAAAATTAAAGACGCAAAAGAGATGGCGCATTACCCCGACATATTATTATTAGGTGTCTGCCAATTTCGACCAATGTCAGCAATAACTGTTGACTTAACGTAACTTAACGAAGCAGTTTCAAGACAGTCAAATGCATTCGAATTTTATTTGAAATACCCGTGATTTTTTCTAAATGTACCAGGTGTAGACATTCTTGCAACTTATAATTATAACAATTATTAAAGGTTAGCTGGAAGAGATTCCTTTTAGGGATAGCCTTTGTTTTGTTTTTCATTTTGTCGTGTATTACGTACAATAAAGCAATACATACATACATACCTACATATTTAGGTACAAGCGAAAGTTGTGAAAGAGACTCCAGAAGAACCACAAATTTGTTGTGTTGATAGCTAGATTAGCTAGAGACATATCCAGGTCCCTCACTCTCAACACATCGCATCCTTGAGAGCTCTGGCGACCTTACTCACCACCAGGAACACAACACCACATACACAGCGAATAAATACTGGCGTTTTATTATGACTGTGGTCTTCTGTAAGGTGGAGGTACTTCCTCAGTTGGGCTGCTCCAAATATGAGCGAGATGATATTTCGCTGTACCCTACTTCTACAATAGTATCTTTCTAACAAAATTAGTTGAAAAGATGATTCCACTTGTATCACAAGTTAAAAGTTTTTTCTGTCCCTGTTCAAACGATTACTTGGTCAGTTTTGGATCAGCGACAGCTACGAGTACATAAAACTTTTGAAATGTCCACCGACATTCCCTACCGGAAGGTCCGGAAGATATGTGAGTAACCTTATAACTCGTCATAATCTCACATTATGTCTCGGGTCACTGCCCGCGCGATATGTCCGAGATACGGGTAATGTCTCACGTGCATAATTCATACTGCGTCCTCCATTCGGGTTGCGATAAAAAACTCTCGCATTTCAGCCCAAGACGGCGCTTAGCAGACTGGGTACAGCTAAATTTGTACAGATGGACAGATTACACCGTGTGGCACCTTATAATACAAATATTTTAGGTAGGTATATAGTGCTGTGTTCCAGGTTGGGTCGTCAGAGCTCGAGAGGATCCACAGTTTGTAACGTTGTGCTATGCCTGGCCGGCTAGTTACGCTTGAGGCAATATGATGCGTAATTTTACGAAAAATTTTGGAAACAAATAGTAGACTGTAGGACTAGTAGATTTTAGACGAGGTGTGCATATAGCTACCCGAGCCGGAACGGCGAGGGTCGATAGGCACAGCGAGCTTAAAATGGAATGGGTTTTATTACCGAGTTATACACTCTACTTTTCACTTTGATTTTTTTTATACCACGTCGGTGGCAAATAAGCGTACGGCCCGCCTGATGGTAAGCGTTCACCGCAGCCTATGGACGCCTGCAACTCGTAGGGGTGTCACATGCGCGTTGCCGACCCCTTAAGAATTTATACACTCCTTTCTTGAAGAACCCTATACTGTAGTCCGTCGGGAAAACCTCGGCAGGGAGCTCATTCCACAATCGGAGCGTCCATCCGAGGGAGGAAATTCCTCTGAAACCGTACCGTACGCGACCATTTAGGTTCTAAGCTGTGAGGATGAATGCCCTGCCGACGGCGAGCGGTGCGATGGTAGAAAGCGGCCGTAGCATCATGTCGAACAGTTCTTCGGAACACAACCCATTATGTAAACGATAGAACACGCACAAGGAGGCAAAATTTCTCCTTAAACTCAACGGCTCAATATCGCTCGTGAGCTTTGGATCGTCCACGATTAGCACAGCACGTCTCTGAGGCGAGTCAAAAGGCCCAAGCTGGTATCCAGGTGCTCCCGCCCAGAGGCGATAGCAATACTCCATATGGGGACAGAGCTCTATTGAGCACATCTAGCTTTTTAGATGCCAGGCTTTGCCTTCTAAATGGCTCCGAAATTGGACGTCGCTGGAAAAATCGACACCAAGGATCCCAATAGTCTCTGAGATGGAGAGGGTTGCGTCTTGGAACCGCGGGGCTACAGTGAATGGGGTTTTTTTAGCAGTGAACGCGCATACTTGTGTCTTGGTGGGGTTGAACTGGACCAGATTATCCTGGCCTCACTCAGAGACTCTGACTAGAGTGCTCTCAATTTCGAACACAAGTTGTTCGCGACTCTCTAACACACAGGAACGAGGAATGTTGGCACGGCCCGTGTAATGAGCATCCCCGGTGCTGTCATCCGCATAACAATGGATGCCGTCAATAGATAGCATGTCATTGATATGCAGCAAAAACAGCGTCCAGGATAGCACGGAGCCTTGTGGGACGCCAGCGTTAATGTCCATGCTTTTGGAGCAACTGCCATCTACTACGGCTCTTATGCATCTGCCGGACAGAAAGCTGGCAAACCACTTGCACAAACCCTCGGGCAGTCCATAGGATAGTAGCTTCGACAGAAGACGTCGGTGCCAGACCCGATCGAACGCCTTCGCTATGTCCAAGCTGACCGCTAATGTCTCACCCTGACTCTCAATGGCAGAAGCCCACCGGTGAGTAAGATACACTAGAAGGTCACCAGTCGAGCAACCGTGGTGAAAGCCATACTGACGGTCGCTGATCAAATCGTGTTCTTCTAGGTATCTTAGAAGCTTTGTGTTGTGTTGATGACTAAAAAAAAACAAGAGGTACAGGTACTTATTTTACTTAATAAAATTTATACAGATACTAAATTTGACAGGCAAATGCTTGCCATGGAATTCCCGATTTAAAAAAAGATGTTTTGCCTCTCTATCGCATTGGCACATTTTGAGTAAAAGGGAGGGAGCTAAAAGATGGTTTCACGTTACAGAATGAGCAAACAAAAAGTTTACCAATTTAGTTTTATTTTAAATATGCGTTTGGTTTCTAGTATTATAACTGAATAATATTTTTAATAATTGTAAAGTAGGAACTATAAAACACTTTATGTCTTGAGACATGAATTACGTTTTCTGATTGGTGAATTTTAATATATCTGTATTCTAATTGGTTGATACCAAATACGAAGTTTCTCTTAAATACTTAAATAATTACCACAGTTTATGTACGTACCAATAAAAAAACACAGTTCCGATTAACTGCCGATGAGTGCTGTGATTGGCTATTGTGAAGTGTTTTTTAAATCAAAAATATGTATATATAATTTCCCTAGGGACTTCAATATGATTTTTGACCCGCTTTGCAGGACTAATATAAAGCACTTTTAGAGCATGAGAAATGAAAAAATCTTTTAGGAAGGTAAGGGATTATTTTAATTTATTTTAAACTAATTATCCAACACGTAAAACTATTAAAAATGTATAGTATTGCATAAATAATTAAATATATATAAATAAGCCCAGTAAAAGAGAACACTGATCCCGAAGATCGAAGAAATGGTATCAGATTGCAGAAACAATATCCATTGTCTACGAGAATCAATTTTAACTGGCACCAGACGCCACACAGCTATAGCAAAAGTATCGAAACCAGTCATGTGACCCGTGTTTTTTTAACCTGTGTTCTAAATACTTTGGCTTCGAAGCAAATTGCATTTTCCATCTGTAAAAATTTAGACGTATGTACATAAGTAATTCCTGCTAAGCACTAAGCTTAAGCTGAAATGCGAGGATTTTTAATCGCAACCGGAATGGTAAATCTGATTAGAATGAAGAGTCGATAGAACTAATTACGCCTTACCATAAAACTGCAAACGTGTACTATTTCATGTTATCTTAACTTTTGATTGGGAAAAATTCGATTTTTAGTAAGTGTTTCGGTCTAAATATGAGTAACTTGTGAACGAATTGGAAATATATTCCGCCAGTTGGTTTTCCTGTTATTGGTTTATTAATAATCAAGTATATTTGTTTATTTTGTTATAAATATTCAAAGTTTAAATTATCGCCGTTTAATATATATATATATGTGTATATCGATTAGAATACCGTCTGTAAAAAGTTGAAATGCAAGGCGCACAGACTCAACAGAGTTAATATACTGACACTCCAGCATTAATGGTAAAAACGATAAAATATTAACCGTTATAAGTTAAGCTCCCATGTTTCATGTAACGAAGGTTATTTTATAAGACATTCTCAAGTGAGTAAGTGTCAATAGCGGGTCTGTAATAACATAAATGTGCTTATTAACAAGCATAATAAAATAAACATTTAATTTCATAATTAATTTAACAGGGATTATAGTTAGTGAAACATGAATAGTATAGATATCTATATCGTTTTTGTAAGTAGTGCTTCTTCTTCAAGACACTTTCGGGCCAATACAAAAACACTGGGGCCATGGGGACGCAGAGCACACTCCTTATACAAGGAGCTGTCTAAGCGTCTTATTGACGCGACGGGTGACCAGAGGGCAGGATTGTACCTCGCTCAGGGCATCGGCATTGGAGTTCAGCGAGGCAATGCCGCCAGACTTCTGGGCACCCTTCCGCCGAGATCCGAGCTTGAGCCCATTATTTATTTACTAGCTTTTGCCCGCGACTTCGTCTGCGTAGAACTCATTCTCGCTTTAGAATTATTTGTTTTCCCATAAATCTTTCACCCTTCTTTACACCCCTTTAAGAAATGATTACATTCAATATGACATTCTCTTAACCGCGCACGGAAAATTTTAATAGGGATCCTTTTTTCAAAACGAATCAACATATCAGCCGAAAGACGTCCACTTCTGGACAAAAGCCTCCCCCAAAGAGTGAAACAATGGCCGTTCCTTTGCCATCCGCATCCAGCGGACACCTGCGACCTTTACGAGGTCATCAGTCCACCTTGTGGGGGGCCTACCCACGCCGCTCCTTCCGGTACGTAGTCGCCACTCGAGAACCTTTCCTCCCCAACGGCCAACGGTTCTACGTGCAATATGCCCCACCCACTGCTACTTAATTTTAGCGGTTCGGAGGGCTATGTCGGTTACTTTGGTTCTACTGAGGATGGCCTCATTTCTGATGCGATCACGCAGAGATACTCCTAGCATAGCCCTCTCCATTGCTCTTTGGGTGACTTTGAGCCTTCTTATGAGGCCCATAGTAACCGACCACGTTTCCGTGCCATATGTCATCACTGGCAACACACACTGGTCAAAGAGCCTCGTCTTGAGACACTGCGGAATATTGGACGAAAAGAGGTGCCGTAGCTTCCCGAACGCTGCCCAGCCGAGTTGGATTTGACGATGAACCCTTCTCGAAGTTGGACCTAACTAAGTGGACAGTCTGTCCTAGGTATATATAATCGTCTACAACTTCGAGTAAAAGTGTCCGATTGTAACGGGAGTTGGTGCTACGTGCTCGTGCTTTCAAAACGAATGATTAAACTTATTTCAGAATATCAAATGTACCGATTCTAGACGAATGAAGCCCGTAAAAATATTACATGTACAATGATAAAAGTCTCGCTACGCAGTTCTTCCGTAAAACGTCCCAACAGAGCGGGTTCTTCATGTAAGTATGATAACCGAAATTCACACAGAGCGGGCTTCTTATGTAAGGTTGAGGGCCGAAGGTCTGAAGCAGGGAGGCGAGACACGCGAAGCCGAAGGCCGAGCTTCCCAACAGAGTGGATTTTTTATTTAAAGTTGATGACTAATAACGGGCCTTAACGGAGTGGCAAGGCATGCGAGGCCGAAGGCCGAGCATTCACATAAAGCGGGATCCTTATGATTATAAGGCTGAGGGCTGAAGGCCCGGAGCCGTGTGGGACGCACGCGAGGCCGAAAGCCGAGTGACCCAACACAGCGGGCTCCTTATGTAGGGCTGAAGGCCTGAAGCAGAGTGGCAATGCACGCGAGGCCGAAAGCCGAGAGTCCCAACAGAGCGGGCTCCTTATGTCGGGCCGAAGGCCTGATGCAGAGGGGCAAAGCATGCGAGTCCAAAGGCAGACACAGAGCGGGCTCCTCATGCCGATTATTCACACAGAGTGGCAAGGTAGCCAACAGAGAGCGGTCCGCTCATGTAAGGCTGAGGGCCGAAGGCCCGAAGCAGAGCAGCAATGCACGGGAGGCTGAAGGCCGAGAGTCACAATGCTTAGACATATAAACAGACAGACAAACAGACACGAATTCTCAAAACTGTTGAAATGTATTTTGATGCCAAGGGCCCTCCAATCGCTCCATTGATTTATCGAATATCTTTAATGTACAGATTTTTGACCCTCTACAGCTTTATTACTTATATATGTACGGATGAGCATAGATCCAGGGGCCTTTCAGTTGGAAGTAGGAATTTTTCTATGGCAATGTTAGTTTAACTTGTTTGTACCGGATGTCACTGGGTGCTATCTCTATCGCACTTGCATATTGAAGTGACAGAGATGCAGCGGTCGTGCGGTTAGTTCTTACTAAATATACAACGGCGCTACGATCTATGTGGAATACTTCACTGGTCTTTCACTCTATCTCAGTGTATATATATATTGTACTTTGTGCCTATGCACAAATAAGGTTAATATCTAAGGTGCTTTAACTCTCAATGATGACGATTGGGCTGCCCAGCGCAAGTGATCTCTTTTATATCAAACGGTTATTATGATGTGAAGGGTCACCATTACGTAAGAAATAATACACGACAAAATTAAATTGTACACCGACGATACAAAGACTGCATTGAAGTAGCTGTTTTTGTATTTAAGCATATGAAGGCCACCAATTCCAAAGTATCGAAAATTTATTTTGATTTGCATGCAATAATATACCTAATTGCTAAGAGGTTATGCTCAAAAATAGCGTCGTCAATCAGAAGGAATTATGATACATCGGCTTTGACATATCAAAACGTCAGCTTGTTTACAATACGTCAAATTCTGCTATGGTTAAGTTATTTATTTTATTTATTTAAATCACCCCGTTTCATAGACCATATTTGCACCCCCGATTTCATCCCTTTGAGGGTGATTATCGGGGACAAAAAGTATACTATAAGTGAATCCAGATTATATACTGTTAGTATACAAAAAATCATCTTAATCTGTTCAGCCGTTTTTGCGTGATTGAGCAACAAACATCCAAACATCCAAACATCTAAACTTTCGCATTTATAATATTAGTGGGATTAGTGGGATAAGTCGGTAGTTATAAGTAGTTTAACATATTTCTAGTTATCATTTTTTTTTGTGTTGTTTCCTTATTGAAAATAAATTTTCATTGTAATATCTGACATAAAAGCTTTAAATTAAAGTACACTATGCAATTCATTTCAAATGTATTAATAAAATGTTTTATGTCAAATCCCCGATGATCACGGTGTGAATATGTATGTACGATCAACAAATTTGATTTCCGGTCCACTTTGTACCTTGTCACAGTGAATCTTATATTATTATCACAGTGACTAAATACGAAATGGCCCAGAAATCAATTTGGTTGACTAAACACCTTCTAAAATAGTCCTTAATGTAATTGAAACTGCTGTTACCAAGCCACGTAAAACAGTGAGTAACATTTTATAATGAAGTTTCTGAAAGAGAATGGCAATTCTCTTGACTTTGTGTTCACTTTTGCAACGGTTTCCTTAGTTGAATATTATTTGAGGCACTCCAATTAATATTACTTTTTCAATAAAAACTTTTCTCTTCATTCTTTCTGACAATAAAAAGCTTTAGTTGTAAATGAGGTATTTATTGATTTCATTACATACTGTATTTTGTTTTGATTTATAAAAAAAAACATGTAATATGACATTTAGATCTATACAATGTTTATTAAAATTATTTTATAAAAAACGGTTCAAATAGAATAACCTAATACTGGCAAATTACGGTTATGCAAACACTAGTGTTATATTATCTAAATATATAAAAGAAGAAACTGACTGACTGACTGACTGACTGACTGACTGACTGACTGACTGACTGACTGACATATCAACGCACAGCCCAAACCGCTGGTCCTAGAGATTCCAAATTTGGCACGTAGGTTCCTTATAAGGTCTAGGGGTGCACTAAGAAAGGATTTTTCAAAATTCAACCCCTAAGGGGGTGAAATGGGGGTCCGAAGTTTGTATAGGGAAACAAGATTAGCTGGACTATTTTATTCGAAACTTCACAGGAGTATTTCTAACGATAAATGAGTAAACACGTGTTTCAGGTTTTTTGAAAAATCAACCCCTAAAAGGGGGAAATGTGGTGACAAATTCTGATAATCGACATGGGTATTGTTTTTATGGTTTATTAGGTCGCTGATAACGAAAATAACAAGGATTTTAAAATCCCACGTGGAGGACGTGAAATACCATCTCCTCCTGTTGGGGTGCGAGGGGGATGAAATGTCTAAATATTAATATGGGTGTCGTTTTTATGGTTTTTTGGGACGTTAATTACGAAAATGGCATCGGTTTTGAAATTAAATATTGTGGACATGAAAACTTTTGAAAGTTTGTGCCAAATTGCAAGAAATAACTGACTGACTGAGTGACCAACATAGCAACGCACAGCGCAAACTGCTGGTTCTAGAGATTCCAAATTTAGTATGTAGGTTCCATATAAGGTCTTGAGGTGCATTAAGAAAGGATTTTTTAAAATTCAACCCCTAAGGGGGTGAAATGGGGGTCCGAAGTTTGTATAGGAAATCGAGATTAGTTAGATTATTTTATTCCAAACTTCACAGGAGTATTTCTAACGATAAATCAGTAAACATGTGTTTCTGGTTTTTTGAGAAATCAACCCCTAAAAGGGGGAAAGGTGGTGACAAATTCTGAAAATCGATATAGGTGTGGTTTCTATGGTTTATCGGGTCGCTGATTACGAAAACAACAATAATTTTAAAATCCCACATGGAGGACGTGAAATACCATCCCCTTTGTTGGGGTCCGAGGGGGTTCGAATGTCTAAATATTAATATGGGTGTGATTTTTATGATTTATTGGGTCGTTAATTTCGAAAATGGCGTTGATTTTGAAATTTAATATTGCGGGCATGAAAACTTAAAAGTAGGTGCCAAATTGCAAGAAGAAACTGACTGACTGAGTGAGTGACATATCAACGCACAGCCCAAACTGCTGGTTCGAGACTCGAGAGATACCAAATTTGGCATGTAGGTTCCTTATAAGGTCTAAAGGCGCATGATGTGCCGTGAATTCCCTATGAAGATACGACCTTTCTTGAGTCAATGTATTGTAAGTGGTTTTATTAATTAGTGCCGCCCGATACGATTTCAACAAAAATCGATATTTGAGCGTCCGAGAGGACTCTTAATACGACTCCTAGGTAAAATTTGGCAAAAGTGGCGTCCATATTGCTTTTCTTCATTTTCGTCCCGATTTCGTTCAAAATCGATATCTGAGCGTCCGAGAGGTCCCCGAATACGACACCGAGGTAAAATTTGAAAAAAGTGGCGGCAATATTGATTTTCTTAATTTCCGTCCCGATTTCATTCAAAATAGCAATCTGAGCGTCCGAGATGTCTCTTAATAAGAATCCGAGGTAAAATTTGGAAAAAGTCGCAGGCATATTGATTTTCTTCCCGATTTCGTTCAAAATCGATATCTGAGCGTCCGACAGGTCTCGTAATACGAATGCGAGGTAAAATTTGGAAAAAGTGGCGGCCGTATTGATTTTTTCCCCTTCGGTCCCCGATTTCGTTAAAAATCGATATCTGAGCGTCCGAGAGGTCTCTTAATACGAATCCGAGGTAAAATTTGGAAAAAGTCGTAGCCATATTGATTTTTTCATCTTCTTCCTCATTTCGTTCAAAATCGATATCTGAGCGTCCGAGAGGTCCCCGAATACGAATCCGAGGTAAAATTTGGAAAAAGTGGCAGCCATATTGATTTTCTTCATTTCAACCCGATTTCGTTCAAAATCGATATCCGAGCGTCCGAGAGGTCCCCTAATACGAATCCGAGGTAAAATTTGGAAAAAGTGGCAGCCATATTGATTTTCTTCATTTCCAACCCGATTTCGTTCCAAATCGATATCTGAGCGTCCGAGAGGTCCCCTAATACGAATCCGAGGTAAAATTTGGGAAAAGTGGTGGCCATATTGATTTCCTCCATTTTCGTCCCGATTTCGTTCAAAATCGATATCTGTGTGTCCGAGAGGTCCCCTAATACGAATCCGAGGTAAAATTTGGAAAAAGTGGTGGCCATATTGATTTCCTTCATTTTCGTCCCGATTTCGTTCAAAATCGATATCTGTGTGTCCGAGAGGTCCCCTAATACGAATCCGAGGTAAAATTTGGAAAAAATGGTGGTCATATTGATTTCCTTCATTTTCGTCCCGATTTCGTTCAAAATCGATATCTGTATGTCCGAGAGGTCTCTTAATACGAATCCGAGGTAAAATTTGTGAAAGTGGCGGCCATATTGATTATCTTTTTTTTCATCCCGATTTCGTTCAAAATCGATATCTGAGCGTCCGAGAGGTCCCCGAATACAAATACGAGGTAAAATTTGGAAAAAGTGGCAGCCATATTGATTTTCTTCATTTCAACCCGATTTCGTTCAAAATCGATATCCGAGCGTCCGAGAGGTTCCCTAATATGAATCCGAGGTAAAATTTGGGAAAAGTGGCAGCCATATTGATTTTCTTCATTTACAACCCGATTTCGTTCAAAATCGATATCTGAGCGTCCGAGAGGTCCCCTAATACGAATCCGAGGTAAAATTTGGAAAAAGTGGCAGCCATATTGATTTTCTTCATTTCAACCCGATTTCGTTCAAAATCGATATCCGAGCGTCCGAGAGGTTCCCTAATATGAATCCGAGGTAAAATTTGGGAAAAGTGGCAGCCATATTGATTTTCTTCATTTACAACCCGATTTCGTTCAAAATCGATATCTGAGCGTCCGAGAGGTCCCCTAATACGAATCCGAGGTAAAATTTGGAAAAAGTGGCGGCCATATTGATTTTCTTCATTTTCGTCCCGATTTCGTTCAAAATCGATATATGTGTGTCCGAGAGGTCTCTTAATACGAATCAGAGGTAAAATTTGTGAAAGTGGCGGCCATATTGATTATCTTTTTTTTGTCCCAATTTCGTTCAAAATCGATATCTGAGCGTCTGAGAGGTCTCTGAATACGAATGTGAGGTAAAATTTGGTACTCCATACATGCCTGTATGCAAAAAAGTTTAATGTTACTATATAGGCGTGTGGGTATCTATGGACTTGCTTTTAAAAACGACATAGAGGTTTCGATATTTTTTTCTATTTAAATCAACAAGTACGGTTGCCAGTTTTTGTTGCACTTTTAGCACCACCCAGGGGTCACGTGTAGGGTAACGGTGGGTACTCCCTACGGACGTGGTGCAACTTCGACCCCCCCTTTGTCAAGTGAGTGGGCAACTTGACTGTTAGAAGTTCGCAAGCCGCTCTAAGGCCTCTAACTTGGCTTAACGATTGCAGCCGGGATCAACGGCTTAGCGTGCCTTCCAAAGCACGAGAGTAACCACTCAAAGTGATCACCCATCCAAGAACTGACCTGCACCCACATTGCTTAACCTCGCACACCGCACGCGGTAGGCGGGTGCCGCTGGCCACGAGCGCTCTAAATTCTTGATTGTTTGTGCCAATTTGCAATTCAATCGGTCCAGTAAAAGCAACTTGGTTGTAACAGACGGACTGAAGTAAGGAGTGCGAATGGAAGTGAGGCCAAATTTTCTTTTTGGATGTTCCAATGGGAACTGGCAAAACCTACGTAATAAATTTAATTTTAGTAAAAATAAATGTTACACGTGATATTGAATTAGCCGTATTTCTGTACTTCAAAGGACCAGAGTTTATGACCGCTGCGCGCTGCTTGGTCGTTTACAGACCTATCGGTGTTACTGTAGTACACAGATACTTTTACTAAGGGCCATTTAAGACATGCTTTTATTTCATCGGCCCTTTCCCCTTCGGCCTCTCGGAAATGTATGATAATAGTTTTCGATCCTTATTTTTGGCCAAATCAAATGAAATTCAACAGTTTGCCGGTTCTCAGAATGTATACTGACTTTTCATCTGTTCATCTGTTAATGAATCACAATCACCAAACTTCGTATACCGAAACCCCCAGAATGTAACAACTACTTTTCTGGAGACCGCATCTAAATCGGTTTAGCCAAACGCGAGATAATCGTGGACAAACATACGAACCTGTTTTTTGTAGACGGTCAAAAATTTCGCTTAGTACGCGGGCGAAGCCGCGGGCAAATGCTAGTAGCAAATAAAATTATGAATACCAAGCGGATCTGATCTAATCACGACTCTATAGTCAAGTCGTTGTTAGAGCGCAGGTTTAGATTTTTTAAGCATCCTCAAGAGCACAGATATTTTTGTTTCCGATAGTATAGTCGGCATCGAAAAGATTGTTTATGAGTACGGATATCGGGTTTAAGACATTTATTCCTCAAAAGAAATATTACATTTCACTTGATGAGATAAATATTTTAAAATTTATTTTGAGCGTTAATAAGTTGGTACAAAAGTTAAATTAGCGAGCAATAACAAAAACAATTCACAAACAAGTTAACATACATAAGATTTTTATAGAGATCCTAATCCTATCCGCGTTCCACCAAGCTGGCAGCTTAACTTAATCAGCTTAATAAACAATCTCTTTAGTTTGGGCAGGTAATCGTTTATTTGCCTCAATGTCATATCAAATAGTTTGAAGCAAATAAAAAAAACCGGCCAAGTGCGATTCGGTTTCGCGCGCCGAGGGTTCCATACAACTAAACAACAAATGTGATTTATCAATATATTGGTATTATTTAGTGAAATATACGTAATAACAATTACATAGGTCAATGGGAAGTTCAAAAAATGTGTGACAGACGACAGACGGACATGCGAGTGACAGCAATAGGGACCCTTCTGGTACGGTACTCTAAAAAATGGAACTATGACAAGGATAACTCTCTGTCGCTCTTATTCAATTTAGTATACGACCATCTCGCTCTGTAGTGACTACACGTCGGGAGTGAGGTTTACTGTTTCAGGGCATGCAGTATTTTTTTCTGTTAGTTTTAAGACGTTTTTCATCAAAACTGGTCTAACTTTTTTGGTGCATAGGGTCATTGCCATTGAAACGTAGGGATAAATTGGATTTCACAGAGTTAATGTAAGTTAATCATAATTAATAAACGTTATCACTATTCATCTTAATAATCTGATAAGATGTCTACCGGTATTTTATTCTTTTACCATCGTTCTTTTAGTTTCTTTTGGTGAACAATACAAAATATTCGTATCGTATTGTATTTGTTTGAAATTGTCAATGAGACCTTCACAAATACGCTTAAAGGAAAACGATAATATGAAATGTATGTTTGGTCATCACTTTTGTGTGCAAAAGTAATAATATGTATACCTATTACGAAACAAACCAGAGGTAGGCTTTGTTAAAAGATAAGCCGCTTGTACCGTAAGAATATTACGTTAAGTAAACACGGAAATGGAAGGAAGATAAGCCTCTTTATATTTTTCTACCACTTCCTCGTACATACATTTATTTCCTTTGACATCTATTTGTGAACACTGTAAAAGGAAAGTATAATATGATAGCATTGAGACTCGAAAACTTCACCTTTTTAGGGTTCCGTAGTAAACAATAAATGTATTTTCGCTATGCCCGTCCGTCCATTCGTCCATCCGTCTGTATGTCCTCGGCTTAGCGCAGTAACCGAAAGAATGTGAATTTTTTACTATCCATTTTTGTAGTACGTATAAGCTATCCGCTTGCATGATATTAATTTTTAAAGTCCTAATTTTTGTTGGAGTTATATGCCTCTGCCAGATCAACCATTGCTACTGGGTACGTGAAAAAAAATCATGGTAGTAGTATATACAAAGGAAAACTCGACGAGTAGCTGTGATACTTTTATTAAATAACTGAACTTAAGAAATGTAGTATATGGAAAAGCAAACCTTTGTTTAATTTCCATTGATTACTTAGATATCAGCATCATCATCATCATCATGTAAACCGAAAGACGTCCACTGCTGGACATAGGCTCCCCCAAAGACTTCCACAATAACCGGTCCCGCGCCACCCGCATCCAGCGGAGACCCACTACCCTTACCAGGTCATTAGTCCACCGTGTGGGGGGCCTGCCCACGCTAAGCCTTCCGGTACGTGGTCACCACTCGAGAACCTTTCCGCCCCAACGGCCATCGGTTCTACGTGCTATGTGCCCCGCCCACTGCCACTTAAGATTAGCGATTCGAAGGGCTATATCGGTCACTTTGGTTCTGCTGCGGAGAACTTCATTCCTAATGCGATCACGCAGATATACTCCCAGCATAGCCATTGCTCTTTGGGTGACTTTGAGCCTTCTTATGAGGCCCATAGTAAGCGACCATTTTAGTATTGGTAGATATATGTTGTTATAATGTCAAATATATAATAAATGTGACATTTTGAAATTGCATGATGTCACGGGTGGACGGAACCCTAAATTGCGCGTGGCCCGACACGCACTTGGCCATTTTTTTGTAATATGAAGCATACTGGATAAATTCAATTTGGAAATGTTATTAAGGTAATTAGTAGTGGATGTCCGCTAACATCCACTATAGCTATAGGAAACGTGAGAAAATTCCAGTGAATCATACATTTCTAACTCTGTATAAGTATATATAAGACCCGTACTTTCTTGCTCGCACAGTGACAATAAGCTATAAAATCAAAATAAAATTGATATTCTCGCACCATATTGTGTAAGAAGTATGTACTTCGTACGGAGTTACGTACCAACAACCGCAGATCGGATCCCTGGAGCGCCGAAGTTGTACCAACAAATAACCCCACACGCGGAGGTCCCGCGGGTCGAGAAACTTCTAGAAAATGGCTATGGCCCATTTGTGTCCAAGTGCATGGGGCTTAACTAGAGACTAATGAAAGGTACCTTCGTAATGGACACCACTATAAGATGAGATTTGACAAAGGATGTCTGACATTTGTTTCTATTGAAGAATTATTTTATTCTACGTACTTACTCGTATCGTATGCCGTTCATTTGCACATAAAATGAAAACGACAGAGTTAAAACATGCTTGGGACTTAAAATATTCCAACAACTATCTTTTCGCAAACACCTATAAACATACCTGATCTGAAGTTAATGATTCTTGTCGAAAACAATTGTCTTTAAGTACCTGTAACCAAATATTTATAGGCATTATTAATAAATATTAAATAAATAAACACAGACTGCCTCATTGTTAATTACACAGTGGGGTATTTAATACGCAGAAAGTTGGAAAATGGTTTACACGATTTCAATAAGTACGAGTTCGCTCACATCACATCACTTCCAACTGAAATTGGCGCAACATACTTTCATTAATTCCAACCAACGGAATATTGCCCTAATAATAAAGGCTTCGACACACTTGTTAACATCGCTTAATTTCTTAATAGAAACAAGAGAACAACGACCGCAGTAGACGTGTTAATCACCTCAATAAACACCCGCAGAACATAAACAATTTGGAACTGTTTGTTTACGCTCGCTTTACAGAGAATACAGTCATGAACATTCGACTGCATATTGCAAGTACTGTAAAACGAATGCTTTGCAAGTTTGAGCCTTAAGTCCATGAGTAAAGACTGAAACCGTAATGCCAGACAAGCAAATAGTGCAACTGCTCTGACATCATTTATCGTGGGATTTTGAGTTTTGAAGTACTAACTTTAGGGTGTAAAATAACAAAACGTGTGATAAAGATTATGTAAAGGACTCAAAGCATAGTCCGTGCGTAAAAGAGACGATAAATTTGGAATAAATTTTACGCTCTGCTTCTTGCATTGTTTAGAGAAAGTAGGAAGCGAATCCTTATTGTCTATGGATTTTCATACAAATCTGAATCTTAATCAGGGAAGCTATTGTTGCAGTTGTTGATAGTAAAGGTTTTGTTTTTGACGTTGGCGAGGTTAAAATACATATTATATTATTATGGTTTTTTTTTGTTCCCTTTTCGTCAATGTAATTGTACATTTTGTACAACCCTAATAACTCACTATCAATAACTTACATTGTCATATATAGTATTTAACACCATAACTGGTTTTTTTTTCCAACAGTGAATGTACCTAGTCATTTCTACATAAAATGGTAGTCCAGTATATTTTTTGCATTACATTTTATACTTATCACGTTCAGTTCTGGAGAACCCATAGAAATTTAATACGTTATGATTACATAGAACAATAACAATATTAATGATTGTTAATTAACAGCAGCAGAGGTCCTGACAGATGAGTATTAATTTTATGTGACTCCTCAATTGACGAGATCCATCTAATAAGCGCCTTATTTAGAATTAGGGTTGTCCCGTACGTTATTAATAATAGCCTTCGTATAGGTTTTCCTAGAACATATATGTATATAGGTAAAAAAAAATCTTTATTTTAATCAAAACTTGAGGCTCTTTAGCCAATTAATTATCTTACGTTACACAACATAACAGGTAATAGTACAAGATTACACATTTAATATTTATTTAACCCATAGAAATTTAATACGTTATGATTACATAGAACAATAACAATATTAATGATTGTTAATTAACAGCAGCAGAGGTCCTGACAGATGAGTATTAATTTTATGTGACTCCTCAATTGACGAGATCCATCTAATAAGCGCCTTATTTAGAATTAGGGTTGTCCCGTACGTTATTAATAATAGCCTTCGTATAGGTTTTCCTAGAACATATATGTATATAGGTAAAAAAAAATCTTTATTTTAATCAAAACTTGAGGCTCTTTAGCCAATTAATTATCTTACGTTACACAACATAACAGGTAATAGTACAAGATTACACATTTAATATTTATTTATTTACGTTACACATCCGCTTTTGGGTTATCGACTTGACATAGGTATGTGTACCAAATTTCAACTCAATCGGTGCAGTAGTTTCAGCGCAAATTGGCTGTGACAAACACGAGTACCTATACTTAAGGGTTTCGTTTTTTCCTTTTGAGATACGGAATTTATAAAACGGTGCGGAATAATGTCCCATAGCCCCTATACATATGATGGAATGTCACTGAAACCAGGGTAAGCAGGAAATGTGACCTCCATAGAAAACATTTAAAAGATTCATTCCAAACTACTATAAATAAATGTTCCGTTTTTTTAGTCTACAATATAGTCGCAACCCTAGTTGGATTAGAAACGTTAATTACATAAATTTATGAGTAATGTGGGTGGGTTAGACAATGACTGAGCTTAAAATAAAGTAAATTAAACCCATCAAAAACATGAATGTGAAAATGGGAGCCAAGTTCAATATTAAGAATATGCGATGCTTGGTTGTCGTCTTCACCGACAAAAGAATTGAGATCTAAATGGGTGCCAAGTTCCATAGATTCTCTGAAATGGTGCCAAGTCCAGCACTACATTGTTTACAGTAAAACTAATTTACTGCGGCTTAATGCATTTTGAGCTTTAACTTGGCAGTTGCTCTGCACCGGTGTTGCCCATGGGCCATTTTTTAATGTCGCTATTTATAGGGGCCCATCTAGAAGAGGGCGAGTCACCGTCTGCCGGAGATAAAAATGGGAGACAGTTTTATTAGATTAGCCCAGCCATTAGTCCATCATATTCACCCAATAATTCGGTTCATTTAGATTCCATCAACCATCAATAGTTCCTGTACACCCTGGCGGGTGCTGTCTCTGTGTGCGTCCCATGACACGGGCAAGGACAGCATCCGCTCGGTGTACCCCATGCATTTCATTAAGTTGTCAAAAGGGCCTCTACGTGTTGGCTATGTGGTACTCGTTTGGTACTTCGGTATAGGTCCATTCACAAGAGCTGGCGCGGAAAATGTATGAAAATGACAATAATTTCATAGACATTCCGCGCCAGCTCTTGTGAATCGACCTACTTCGGCTCCGCGCACGCCTTCCAAAGGTCCGGGACACCATTGTCCCTTGAGCGGAAAAGACATACAAAAAACTAATAAAAAATCACTGTTTCTGATTTTTTCTGGTGTACACACACAATTACCAAGCTGCATGCCAAATGTCAGCTTTCTAGGTCACCTGGAAGTGGGTTAGGTTTTTGATTACTAGTCAGTCGGTCAGTGGTAAAAATGCCAATTTTTGGAACTTAATCTCAATAATTATTAAACCATAAATATATATGTTGAAATATTTAGAACTAAAACAAGTCTTAATTCAATAACAATATTAAATAATTTGTATGTATTGACAACACAATAACCTACAAAATAAATAATAAATAAAAATAAACATTAGATAACTTAAAACTAAAAACCCCAACTATAAAAAGAATACGCCTTCTAAAAGGTCCGCCTGCGGCATGGTCCCCATAACGCTGGCCGCGTTACCTCTCTGTATCGCTAGAGAAATTCTCTGTGAGAGGTAAACGCCGGCCTTGGGGTCTCCTGAGATGTTAACCAGCCGCGACGACAAGGCTCTTATAAATGCCTTCATGTCAGACGACCATGGCCCCATTGTCTCCACCGCAAGCGCCGCAAACTCGTAAGTTTTTAATAAAGATGAGTACTTGCGGCGCTTGAGAACTTGGGCCTGGTCGGCTGCAGCACCGGCCTGAGAGCGGGTTGCCTGAATGTGGGACTGCGCGAAAGTGTCGACACACGTAGCGTCCCACACCAGTGCCCTACCCAGCTTCCACGGCACCAAAGTGACTCCATCGGGGCGCTTGCCATCGTCTCTTGCCATACCCACCGGTTCCAAGCTCGCAGGAACAGAGACGGTAACAAGCGAGCGGCGAACCAGGTCATTGATAGTGCCGTGGCGGTAAAAACGGCCGGCGCTTCTGGAGCAAGAGAGGCCATGCCGTCCCAGCTGGTCCACATCCTTGCCGCAGGCACATGTATGAGGGACGCAGATTCTAGATCCAAGCCTTAGGCATATTCCGATTCTTAAAGAGTTTGGATCTAGAACCGTTCCTATTTGATGGGACGGAAGGGCGCGGAGCCAATGGCCTGATTCTGGTGAAGATACCGCCAGAATACGGGCACGTTCGGAGTCGTCCGGATTATTGGCAAGTAGGGAAGCATGGGTTGCCTGCAATCGAGGAGAGTCCCACGCTCTTTGACTGTGGCGGGTAACTGGGATATCCACTCCTGGGCACGAAACACACCAAGCTTCCTTGGCCTCCTTCAGACACGCTATATCGTCGTCAGCCAACTGAGGACGATTTAAAATGTTGTTGACTAGAGATAGCGAGCCATAGACGGAGGACAAGAAAGCTGGTAATGCTACACTAGACGAGGAGCGAACACCCAAGCCTCCAAACCTTATAGGAAGAACCGCTTGGGTCCACTGTAGTATGTCAAAATGAATGTTTAGGATTTTGGACAGAGTAGCCTGAAGAGATTCGTCAATGTGTGATAGGATGGAGGGAAATTTCCAAATAGGGCAGCTACGGAGTAAATACATGAATTTTGGAGTGAACAAACAGAAACGAATGATACCTATATTTATGAAATTTGGGGTTCTAGTTGTTCTAAAGGATCTTAATGCATGTACCAAATTTCATTTGTTTATGTTAGCTTTGGAGTTATTGGGGGGTCAAAAGTGGCTCCAAACGGTATGGTGTAAAATAACACACTGCTGCTGTCCGCCAGTTCCTTGGGTGAACTTGGCTGGACACGCTGCCGCGTGTCTAGATTTAGATTTATTCAACGCTCATATTGGTGACTGAATTGCGTTGGATTGTCATCATAATTAAATTTGAACAACTACCTACATATATACATATAATAACATTCACTAACTATCATCATACTAGCGTTATCCCAGTTCAATTGCATCCCAAAGATTACGATATTTAGATTTACGCAATAATTGGCGTAGGCACTAGTTTTTACGGAAGCGACTGCCAACTGACCTTCTAACCCTACGGGGAAACAAGACCTTATTGGGATTGGGCTTGTCAAGTCAGTGGGCAACTTGACTGTTAGAAGTTCTCAAGCCGCCCGAAGGCCTCTAACTTGACCTAACGACTGCTATCATAGACAGCAGCCGGGATCAACGGCTTAACGTGCTTTTCAAAGCACAGGAGCGCTCAATCAGTAACCACTCAAAGCGGTCACCCATCCAAGAACTGACCCCGGCCGACATTGCTTAACCTCTAGGCCACGAACG
The DNA here is from genome assembly GCA_905163555.1 of Notocelia uddmanniana. Lineage (NCBI taxonomy): Eukaryota > Metazoa > Arthropoda > Insecta > Lepidoptera > Tortricidae > Notocelia > Notocelia uddmanniana. The sequence continues at coordinate 12,759,794 of LR991068.1, forward strand.
CTCCTCCAATAACACTCACTAAGTATATGGTTTAAAAAGATTATATTCAGTTATATTCGAAATATTTTTTATAATAAAACCAGGAAACACCTAACAACACCAAACACAAACCGTTGTTACGAATCATTCAATCCCTACAATGAAATGCCAAACTGGCGTCTCGTTTTGATACTCTGACCGGGAATTTTATGAAAATCACAAATATTTGTAAGGATAATTTGAAGCAGTTTTTGTGAAAATTATTAAGTTTGTATTTAAAATAATGTATATTACTTATCATCATAATCACATCAGCCTAAGGACGTCCACTGCTTTACAATGACCGGTCCTGCGCCACCCTCATCCAGTGGACTCCAGCGACCTTTACCAGGTCTTCAGTCCACCTTCTTGTGGGAGGGCTGCCCACGCTGCTCCTTCCGGTACCTGGTCGCCACTCGAGAACCTTTCCGCCCCAACGAACGGTTCGGTTCTACGTGCTATATGTCCCGCCCACTGCCACTTAAGGTTAGCGATTAGAAGGGCTATATCGGTTACTTTGGTTCTGCTGCGGATGCTGATGAGATCATCTCATCAGCAATGAGAGGCTATACTCGGGCATATAGCCCTCTCCATTGCTCTTTGGGTGACTTTGAGCCTTCTTACGAGGCCCATAGTATGCGACCACGTTTTAGTGCCATATGTCATCACTGGCAACACACACTAGCCAAAGACTCTCGTCTTGAGACACTGCGGAATATTGGACGAAAAGATGTAAAGATGTAATGCTTCCCGAATGCTGCCGAACCTAAAAATATTTGTAGATATTATTACTAATAAAAAAACATTAATGAAAATAAATAATACTGTGACCAATTTAATACAATCGTTTAGTACGACAATAAAAGTTGGCTTTAATACTACCCACTCCTGTAGAGTATGCATCGTAAAATATTAATGGAAAAATTACCCTTCAATTAACTTTATTCCTCAATGACTATTTACTCGTAGTATGTTTAAAGATCGTCAATATCGTGTATTCCTTTTATTTTACCACCAATAATTAATAAAATTAATGACATACGATTATTGTTATTACCACCGAACGTCAATTAATAGTGGTGATTTTTAACTTTGTTATTAGACAAGAGTGTCTCATCCACGAAATGTCTTTACAAGCAAAATTTGTTATATGACTATGATTTTCAAAACAATTGCCACTGAGATAGAGTTAATAGCTGTTCCAATACAAAATTTGATTTTATAAACAATGATAAAAACATAATATTTGCTGAAACAATAACAACACGATCGAATAATAGTTTACAATCGAATATTACCGTAAGGACTAACTTGACCCGTTCATTTTAAAATTTTTAAATAGTAGATATAATTTCCCGCAATGATTTATAAAGTCGGTACTTAAACAAAGTCAAGATTAAAAGTGCCGCTTCCGTAGAACATCAATTCTGTCATTAATAAGAACTAAGTAAATACCGCCATTTCGAAGCCAGCCAGGATAAATTGCTCGAAATAGTGGACTCTAGCAACTCATTGTGCTTATCGATTTGCTGTCAAATGAAAAAAGTACAAAGGGAGCAATTTTTCATGAAAATTAGCTTGCTACGCTCTCATAATCCTTGACATGACAATTTTCTGTGCATTTTCTCCACAAACATAATTTGTAACGTTAGAAGGCAAAATTCTATATTTTCAATTTTCTAGTACCTACACATAAAGCAATTCAGAGCAGTGTTTTAAAATAAAATAACATCCTAATACTTTAATATTTTTTTAATAATCAGTGTCTTTAAAATCTTATAACAGATAGTTTAAACACAAAATATCAATGCCTTTGATTGATAAAAATATTACCCTATACATACAAAAGAAACTTAAATACATACACATAAAGAGATCTTCTTATTTATAAATTATACTAAATTACGGCTATCCCAAAGAAACAGTTTAGTCTCAAGTGCAAGGTAAACGTTATCGCAATGAAGGCAGTAAAGAAGAACTAGAAATACGCACCAAAAAGGGGAGCTCAAGTCGTCATAAAGTGGCGTAGACAAACAAAAAATCAGAAGCACTTGACCGCCTTGCTTGGCTCCGAGCGAGCTCGGGCCAATAAAAAACAAAGCACTTTGGACTACAGCCAGCCAGCTCCCGATTCAAGCCCATTCAGTAGAAGTATTTAAACTTAACGCAGAAGCCCTTTTTATTTTAAGTAGGTATGCAAAAAAAATTCAAAAGCCCTTCAAAGGCTACCCGAGAAAAGACGGACAAGATTTCAGCAAATAATCCATCAGCAGCAAAATTTAATTTCAGTGATCTTGACCTTTTTTGCGTTGCTTTCGACATTGTTTTCGTTATTGATAAGGTACGAGTAATGAATCAAGTTTTTTATTCATTTTGCGGTTTTGTAAAGATCAAAGAGAATGGTTATGTGATTTCCACGACTAAAATATATTTTTACTTGTAACGGTAGGCGCCGAAAATAAAAGGTCAAAGAGAAGCCAAAATGAAAAAATACGTATATCTTGTGACACGCAAACCGAGGATTGTCGCAAATCACCCGACCGAAGCGCCATAAAGAAATGAACAGTATGTCATCCCAGTTATGTGATTCCGCATTGCGTTCCGATTGCGCTCGTTCCGAGGCAGGGCAGCTGGACGGCCCTTTGTGTTCCGGAATTCTTTTGATTCCAAATATTTACTTCCATTCTTCTGAGAGGCAACATAACGTTAATAATACCTGATAGCGAAGGTTACACGTTACGCAGTCGGACCCATAACTCCTTATCACGGATTCATTTCAGTTTGACTAAAACAAAACTTATCGCCGGGCAAGTTTAAATTACGACCGCGTCATTCTCCACACTCGACATAAAATTTATGAAACCACTTCATTCCCGGTCTTTCACGGTCTCACAAAAGATTAATTCTAAAGGTTGCGGGATGAACGCGAAGAATTTCATAGAGATTTTTAATTTTATTTAGCCGCCACGCTGAGGCATTGCCAGCGCGGGTCCTCCGAGATATACCTGGGCTAAAAATAAAATAATGCCGGGATAAAGAGCTTTACTTTTCGCAGCAGTGTAACTTGCCTTTATTGTTTTACTTTTTGAGAACAATCAGTTCGTTATGTTCGTTTTCTCACCGCCGGTTGGAACACGAGTCGAACGAAACCTGAGCGTTGCTTGACCGTGTTACTGAGTTAATTCTGCATTTAAGTGCGTGTTGGTGAAGAGAGTAGAACAGTCAAGTCTTTCATTAATGAGATTCGCAGGCTTCAATTACAAACGGTCAAGTACAAGATCTTAAGATGCAGATGAAATCTGATCGGACCAGTAATCCGTCTTGTAGATACATACAGTTTTTGTAATTGAGTAATATTTTAAATAGTACATCCCCCAGATAAGTGTAGTGAAGATGAGTAAGATAAATTAAGTAGTTTTAATTTTGGGCCAAGTACGAAATGTAATTATCTTCCGTTCTAAAAGTGAATATTCCTATGACAATTTACGAGAAAACCTTATAATGTGAGTGGTGTCATCTGCGTTCACGTGACTTCTTTAAATATTTAGATTATATTATAACACAAGTTGTAAAATAAATAAAGCAATGCTTTAGATTTTATCAACCCGATAAAGAATTTCAAATGAACTGCACCATTAACATTGATCAATTCAAAGTAAGGCGTTTAAATATGGGTTTTCCAAAATCAAATTACCATTAAGCAAGACAAACGGGACAAAGAGGAGGGATCCATCAAATAGATGCACATAATTCATGGAAGGCATTATAAACGCGATGGTCATACTAAAGAAAACAAAAAGACGCATTAGGGAGCCGAAAATCGACTTCCCTGCAACAGAGGGCCTCAACACACGATTGCGTCCCAAGGGACGAGAGCTCACGCTTTTGAAGTTAAGACGGAATTAGTTTGACGATTCAACGGCGAATAAGAAACAAATTCTCGAAAATAGTTGACAGTTTGTTTACACTTTTTCCTTTTTTTTTCAATTTATTTGGGACAAAAAACAGTTACACACAAGGTTTCATTCTTAAAATGTAGAAAATGTACAATTACAGAGTGTGAAACCAACGACATTGTCCACAGATCAAAAGATTAGTATATAGCGCTAATAAGTAATAAGTGTTTTAAAAATTATATTTTTTATAGGTTTAATTTTAAGGATACATACAAAATGCAGAGGAAATAGAGTAGCAGGTAGTAGCGTGAAGTAAAATATTAATTATTTTTGAAATAAATTACAATACTTATATTGGGTACATTGAAGTATACTGATATCCTTTGAAATAACTACTGCTCTTAGATACTATATTGTATTGTATTATCATATGCACTCAATCACCCTTAAAGTATTAGGTACTTATTTTAAACAGTAATTCATTTTACATGAAAAGAGTAAATACGTTATTATAGTGGATTCAATATTATCTGGCGTGTTTCCACTGGAAGGCAAACAGTACGAGTAATAAAAGAAACACTCATAGAAGTCATAAATTTTAAAGGAACCGTTTCGGTTGACTCTATTTGGTGCGAACCAAGAAGTCTTGATACTTTTACAATTTAAGAACATGGTGTTCCTAAAAGTGACCACTCGAAAGTTTAAAAAACAACTGAGTTATATTAAAATAAAATAAAAATTGCTAATATTTTAGGTGGAAAGATAAGATGGGAAAGTATCAATACCGTATAAACCACCGCCTGCTATAAGTGTTTAGTAAGTGAGTACTTAAAAATAACCCGCCACAACTTATTGCCAATGATGGTCTCAAAAGGAAACACGCCAGATAATATTGAATGCACTATACTAAACTGGGATCGATTAAACCGTTCAATCTGACACATTGCACTCAAACCTATATAAGTACATGGAAGCGAGCATATACGTGAAATATTAAACAAAGTATTTTAAGTCAAATTGTATTTTTATACCTCTAGTATAAAATAATAATCGCAACTCAAAAGAAACATTTCGTGATTTTTCTTTGTTAGAATAACTAACTGTGAGTAAATTATTTTTCGTTATTTTCCTGCAGATCATAGATACTCGTATGGTGAATAAAAACTTAGGCCCACGGCCCCTCGCTTCCCTTCTGTCTTATAGGGGCAGAACAATGCCAGTAGAAGGACTCGATTCTGAGACGCCCTCTACATCACGCGCGCCTTTGTAGAGCTTCTATTGTTCTTTTTTTGTTTTCATTTTTAAACGATTTAGCGGCAACCCGCGGTTGATTGGTCTTGAAATAGACCATTATAATACAATTTCAATTTCAAATCAAACATGATATGCAACAGCGAGCGTATTTATGTTGTTATGTAAATAGCGCCATGTAAATATGTTTATTTAATATTTATGTGATGAGCTGTAAGATAAATCCTTTTGAGCGTGTGTATCGGTGGTTCTGGTTTAAATTTACAATCTTGATCGCGTTGAACTGTTGATCTACAGAGAGAAGTGTTGGCTATTTCAGTGCTTACATTAATTCTTAGCTTGTGAATTACGAATGATATGGTTATTTGATTCGATGTAAATTTACCCCATGTAAATAATTAAGCAACTAGGAGACTAAGTATTGCATCAATACCATAAAATATGTATATTACATTAAGTATCATTATTAGGGATTAGTAATACGCACAATAGTGGTGGCATGTGCTTCCGAATTGGTGAGATTTTTTTTATATTACATTAGTATTTTCAAAGATTTCTCTCGACATAGTTATTAACCTACAAAACCACAAATTATACCTCTCAGCAATATTAGTACAAAAATAATGCCTCGTTTATGCGACTACGTATTCTCCAGTGTTTCTGGCATCTGGTAAATAATGCGATGCAGGACTTGCAAGATTGCATTTCAGGCGAGTGTGACAGACTGATACATATGAAGCCGCTAATTAATAATTAAATCACAACGAGTATGATTTGGCGCCCCAACCAAACCATGGCAGCGTTTTACGTCCAAAATGTTTTTATGTAACTATTTACATTGGTAAATTATTTAAGTAATAAAGTAATAGTACAGTATGCTTTATTAGTAAGCTCAATCTGGAAAATAGTATATAAAGTGATTATTATTATTATTTTTCCAATAGAAAGCTCTGCTGAAATTTTGCATTACTCGCAGACCTCAATTAAAGGAAAGGTGGCTTAATAAACGCATTACGAAAATATGGTTATTACTTTGTTTACCATATATTATTTACGCATGTTTTGAATTAACTGCCTTGTTTATGCAGTTATAAAAATGAGCATATTTTACCTGCAATTGCATTTTACATTGTAATAGTATTTTATGCAACAGTTATATAATACGGGTTTTATGCAACAGTTATATAATACGGGTTTTGTTACAGCAAATTTTATGGCCTAATTATGTAACGTTGCATACCTACATTCATTTATCTACGAAAAAGAAATAATTTGATTTAAATTAAAAATCGATATGGTGGCAGAACATGGTGGCATAGACGTGCCTCTTTTAAAAATTAAAAAAAAGTTGTCTAATAAGTAATAATACATATATGTCTGGAAATCCATTTTGATTGTCCCACTAATCATATAATAATTAATCTACGGTATAGACTTGCATTTGTATAAAAAGGTTATTGTTTTTATATTGCTGTCAGTCATTTAATTGACAGAATATAATGCTGGAGTACAAAAACATTAAGTATTTTACGTTATTAACATAAGTAACTGAGACCAATGTAGACAACGACTGCTCTTTGAGAAAGTGTACCGTGAACATAACTCGAGGAAAGTGAATTTGATTGTATTCAAATAATTCCTATACTCAAACTTAAAAGTCTTCAAAAGCGATGATATTTCAAATTTATCTGAGAACCAGTTATTGAAAAGGTTTAGAAAGCCAAGCTGAACTACCTAACAACTGTCAATACCTTACCTACCTTACCTTAACTTTGCTAAATCGTCAAAAACTATGTCAATTGTACGGCCAAAAGTATACAATACTTTAGCCGATGACATCAAAAATATTAAAAACGATTTATCCTTTTATAGAAAATTTAAAAAATGGCGGTTTATAATGTTCTAGAATATTATAAGCCCAATGAGAATTTAATGTAAAACCGATCATTCAATTACACCTTTTATAAAATTAATTTAAGGACTTATTTTTCATTTTTTTCGGAGTTATTGAGGAGCCAAAAGTGACTCTAAACGGTTCGTGTAAAATAACACACGGCTGCTGTCCGCCAGTTCTGGGGCGAACTTGGCTGGACACGCTGCCGGTGCCGTGTCTAAATAGATAAATGGATAAAAATAGATAAATTTTTTAAATGGTTAATAGGTATGGGCATTACTTATTAATATTCAGTTATTATTCATCGTTACAATTAAAATAGTTCAAATTAAGTTTCATGAACTACGATCCAATGAAAAGTAACAAAATATAAGAAACATTCTCAAAACACGATTATCTAAAATAACTATCATGTTAGTCATTTCAGTCTAAATGGGTTTCAGTCAGTGCTTAGGACTAAACTAAAACTAACAGACACATGGCTTAATAGGCACAATTACAAATACAACACGGCCACATTCCTCAATTTAACTCTGCTGGTTATACGCCAGTCAGTTTAACTAACAGACATACTTTCCATGTTAAATAGTAAATTCAAATTCAAAATATTCTTTATTCAAATAGGCCTAGCACTTTCGAATCGTCAGTTATAATATGTATTAACATATATATTAATTAATTATTTAGAGCAAAAAAAATAGCTATTATTATTCTTTACAATAAATATTGTATTGCTGTAGACATGTCAAAATAAGAAATAATTATGTAGTAAAATTCACAATAGGATCGTCAAAACATAAATAATAATAATAAGTCCTGTAGGTTGGTTGTATGAACAGGCCCCCCGCCTCTGGCTTGCCTTAACCGGCTGTCCAGAGTGGAGTCGCTAGAGCTGTTGCTCGGGGGTGGATGTGGTCACCTAAGTGGCGAGTTGGCTATATGTTTAAAGTCCAGTGCCACCTCTCTACCCCCAGCCCTCTGCACCGGTGTTGCCCTTAGGCCATTTTTAATGTCGCTATTTATAGGGGTCCATCTAGCAGAGGGCGAGTCACCGTCTGCCTGAGATAAAAATGTGAGACAGTTTTATTAGGTAGACGTCAGTTGTCTCATTCAATAGCCCAGCCATTAGTCCATCATATTCACCCAATAGTCCGGTTCATTTAGATTCCATCAACCAGCAATAGTTCCTGTACACCCTGGCGGGTGCTGTCTCTGTGTGCGTCCCATGACACGGGCAGGGACAGCATCCGCTCGGTGTACCCCTTGCTTCGGTGTATTTCATTAAATTGTCAAAAGGGCCTCTACGTGTTGGCTATGTGGTACTCGGTTGGTACTTCGGTACCTCGGTACTTCGGCTCCGCGCACGCCTTCCAAAGGTCCGGGTCACCATTGTCCCGTGAGCGGAAAAGACATACAATGATTATAAAAAATAAATCTAGACAGTTTCTAGAATAAAATCAATATGTAAAAAGAAAATAATAAGATAATATTAATATCTAATGCCATAATGATTAATTCATTAATATTTCAGTCACAATTAATCCCACGGTGTTTTATCATTCAGTAAGATGGCAGCTGAATCAAATGGAGGTAAGAAGCGGTAGTCAAAATTGGAACAATTAGATCAATTTTGTACAGAAACATTCATTTTTGTATCTTCTAATAACAAAGGACTTAAAGCTGACAGGGATGAAAAATATACCTGTAAGTTAAAATCATGATATGGTAATTGATCTACGACGCTCTTCATTATTTAGTACCTAATTTCACTAGACACATCTATCACATCAGAATATTTACCTCTTTTTCAGTAAGTCGTTCAATGATACCTTTTATCCACTAACTAACGTATGAACAAACAAGTCTGAAGTCTGGGAAGAGAGCCTCTATTGATTTTTTGACCCAATCCAATGTATTGGGTCATAAAATAGATATCTTAAAAAGAATGCTGGGATTGGCCTCTGTCAACTCCAACTTGAAACAAAAATATCACTAGAGTAAATTCGCATTGAATTTTTTTATAAGTAGGTAATACGTTTCGGTATGCGATGTCGTATCATAGATAGAGTTTATTTTTTAGACATTATTTGTTTGTCGCCACAGCTATGTGAATAGGTAGCAATAGCTACCGTATATCCCGTGTTCCGTGTCACTTAACTATTGTGTCCACTACAAACAATTATCTTAAAGATGTAATTCTTTTGTCGGTGAACACAACAACCACGCATTGCATATTGAACTTGGCTGCCATTATCACATTTATGTTTTTGATGGGATGGAATCTACGAACATTCTTAGAATATAATATTTATTGCTTTTAAGGCTCCACACTTAATAAAGTTACTGTTATGATTATATTAGAAGTAACACACTAGTACCCAGTACAGGTTGTTGCTACAAGTTGAAAACGAAAATGCACTTCTTTACTCGTATATCGTATAGAAGATTATACTGACAAGCAGTTGTAGAAAATGTTAGGGTCTACGTATCGTGGGAAACTGAATCGCAATTAGAATCGGTTGAATCATTCTCAGCTTTCGGTCGAAGCAACAAAAGCGACGAAGTTTTGTGGGAAGTTTATTGTTACTTCTTATCATTCAGTTTCACATCATCCTTACGAATTTCTACAAATGCAATCTTTAAGATATTTGTTTATAGTGGACACAATAGTTAAGCGACACGGAACACGGGACTAAAACCATACAAAAATTAGAATGTCGAGCGGCTAAGGTAATAAGGTACTGCCGCAGCCCGATATTCAAGCATTTATATGGACCGCGCGCCAGCCCATAGGTTTTCCCGCACGACCTTTTAACCCGTGAACGATTGAAAATAAATTATGTGATTGGTTATATTTTCTTTTGGTTTTCCCGTAGCTACAGAATGGACTGTCCAGAACGAAAAATCTATTTTTCCCTGCGAAAACCAGTCATTTTTTAACTGCTTTCACCTGGACCATCCGGATGGACATATGATATATTATATCCGCTTGCTTTCCTCATAACACACAAGCGACTCGCACTGGCAACAAAAATATTCGTAAAACAAAATTGTATATTTCACTAATATCCGGAACGCGACTAAGTAATTGAAAGGTTGTGTTAAAATAATCTATTACACTTTGGTTTATAAATGATTAACGATAACAGATAAGTGCATTCGATGAAATTGAGCTAATCTTTAGTTGGTAGAAAATATTATAGTTTACGCTATACCCTATTTTTTATACTACGACAGTGGCAAACAATCCTGATGGTAAGCATACACCGTAGCCTATGGACACTTGCGACTCTAGAGGAATCACAAGTGCATATCCGACCCTTTATTATAATATATCAATAATCACATGAAATATACACCCGCAGCCGGTGTCGGTTACTTTCGGTTAATTAAAAACACTACATTTACACATTCAATACATTTCTACCGCTCATAAATAACCGGATGTGTTATTGACACTTTCCATTTCAGTATAACATGAAGGGTTTTATCAGTATTTTCTAAACTACGAAAATCTCAGGAGGGTGAATTGTTTATGTTTATAGACTGAGACGTCCCGGTAAGTAATCAAGCGGGGAACAGGTTAAGTGCTCAGAAAACAGCTCTTCTGAATAAAATATCAAGTATATAGAATAACACAACAGTTATAGACATAAATTTTATAAATACTGAAACAATTTTCGTATCTAATTTAATGATATTCGCGGGCGTGGCAATAATGAAATTTTATATAAATGGAAATCATATATTGATATTGATATTGATATTTATTTATTTCATATTATTACATTACATTATAAATTACATTAATGTCAATCTATACGAATGAATATTATGATCGTCAAAGTTGCAAAAATTTAAATTATTTCTTATACAAATATACAATACGAAAACAAAAAAACGCCGAGCTTCACAAGGTCATGAATTCATTCATACAATATATTGTGTTCTCAAGCAGTATTTTTTTTTATTGGGACTGGAATTCCAATACACTGGTACAAATCTCTTTCACTCGCTGCGGTAATTTTTCATAGAGGCTTGGCCCTATATGTAATGGCTAAGCTAAACTAAGCTAATAGTGATCCGTATCCACAATAATTATGGTTACTTAACCACGGAAGGTGCCCGTCAGTCTTCTACTAATATCGTGTTTAATATCTATATTAGGATTTAGGTTAACAATACTCATCGATTATTTTTGCTCTACGCAGTGAGACCGCGTATTTTCTATCACTATTAATTTATTCTTTGCAATAATAGTATTTCTAGAAACTTTGTGTTAACTGTATAATATAGAGGTCTAGTCCCAAGACTGCTTTTGCAAGTGTTAAAATTTCAGTAGCACCTTTACCGGACTTCGTTATGTATGAAAGTAAACACAGCTGGAAGCCTAAAAGCGTGGGCGTAAATGAATATTCCTCTTCCTTAATTGTTGTCCCCTTTATTTATTCAGAGTAACAATATACATCATGACACCAACACAGTTAAAGTATCAACAGTATTTTAACTTTATGTAACTGACAAAACGGCGGAAACACTTTATATAAATGTTTGTATATGTTCATATGAATGCAGAGACAGCCTACGTAATCAGCGTTTAGGACTCTACTATAAATGTTTGGTGTCTATATATCAAACTCATTGTTTTGCAAGATCGTAGAAGTCCTGCCTATAGCTACTCCTTATTTGAGGTCAATCAATGTATTAATTTTCGAAGAATAAGCATAAATTTAGTTCGATTGCTTTCCATGGTTACGTTATGAAAATTAAGTTCATATCTTATAAAGGGGTCACAAAGATAAGGCATGTCACACAACCTTCTTCCAAAACTTTATTTTAAAATGGTACGCTAATACAAAGTCATGATACTTATTTATAACACTCATACTGTGACGCCGGATGCATTACTCGTTAATGTCAATAAGCGGTGCCCAAAACCCAGACACTTAATAACAGTTGAGTCACAGCTAATGTGTGAAGAAGTCATGAGACCATTGTTCCTCTGTTCATTTAAAAAGCGTCGCAAACTAGAATTAATTTTCATTTATCACAATAACTTGTCGTATGACCAAGGATGGAGATGAAGGTTTAATTTTAATTGCAGTTTGATAGGCTGGGTAGGTTGACTGTTTTAGGGCGATTTCATTATTTTTAGACGACATCTAGTGATGGCATACTATGCCAATTTTTGGGATGAGATTGCATTTAGACTCCAGGATCGTTAAGGATAGGTAACGTTTAGGTAGGTAGTGGGCAAAGTAGTTGAATGTATTGCACTGACTTTCAAGGCACTATGGAGCGAAATACATTGAAACATGATGAACCTAAACAGGTTTTTTTTCTTTTTTTATGACATGGTGGCAAACGAGCCGACGAATCGCCTGATGGTAAGCGATTAGCGCCGCCCATGGACACTCGCAACAGCAGAGGGATTGTAAATGATACGGATATTATTTTTTCCTATGTAAATTGATGTCATGTAACGTCTTTCAGTTTTGTTAACCGACTTCAAGATTTCAAAAGAGGAGGTTATCAATTCGGTTGCATGTTTTTTTTATTTTCAGTAATTCACTGAATTACATTGAAACATTCTGTTTGTATTTTCAGAATGAACTTTCCTACTTCAAAGGGCTTTGAAGCTTATTACTGTAAAAAAAAGTTGGTTACTCGCTAGTGAAAAGCCACTTAGCTTTATTATCAGTATTTTGTTGCATAATACAATATTACAAACGAATTACAGTAAAGTAGATCCTTTACATGGTTCTACAAAGCTAACTTGTTATTAATGGGTACTTACATCATTCATTATGATGTATACTCTCGCAAATTATAATGGGTCGTGGATTTGGCAAAATGGGAGATTTAACAAATCTTCAAATCAATAAAATCTCAGTAATTCGCTTGTGGTTCTATTGGAGTATATCAAAAGGTTTATATCAAAATTTTGGTAACGTTAATTAACCTGTGTCGTTATGACAATGTCTGCCTGTGTTGTTATGTCTACCGGGTGTACAATCCAAATGGGTCAGTATGGTGAAGTCGAAAACTATGAGAGATAGCGAGATCTGTTCTTAGGAACCATGACGTCGATTTTAGATTTAATAATAATTATATTCAAATTTTATTAACTCTCATACATAACCGGGAATCGAACTTGGTCAATGTTTTTAATTAATCTTTGTATTCAACAGAATGGCTACCATTTTAAACATTTACTGAAATAAAATAATTATCTTATTCGTGGGTTTTTCTTTCAATTATTTAAACAAGATTCCATTAGTGTTGTGCTTCTTGCGACTTGCAGAATTTATACACATTGATTTTGACCAGGTTCGATTCCCGGTTATATATGAGAGTTAATAAAAAAGTTTGAATTATTAAATCTAAAATCGACGTCATGGTTCCTAAGAACAGATCTCGCTATCTCTCATAGTTTCCGACTTCACCATACTGACCCATTTGGATTGTACACCCGGTATATGTATTGTATGTATTTGTAATAAGTTCTCTAGTAAAGTTTAATGCCTGCACCTTATGTTTCTGTTTAGCCCAATGGTTGACTGGCAGAAAATGCCTTATGGCATTTAGTTCGCCATTTGTACATATTTCTTGTATTGTGCAATAAGGTTTAAATAATAATAATAATAATAATCGTATGGCATTTATTTTCGAACCGTGAGATCTTCGAGAAGACAAGTACGGTTGCCAGTTTTGTTGCACTTTTAGCACCACCCAGGGGTCACGTGTAGGATAGCGATGGGTACTCCCTACTGACGTGGTGTAACTTCGACCCCCCTTTGTAATATGTATAACGATGATGTCCTCCTAGACGTGTCTGTCGACGGTTACATCCGGGCAAAATTTATATCTAAGGTCGAAACAACACAATGACGTGACCAATTGATATTACAGCCACACGTCATGACTGAATCGCACTACTGTTAAATCTTCCAAAGTGCAGTCAGTCAGAGTAAATTGTGGTTATACTCACGAATAACTCAGGGGAATAATCTGTGATATTTAAGGAAGTAATTACCTATCTTTTAATAAATTCGAAGGGGAACTAGAGAAAATACACAGCGATTAGAAATTGCGGAAGTGTCGGAGACCGCATCCAGGCAACCAATGCTCATTATCATGGCGTTTAGGACTTCCCTTAGAATAAACTCTAACCACTAAGTTCTAGATAGTTTACAATAAGCCAATGTTAAGATTGACACCGTTTGTTGAAGTCACGACAGATAAGTAGTAGTCTGACACAACTGGGTTAAAAATATTAAATGACGAGAAAACCATTTTGTAACTGGATACTCTGGATATATATTTTAAAAAATGCACTTAATACCCTAAGCAGGCAGGCATTTTAAAACTGACAATTGGTCTACCGGATCACCAGAATGAACTTAAGTTCAATTAGATATGCCGTATGTAAAGGCGATTATAGGCTTGGTTAACGGTAAGATCTTCATTCATCTAGGTATAATTTGAAATTATAATTTTGATTATATGACTTACTAGCTTTTGCCCGCGACTCCGTCCACATGCAACTCGTGATAATGTCGGCTAATAGTGTAAACCTAATAACGTAATATTATGAAAGTTTACAGGAGACTCAAAAAAAAATTAAATTTAAATATTAAAACCCGAAAGACGGGAAAAATATGAGTGGGTTATTTTTACCCCCAATAATATATAAATATATATTGGGTGTTGTGCGAAAATATTCATCATCATCAATTCAGCCGAAGGACATCCAGTGCTGGACGTAGGCCCAGCTCACCCGCATCCAGCGGACTACAGCGACTCAGGCCATCTTGTGTGGGGCCTACCCACGCTGCGCCTTGCGGTAAGTGGTCGCCACTCGAGGACTTTTCCGCCCTAACGGCCATCGGTTCTAAGTGGAATGTGCCCCGCCCACTGCCACTTAAGTTTAGCGATTCGGAGGGCTATGTCAGAAAATTGGGTTCTACTGCGGTTGGCCTCATTTCTGATGCGATCACGCTGAGAAACTCCCAGCATATTAGCCCTCTCCATTGCTCTTTTGGTGACTTTAATGAGGCCCATAGTAGTCGACCAAGTTTCAGTGGCCATATGTCATCACTGGCAACACAGTGGTCAAAGACTCTCGTTTTGAGACAAAATTCTTTTGAGAATATGAAAAATACCAGCTAAGTATGTATATCGCAATAATAAGAATAAAAATTCCTTAACCTAACCCCAAAACAGTGATTGTCTTGGATTTACAGATCAAAAGCCACGAAATATAAAAAAAATTGTAGGTACACATACCTTTACGATGTTATACTTTGTAGGGTTTTTCAATAATTAACACTGATTAATAGTACTAGTTTATAACATTTTGAATGTAAGGTAGTTTTTATTTCTAAAAGGTCGTTTGTCTACCCAACTAGCAGGGTATAAAAGGGGGGAACACTCTGCGGACGGCAGTTGATCGGAGGTCGTGTTAGCGGAGAGTAGCTAATAAGTTTTATTATTGTGAACAAGTGAATGTTATTGTGAAGAAATGAATATTGAGGCGAAGAAGTGAATACAATAAAATCATATTATCTTGAAGAGTGGTTTTAATCTTATTACACATCAGAAGTGCGCAGAACGTAAGTACACGCCTACTACTACTACTACTATTTCGTTATATGATTGATGAAAACCGTTATTTCGTTGGATTAGAATATGTATAAGAAATAAAAATGATCCGGTATACCTGCTTTTCTCATGCAAGCAAGTGAATAAGGTATACTCAACATTTCAGTAGCAGGCCACGTGCCATTAATGATGTAAGTCTGGAATTTATACGGGTTGGTTACTCTTTCCTTAATTTAATTTTAAATTTTATTTTTAGTCCATACATTCAATGAGTTGAATGTTCCATGATCGTAATACGTATTAGTATACTGTTACTAATCTGAATACACACAGAACTTGTCAATAGATTTAATTCTTACAAAATGTAATTATAACTGTGGCGACGGCTAAAGGTATTTGTATAGCCAGCCTAAGTTGCTCACTGTCTATGCATGCACCCATAAGTTGGGCCTACATATTCTGTTCTAGATTGCGTGAGGATTTATTGGTTACATGCTTTAATAGTCAATTTACTCCTTGGTTGCATGATAACTGTGATTTCCTTTCTTTTAACTTTCAACTACCCACATGTGTTGCACTAAATTGGCAATATGTGTCATTACGTGAGCCATATTAGCTACTTATCGTTACTAGAGGGTTTCTTTTCTGGATGAAATTCAATTCTTATGTATTGGATATTTCCTTTTAATTTCTGTTAGTTATAAAGTATGATGAATATACGTATAACACTAGACACTTTCTTTTCATGCTGGGGATTCTAAACTGGCGGACGATGTCCGTCATAGTCAGATTGGCGATCAACGGCGCCTGCAGACACCAGAAGAATACCGTTTTGAAAGCTGCAAGAGTACCGCGATAGAATCAGGAGACCACAGCTGAGGCATCGAGTCGTCGGCATAGCCGGAGCATCAGCGCATCACGACCGCGGGAACGCAATGGCAGTGAAGAGGATCGAGAGCGAAGCGAAGCTGTGGGGCGGCAGGAGCGGCTCCACTTCACCAGCCCATGCGAGGACTGCGCGTCACCGGACAAAAGGTCATGTACACCCCCTTTTACTATCAAAGTTGTGATGGATATTGTGAATTCTATTAAAAACTGGTATTTCATCTCAGCCATCGACGTCCGGCACAATTAAAAACATAGGTCAAAAGAATAGTGTGCCTGGTTTTGATCCATCAGATAAAAATCAAATAAAAATGAATAAATGTACCAGCGCTTATGATTGAGATGGAAAAACATAAAATAAAAATACATTTTGAGATGCAGAAATTTCAAGGATTGGCAAAGGTTTGCTATGAGGGTTTACGCACTATACTATATACTTGTGGTCTGAGTGGCAACAACAGCTGACTAGTGCCTTCCCTTGTAAGCAAAACTATGGTCAAACTCATTATTTTGAACAGAACAAGCATATTTGGCGAGCCCATAAGAAAACTATTACTATGAAATATTGGCAAGATATTACGGCAAACTGAGTAGTAGATTGTATCGTTCACGGGATAATGGACAGGACAATGAAGTCGGGCGTTTTGGCACTGTATTGTTTTCAGCCTGATTAACTTACGCAATTTTCAATAAGCAACCGGGAAATACCACAATCAGACCGCAATAAATACAAAAATTGAAGTAATAACAGTCACTACGGCCAAAGCAACTCAGAAGGCGGCTCTAAGTAAAATGAATAGGTCTCAACCTAAGGTCTTAACAGGGTACAATAATTTGTTTTAACTATAAGGAGTCATCTTTACATGCTTTGCTCCGAACAGTAAAATGTAATAAGTACTACAAAATCTAAAAAAAAATATGTCAGACTTCTTGCCCCAATTAAAACTATATTAGTTAAAATTTCCACCGAGAGGCCTATGTCCAGCGGTGGACGTCTTTCGGCTGACATGATGATTTATCAATTTCAAGGGTAAGGTGACATTAGTAAAACGCTAATTCGTTTCAAAACTAGGGATAGAGCACGATCAAAATAAAGATCGTGATAAAAAGAGGTTTTGGTAATGGTACGGTCACAGATCAAAGAAGTACGGTGCAGTTTTTCTTAGTAACGATACGAATACTCTTTATTGCATACCTCACAAAAATAAAACGTTACAAACAGAAAATAATAACAGTAATATGTAGGTAGAGGTAGACAACAGGCGGTATTATCGCTAAAGAGCGATTTCTTCCAAACAACCCTTGGGTAGCGAAAAAAAAAGAAAATATATATGCAGTAGGTGGTGCAGAGTTAATATGAAACAAGACATAACATAATTGATAATAAAGATAAAATATAACCGCAAAAAAAAAATCTATAGGTAGCCGATATTAAGGAAGGGACATATAATGTTTAGTAACCTTATTGAATGTGGAAGTTGACTGCGTTAGTACCTGAGTAGCGTGTAGAGTTGTTGACGTAAACTACATAATAATAGATAGTCTACATAGTCAGTCATACATAGAGCGACCAAACTATTTAGGTAATTAAAGATTGTCATACGTTACGATCCAAACATCGATTCTGCCCTGCCTGAATTCGAAAGTAGTGAGTGCAGCAGCTGATATTGTTTTGTATCAATCCGTCGTGCTCGCATATAATCCGATATCAATGGTGGGTGGTGTTGGAATCACGTGATCGGTAGTCCAGGTAGAGATGCTATGTATAATATCGAGTGGTGTTTACCATGTTAAGAATGGATATTTAGACACTCCCATTTATTTATCTGTGTTCCATATTGTATACTAAACAAATAATTGTGTGACTAGCTATTGTATACTAAACAAATAATTGTGTGACTAGCAAGGAAGAAATGGTTTGTCAGACGGTTAACGATACAGTTGCCAGACATTGATGAACACACTGACCATTCGTTTGGTAAGCATGATGATTATTTGACCTAATAGTATATGTCTTAGTAATTTGGCACAAGGCGCCAGTAAGATAAGGCTCAGGACTATATAGAAAAGTTTATAAGAAAATAAAAACAAAACACAGTATTAATTGAGTATTTTTAAAATTACTTGTCTGTATCGGACAGTAGCTTGCCGGTGTCATTGAATAAAATAACTCCAGCCTATAATATTATTATTATGGAATGCTATTTCGTTAAATTGTCTAAAGGGCCTCTACGTGTTGGCTATGTGGTACTCGTTTGGTACTTTGGTACCTCGGTACTTTGGCTCCGCGCACGCCTTCCAAAGGTCCGGGACACCATTGTCCCGTGAGCGGAAAAGAAAAAACTGTTATGAATATATAATCGTAGAAAATTGATTTTATCTGATAGGATAGGAAGACGGTTTCATGCTGTATTATAAATAACCCTATCTAAGCTTGGTGCTAAATATTCTTTATAGGCGCGTTGCCATATTATCAGTATACCCTGATATTATTCTCCATGCGCTTCTAACAGTGTAATCTCACATAAGCTTATTTGTGTACAAGCTGACGTTACACGTTTTTGACACTAATAATGCTATTAATGATTACCGTATTAGCACTGACAAATTTGCTAAAACTTTAGCTTAATTCCTTTGTTGGAAAACGAAGCTTCTTTTCCACCATGGATAGGATGACATCTTCAACCGCGGTTTTAACTTTTACTGTCTGTTGGGACAACTGAGAAGCACATTAATTAGTGTAACATTATTACAGCAAAATATAAATCACTTCACTGGCAGAATACTAGATAAAGATGAAGGAAGAAGAGACTAGATAAAGACAAAAAAGATGAAGGATGTACATGGCAAAGCAGCAAGAAATAAACTATGTATAGTCTGCGGCAGCTATTTAATCAAAATATGTTGGAAAAGATAGTTATTTGAAGTATAATAGATGAAACTTGAGAAGAAAATCATGTGTCTGTCGACTTAGGTTTATAATAGAGTAGGTAGAGAGCTGGAAAAGCAGAAATCCAGTACGACAGAAACAGACGATTTGCTCGTATGAGGGGGATCTAGTGAAGATCACCAAAGTGAATTTTAATAACGATGGAAAGAGTAAGAGAACTGCTTCCATCGTTCGTTCCGTTTCGAGTTATTAAAGCTCTGTGTCAGGACAGGCATGTACCTATGTATATGATCATATTCTGGTATACTTAGCAGACGAACCGTTCTAGCCACTCTACTGCGGTAGCGGCTGCACTCGTGCTGCATTACAAATAAATAATGACTAATCAGATTCCAATATTAGTGATGATGAGGTTTAGTTATGGCTTTATTGAATGTTGATAATGAGTATACTACATTCTTAAGTTTTTTGTTTAAGATCGGCATTGAGAATTTGACGAGCTCACTGGCCAAGTTGACTGGAGTGGAGATTGCAGTGGAGATTGGAGCTGGTTGCAGCCATGAAAAATTACTTCGTGTGCTACTGCAGCGATATACTTCCATTGGGTATGAGAATGTTTACTGGAGTTGAGATTGAAGCTGTTTGCAACCACGAGAATTGATTGGTTCGTGTGTTGCTACAGCAATATTCTACCATTAAGTACGAGAATTGAACTGGTTCGTACCCTGTATTATGGTAGTACGTACTGATTGCAAGAATTGATTGGTTTGCGATCAGTATGCATTATTGAAATATAAGAGAGATTGAAGCTGTCTTCAGTAACGAGAATTGATTTGGTTCGTGTACTGTTACAGCAGTAAAAGCTACATACATTATACTGTAAGTGATTTATTTACTGACCAAGAGAATTGAATGGTTTACTGTTATCATAATTAGATGTTCTTGATTGGCTCGTCAAAGATGTATCAGATTTTAATTAGTTTGTGATTAACGTAAGGTTGATTCAATTAAGAAAGATTGATCCTGGTTTCAGTCACGAGAATTGATTTGTTCATGTACCTACGAGTACCTACTGTTACAGCAAATAAAGCTACTTACATAAATTTTCCTCTTAGTGATTTATTTACTGACCATGACAGTTGAATGGTTCACGTTTATCATAGCTAGATGTTCTTGACTGGCTCGTTAAAGATGTGTTTGTGTAAGATTGTCCCCCAATATTTATTATTATTATTATTATTAAAACTTAAAGTAATATTAAAGATACGATGTAAATAAGCAGTTTAAAATAAAATGTATCGATCTACATATTCACTTATTTTTGAATTGTAAAAAGATTTTATAGGGTCTGTAAAATGTTACTTTAAAGATTTGATGTAAATAAGCATTTTTGAATTTTTAAAAGATTTTATAGTGTCTATAAAATGTTATTTTGTTACTTTATGTATTTGTACAGTCGGTCGGCCAAGTGTAGGGTTGCCACCTGGCACATGTATGAGGGCATACACGGCGTCAGGACGGACGAGTGTAGGGTTTTTCAATAATTAACACTGATTAATAGTACTAGTTTATAACATTTTGAATGTAAGGTAGTTTTTATTTCTAAAAGGTCGTTTGTCTACCCAACTAGCAGGGTATAAAAGGGGGGAACACTCTGCGGACGGCAGTTGATCGGAGGTCGTGTTAGCGGAGAGTAGCTAATAAGTTTTATTATTGTGAACAAGTGAATGTTATTGTGAAGAAATGAATATTGAGGCGAAGAAGTGAATACAATAAAATCATATTATCTTGAAGAGTGGTTTTAATCTTATTACAACTTCTTCGTTCACACCAAAAACACTAAACAAAGTTATCTTTTGCGAGAACACACATCTAGACGATCAAAATTCATACGAAAATGGCGAGTGTATTGGAGTTAGCCCATAAGTTTTAAAATTGTGGAGTTGACTGTTAATTTACTCATCATGTGATTTAAGCAATTTTGGCGGTAGCTGTTTTTCTCAGGCGATGCATCTTTTTTTGCGACATAATGGTGGGTAAAACGAAAAAATGTTAAGGGACGATTTTCGGAATAAAAACTATCCTATGTCCTTTCCCGGGCCTCAAACTATCTCTATACCAAATTTCATCTAAATCGGTTTAGCGGTTTAAGCGTGAAGAGGTAGCAGACAGACAGACGGGTGGCTTTCGCATTTATAATATTAGTATGGATAGTATGGATTACTATTACTCCCATGGAAATGGCTACAATTTTAATATGGATGAGTTCTAAACTATTTTTAAATCCCCTATAGCTTCGAATTAAGAGAAGAGAGTCTTAGTAAGAACAACGCTTGCTTGTGATTCCACATACAAATAAATGAAATAAAATGAAAACAACTTCGCGTAGAAACTTAACGAAGGAGCTGAGCCAGTCTCCTGTTTTTGTACCTTTAGCAAATTGTTTGTTTTGAACGGTGTCGTAAAACATATGTAACTTCGCATTTTACTCCAACACACGTCAAGTGCAGATATTAAACTTTTGTTTTTTCATGGACAAAACACTAGCTTGTTACCTGTTAAAGCACCAAAGTGATCGTCTGTGTTGTCTGTCTAGGTACTCAAAACCATTACCTGCAACAAAATAATGAACCATTATTAATCATTCTCAGTTATTATATAAATTAACAAGTTAGTTTCAATGTGCGTAATTCAATCCATTTCTTTTATGTATTACAAAAATCTTAATAGAAATCTTTTGTAGGTAATCAACGTACTTTTTTTTATAAATCACTAATAAAATTGCATATTTGTACTTCGAAGTCTGTTCAATTACATTCCAATTACTGTTGGCGTAAAAACATACAGTTTGGCTTTTATTGCATTACTAATGTACCTAAAATGTTCATATTGTGTTCAGTTACTTAGATATTATACTAGATTACAAATTCAATGAGGTGTGTCTTCCGTTGTGACCAAATTATCTAAGTACCTGCAATACGTATTCATACCTACCATCTCACTTATTTACCAAGCACTATGTCGAAGTATTCTTAGTCTATTCAACAGTGTAACCGAGTCGGTACGAGTCAATGTGTAACTCACACTTAACAACAGTCATCTATGCTTTGGGAATCATCTAAAATATATTTCAGAGAGAACGCCAACTGAGAGTACTGAGACATTTCAGCCAGAGTATAAGTTCGAATTCTAAGTTCTAGCACTCGACGGCTTGGCAATTTTCAATGTGGAAAGTTTTCTGTAACTTGAATGAAAGATTGAAGGCACAAAAATAAAAAGAACACATTTCTACTTCTTATTCTGTAGACAAACGTGGCTTTGTGTTCCTTGAGACGAAGGCCTGCTTTTGCCTTTAGCCATCAACACAACGAATTATCAAACAAACGGAAACTTGCTCCTGATTCTTTTAAAGTAGCAAGCGTTCATAAGCTTCGGAGTCTGCTTACCATAAGGCATTATGTATGATTGTTGTCGCTGTCGTATAATAAAAAGGTATTATTTGAGAGAAACTAAAAAAGTTCATGCTTTTATTAGTCTCGACGTCCCCTCCAAGGATGTTCCTAATTGCCGGATCTGTTGGAGCACATCGTAAACTTCCCACCGCTTGACACATTTAACACTATTTACCCCTAAAACATATAACTTTTTATGACAACCAGCTAATGGACAAACTTGACTTTTACTACTTTTACTAGCTTCTTAATTTGACCCGAGTTGTTACATTTAGATAAACTCTTGTTGCTTCTTATGTTTCGTTGGTCTTTACTTTACATTTCTATTTTAGTTTAATTTATTTGTGACACAACTATGATTAAATTATCAACAAGTTAGAAGCTATGACACATCATTATCGGCGTTCACAGTAATCATAAAAAATTGATCAAATCTATTGCACGTCATGCGCTAGCCACGGGTCAATGATCTGATAAAGATCATCGCTTACAAATAAATAGATCGATTTTCGAATAATTAAGACGAATTTAATTAATTGACAGTAAAAAAAGATTACTATGAAACTGACGGAAACGCGCATAAAAAGTGAATGAATGACGATTAAACCGATTGAAATTCGCGTGGTATGCTGGATCATTCATTGTAAGCAAGTGTTAAAACGAGTAAGTCTAACTGGATCGCTTCTGAATACTAAGTCTGAAGGTTTTGCTGGAATACAAATTGAATCGTGAATCCTTCCTGGCGTCAGAGCCCACTTGTACATTTACATTAGTTAAACTGTGTTCAACTATTTATCAAAGAAATTATGAATCGATTTTTGTACTTATACTCGTATATACTAATATTTTTGTACTTATACTTGTGAAATCTTCACAATTAGTGAGGTTTGTACTCATATATATATTTTGGCTCGCCATTTGTCGCCATAAATATTTCACTTTAAACTATTTTCTTTCTTATAGCATGTCCCGTATATCCAGCCATGACGGAGCGTATTCTAATAACCAGTTAAAATTATCGCAACCGGGCAAGCGGGTGCGAGCAATTGGTGACATTCATTTTAATATAACAAACTTACAAAGACAAGTGGTCTTCATTAATATTTATAAAACCGCGGCAGACTGACGAAGCATTACCATGAGATTCTTGACTTTCCGGGCCGAGATAATAAGAATAATTGTTTGAAAGATTTTATAAAATCACCTAGCCGCTTTGTAACGCTCGAGCTCACTGCGATAATAATTATGGAACGGATTAGAGATTCTTTGTTCATTTTCTTCTCATTAAGGAATTATTTCAAACTTGACTTATTTTGTGATTATTAAGTCGCGGGTTTTCGTAAGTTTTGTTATAGGTGACAATGCTCGGCGTGAGAAATCCTAAATTACTAAACAGTGGCACAGTGACCCTGATATCGTTCTAACTGCCCGAGTTCACACCGCACTATCCTTCAGTTCCCTTAATGTTTTCTTAAGTACAGGTCAGAAACTTGCAACCATGGTAAGTTGGGATGTCATTAGCCTAACATTAAGCATTAGAGATGCCGCATGGCTATAAACTGGCTAGTTGCCAAACTGCCTTCGCGCTGAAGAACCTTGCTATAGAAAATTCTCTTTCGTGCCTAATAGCAATGTTTTCATAGAACGTTGAATTTTGAAAATCCGATTAATTTTTGAATTTATTGTATAGTTATCAAGGTAATACGAACACGAACTCACTCTCTCTGGTAACTTATGCCTAATGCGATTACCCACTATACTAATATCACAAAACAAAGAATGTAGGTTGTCTTCGCCGTATACTAAAAGGAGTGTACGACACTAATTTTACCGTTATGGACCACACACAAAACGCAACATTACGAGAACATAAGGCAAGCGCTCAAGTTCCGCGGGGATTCATTTTTTGCCCTACGATCTTGGATTTTTTTGCAAACGGCGTCAGTGGACGGCCGCCTGCTGGGACAACCGTCGCCGACACTCATCTCAATAGACACCTGTGGCATCGAATAGAGGTAGATTGTGTTGGTGCTCGACTTATTTATCTATCTTTTGAATGGACACAAAGGAAACCTCATTGTTAACTTCGTGTTTCGTAACGTTTTGACCAGTGTTGGCAAACGTTATGAGATTTTTTGCCACTATGTCGCGAAGTTTAAAAAGACTTGACTACGGGATTTTGTTATAGATATCTGACTTCCTTCTTCCTTAAGATTTGTTTGTATTGTAGCAATTATTTTTACATTATTGACTGCAAATAAATACACATTGAGGTTAATATGTCTGAAATCTTACCTTTAGTAATATTAACATCGATTGCCTCTTGACCGATGTAATTTTAGATCAAATCCAAGAGGTTGTGTTTAATGTCCTATCATTATTAATGCTCCTTCTGAGTTATGGGCGCTCTTATCGATGCACTTATGAACCGAAATAGCACCGTTTAAGATATTAATGCATTATTATATTATATATTAACATAATACTCATACAGTGAATTCGGTACAGTCAATTTGACAGCCGGCCAGTGCAAAATGGGTGTAATGTCAGTAACTTATACAGAATGTTTTTTTTTAGTTGCGAGGGCACATTCCTAAGATGAAATAGAGTAATCTTCTCGAAGACACTAGTTTCCAAATTCGTACCATTATGAAAACATTCAAGAGTTCATTTTCGTTACTTAACACCCTAGTATAGTATGAAAGATCCTTACTAATTAAACAATGTTGTTTTTTTAAATCCTGTAATGGCACAAAGTTCTAATTTCCTAAGTGGCCAGCTACATGAAAAAAAGTTCAGTGTCCGTCTTAAGATTTCACTAATTGTACCTTCTTATAGGGTAAGCTGTGGTAATTGGCCTCTTGAATATTAATTCATTGTATTAAGCGCAATCTTTGAGTACAAGGACTAAAATAAATTTCATAATTTTCTTTGTTTTCTACACACTAAAATGTAGTAGGTCATTTCCAAATTTGACAGGTAGAACACTTGAAAAAAATACTTTAGCAGCAACTACAACTTCGAGTGCGGTTTGCTATGAAAATCTTAAGGATTAAGTATTTTCATTTAGATTTTTACCTACTTTCTTTTTGTCGGGGCTGCGAGGTAAGTATTTCCATGTATTAATTACCATTCCATTTTGGTTTATATACAATAATTGGTGGGAAAAGTTCCAAGATAATTTAGAAACGGGTAGGCCAAAGTTAGTACTTAAGGTTTATATGAAGGATTAATTTATTGGCCGGGTGGCCAATAATAGTATTTAGTGCTTAAAATTAATCAATCTATTTTAGACTTTTAATCAATGATATTAACAACTCTTTTTTGAATAATTTTAATCAAAATTACTTAACATCACTGCAACTAGATTTTGGCAGGGCCAATAATTATACTTTTTACGTCATTGGCCATGCCAATCATTGTACTTTTGCCTATGCCAATAATTGTACAAAGATTTTTGTTATACGTAGTGATCATGTAGTGATGTACTAATTTCGATATTATTATTATTATATATATTTTTTACAGTCGGCAATAAATAAATTTATTTGTAATACTTAATTAGGTATTTCGATATTATTTAAATACATTTATGACGTGCACAGAGTTTTTTTTAAGGATAGCAAAAAAAATTATGTAACGTTTCGCATGATGTTATGTTTTATATACTGCGATTTATTCGACAAATATAAACTCAAAATATAATGAACGGGTCACTTACTTATAGAAAACTCCCGTGAGTTTGAGACATTAAAATATTATGAAATGGGTGACGAGATGTTTCAGACCGGTTCGCGGTCCTTACAATCATGAGTAGCACTCAATCCTAAAAGAACGACCCGTATCATTATATTTTAATGGGTCACTTACTTCTTTAAGGTCGAATATTGCTCGACATGTTTCAGACCGATTCGCGGTTCTTAACAGGGGGTACCACGCCAAATTGCAGTTCGCATATTGAATATTTACCTATCATAATCAAGTCTAAATGCCAGGAAAACCAATTACACGAAAACTAGATCATATTTGCTATTTTTGAGTTTGAACAATACCATACTAGATTAAAGTTGGCTCGATACAAAAAAATCGTCAAAACATGTCTAATTTTCACCTAATTTCAATTGTGTGACGTTACCTTGCATACCATTGAAGTAAAAAAATTACACAAAATACCTTTCGACATAATATTTTTTTGTTATTGGCGATTTATCAAAATGTTGTAATTTTTCTGAGTTATTGAGGTAAAACATATTTGGCGCATAAGCCCTTTTTATTCCGTGCGATACCGTCTCTTCCGTCGCACGTTCCGAGCGGCGCAGTATATCTGCTGTTGCTGTTCACGGGCGCAGCCACAGCCAGTCCCGATCGCTCCACTGAGACGAGAGGACTGTGTTGGTTGGCTATTGGCCTTATGACTGATCCTTAAGGAATACCTTGGCTTATGTAGCCGTAGTCAGACTAGTATATATATCTCGGAAGCCAACCCTTTTTTATATAAGTTGTCCGTCAGACCACAATTAATTCAGCTCATCCCTGCCTGACCACTGTTCTAAAACACCATGAATAAGTAGTACCTATCATAATGATTCTAAATTCCAGAGCCGTGCGAAACAACTCTGAAGTCTCTTTTTCCACCAAGGACAAACTGTCGATTAAAATCTATGATATTTGAATTTTTCTTTTAAGAGAATATAAATACCCCGGTATTTAATTTAGCTTCATACTTCAGCGTTATTAAGAAGTTCATAACATAGCGGGCACTGCGATCGCAAGGCGAAACGTAGATGGAGATAGGGGCAACCATTATAGCCCAACAATGGTGGGAAACCACAAGTACAACAAATTTCATGCTCTTGTGTGGAAAAAACAATGCAAATTAATGCATTTCACCTGGGGCTAGAAGTTTTTTGCAATACTTTACAATTTACTTGAGCGTGCATGGAATATGTACATTTTTGTTGTAGAATTCACACATTTAACATTATTGTAATTAAGATAATGCATTGTGTATTCAATTCTAGGGCAATAATTGTTTCTATACTTTTTAGATAGAAGTGCCTGCTAAGCGACTAGCTAGAATGGCTTACAGTATAGTAGGCCACTTATATCAAATGAAGAAAGTAGCAAAGGCAGTGAGAAATTGTAGCAACGTGAGCAGTTTACGGCAGAAGTGCAAGTGCAATTGGTAACACTGATATTGGGGGGATGATTTAGTTTCCAGTTTACTGAAAAATATTTTTACTGCGCTGCGGTTATTGGTAGGTGCACTAGTATTGAGTTACGGAAGTAGCAGTTCACGGGAAATCAAACATTTCGTTATTAAATTTCAATATTTCCTAATGATCTGAGAGATGCCGATGCCAATAAATTTTTTAAACTAAGTTTGTATAATGCTCCGATAGATGGTCAATATCTCCTGAATTAATGGGGTCGGGACTGGTACACGATTGTTGTACTGAACCCTTGGTGCGCTAGTCGGACTCGTATTTGATAGGTTTATGTGTAATGCCACATTTATCAATGCTGTAAATAGATAAACATATATCTTTTGCTTGTGAATGAATGGTGTGAAATTCCACGCAAATCGATGAACGTTCACCAACATTCTTCAAAGTCCAACGCTACTCAGTCAAAAAAACTATATGTGCTAACATATTATGTTATGATGGTATGTTCTGTTATGATATCAAGATTATTCAGTGTAGATAACTTAATAAAACAAAATGCCTGTGCTTCGATTAGTTATTTTTCCCACTGTAAAAATTAAATCACAACAGAATAATTTAGGCAGATTTCCCAGTTAGACGTAAACATTTTGTTGTTTTATTTTCTCCGAGTCTATTCTTATCGTAATACTAGCATTTGCCCGCGGCTTCGCCCGCGTACTAAGCGAAATTTTTAACCGTCTACAAAAAACAGGTTCGTATGTTTGTCCACGATTATCTCGCGTTTGGCAGAACCGATTTAGATGCGGTCTCCAGAAAAGTAGTTGTTACATTCTGGGGTTTCGCTATACGAAGTTTGGTGATTGTGATTCATTAACAGATGAACAGATAAAAAGTTAGTATACATTCTGAGAACCGGCAAACTGTTGAATTTCATTTGATTTTGGCAAAAATAAGGATCTAAAACTATTATCATACATTTCCGAGAGGCCGAAGGGGAAAGGGCCGATGAAATAAAAGCATGTCTGAAATGGCTCTTAGTAAAAGTATCTGTGTACTACAGTAACACCAATAGGTCTGTAAACGACCTAACAGCGCGCAGCGGCCATAAACTCTGTTCCTTTGAAGTACAGAAATACAGCTAATTCAATATCATGTGTAACATTTATTTTTCCTAAAATTAAATTTATTAGGTAGGTTTTGCCAGTTACCACTGGAGCATCCAAAAAGAAAATTTGGCCTCACTTCCATTCGCACTCCTTACTGTCAGTCCGTCTGTTACAACCAAGTTGCTTTTACTGGACCTATTGAATTGCAATTTGGCACAAACTATCAAGAATTTAGAGCGCTCGTGGCCCAACGGCACCCGCCTACCGCGTGCGGTGTGCGAGGTTAAGCAATGTGGGCGCAGGTCAGTTCTTGGATGGGTGACCGCTTTGAGTGGTTACTAAAACTCTCGTGCTTTGAAAGGCACGCTAAGCCGTTGATCCCGGCTGCAATCGTTAAGCCAAGTTAGAGGCCTTCGAGCGGCTTGCGAACTTCTAACAGTCAAGTTGCCCACTCACTTGACAAAGGGGGTCGAAGTTGCACCGCGTCCGTAGGGAGTACCCACCGTTACCATACACAGAACCCCTGGCAACCGTACTAGTCTTCTCGAAAATCTCACGGTTCGTAAATAAATGCCATACGATTAAAAAAGAATTGAAGGTTGATTTAAATGGAAAAAATATCGAAACCTCTATGTCGTTTTTAAAAGCAAATCCATAGATACCCCACACGCCTAACATTAAACTTTTTTGCATATAGGTATGAATGGAGTGCCAAATTTTACCTCAGATTCGCATTAAGAGACCTCTCGGATGCTCAGATATCGATTTTGAACGAAATCGGGACGAAAAAAGAAGAAAATCAATATGGCCGCCACTTTCACAAATTTTACCCCGAATTCGTATTAAGAGACCTCTCGGACACTCAGATATCGATTTTGAACGAAATCGGGACGAAAATGAAGAAAATCAATATGGCCGCCACTTTTTTCTAATTTTACCTCAAATTCGTATTAGGTGACCTCTAGGACGCTCAGATATCGATTTTGAACGAAATCGGGTTGGAAATGAAGAAAATCAATATGGCTGCCACTTTTTCCAAATTTTACCTCGGATTCATATTAAGACACCTCTCGGATGCTCAGATATCGATTTTGAACGAAATCGGGACGGAAATGAAGAAAATCAATATGCCGCCACTTTTTCCAAATTTTACCTCGGATTCGTATTAAGAATTCTCTCGGACGCTCAGATATCGATTTTGAACGAAATCTGGACGGAAATGATAAAAATGAATATGGCCGCCACTTTTTCTAAATTATACCTCGGATTCATATTACGAGACCTCTCGGACGCTCAGATATCGATTTTGAACGAAATCGGGACGAAAAAAAAGAAAATCAATATGGCCGCCACTTTCACAAATTTTACCTTGGATTCGTATTAAGAGACCTCTCGGACGCTCAGATATCGATTTTGAACGAAATCTGGACGGAAATGATAAAAATGAATATGGCCGCCACTTTTTCTAAATTATACCTCGGATTCATATTACGAGACCTCTCGGACGCTCAGATATCGATTTTGAACGAAATCGGGACGAAAAAAAAGAAAATCAATATGGCCGCCACTTTCACAAATTTTACCTTGGATTCGTATTAAGAGACCTCTCGGACGCTCAGATATCGATTTTGATCGAAATCGGGACGAAAAAAAAGTATTCAATGACTGCGACTTTTTCCATATTTTACCTCGGAGTCGTATTAGGGACCTCTCGGACGCTCAGATATCGATTTTGAACGAAATCGGGACTAAAAAAAGAAAATCAATATGGCCGGCTTTTTCACAAATTTTACCTCGGATTCGTATTAAGAGACATCTCGGACACTCAGATATCGATTTTGAACGAAATCGGAACGAAAATGAAGAAAATAAATATGGCCGCCATTTTCACAAATTTTACCTCGGATTCGTATTAAGAGACCTCTCGAACGCTCAGATATCAATTTTGAACGAAATCGGGTTGGAAATGAAGAAAATCAATATGGCTGCCACTTTTTCCAAATTTTACCTCGGATTCATATTAAGACACCTCTCGGACGCTCAGATATCGATTTTGAATGAAATCGGGACGGAAATGAAGAAAATCAATATGCCGCCACTTTTTCCAAATTTTACCTCGGATTCGTATTAAGAATTCTCTCGGACGCTCAGAAATCGATTTTGAACGAAATCTAGACGGAAATGATAAAAATGAATATGGCCGCCACTTTTTCCATATTTTACCTCGGAGTCGTATTAGGGACCTCTCGGACGCTCAGATATCGATTTTGAACTAAATCGGGACTAAAAAAAAGAAAATCAATATGGCCGCCACTTTCACAAATTTTACCTCGGATTCGTATTAAGAAACATCTCGGACACTCAGATATCGATTTTGAACGAAATCTGGACGAAAATGAAGAAAATAAATATGACGGCATTTTCACAAATTTTACCTCGGATTCGTATTAAGAGACCTCTCGGACGCTCAGATATCAATTTTGAACGAAATCGGGTTGGAAATGAAGAAAATCAATATGGCTGCCACTTTTTCCAAATTTTACCTCGGATTCATATTAAGACACCTCTCGGACGCTCAGATATCGATTTTGAACGAAATCGGGACGGAAATGAAGAAAATTAATATGGCCGTTACTTTATTCAAAGTTTAGGTACCTCGGATTCCTATTAAGAGTCCTCTCGGACGCTCAAATATCGATTTATGTCGAAATCGTATCGGACGGCACTGATTAATAAAACCATCTACAATACATAGAATCAAAAAAGGTCGTATCTTCATAGGGAACTCACGGCACTTCATGCACCTTAAGACCTTATAAGGAACTTCCATGCCAAATTTGGTATCTCTCGAACCAGCAGTTTGCGCTGTGCGGTGATATGTCAGTCTCTCAGTCAGTCAGTTATTTCTTGATATTTGGCACAATTTTTCAAAAGTTTTCATGACCACAATATTAAATTTCAAAACCGATGCCATTTTCGTAATGAACGTCCCAAAAAACCATAAAAACGACACCCATATTAATATTTAGACATTTCATCCCCCTCGGACCCCAACAGAGGGGATGGTATTTCACGTCCTCCACGTGGGATTTTAAAATCATTGTTGTTTTCGTAATCAGCGACCCAATAAACCATGGAAATAACACCCATATCGATTTTCAGAATTTGTCACCAGATTTCCCCCTTTTAGGGGTTGATTTCTCAAAAAACCTGAAACACATGTTTACTCATTTATCGTTAGAAATACTCCTGTGAAGTTTCGAATAAAATAATCCAGCTAATCTTGATTCCCCATACAATCTTCGGACCCCCATTTCACCCCCTTAGGCGTTGAATTTTGAAAAATCCTTTCTTAATGCACCTCAAGACCTTATATGGAACCTACATACTCAATTTGGAATCTCTAGAACCACCAGTTTGCGCTGTGCGGTGATATGTCAGTCACTCAGTCAGTCAATTATTTCTTGAAATTTGGCACAATTTTTCAAAAATTTTCATGTCCACAATATTAAATTACAAAACCGATGCCATTTTCGTAATTAACGTCCCAAAAAACCATAAAAACGACACCCATATTAATATTTAGACATTTCATCCCCCTCGGACCCCAACAGAGGGGATGGTATTTCACGTCCTCCACGTGAGATTTTAAAATCATTGTTGTTTTCGTTATCAGCGACCCGGTATATCATAAAAACAATACCCATGTCGATTTTCAGAATTTGTCACCAGATTTCCCCCTTTTAGGGGTTGATTTCTCAAAAAACCTGAAACACGTATTTACTCATTTATCATTAGAAATACTCCTGTGAAGTTTCGAATAAAATAGTCCAACTAATCTTGTTTCCCCATACAAACTTCGGACCCCCATTTCACCTCCTTAGGGGTTGAATTTTGAAAAATCCTTTCTTAGTGCACCCCTAGACCTTATAAGGAACCTACGTGCCAAATTTGGAATCTCTAGGACCAGCGGTTTGGGCTGTGCGTTGATATGTCAGTCAGTCAGTCAGTCAGTCAGTCAGTCAGTCAGTCAGTCAGTCAGTCAGTCAGTCAGTCAGTCAGTCAGTTTCTTCTTTTATATATTTAGATTTTACGCCTAATTGAGAATTAAAATTATCTGCCCGAGTTGCTGATCAGATGGAACAAACAATTAGTTAGTCATGCCTTTGATAAGTCGACCGAAATAACTGCGGTAGGTACAAACGCCCACAAAGTTAATTGACTATTCGTGACCCTTATTGCAATGAAAATAAGGTGCACGAATGGTCAGTGTTGGCGATGGTACTAATCACAGTCAACAGAGCAAGCTGCACTAGGTATAGTCAGAGTTATTTTGTTTCAAAACAAAATTCAGACCGTAACTAATTTATTGGAAATAGATATTTCAAACTTCGGCTTCCGAAGGCGTTCTCTGTACTAAAAAAACCGACCAAGTGCGTGTCGGGCCACGCGTAATGATGGGTTCTGTACCTACTACTACTACTGTTACAACTCCTCCACTATCCTGTACTTTTGTTGTTTTGTTGGGGCAAGTCAGTTTAATTCAAAAACCGTTCGACTTAGCTTCTAGTTTTCCTGTAATCTGGTATAGAACTATTTTGTGTTTTTTTGTTTTTCAAAATATTATTCCTAGTAGTTTCCAAAACTATATGGTAAATTTTCGTCCATTTTTTAATAACTTCAAAACTATGTACCTACCTCACACTTATAAAATATTTGTGATGCTCACAACAAAAACTTTTGTTTAATATGTCACACGATATAGTTTGCTCTTTTTTTTATAATACACTCATTCTAAAAGTGACCCTATGTTTAAAATTCATTAATATACGTTACACGTCCGTGTTTGGTCCAGCGACTTACTTATGTGTACCAAAGGTTTCAGAACAAATTGGCTGTGACAGACGGACGGACAGACAGACGCACGAGTGATCCCATAAGAGGTTAGTTTTATTCCTTTTGAGGTACGGAACCCTAAAAACTATTAAAAAGCGCATGGTATATATTCTGAAAACACATCAGCCACGAAGCGAGTGAGTTCATGGAATTTAAAGTGTCGTAGGTACATTCATTCTAAAAACACTTTACAGGGATACTTCACACTATCGTTCCTAAGTACAAGATGGTAGTAACTACTTATGTTTATAACTGGCAAAACTACGAACCAAGTGGAACGTTGACCACAATCTTGAGAAACCTACTCTTTATATTCATAGCCTCAATAGTAGAGCTGTGGCGAGTTTTATAAATTCAAAGTGAACTTTTGGAGCACAACCATTTCATTTCCTTGAAAGAGTAGGTACATATATATCAGGCTATAAAACCAGGTAGACTAGCTGGTAGGATTTCGAGTTACATATATGTATATTAATTTTTCAATTTAAATTTGGTGTCGCGCTACACTGGTAACGCGCTAATATCACTAATATACTCAAATAAGACCGGATTTGATCAATCAAGAATATACTAGATATGCCCAAATAATTCAGACCCGAGAGATTTAAATTCCTGTTCGGTCGAATCCGTCCTAAAACATTGATGATTCGCTCGTTCCATTGACTGGGTAAGTCTTACTTAACCTACCTACCAATTACAGATCCAACTGACGCACTTGACTCCTGCATACAGTACTAGTATAGCATGTAACCTCGTCAAGGTCCAAGGCACTCGGCCAGTCTGCTGTCACACTCTGCTTACTGCACACTGGACCCGCAAACCCGTTGTGTGAATGGGTTGTCTATTTGGCCAAGGTAAGAGAAACTTAGTATTTGCTCGCTTCGTCTGCGTTTTGTATAATTTCCCTAGGGTTTACTGATAACAGTAAAAATGGCTGATATGTCCATCTGTTTCTAGGGACAAAAAACATTTTTGCTGTAGAATAACATGTTACCCTAGAGTTTACAAACGGCCGTTTCTTGTAATCTAAATACTACAGCAATAGTCTACTTATGAAGTACATACTCCGGTAGACAAGGATCACATTATAATATTCTGCCACAAGCGTTGTGTGGTCCAAAAATGTGTCATACGATTTCTTTATTTGGCTTATCGTTAAAAATATAGTTATACGCCCTCAGCATAAGCCGCCTGTTTATATTCGATGTTTTTTATTGCAACGCATTAAATATTTATGTCTTCGAAAGCTGTACGCTGTAAAATTTACAAATTACGAAAGAAAGCCATCCCCTTAAAGTCCTTAAACCCAACTAGTTCCTAATACAATACTCAATAAAATCAATTAAAAAAATTAAAAACACTGAAAACGTCACATTCACCTAATGTCATATTATGTTAAAATTTCTTTAAAATATTAAAATATCCGAAATCTTTTGTGTAATAAAAAGTATTGACGCAAATTTCATGAAACTAAATATCGGAGGCAATCCTACAGTAAAATCTGGAGTCCTAAAGCACCGTCAGGACAACGCCAGTCCCTCTGTACGCATCTCTGTCATCCGCGCGACACAGTGCTGTGTCGCGCCAGCGTTACGCGCGATGTGATCGCTACACGACACGCCACGCTACTTTGCTACGCCGAGAACCGGGCGCTGCGCTGAGGAGAACAACCTCCACAGCCACTCTGACGTCCGTTGTCGTCCTGTCACTTTGTCAGCTCAACATCGTGCATTCACAAGATTTGAACTGTTTATTTTTAATAAGTAACCTAAGCTAGTTTAAAATTTCGGTGTGTTTTTATATTGTGTCATTGTACATTTTTCAAGTTTATGGTAAGGTTTTGTCTCCAACGCGGTTCAGCAGTCAAAATCAGATGTCTTCGTCGCAAGTTGACCTGATTCAATGCCCACAATGTGCAATCCCAAAGTTTTTTAGGGGTCGCCGAGGTCTCAACATACATGTTGGTAAGTGTCACAAGTCTGTCTATCTCAGTCAGCCTCTTCCATCGTCATCTTCCGAGCAATCTCGAAACTCGTTACCCTCTCCCCACTCTACCAATCTTTCTTCAAAATTAAGCTCTCTGAAAAATTCCATCCCAATTGTAAAAAGAATTCCAAGAGGGGCTAGACATGCCGTTGCAAGTAGCCTCACCAAGGTCATTAATGACTGTGTGTCTAACAACTCGGTGGAGAGTTGGGAGAAACTATTAACCTTTCCTTACTATACGTTACATGTTGATAATTCTCACCCAGCAGAATCGTTAACGAAAAAAATAAAAAATAATTGCTCTCGCCCCTTTTCGCATTTAAATTCAGACAGAGTTTCATTTCCCAATTCACGTGACATTTTTAGAAAGGTAGAATCAAAGGTGAATGATGGTGATCTTAGTGGTGCCGCGCGTCTTCTATTCTCTAATGACTCTTCAGCCCCGAACTCAGCCGATACCCTGGCTTCGCTCAGAAGCAAGCATCCACCCGCTCCCTTATCACTTTGCCTCACAGACCCTCCATGCCCTGATTTACCTTGCTTTTATGCTTCAGATGACGCGGTTTTTGCTGCCGTTATGTCCTTCAAAAACGGTTCGACAGGAGGCCTTGATGGTTTTTCGCCTCAACACTTGAAGGACCTACTCACCGGTATTCCAGGCGGGCGTAATAACGCCCTTCTGTCTGGTCTAACAGGCTTAATTAACCTGATGCTTAAGGGTAAGGTAAACTCTCTCATAACTAAAACCCTCTACGGCGCCAATTTATGTGTCTCATGAAAAAAGATGGGGGCATACGTCCCATAGCTATAGGTTCGACCTTTAGAAGGCTTGCTTCCAAAGTCTGCTGCAAACACATACTCCCGGTCTTGCAGCCGATTTTCCAACCCGTCCAATTAGGTTTCGGCAGCAAAGGCGGCTGTGAAGCAGCCGTCCATGCCTGCCGTACCTTTCTAAAGGACTCAGGAAGCGAAGTGCTGCTAAAACTCGATGTCAAAAATGCTTTTAACTCCGTCTGCCGGGACGCTTTTTTATCAGAAGTAAAAAAAAAACTCCCGACATCTTTCCTTATCTTTGGCAATGCTACGAAGCACCTTCTGATCTTATGTACCAAAAACACACAATTTTTTCTTCTATGGGCTGCCAGCAAGGCGACCCTCTTGGTCCGGCTATTTTTAGTTTAGCGATACATCCCATCATTTCTAAACTGTCCTCAAAATTTAACATCTGGTATCTCGACGATGGTACTCTCGGGGGCGATGTAACCTCAGTTCTAGATGACTTAAGCTTCATTAAGGCTGAATTTGAATCTCTGGGTCTCCAGCTTAATTATGATAAGTGCGAAATTTATTTCAACAACCCCAATAACCTGCAACAATCGATCCTCAATTTCGAAGCTGCAAGTCCAGGTATTAAAATTATGTCAAGAGAGTCGCTACACCTCCTTGGGGCACCTATATTCGATGAGGCAATCTCAGGTTTCGTGGACAAAAACATTCGGCTGTTTGAAGATTATTCTGACCGCCTCACACAAATAAATTCGCACATGGCTCTTTCTATTTTACGCTTCTGTCTCTTTGTTCCAAAACTCACTTATGCTCTACGCTGTAGCCCTTTCTGGAAATTCCAAATTATATGTGAAAAAATCGATAACCTCATCCACTTAAGTCTTGAAAAAATTATTAATGTCAAAATTAACAGTCGTCAATATTTACAGGCCACTTTGCCTATCAGGTATGGTGGACTTGGCGTACGGCAGGTTTCCAGTGTGGCTCTGCCAGCTTTTCTGTCCTCGGCGAACAGCGTGCTACCTCTAATCGGTAAAATTCTACTTCCGTCACTTCGTGGTTTTGAGGTAGCTTGTCTGTCTGACGCCAAGGACGCCTGGAGAGCCGCATGTCCGGATAAGGATCCACCGTACGGGGCGGAGTCCCAAAAACTCTGGGATGAACCCATTAGCCGAACAGTCCACAGTCACCTGTTAGACACATGTGACTCGGCCCAAGACAAAGCACGCCTTCTGGCAGTCTCTGAACGGGAGTCAGGGTACTGGCTCCATGCTCTCCCATCAGCACATTCCGCCACACTTTTAGATAACCAATCTTTTAGATTGGCTGTTGGACTGCGTTTGGGCTGTAACATTGTGGAGCCGCATCGCTGCTGCTGTGGTGCTCAGGTGGACCGCCTGGGCCTGCACGGACTTTCATGCGCGTAGAGTGCTGGTCGTCTTTCCCGCCATGCCTGCCTGAACGACACCATCCGCCGGGCTCTGGTTAGTGTCAACGTGCCTGCTACCCTCGAACCTAGTGGGCTGGCTCGTAATGACGGTAAGAGACCCGACGGCATGACTTTAGTGCCTTGGGAGGGTGGTCGACCCCTAGTCTGGGACGCCACGTGCGTGGATACTCTGGCGCCATCCCACCTCTGCACTACATCGCTCAGGGCTGGCGGGGCGGCTGCTACTGCCGAGATCGCTAAGCACCGAAAGTACGAATGTCTCGGCGACAATTTTCTATTCGTGGCTTTTGCGGTAGAAACGCTAGGTCCGTGGGGTCCAGGCGCCCACACACTTTACGAGGCTTTAAAAAAAAATTGATCAACACCACTGGTGACCTGAGGGCTGGCTCGTTCCTCGGCCAACGAATAGGCATTGCGGTGCAACGAGGTAACGCAGCCAGCCTCCTGGGAACCATACCCAGCAGCGGTGATTTAGGCGACATACGTTACACTTTTTTTTAGTTCTTTAATATTAAGTTTATTTTTAAGTATTATTTTAAGCTTATTTGTACTGTTTATTTATTAGTTCGTTGTATTTCCTTAAATAAAACATACTTATTTAAACTATTTATAGATGAGAGTAATAATTTAATTTCTTTACCAAAATAGTACAAACCTTATCCACAACACAGGCTTCGTCAATTTTCAAAACATCAAGCATCAGCAACACGCTTTGTCGAAATTTGCATTGCACAAATTATAAATCCACAACAGGGTTCGTCAACTACACGCTAAAATAAAAATAATCAATTCACACCCCGCTCCGATACTAAACTTCGATTTTAAACTTCATTCATAAGATTACGCCACGGCACGTCATGGTCAGAAAATTTTAGCCAGTTATCACTTATTTTGGGTACAATTAAACATTATTCCACGAAACTCTCCATTTGCAAGCCGTCTCGCGCTACTGGCTCGGTTGATTTCAACAAGCGAATAGCACCAGCAAATATACTCGTAATCGCATTCCTGAATTATAATAAAATTACACTCGTACGGAATAAAATGTCATTACCTTCCGTGTCTCACGCATTCAATATTGCTTTATTACCTTTATCTCATAGCATTCTCAGCGACATATTTATGGTTGAAGATAAAATACTTACAATTTCAGGAACATTACTTTTTTTGCAACAAAGAAAATGAAATATAAACGCTAGTTTTTACATTGCGTTCACTTGAAAATTCTTGTCTGGACACGACTAACTTTACGGAACCATCAATTTATTTGAAGATGTATTAAGAACAGATTTTATGATGATTTACAGGACATTTGATATAACCGTTGATTGCGTCTATTTAAAATGTCGTAAAATTTTATGCTCAAAGCACGAGCCAAGTCGTTTTAAATGCCGGATGATGGAACTGCAATAATATGACTGTTTAATGAACTTTCATTTAGTACTAGTCTGTATGCTTATAGGAACGAATGAGGTTAACGTTTGTCCAAAAAAAACAGACTTCAATTAAGCGTTAAAAAAGTTGGTTCTGGCATTAACTAAAATCATGCTTTCAATAGTATTCACAATTAAGCATTTAAAGATGTTCTTTGACTTCAAATACACTTCAAATACTTGTTTAAGAGTGGCCAGTACGCTCGGCTGAACTCGATTCTCCATACAAACGTAGTCACGCTCTCATTTTAAAACACCTTGCTAGAATAACATAAATCTTTGTATAAACAATGGGAGCCGCCATATCTAGGTCGGGAATTGGTTTCTGTTGCAAAAAATTGTAATAGAAAAAAAACAGCGAGTTTTTTATTTTTTTCCGTCTTGTATGAAAACCTTAATAATCGCTGTATTTTTTCTCCATTATAATTTCAAGCAACAGAAACTAATTTCCGACCTAGAAGCCGGATCGCAATGTGTATACAAAGTTTCATGTTATTCTAGCATGGCGTTTTAAAATGAGACCGTAACTACGTTTGTATGAACCGAGCTTACTGCGGACTCTTAAACGGGTCTAATGCGATATTAAAAAATAATAGAAAGATAAATAATAAATATCACGTTAAACCCATTTAAACAAATATTTTAAGTATGTATACAAAGCGCGAGAGTTTAAAGTGTTAAATATACTTATTATAATAGACACATTAATATTACATTTTTAAAATAATGATTCAATCAAGTGTGAAGCAAATAGGTAATAAAAAAAATATTTTATATAAAATCATCATCAGAAGACGCGGCTAGCGATGAAACGAAAAAACCTCCATGTCATACTCGTAGAAAAAGAAAGTCTAAATTATGACATCTAACTTACTAGCAATCCGTCACAGTAAGCTGCCGACATCAAAGGGAAATCACTGTACCGTGGCACGCCGCACTTTTAAATAGTAAAAAACACTTCCTACTAGTAAATGCAAGCTTGAACCCTGCATAACTTTCAGACAGTTAGAAAGCTGAAACATTTAATAGTAAAATTAGTACTTTATACGTCAGATTGCGCAACTGTGGCAAATTATGAGACGTTTTTTGAGCGTACCGATTTCACGAAGATTTAGATGGCTCATTACTGCTGAATGGGCGTGTTACTACTGGAAGTTAGAGCTCAAAGTTTTATTACTTTGTAAACGTTCTCAGAACTATGAAATTAAGCAAAATTATTTTCTCAAGCTAATTAGACTACATTCAGAATTTAAAAACTTTACTAGAATTTCGCAGAGACGCATAAATCAGCCACTTGAATACTTTACTGGCATCCTATATAACTAATTTGGTTTAATCAACTATTAACATGGAACGGGGTATATTAATTTTCAGTTTCTCTATTTAACTGACCTATCAAATTCAACAATTTTCGCCACAATCTAAGTAAAAGTAAATTGTTAACTATCTCTATGGGCAGAAACAAAGTCAGTAGGGTGAAGTTGCGAATATTATTAGATGTTGCAGTTCCTGGCATTTGCAAAACCAGTCCAAGGAAGACCGGTCCCACCGGTTCCTGCCAGTCTCGATACGAAAGCGAATAGCGATAGTTTTTGTCAGCGGATGCAAAAGAAAAACGGATATAGGGAAAAGTTTTTAGACATGCCATTTTCCAGCGAAGCTGAACATAATGATGCTGTAGTCGCTTTAGTATTTACTGAAAATAGATCCGGACTTAATGAAGGGAGCATATTGGTTTGAGATAACTTCATATTAAAGATTACTAATTTTGTCAATGTTTAAGCATCTACTGCATGTTCATAAAAATTAGGATCAAGTAGTTTTTGTAAGACTGAATATTTGTACACCTTTTGAGTAGATCACAGAGTACTGTTTATTTTACTGTCATCTATTATGTACCCTGTGTATCACAAATAAATACTTACTTACTGAAATTATTCGTGTTCAAATGGAAATCACCAATCACGATCAAGCGATATGCACACGAACACGACTAAGAAGAACCTTTAACATTTATTGTAATGTTACGCTTCTGCTATCGTATTATTACGCTTCATATTCGCCTATAGTGCACCAGTTTTGCACATTCATTTAACACCGAAGATAAGAATCAAAATATCAGCTGTTCTGTGTCTTCTACAACATTGGTTATTGGTACTAACTGTTCCCGATAAGATAATTCTTATCAGACGTATAACCCACTATCGTATCGTCAACTTCATTGAGCATGCTGATTTAGTGCAACGTTAAAACTAAGACAAAAGGCAGACGACATCAAAATCCACTAGGTTTGTATAAATAATAAAAAAAGTAAAAAAAAAGTAAAAACAATAATAATAATAATATCAGTTTTCTCGCTACCTCTTGAGTTTCCAAGCATGAAAGTGGGCGCATAATCTAATGGTTACTATTTACTTATTCTGTCGCATAACGTAGGATCAACTAACACAATATCTGTTTCTTAAATTTCCGAAAAGAAGACAGCAGAAAAAAATACCAGCTATGTTCTTTACGAATTTTTAAATGAATAACACGTTCAAAATTGTCTGTTTTTCATCATCTCGTACACCTGCGGGTCCATGCCGAGATTATGTTGTCAGTTAGCGTCATAACTACGTGTCGCCATGATACATGGGTTGTGTGATTCATCACGGCGACCCATATCACGCATTACTTTACTGTTGGGTTATAATAAGAGACGTGCGCTCAAACCTACTTTCGAAATTGTCGTTTTACGGCACACGTTTATGACTGAGAGATTCCAACTCCCATGATAATACAAGCGTATAAACATATTGCATTCTTCAAGAGACAACTCAAGCGTATTACGGTATTTGAATTTCTTATTTAAAAAGCAACGTGTGCAGTGCATTCATTTTCAAAGCATGTCTAACATTTTACAAGTAAACAATGTAGTGGTGCAATTTTCATATTGTCGAAACCACGTATATGTATATACCTCAACAGGTAGCATTTAGTATTTATGTTTGGAGTTGCAGTTGCCTAATCGCCGACACATTAAATGGATCTCAGTTAATATTTACGTTCAGGAAGTTCTTGTAATAATTTCTGGTGGGTTTAAGGGTTTCATTCTGCTTATCATAAGTCAGCTCTGATTCCAAATACGCCGATGTAACTGTAACTGCATGAGTGGTGAATTGAGGGCAAGCTTGGAGGCTGTTAACGTTTACCCAGGCACTAGCCAAACAGCCGGAATATTACAAACGTTAGTCATACGTGAAAATTGGTCGTTTACACTGATATCATCTAAACTATCGTGTAATATCTAAAGTTTATTGTTTCCTAGAATGGTGGTCGTAATCTAAAACGACCGCAGCCGCAGACGTAGAAGGGCTGCTGATGCCATTACAGCAAGTGCCGCAGAGTTAACAGGCTTAAATGACTGAGGCTAATGACACGGCAGATGCGCTGACTTTGTGAATATCATTTAATGTCTCAGTTAATTCAAGCACATAGCAATGACAAACATATACATGAGAGTGCTAGTGTCTGTTTCTCATTCCAGGTAATTATGATTGTTTTTCTAGACTACTAAAGTAGATAAATGGCAACTTCGGGGAAACCAAAAACGAATATATTTTGTATTTACATACACAAAGCATCGATCCTAGCATTCATAGCTTTTGGTGGTTTCAATTTACCCGTGAATAATGATCGCCGAACGTGTTTCTAGTTTTATTGGTAAACTCTCAAAAGTTTCTTGATTCATTACATATCAAGTGCGTCTAAGTAGAATTTACCCGTAACGTCTTCTCCGTTTTTCTACTTTGTTTTTATAAGATGTTTGAGAGCTATTATACTCATAATTGAATTCTTATCTAACTGGCTACTTCTTTGTTATGAAATTTTCTCATGCAGTCGAAATACCTTGTTGAATAATATGAGATCGGTATATACCTAACACCGGCGCCCTTTAGCTTCCATTAAAATATCATCATTGGCTTTCATAAAGAAATAAGGAAGTAATCGGAG
Organism: Notocelia uddmanniana; assembly: GCA_905163555.1. NCBI lineage: Eukaryota > Metazoa > Arthropoda > Insecta > Lepidoptera > Tortricidae > Notocelia > Notocelia uddmanniana. Next base: position 12,803,502 of record LR991068.1, read on the forward strand.
CTTAGGAACGGTTTAGCAAGCGAGCTTCAAATAAATGTTGGTATATTGATATTTATAATGTCTACCCATTTAACAATGCATTCAAATTAATATAATACTCAGTTATGCACAATCGCATACCTACGTAAGAAGAATGTTTTATCTTTACCAATTGCAAAAAAATATTTATATTTATATTTAGACTTTTACTGTGGGTAACTATGCACACTATAAAATTCCCTGTTAATTTGGTATAAAAAATCACACAAAGGTGATTTATAGGTTTTCCCCACGTTCACATTTCATTACTTAGAATTCATTGTTAGAATTCGATATTCAGAAATCTCTAGCATACGCGCTAGTTGAAAACGCTGGAACACACGGATACAGAATTTCCATTTGATTGATTTGCCGGTGCTCGGACGACTCGGATGAGAAAGTAACGCACGAATGCGCCCAGAACAAATGTAGCAGAAATAGCTGAATCTGCTATTGTTCCAGACATCACCTGTGAGCATAACGGACGCCAACGGTTTTTGCACAACTAGGTCTCGCCCTGTCGCTAATCATGTTTCAGCTGTGGTTGCTGTTGTTGCTAATTGTTCTCTAACCAGGTGAATGCACCAAATGCCCTCATAGCGAAAGAAGCATTGTAAACCTCATTCTTGATGACCATCTCCAGTGTCGACGTGCAGGATGACTATAGCTACATTTTCTTCAAGAGTTTTGAGAAAATAGCATTTCATCGCATCGTAAGAGGTTTGAGATTAGGTGATCTGCCTCTCAAAACTAGGAGGGAAAACCAGGGGGGGCAATATTTGAGTTTCGAACGCTCGAAATCAAAGACGAGCGGTAGAAAACAGTCGCATGCGAAAATTTGTCACGATTATTTTTGAATGAACCCAAAAAGAGCTATTTTTGTGAGTCATATTTCGAAAGCTAGAGATTGACAATTGATATTTTGTATTTCGTTACCGGTTATTGAAATCCTTATTTATAATACAAAATAGAATTGAAACAATATTAAACATTGAATTCGTAGTAAGTAATAATTTCAATACTTAAGTACATCTTCAGTGCGTGATGAAACTGATGAACGTAAATGCGTAACGACATGGCCGATCTCTTCTCTCCGCTTGTAAAGACAACAAACACGGTTGGCGGCCGAACTAGATAAACAATGCGTATTCGAATTCTTAAATAAAAATTATAATTTTAAATTATTTAAAATTTAAAAAATGCCATTTTAAAAAATGGCGGGTGAAAAATAATATTGGCTCTGGGTTTGAGGTTATGTTATTTATAACATCATGATTGAATTAATTATCGTAATGTAAGTGTTTTATTCAACTTAAAACTATATTATTCGTGTAATATTAAATTCAAGTAGGAAGAAAATAAATCCAGAATGAACTACCTAGCAGTTACTAAATTTCTGGTGATAGAATTGAATACGAATGGTCAGTATCATTCGACTTCAAATTTTCTATCGCTCGAATTTCAAAAATAGCATTTCATCGATTTGTCAGTTTTCGAGTGAAAGAGTCGAGCGTTCGAAACTCAAAAATTGCTCCCCAGATTTGGCATTTATCACCGCTGGTTACTTCTCAAGCATGCCGTTATTTTAATTTTTGTAATTAATTTGAACGACTTTTAGCTAATTAAGTAAATTTGTTAAGTGAATATGAGTATAATGCATTCCGTAAAACTAAGTATTATTTATTCTATGATGTGGTTTTTGCTCACGACTCTGCCAGCAAGAATATTTTTATCCGGTTTTGCCTTCCTTTCTCTCCCACACTACGGAGTGAATGAATTTAAGGTTTTTTTCTTTTACCTGTTTAAGGATGATTCACAGTAGGCCGTTCCGTGTCCGGACCGGCCCGTTTTCTTCTAGAGAAATACGCCGGCCGTTGCGTTTGCTGTCATAGAAAACGGACCGGCCAGGACACGGAACGGTCTATTGTGAATCATCCTTTAGTCGCTAGGGGTACATAGCGGTTATTTTTCTCTCTTGGGACCACTTACATTACAACTTTTAAACTTTTGTGTTACCATGGTTGTTTTATAGGGCTCGAAAAGTCGGAATGTAATAAATATATTATATACAAGCGATTAAATCCGTTTCTATAGTTTCATTTAATCTGTAACAATCGCGGAAACCGAAGACAATATTAAGATTTATATTGCTGACTATTTACACATTTTATATAATTTATGACCACACACCAAACGCTATTGCTTGGAGATTTTGTATATTATTGGATTGGAAGTTAATTAGCATAATGGCACACAAATAATGGCATTTATAAAATAAAACCATGATGTACATACAATGTTTAAAGGTGACATTATTTTGAGCTCGTTTATATTGATGTACTATTATGAACACCTAATAATAAACTTACAAATTTAATTCCTATTGGAATCTGATATGCACCAAATAGGTGCGGATTAAAAAAATCAACACCAATTACAATCGGCTACTGAGCCGGCGCAGTTCCGTTTAACGTGATATAACCTACAAATTGTCATTCATGCTAAATGACTCACACACATGCATGAGCAGTTTCAAAACAATTCAAGTAATAAACATTACTTCTAAGGTAATGCCCGTTTTAATGCGATATTTTGATATTATTCGGTAATAATAAACTGTAACTAACAACAACTGGCAGGTTAAATCGCTTGTAAAAAAAATGGTTACCTGATAAAGTTGCCAGTAACACCGCTACGGCCGCCACACCTGTCGCTCCAAGCCGCTGGGACCTCATCTTGTCTCTTTTCAACACGCTATTCGTTTGCGTCCTCGTAAACAAGAAAAACAACAGAATATTTCAAACTACTCGTCAACGTCTTTGTTTCAAAACAATAAACAATTTCACTCGCGTTTTTGCTACACCTTCGTCTGTATCATTCGATAAAGATAAGTAAAATCACTGAAAACACAATAAACTGTCCTTAAATCAGTTTATAAAATAGTCTTATATGAGTTTCACTGTAGTTCATTATGGCGTTTGTCTGTAACAGCTTGTTTAAACAGTTTAAAATTGGAAAAAACTTGTTTCGTATAGTTGAACGAGTGGGAATGCCGAGAAGCGTGCGTCCGCCTCAGGCGAGCTCTTAGCGACACTGGCTGCGCGACGAGGGCGACACGGCGCGGCGGCGGCCAAATGCGGAACTACGCGGCGTCAGAGCCTGGTCCTGCGAACGAGCGGCACTGTGGCACGCAATGCAATGAGGATCAAGACTAGTTGTTCCTAGTTTTAATATGTTATTTTATTAACTTATTATTCTCACAGTAGTTGCGGTCACGTACAAGTATGTAACGTTTAAGTTTTAGCGATACGAATAATTGCCAAGAAACCACTTGATCACACAGCGCGGGAGATATTCAAAAAATATAGCATACTATGTACTAACGCTGCCTGCAGTTTATAAACTGTCTGCATACAATATGTTAGAAGTAATCTCTCGACCACATGTGCGGGTGCAAAGAAGATAGCCGCATGCAAGCCTTGCAAACCCTCGTAAAACTACTCGCTAAAGACCAACTAGACTACTAGCGTCATAGGGCCCAAAATCTACAATAGGATCCCTAGTGTCATAAAAGCAGTTGAAAGCGACGTTGTATTGTATTTGTCAAAAAGCTAAAATTGAAGCTTATTAAATAAGGATTCTATAGTGTAGATTGGTATCTCCAGGGAACTCGTTGACCCAGTCTCAATGAAAACATTGTGTTGCTTATGTGATCTTTTATAGTTTGAAATATTGTTCAAGTAAGTACCTATATGTGTTTTTGATTGATTTAGTATGTGTTTTGTCTTTGGGGTTGCTGTTTTTGTGATGACATGTCTTATTAATTAAAAATTGTTTCAATGTCTTTAACTGTTATAATTATTGGGTTAATAATTTGTATTGATTTTTAAATTCGAATTCCCTTGACATTGTATTTTGTAACCAATTTTATAAGCTGTTTTACAACGTTCTTATATTTATTATTTTTAATGATTGTAATTTAGTTAATTTATATTTATGGTAATTGTTATGTCTTATAAAAATAATTATTTTTATCAATAAAACTGAACTGAGCTGAACTTATAGTAGGTATGACATTTCATTGATAGTTGTTGTTTCACATAAATAAATAAATAATGTAAACCTATTTCGTATCCGAACGATGATATTCTTATGCCATTCAGGCGAGATATGCGCAGAACTAAGTAATCGTTTACGATTCGGTATATTAAGTTAACTTGCTAGAATATCTAATAAAAAATATTACTCAATGATCAGGGCATACCTCACCTTAAAATAAACCTTAAAATTATTAACAAATTCAAGAAAAGAGCCAATGTTTTAACTAAAATTGAAACAAGTGGAATGTTGTGCTATTAATTTTGATTGAGTATGATTTCACCATTCGAATGAAGTTTTCAAGTTACTGCTTACCGGCTTTCATGAATTATAAATGTTTCTGCAGACATATTTATCACGGTGGAAATGGATTTTGGTTCAAAAGTAACGGTTTTTATAACACACAAATTAACAGTTTCATCAGTTGCTGCACGTCACCAGTGATTATCAACACCGTGTCAATTTGGTTATGTTCGACGCTTCATTTCTCTCCGATGACTGATTACTGCATGCATAATTAATTTCATGCGCGATACCGTGAATAAATAACAAACAACGGGTTTTTATCTTACATGTATGCATGTAACCAATACGTTTAAAAATACATAGTAAAATTTGTGATTGGAATAAATTCATAAAAAAACTGCAAATATGCCACAAGGGCATTTCAACATGTCAAAAGGTGGATTATTTAATAAGAGAACTAACAAAAATAAAATAAAAAATCATAACTACTCATGAACAAAGTTATATGCCACGCAATGAAAAGAAACTTTTTTTTTAATAACATAGGTGGCAAACGAGCAGACGAATCACCTGATGGTAAGCGATTAGCGTCGCCCATGGACACTCGCAACACCAGAGGGGTTGTAAGTGCGTTGCCGGCCTTTAAAATGGGAGTACGCTCTTTTCTTGAAGGTTTGAAGGTTGAATCGGTCCGGAAATACCGCACGCGACAGTTCATTCCACAGTTTAGCTGTGCGAGGCAAGAAATTTCTGGAGAAACGCACAGTTGAGGACTGCCAACCATCTAAGTGGTGAGGATGGAAATTTTGTCGCGTTGGGCGATGGCGGAAGGAAGCGGCAGGGATTAATCCGAACAATTCCTCGGAGCACTCCCCGTAATACATGCGGTAGAAAATGCAGAGCGAGGCTACATTTCTACGCAGCGCCAAGGAGTCAAGCCGTTCTGAAACCCGCTGGCAGCCGACAATTCGAGTCGCTCTCCGTTGGATGCGGTCCAGAGGGAGAAGCTGGTACTGTGGTGCCCCTGCCCAAAGATGAGAACAGTATTCCATATGTGGGCGGACCTGTGCCTTATAAAGCTGTAGGCGATGGACCGGCGTGAAATACTGTCTCGATCTGTTTAGCACACCGAGCTTTTTCGAGGCCTAAAAGATATAATGTTGTAATAGATAAAAGATATTATCTATTACAACATTTGAATCTATCTATATTTCGTCATAGGTTGTGTAAAATAAAATTGATACCTATTATTCCCCCTCTGCCCGATACTAAATATTTGGTTTGATTAAAAATCATTCATATCATCATTCATCATATCGAATTTAGAATTGAACATTCATTAACGTCTGAATTAAATTATTTAATTATTTACCTATACTTAACGTTAAATTAGTTGTTGCCTATACCAAAAGAATGTATTTTATCTTATCTTCTTTTTGTATTACAATCTTTATGTCTGAATTAAATTACCTAATTATTTACCTATACTTACTTAACTTTAAATTAGTTGTTACCTATACTAAAAGAATGTATTTTTATCTTATCTGATAATAAAAGTGTGACGAGCACTTAATAATACGAGATTTAAATGATTTCATTTTATATATAGTAACGGGTAGTTAAGTTTAAGTAAAAACCTTGTATAATTTTAATTTGGTTATATGTATAAGCGCTTTTTTCATATAATTTATGCGGTGTTTACCTATAAGTGATTGTTACACTTAGCAAGTAGACTGTAAATGTAATTCGATTATTGTAAACTTTAGTGTAAACAATTGTTGGTGAACCATCCATTCTAATCCATATCCATACTAATCCATACTATCCATACTTCCATACTAATATCCACACTATACTAGATACTATATACTTATACTATACTATACTATACACTATATAACCTATACACTATTACACTATTTACACTATATACATTTACGCTATATAAACTATTACACTATACACTATACATACACTATTACATTACACTATATTACACTATTTACACTATTACACTATATTACACTTACACTATTAAACTATACACTATATACACTATTATATATTATTATTATATAATATTGTATGTCTTTTCCGCTCACAGGACAATAGTGTCCCGGACCTTTGGAAGGCGTGCGCGGAGCCGAAGCACCGAGGTACCGGTGTACCAACCGAGTACCACATAGCCAACACGTAGAGGCCCTTTTGACAATTTAATGAAATGCAAGGGGTACACCGAGGGGATGCTGTCCCTGCCCGTGTCATGGGACGCACACAGAGACAGCACCCGCCAGGGTGTACAGGAACTATTGCTGGTAGATGGAATCTAAATGAACCGGGCTATTGGGTGAATATGGTGGACTAATGGCTGGGCTATTGAGTGAGACAACTGACGTCTGCCTAAAAAAACTGTCTCACATTTTTTTATATTTTTATTATTTATTATTATTATATTTTATTTTATTTTATTTTATATTTAATAATATTATAAATGCGAAAGTCACCCGTCTGTCTGTCTGTCTGTTACCTCTTCACGCTTAAGCCGCTAAACCGATTTAGATGAAATTTGGTAAAGAGATAGTTTGAGTCCCGGGAAAGGACAGAGAATAGTTTTTATTTCGGAAATCGTTGCTTAGGGGGTGAAAAGGGGGGGTAACAGTTTGTATCGGCGCCTACAACAAATAAATAGCAATTATTTGCAAAGGGGAGTCTTATCACTAATTTTATTATATCAACACAACCCTGCAACGACACTGCAATAGTAACTTACCTATTACATTTTTTCCTATAATATCGTTTGCTAAGAATGTAAACCCGCTAAATCCATTTCTTAACATTTTTTCGTTTTACCCACCATTATGTAGCAAAAAAAGATGCATCGCCTGAGAAAAACAGCTACTGCCAGTGATTTTAAGAAATTGCTTAAATCACATATTGATTAAAACAGTCAACTCCACGAGTTCAAAAGTTATCGGTTAGATCCAATATAACGGCCACGCCATTTTTGTAAGAATTTCGATCGCTTAGATGTGTGTTCTCGCATAAGATAACTTTGTTTCGTGTTTTTGGTGTACGAAGAAGTATAACATGGCAAAGGTATGTACTATTATTATTTTTTATTAATACTTCGTGGCTTTTGAGCTGTAAATCCAATAATAGTACATTACGATACAAGTGCAGAATACAGTAAATTGACACGAGTTGCGAATTACCTATTCGCACGTGTGTCGTACAACGTTTTACAGTACATATGGCTCTTTAAAGTTATGACATATGCACGTAATCTACCGATTACCGCACTCGTGCGCTAAAGTAGCACCGTATGTACTGTAAAAACACTTTTTTGGGGTTGGGTTAACCTCTTATCAAAATTAATGGGAGTTTTTATTCTTACTATCGCGATGAACGTACTTATAGTAGGTATTTTTCATATTCTCAAAAGAATTTTGTTACCGTGTCTCAAGACGAGAGTCTTTGACCAGTGTGTGTTGCCAGTGGTGACATAATGGGCACTGCAAAGTGATCGCTTACTATGGGCCTCATAAAAGGGTTTAAATTGAGCAAAAGAGCAATGTAGAGGACTATTCTGGGAGTATCTCAGCGTGATCGCATCAGAAATGAGGCCACCTGGAATAGAACATATTTATCTGACATAGGGTACGTATTATTATCGGGTATGTTTGGACCCGGGTATGTCCTAAAACTACGACTGAGACCACCGGGGAATGGGCAGCAGCATCCCTGCAGTGCGGTGGAGATACTGCGATCGCCAACCCGCAAGCCAAGCGTGGCGATTATGGGCAACTACCCCCTAATGAGAGACACAAATGACGATATAACGCGTTGCACGCGGACGGAGTCGCGGGAAAACGCTAGTAATAATATATTTTTCCGGTTTCTCGGATTTCAATATTTTAATTTCAATCATTTTTTTATCTCTCCTGTTAACTTCCATACATACGTTAGCAGGTTTACACTATTAGTCGACGATATAACGAGTTGCACGCGGACGGAGTCGCGGGAAAAAGCTAGTAATAAATAAATAAATGAGTTTGCAATTAACTTAAATATCTCCCTCTGAGATCATTGTATTGAACAATATGATAATTTTGCCTGATAATTTTAGCAGAAGAACTATAACATATATTAACGCGTGTAAGTACGTTGTTTAATACAATGGTCTAGAGAGGGAGCTATCGCATTAACGAGATAGTTGCAATTACATTACAAGACTCCACATTACATAATTCAGTCGCGCAAATATGTGCCGATAGATGCCGTTCAATTTCTATATCGCGCTATTAAGAATTTTACGGAATTAATAGAATCGGGACGGGAACACGATCGTTGAACCCTCGGTGCGATGCGCAAGTCGAACTCGCACTTTACCGGTTTTTTTAAGATCAAAGTTTAAGCTGCGTGATTGTTGTATTTAAATTATTGTGTGCATTGTTTTCTTACGATTCTAACCACTTAGGTTTCGTGATATATTGGTACATTGAAAATCGTAAATTAAATCGTTTCCAAATTATATCGTGTGATATATCAAATAAAAGGGCTTGTTGTGAGCATCTCAAATATATATATATATATATTATACTTATGAGATAAATAGTTTTGAAGTTATTTAAGAAGTTGGTAAATTTTTTACTATTAAAAAATCGTCTCCGAAACTACTGGGCCTAAAATTTTGAAAACAATATTTATACATGAAATAAATATTTATCTATCATTACAGGACAACCTATAAGAATTCTATAAGTCCAAGGGTTTTTGAATTATACTGAAAAACTGCCTTGTATCAATAAAAGGTACCGTAAGTTTCTCATGAAGATGAGAACTTTTTTAATTCAAAGTACAGTATAGTGGTTTTAAATATGGAGTAGTAGTTGGGACAACATAACCCTTCATTACGTGTGGCCCATACGCACTTGGCCGGTTTTTCCTACATCCCATCAAGTACACCAAGATTACAATATACTACACTTTATTGCACATCTTGAAAAAAATAACAGAAGATCAAACTCCAACCTTCAAACTCCCAGAGCCGTCAAATTCTTTTGATAGCCAAAATTATTGATGGGATTGCTGTATCAAGCTGTCAGTCACAGCATCTCACAGCTACGAGACTCGGTGAAAGTTTTTTAATCTACACAATTCCTATTAAAATCAGTGTATAACTCGGGATCCAATCACAGACTAAATTGACTTTTAAAGTTTCACGCTGACCTTTTTATATTCGGTTTATTGTGACGTTTGTTTGCCTTATCATTTTACCGGATTACTTTGGAACCAAAAAGGCCATGAGCGTACCCATAGTTTTTATAGGCATATGTTTGCATGGCTAGGGGATGAATGGGTAATTTAATTAGCTTAATGCAACGAATTTTAAACCGACGGTTTATTGAAATGTACCCACTGGACGACGCGGGTTGTTGAATTACGCTGCGGCTAACTAAAACGGTCGTTACATTTATTTCATTTTCACAGTACACAGACAGATCCGCTCATTTAAGTTAAACGATTTCTGTACCGCTGATCTATTCACACTAATGCACAAATCAGTAAGTTTGAGAGAGTCTTCACCTGTCAGTGTTTCCGTTTTAATAACGGCAAATTGTACTCAACCGACGTTTGTGACGTTTTGATTTATATGGTTGACTGGTAGAGAATGCCTCACGGCATTAAGTCCGCCTTTTGTATTATAAAGTTTAAATAAATAAATTGCAACAGTTATGTCATACATGTCAAACAATATTATAAATCTAAACTGGCAATACTAAGGCGCTTGACTATGGGGCCTTTTACTAGATTATTATTATCACAATTGAAATTATTTATTTCGGACCGTGATCCATATCATAATTTTATTATGCTAGTTACAATAATACTTAATCCCTATTGTTAATTTTCTAAAATTACAATGCAACATACTTACCCAAACATAATTCCTAATCCTAAGTTAGACTACTCTTTGAACGTTTGTCAATTATGATGTTTCTAAAACATAACTGACAATTTAAAAAAGTTGAAAAACCCCCGACATTTTTATTAAAAAGTTCAATATCTCAAAAACGACTTAACCGATTTTGATAACACATGTCTAAGAACCATCGCTGGAAAACCTACTTTCAAACAAAATAATCGCATTCAACATGTGAACCCGTTTAAGAGCTACGATGCCACAAACAGACACCCACCACCACCATATCAGCTGAAGGACGTCCACTGCTGGATATAGGCCTCCCACAGTTTCATGAAGGGTAAATGTCATAATTGTGTAACGATGTGTGTAACGGAACGTTACACACAAACTTCCTGGCTGATTGCAATTCTACATTTTAAATTTTTACCATCATTCTAAATTCCACGTGACACTGCGCAGCCATTTTCCAGCAGCTCAGTTGTATCTTGGATTTCGTACCAAGAACATCTATCCAGAAGCACAACCAGTTTGTCAATTAAAAAAAAGCATAATTATCTAATACCTACCTATAAAGTTTACTACATAGTTCGTTCTGGTGATTTTGTGCAGTGAAGTTATTTTACGCAGTTATTGTTTTCAGGACACATTTTTATATTCTGGAAAGGCACAATTATTGTAAGTTCCTGTGTATTTTTATGTTTCTTATATTCATACTTTTACCCCATTAGGACCGTAGGCTAAACGCAATCTGTATTGTCACAGGTGCCTTATCTTTTTACTAAATAAATACCCTACTGCCCTGGTGTCCTGTTTTCCTTTTGCCAACCGAACCCATCCTGTTGAGGGAACCCTGAACCCTCACAATAATCGCCACGCGCGGCATGCGGGTTGGCGATCGCAGTATCTCCACCGCACTTCAGGGACGCTGCTGCCCATCCCGCTGTGGTCTTGATCGTAGTTTTAGGACACACACAGATAGATACATACACAGATACACATACACATACACACACACACACATACACATACACATACACACACATATACATACACAGATATATTTGTATAGAAACACATGTTAAACTAATAACACAGAGGTTAAAAAGTTTAAAAAAGTTCAGTATCTCAAAAACGGCTGAACCGATTTTAATAAAACGTGTCTAAGAACCATCGCTGGAAACCGGCTTTCAAATAAAAAACCGCATTCAAATCGGTTCACAACCATTTAAGAGCTATGACGCCACAGACAGACATGCATACACAGATTCACAATATTAACATGTTAAACTTCTTTAACACCCCTCTTTTGCGATTCGCATTGGGGGTTAAAAAGGAGTCGACATATTTGGAAAACGTACTCGTATGACGAACTTAAAAATCATACTTTGATCATACTTGTATCACAAATATTCTAAATTCAACGTTTACAATATCAAAACACTAGCATTTGCCCGCAGCTTCTCCCGCGTACTAAGCGTAATTATTAACCGTCTACAAAAAAGAGGTTCACTGTTTGACCCGTATATACTTATATGGTTGTAGGTATATATGTATGTTTGTCCAAGATTATCTCGCGTTTGGCTGAACCGATTTAGATGCGGTTTCCAGAATAGTAGTTGTTACATTCTGGGAGTTTCGGTATACGAAGTTTGGTGATTGTGATTTATTAAAAGAAGCATCCAAAAAGAAAATTTGGCTTCACTTTCATTCGCACTCCTTACTGTTAGTCCGTCTGTTACAACCGAGTTGCTTTTACTGGACCGATTTAATTGAAATTTGGCACAAACTATCAAGAATTCAGAGCGCTCGTGGCCCAGCGGCACCCGCCTACCGCGTGCGTTAAGCAATGTGGGTGCAGGTCAGGTCTTGGATGGGTGACCGCTTTGAGTAATTACTAACTGAGCGCTCTCGTGCTTTGGAAGGCACGTTAAGCCGTTGATCCCGGCTGCTGTTTACAACAGCAGTCGTTAAGCCAAGTTAGAGACCTTCGGGCGGCTTGAGAACTTCTAACAGTCAAGTTGCCCACTCACTTGACAAAGGGGGATCGAAGTTGCACTACGTCCGTAGGGAGTACCCACCGTTACCCTACACGTGACCCCTGGATGGTGCTAAAAGTGCAACAAAAACTGGCAACCGTACTTGTCTTCCCGAAGATTTCACGGTTCGTAAATAAATGCCATACGATTAAAAAAAAATTTTTAAGGTTGATTTAAATGGAAAAAATATCGAAACCTCTATGTCGTTTTTAAAACCCAATCCTTTTTTTACAATCCCTGGCATGCATGGAGTGCCAAAATTTACCTCAGATTCGAATTAAGAGACCTCTTGGACGCTCTGATCACGATTTTGAACGAAATCGGGACGAAAAAAAAATCAATATGGCCACCACTTACACAAATTTTACCTGGAATTCGTATTAAGAGACCTCTCGGACAATCAGATATAGATTTTGAACGAAATCAGGACAGAAATGAAGAAAATCAATATGGCCGCCACTTTTTCCAAATTTTACCTCGGATTCGTATTAGGGGACGTCTCGGACGCTCGGATATTGATTTTCAACGAAATCGGGTTGAAAATAAAGAAAATCAATATGGCTGCCGCTTTTTCCAATTTTTACCTCGGATTTGTATTAAGAATTCTCTCGGACGCTCCGATATCCATTTTGAACGAAATCGTGACGGAAATGATAAAAATGAATATGGCTGTGACTTTTTCAAAATTTTACCTCGAAGTCGTATTAAGAAACCTCTCGGATGCTCAGATATCGATTTTTAATGAAATTGTTAAAGAAAAGAAGAAAATCAATATGGCCGCCGCTTTTTCCAAATTTTACCTCGGAGTCATATTAGGGGACGTCTCGGACGCTCAGATATCGATTTTGAACGAAATGGGGACGGAAATGAAGAAAAGCAATATGGCCGCCACTTTTTCCAAATTTTACTTCGGAGTCGTATTAGGGGACCTCTCGGACGCTCAGATATCGATTGTGAACGAAATCGGGACGGAAATAAAGAAAATCAATATGGCCGCCACTTTTTCCAAATTTTACCTCGGATTCGTATTATGTGGCCTCTCAGACTCTCAGATATCGATTTTGAACGAAATCGGTTTGGAAATGAAGAAAATCAATATGGCAGCCACTTTTTCCAAAATTTACCTCGGATTCGTATTAAGAGACCTTGTGGACGCTAAGATATCGATTTTTAACGAAATCGGGACGGAAATGAAGAAAATTAATATGGCCGCCACTATTTCCAAATTTTACCTTGCATTCGTATTACGAGACCTGTCGGACGCTCAGATATCGATTTTGTACGAAATCGGGAAGGAAATTAACAAAATCAATATGGCTGCGACTTTTTCCAAATTTTACCTCGGATTCGTAATAAGAGACATTTCGAACGCTCAGATATCTATTTTGAACGAAATTGGGACGGAAATTAAGAAAATCCATATGGCTGCCACTTATCCCAATTTTACCTCTGAGTCGTATTAGGGGACCTCTCGGACGCTCAGATATCAATTTTGAACGAAATCGCAACGGAAATGAAGAAAATTAATATAGCCGTTACTTTATTCAAAGTTTACCTCGGATTCCTATTAAGAGTCCTCTCGGACGCTCAAATATCGATTTTTATCGAAATCGTATCGGACGGCACTGATTAATAAAACCACTTACTTACAATACATTGAATCAAAAAAGGTCGTCTCTTCATAGGGAATTCACGGCATTTCATACACCTTAAGATGTTATAAGGAACCTACATGCTAAATTTGGTATCTCTCGAATCAGTAGTGTGGGCTGTGCGTTGATATGTCACTCACTCAGTCAGTCAGTTTCTTCTTGCAATTTGGCAAACACTTTTAATAATTTTCATGACCGCAATATAAAATTTCGAAATCAATGCCATTTTCAAAATTAACGACCCAAAGAACCATAAAAACGACGCCCATATTAATATTTAGACATTCCAACCCCCTTGGAACCCAACAGAGGGAATGGTATTTCACGTCCGCCACGTGGGATTTCAAAATCATTGTTGTTTTCGTAATCAGCGACCCGATAAACCATAGAAACAATACCTACCCATATCGATTTTCAGAATTTGTCACCACATTTCCCCCTTTTAGGGGTTGATTTCTCATAAAACCTGAAACACATGTTTACTCATTTAACGTTAGAAATACTCCTGTCAAGTTTCGAATAAAATAGTCCAACTAATCTTGATTCCCCACACACAATTCGAACCCCCATTTTACCCCCTTATGGGTTGAATTTAGAAAAATCCTTTTTTAATGCACCTCTAGACCTTATATGGAACCTATATACTAAATTTAGAATCTCTAGAACCAGCAGTTTGGGCTGTGCGATGATATTTCACTCACTCAGTCAGTCAGTTATTTCTTGCAATTTGCCTAAACTTTCAAAAGTTTTCATGTCCACAACATTAAATTTCAAAACCGATGCCATTTTCTTAATGAACGTCCCAAAAAACCATAAAAACGACACCCATATTAATATTTAGACATTTCATCCCCCTCGCACCCCAACAGGGGGGATGGTATTTCACGTCCTCCACGTGGGATTGTAAAATCATTGTTGTTTTCGTTATCAGCGACCCGGTATATCATAAAAACAATACCCATGTCGATTTTCAGAATTTGTCACCACCTTTCCCCCTTTTAGGAGTTTATTTCTCAAAAAACCTGCAACACGTGTTTACTCATTTATCTTTAGAAATACTCCTGTGATGTTTCGAATAAAATAGTCCAACTAATCTTGATTCCCCACACACACTTCGGACCCCCATTTAACCCCCTTAGGGGTTGAATTTTGAAAAGTACTTTCTTAATTCACCTCTAGACCTTATATGGAACCTACATACTAAATTTAGAATCTCTAGAACCAGTAGTTTGGGCTATGCGATGATATGCCACTCGCTCAGTCAGTCAGTTATTTCTTGCAATTTGGCACAAACTTTCAAAAGTTTTCATGTCCACAACATTAAATTTCAAAATCGATGCCATTTTTGTAATGAACGTTCCAAAAAACCATAAAAACGACACCCATATTAATATTTAGACATTTCATCCCCCTCGCACCCCAACAGGGGGGATGGTATTTCACGTCCTCCACGTGGGATTTCAAAAACATTGTTGTTTTCGTTATCAGCGACCCGATAACCCATAAAAACAATACCCATGTCGATTTTCAGAATTTGTCACCACATTTCCCCCTTTTAAGGGTTGATTTTTCAGAAAACCTGAAACACGTGTTTACTCATTTATCGTTAGAAATACTTTTGTGAAGTTTCGAATAAAATAGTCCAGCCAATCTTGTTTCCCCATACAAACTTCGGAGCCCCATTTCACCCCCTTAGGGGATGAATTTTGAAAAATCCTTTCTTAGTGCACCCCTAGACCTTATAAGGAACCTACGTGCCAAATTTGGAATCTCTAGGACCAGCGGTTTGGGCTGTGCGTTGATATGTCAGTCAGTCAGTCAGTCAGTCAGTCAGTCAGTCAGTCAGTCAGGCAGTCAGTCAGTCAGTCAGTCAGTTTCTTCTTTTATATATTTAGATAATTAAACGGGTCACTCCCGTCTTTAATTCATGAGTACCTATCGCGGCGGCGGTTCTTTTAGGGCTGCGTTCCCGTGCCCCACCCGCTCGGCTGCTCGGTCGATTAAGGACCGCGAACCGGTCTGAAACATATCGAGTGATATTCGACCTTAAAGACGTCAGTGACCCGTTTCATTATATTTTAATATGCCTCAAACTCACGGGAGTTTCCTATATACAATTTTAAAATATATTTCTACCTATCTGTCATAATGATCTAGACACGCGGCAGCGTGTTCAGCCAAGTTCACCCCAGGAACTGGCGGACAGCAGCCGTGTGTTATATTACACGAACCGTTTGGAGCCACTTTTGACCCCCCAATAACTCCAAATCTATCTAAAATAAAAACATGAAATTTGGTACATACCTATATTAAGATCTTTTAGAACAACTAGAACCCCAAACATAAATATAGGTTTAATAGTTATTGAGATATTAATTTCAATTCTTTTGTCGGTGAACTTGGCTGCCATTTTCACATTTATGTTTTTGATGGGATATTATCTTACTTGAGCTATGTAAAAATAAAAAGCTTTAAAATATTCGCAAAGTTCCTTGCAAAGTTTGTTGTGAGTCGCACATTTCTATAAAAAAAATACCACGCCTTTTTTAATAAACTATCTGCCATGTCGAATTAGTTTTATATTTTTAATTACTAGGATAGTACACCGACAACTAAACTGCCAGTGGAAATGAACTACACATAGACTTTTTTTTTTTTACATCCTATCCTATACTATTAAACGAGCAACATTTGTATTATTTGTTTATAATTGATATCTCGAAAACCGCTCTAACGAGTTTAATGAACCAAAATTCTACTTGATATTATTTAACGTTCTTATTACTGATAAAAACATTTATATTATTATTCAAATTAAATTAAAAAAGTTATAGTAAAAAGTCTAATGTTGTATAGAAAATAGTACCGAACCTTTCGTGCGCGAGTCCGACTCGCACTCGGCCGGTTTTTTATACCATGTCAGTGGCAAAAAAGGGTACAGTGGGCCTAATAGTAAGCGGTCATCGCAGGCTATGGACGCCTGTAATTTCAACATGCCCGTTGCCGACCCTTTAAAATGTTTACACTCCTTTCTTGAAGGACCCATGCGTTTGCTGCCTTTATGATAATCACTTACCGTTCAACCGCTCCAACCCTTCACATTTTAAGGACTTATTTTATTTGGCATATCCCTAACTCAACTAATGGTAAAATGCCTCACCATCATCGTCTTATGCCGAAAGCCGAAAGACGTCCATTGCTGGACAAAGACCTCCTCCAAGGATCTCCACCATGACCGGTATTGCGCCCCTCTTCTCCAACGGCTTCCAGCAATCTTAGCCAGATCGTCGATTCAAATAAAATGCTTGAAGTAGTAAGTATATAATATATTTTTTGTAGTTAAGGCATTTTATAGTATATTCATAGCAGCTAGCAACGCTAGCCCGAAAAACATGCACGAATAACCATTTATCGCTTTTCATTATTAATCCACTACAACACAACCAGAGCGCCAGATCCACACACAATACACATATAGAGATATCATAAGCATAACCGATATCGACATGGCGACCCCCTATTTGCCATGTAACCTTAATAGATCCAACCAATTCTCGATTTAACCCGACGTGAAATGAAATAAAAAGCATGCCTCGGGATGCTCGACTAAATTAATTGAAAGGGGATCAAGCCCTTGTTTTGACTGAGCAAATAGAATTAAAACATTCCCCATAGGTACGATAACAAACGCGCTATTGACCAATGTAAATAAAAGATTATGTTCGAATTTCATTTCATTTCAGTCGCCAGTGTAGGCGCTAACTACTCTGTTAGGGTTGTCAACTGGATACAAAACTGATAACTTGCTTATGGCATGACAGGCATTTACTAATTCCTTTTTTTTATTTACTTTATATCAACGGGTATGAATGTAGGCAAGCACAAACGCCTATATTTAGAGGTCATTGATTTGACCAGCGGGATAATTACTCATCGTTTTCGAGCGTGCGGAAGGTACTACATCTAAATGTCATTTTCCATACCTAGTATTTAGTTTAATTTATTTAAGTTAACAAACAGAAATCACAATAATGTACTACTCTAAATGTTATATTTAAGTTTTGGTTATTGTGATACCAACAACGTTAATCCCATATTACTCATACAAATATTCATATTTGAAGTACATCAATTAGATGGAGAACGGGTGGATACGGTTATAATTATAATATAAATTATATAAAGTGACCGATACTTTTATAAAAAAAAAATTGAATTGAGTCTTCTATTAAAGTTTAAACAATCTCATGTATACTAAACAGTTACTTAGATAATAAAGTATGATATAAAGTATACATATAAGCTAATAAGTTGATTATTACATTATTTTAGTAACTAGTGTGTTTCTTTTTAAAATTTAGCAGCACTAATGGCCATAATATCATTATATACAAAACGATCATTGTAAGTATTAACAACAATTTACCTATCGTTGTCCGAAATGTTACGTGATCATGATTACCCTGCTGTTCCTGTATCCGCAGAGCTCGGTCTAGCTAGACGATATTGGGACCTAAATAAACAAGTACGTTATCAAACGGAAACCTCTGGAAGTTTACTTAGTTCAACATCACAAAGTGTTTCATCTGAAAACGTAATATTTATGGTTACAGCGAAAAATAAGCTTTCAAAAAACCTGTTTGCCTTCTTTCTGCTCGTAAACATTAAGTATATTTCAGTGTTTATTTTTTAATATGCGTCTGTTTTATAAAATTACACTTGTTTTAATGTAAGTATAATTGCTTTTTATTATAAAACCATGTTTAAAAACAAGTATTCTTATAAATTCAGTGCCATAATATCTGTTTTTTTATAGTGGTGTTGCCTATAATACTCCTCTATAAACCTAGGTACCCAAGAATAAATCAAATAACGAGATAAAGTGGAGAACACCGACAGGCTATGTATAAGGTAAACGTCGCAATTTACGACACCATATTTGATCACCTCTGTAATTATAACATTAAGATTGAAAGTACCATTTATTTGGCCAGAACTGGCACATTTACCCGAACATAAATAGAAAATCATTTATTCGTGACAATTAAAATTAGGTAAGAAGCATAAAACAACAACAAAAAGAAAAAAAAAAGTCACGAAATGGTCCCAACTCAGCATGCTGGCGTGACCATCAGCGCTGGTCTTCCGTTGGGACCATGAGTGAACCACGGCAGGCAGCGCACAAACGAAAAAATAATTAAATAAAAAATAATATAAAATTAAAAGTAGTAGTACTAGTAGTATTAAAAGTACTAGGGATATTTTTCAATCCAACTCGGAAATCAATCTGTGAATTAGCATTATTGCTATACAACGTGGCAACGCGGCCAGCCTCCTGGGCACCTTACCGTCTGGCGCCGATTTAGCTCAAGTTTTTTATTTATAGTATTACTGTTTTTTTTATTTTTTTATCTGTGAAGGAATTAAATCAATGGTGGATGTTAGCATTGTACTCGTACTAATTGTTTTAGACGTTCTCGCACACTAAGTCACGGACAAACGTAGTATTATGTATTATGATTATATTAATAATACTCGTACGTAATATTAAGTAATATTCTAAAACCCCTAGTCAATAACACCGCTGGCATCTTAAAAGCAACTCGACCAAATGGAGGACGTATGAACTATTTTGTAGAAAATTCCAAATTCGGCATTTTCACAGCCCGTCCCCGAGGCATTCACGATTGTGTGTGAGGATTTCCAATTTATATAGCCATTCGATATTTCAACATCAAATTATTTTTATGACAAAATTGCTTGTATAAAATGTTTAGTCGATATTACCTGATATGCATTGATGTACGATATGTCATAAAATATACGTATTAGGTTCTAAGTATCATGTGAGGCTCAAACATGTTTGTGTGGTTACCCTCCTACGAATATTATAAATCCTCACAACACACTTCAATCTGGTTTCCATTGTCGACTCTTACGATAGGTACGCAAGGGAAGAAAATGATTCATTTCCCGCCCCGTAGCCCAGCCCGTATAGATATATGTACTCGTACCTTATCTTATCCACCTCTAATATGGGCGCTACTGTAGCGCTGCGCTGCTACTACATAAGTCATCTATTCATTATTTGACTTTGTTCATCTGAACAAAGTCAAATAACGATAATTATACAATCGATAACGATAATGATCTACTTAAATATATGTATACCTATGTTCATTTAATGCAGCTTTGGTTGGTATATTTATTATACGTAAAAACTGCATAAGGTAGTAAAATTACGAAAAGCCTTAAAATAAAAAATTCCATTTTTTTTTCCCTATCAATTATTTCAGTTCCCACACGCAAAAAATCTTTATCTTTTAGTCGTTCATTACGGCAGCAGAGTAAATATTATCGCAGTTTACAACATAAGTAAATTATTTCAAAAGACAGGCGTAATATTCTTAATGAGTTATATAATCTAACAGAAGCTTCTAAATTGTGACGAATTTGTTGGGAGTAATGAGGCGCCCTGTCAGTCGGGGACGTATTTTTGTGGGATGCTGGGCTGTACACGTTTAATAGGATTGCTAAATTCAAAACGCAATATGGTAGGAGATTATCTATTATGATGATATTATTTAGGTAGACATCAAGTTAGATCTTTATGGCGAGTAATAAAAATAAAAAGGAATAACAATTCGCGGAAAGCTAAGCAGATAAATAATTACTATTTTTTACATGTTGTTGTTAGAACTAGAAATTAACTGATCAAACCAAAGCCTTATATAAATCACTAATTGGACCTGTAAAGATGCTACCTGCGAAATTGCGTTTTTGGCAAATTACACCAAATTTTACGAGGTGCCACTAGAAAAAGAAAACGAGTCAAAATATGCATTGTTTTCTCTGTCACTTCAAACTCATGTTACACCTAACTGTCAGTTCTCCAGCCATTGTAAACTGCCTCGAGCTCTCGGTCTCCATGACACCTCTGTCGGGGGTGGAATTTTGCACCCCAACGATGTCCCGACGGATTACTCACGGCCCACTGGCCAGATCTGAACCGATATCGTTAAGGAAAGGTGAAAATGTTACCGCCGAAAATCTAAATAAAGCAATATGCTCCCGCAATCATGCGTGAAATTTAGGCAGCAGGTTGAGATTAATTTTAAAAATTTGCATAGGTGGTGCGGATTTATGACGCAGGATGGTGTGTGGGAGCAATGGGGTTTTCTGATATACATACTTATATGTCAATATTGCTGTGATTTCATTATTCATTCTACTGTAGATAGTTGCGATACCTAATCAACCAATAACCGCCTTGATACAACATATTTATTAACATAGTTTATTTCCCATCTATGTATAAATATGTTAATAAACATGTTGTATCAAGGCGGTTATTGGTTGATTAGGTATCGCATACAACCATACATTAATTTTCCATCCAGTCCAGTTAAATAATATAATTACGACCTGTCAGCCTTCTAAATGACTAGGGATTTCTAATCTTTACAACATTTACCAGATAGACATTTTGCCCATGGAATGAGAGAAAGTTAGTAGGTAATTCATATTTTACTTTTCACGACGTAAAAAAAACTCCCGTCCACAATGTCAAAAATGTCACTTTCAAAATATCAGACATCATGCGTAAGTCAATTTCAAACTTATTGTGAATACCATTAGTCATGTCACCACACGACATGCGAAAGTACGCGAATATAAACTTGAGAGACTACCTTGAGTCAAGTTGCCCCAACTTAATTAAATCTTTTGGCAGTAAACAAGAATCGTCAACTACGTAACACAGAATACAGCTGCATTATTTATCACTATATGAACATTGTACTCAATACTCGTACTACTTATCAATTTTAGTAACTATTATAAATTCGAAATCATCTCTGTCAATCTATTTCTTGTGTTTTCCTCTGACACGATTTAGATGTAACTTTGTATGTATCGATATAGTTTGAACAAGGCGATAAAAAAATATATTTTTAACTCCGAAAACCACTCTAAAAGGCTGTAACATAGTGAAAAATTATTCCACATATAAAATATCATGGGCGGGATTTGTTTGGATAAAGTACGGTGGAATGTACATTTCTCTTATAACATAACATACCGCGACACTACCTATTGAATCCAAAAAGCACTTAACACATTCTTTTAAAAGCACGCGACTTTAAATGACGGTAGGTAAGTACATAAGTATTTGGTGAAAACATATAATGGTCTCATTTGTCTTTACTTACGGCGCACTCACTTTAATGGAATATAATTCTACTCGGTACATTTTTGAACCAACACTTAGCTGCCTAGAATACCGGATTAAGATTCTATTTGGAAATCAGGGTCACCTTTTCTTATAAAACCAATTTTAATTTATTAGAGCTTTAAGCTTCAGTATTTAGTATCAATGAAATGAAACCTAGCCTTTAATCAGTTCGCAACAAAGTAAAACATAAAACTAATTTTAATAGAAATTTGTCCCTGTGCTAAATATGCGTAATAGTATAAATGGTCAAGCCGCCTTATGGTCAAGCCGCGTCGTGGGAAGCCATTTCTGTCAACCTAGTCTAATTTGACAGACATTCACATGGTAATGATTGCATGCTCTTTGAGTAATGATTGCAACGGTACCATCAGAAAATAGTATGTCAGAAGATTTCATATTTAGCATATTGTAGTACAATAATTGTACCATAAACATCTATCTTAATACGTAAGTACAAAAGCACCTCATATTTTTGACCAAAAACAACGTCTTTTTTAGAGTTCCGTACCTCGAAAAGAAAAAACGGAACCCTTATAGGATCACTTTGTTGTCCGTCCGTCTGTATACACATACACATGTAAATATTGGGGGACAATCTTACACAAATCGACCTAGTCCCAAACTAAGCAAAGCTTGTACTATGGGTACTAGACGACGATATACATACTTAAATAGATAATAATTAATACTTAAATACATAGAAAACATCCAAGACCCAGGAACAAATGCTAAATGCACAAATTAATGCCCTGGCCGGGATTCGAACCCGGGACCTCTAGCTTCGGAGGCAGTGTCACTACCGACTAGGCTACAGTAATGGACAAGGACCAATGATGCACCTTGACTCTTATTTAAAAGAAAATAAGAGTTGTACATTTTTTATACAACAATCAATTTAAAACCGTATGATCGTTGAATTAGGAATGAAGTGTCCATTACTGTCAGCTCAAAGTGTCCAACACTGGTGGCGTCACCTAAGTAGCTAATAGTGGAGGGAAGTAAGCTTTGGCGTGAAAGTGATATGAATCCATGTAACAACTCTAAAACGTCAAGAAAAAGCAGAGCTTACAGATTCGCTCATTGCAGCCATTCCAGTTTCCGTAATTGAACTCAATAAGGAATTCCGAATTCCTTACCCACATCTCCCAACGCATTCTAAGACTGCATTAGACTCCCACGTTATGAGTTGGAAAATGCGACACTTCTTTCCCTTAGAGGGGAGGGCAGTATTTATGATGTCTCTTGATTTATTGCCTAACCACCCCTGCGCTGAGACGTTTTGTTATTCTTTGTCTACAGTGACGATGCGGCGAACTTGTGAGTCAGCGGAGATACACAGCACAGCATCAATTTTACAAAGTCCTTTCGGTGTATGCAATTACCATGCGACGTAGAACCTTGTAATGCTGAGCCGGCGCGGCGATATGAATAAAGTAACGCTCATTGACTCGAGTTACATGCGAGATTTCCGAAAGATAAGTGATCTCAAGTTTCATGTTGCATTACTGGTAAGTAACATTTCCTTTATGTTGTATGTAGGGAGCGCATGACGAGCGAAAAATATACATGAAATAAGTAAGTATCAAGAAATGAAGCAAATAGAAATAAAGTAATAAAGATTTATTCAATGGTATGGCTTGAGTCAAGTCAACTCAAGTTTGTCTATCATCAACAGGTCCCATTGCTGGGCACAAGGCTTCGCTCATGGATTAGGGAATGAGCAGTACGCCCCATGATAGCCCAGTGCGGGTTAGGGAGGTACCCAACCCGCACTGGATATTAAGTATCTACGTTATAACTTAGCGCACATTCAGTCATTAACCACATCAACACTATTTCAATCATCCTGATTAGCCACGGTGGTCATAAGGCGAGATGTTTCCACTTAGGTGTTGAGTTGACAATTGTACTTTTTGAGTTGACAATTAATTAAATAGTTAAAAGGTCAGCTCAGCAGGGAAATCACGTATCTTTTCGAAAGTAAGATGGGTAAATCATAATTGGAAAATGACATTTAGATCTACTTTACGCACAATTGAAAAAGTTGCGTAAATACGCGTACGGTCCCAAGAAGAACAAGACATGATTTGAAGTCATCAGTCACTATAATTTATACTATTATTGACATCATTGTACTGACAATCAAAAATTAAAAAAAGGGGTTTTTCAATACATTTTACTAACTCGAAAGGTGTTTTGAATAAATAGGTCTGAAAACACACGTACCCCAGTATTTTCGCAATGTGTTTGTCGCCTCGTTTCGGAATAATTGAAGTGCAGTCGGTCAGTCAGATGCAACGGCGTCCCTTCCTGCATGAATTCATACATTATTCAGAGTTTTTTCGGGTATCCGAGACGGGTAATTCGTGGGAAATTAAGCCATTGACTACCAGGGAAAATAATTAAAGAGTTCAAATTGCAAATACATGGCAAAAACCGGCCAAGTGCGTTTCGGGCCACGCGTAACATAGGGTGTTTGACTTGATTATGGAACGATGGAAATTGTACGAAAGTTTGCTTTTCGAGGTACATTGCTCAATTTCGGCTATTACTCGTCAACTAAGAATATCTACTTCGCTGACATAGTTATCCTTTTAAATTCAATATAAATAATATGTACTACTACCATGTTTTTCTGTAGCAACCGTTTAGGAGGACACTAGCCTCCACAAAAAATAGCACTTTAATGTTTAATATACCGAAACAAACCTAATTCCTAAATAAAAAAAATGATTAAAAAGCCCACATTGTATTCTATTGACTTAGCTATCTAACGATAATTAATTAGAAAGGTTTTGCATGATATTTTGGCAATAAAAATAATTTGGTAACATGCAAACAAGTAATCAGGGGGTCAACTCAAATGCATCATTTATCGGAAATAGCTCATTGTTACTATAATCAACAGTTTTCGGTCCGTTGCGTTGATTTTCCAGTGTCTTTTGTTAGGTACACATCGTCATTTGTATATAATTGCTAGCCATATATTTGTAGGCGCTGGCCTGTTTAGACAAGCTTTCAATTCAAATTGTTTTATTTCACACATAAGTAAACAGTCTTAACAGCAATATCTTAGATTTCTTAGGTGATATTTAAATTATATATTCGACATATTTATTATTATTCTACTCGTGTTCTCATTCTCACTGCAATTGACATGTTTAGAAAGGCCGATGATAAATTTTAACTACTTATACAGTGAGTCATGTCGACAATTATTCTATTCAACGCCTACGTAGAAATTGTAGCGTTAAGGTGGACCAGCATTCATTAGCTTTTAATAACTAAATAATGCAGACGGCATAATTTAAAAAAGATTCTTTTTTCAATTTCGTCGTTTGTCAACCGAGTGAAACGAAGGTATCCGTTTCAGCTTCGGCATAAATGCTTTTGTATGTCCAGCCGGCGCATGGCAGATTTCCGAATCTCCCACTATTCTCCTCTACGGGACGCATTTCTCAACCGATTCTCGTGAAAATTGTTAGCACATTTGGCAATTATATGGAATGTCTTGTCGAGTCAGGTTTCGGAAATTTTAAAGTTAGAAAAAAAAATTGTGAGCTCTACAGCTCACAATCACTCGTTTAAAATTCGTAAAATCGTCCTTAGTAAAAAAACCGACAAAAAATCTAGCTTTTGTTAACATCTTTTATAAACAGTTAAAATATTTGTAATTGCATGTTACGAAGAAGACAACCAACTTTTGTGTTGGTGGTTGGTGTACCTAAGTTACATAATATAGGGAGTGGAGTTCGGATACACTTGTAAAAATCACTTACGTAACTTTTTGAGACTTACGTTTACATGTTCCGATCGGTAACGTGTGAGCCCATTTCTACCTCGAGTTTGATGTAAAAATGTACTTAATTTGGATTTCATGAGGAAAGAAGGCACGCGATCGTTTGCACGAAAGCAGAGAGGAAGGTGAGAAAGTTTTCTTCAGAAGGTAAACTTACCTACTTCAGTTTCTAATACAAATATATCATCATCATCATAGCATCCGCAGGACGTCCACTGCTGGATATAGTAGGCCTCTCCCAAAGACTTCGACAATGACCGGTCCTGCGCCATCCGCATCCAGCGGACACCCGCGATACCCTTACCTTATACTAATATCCCATCAAAAACATAAATGTGAAAATGGCAGCCAAGTTCACCGACAAAAGAATTGAGATTTAAATGGGTGCCAAGTTCCGTAGATTCTCTGAAAAGGTGCTAAGTCCGGCACTACATTGTTTACAGTAAAACTAATTTACTGCGCCTTAATGCATTTTGAGCCTTAACATGGCAGTTTTCTATGCAGTATGATATTATACCATAAAAGCTGTTGGATATTTTAGTAGCAGTATTTTCAAAGTATTTGTACAGTCTATATGTACATTCAGATGCAGAGAAGCCTGATCCCCTGCATAGAAGTTTGTATGCAACACGTTCAGGTTTCTCCGTAGCTGACTGTACACATATATTTGATGTCAACGTCCACGCTACGCCACTATTACAAAACCGGGATTAGTTAACGATCGTAATAGCTGTCATTTCATATACACTACTGCTTACCATCAGGCAGGCCGTAAGCTTATTTGCCACCGTCGTAGTATTAAAAAAACACTTTGAAGTAAGTATATGCAACTGACTGTTACCTCTAATCGTATTCTAATCGCGGCTAAGTACGAGTAATACCACGTACGCTCTCATTTTTTCTCTAGTTCTAAATTCTAAACTTACGGTTCGCGAGTGGAGCGACCTACCGCAAAGGGTGATCGATCAATAACCGGGTCATTGCCGACGGAAAATAGAACGAGCTAATGCTTACAATCTAACCCCTACACGACACATATGGGCACCTAATGGATAGCTGGGACCGCGTGTCGAAATAAGGAGGATTTATTGAGAAATAATGAGTATTTGAAATTCATTACTGTGCACTACCTAATAAAAAGAATTAGTAAGAACTTACACATCAATTTGGATACAAATTACAACAGATAACATCAAAAGAGTGATTTCGAAATGCTAAATGTTCTCAACGATATCAGCATATTTGTCGGCCTGTTTAGCCTAGTTGGTAGTGACACTACGAAGCTGGAGGTCCCGGGTTCGAATCCCGGTAAGGGTATTTATTTATGTGGTTGGCATTTGTTCCGGAGACTTGGATGTTTTAAGTTAAAAATGTCCCTGGGTATTATATTTATTTACTTATACTTTTGTTTGACATCATTTTACTCAAGCTCCTTCTATTTTCTTTATGTCGCCGTCAGTTGTTGCGTTTAAATATAATATTCGATGCAATAGAAAAGCTCATAAAATACTGTGTGTCTATTGTCTAAAGTAAAGAACACAGTCGGAGATGACACTTTCGTACAATAAGAAGTAACTCCACCACTTCATCTGTAGGAATAAGGTGTTTAATTAGTGACTAGCAAAGGTAGCTAGAATTTACGAGCATGCACTGAGTTGCGAATGAGCAACCTGCATTTGTCTCTAGTCGCCAATACAAAATGAATCCTCAAATCAAATAAGTGTCCGTATCGCGGTTATGATGCAGCTAGAGTCCCAAGCATCAAATGGCGTCACGGCGCCGTGTCTAAATGGTCACAACGGAAGATCAGCGCTGGCTTTGCCAGCATCGCGCTGAGTTGTGACTATTTCGTGACAATTTATGTATCGGTCTCTATTTTATGTTAATTAATTAATTATTTTGTCACGAATAAACGATTTCTCACTTTCTTTCTTTCTTTCTTAGGTACTTACTATCAGACAGACTGAATGCTTGTTTGCCACCATTATCGTATAAAAAACGGGCGACTGCAGAAAAAATAAATTTTCTTACAATTTTTCTCCATATTACGACGCAATTAGTTAATTAAAACCGGCCAAGTGCGTGTCGGGTCACGCGCATTGCAGGGTTCCGTACTTGCCTACCCGTTACATTATGCGAACTTAAAAGTTCACAAACTTATATTTACTATATGCTTGATCCAACGTGATAAGTAAATAACTAGTATTGTCTACTAATTGATTAGTTGTGACAGTTTTCGCTTTAAATTCATGACATATACATACTACGTACTACCACATTTTTTTTTCACATAGGTACCCATACCGTTGGTTGGCACGGGGGGGTTGGACACTTAACTCTAGCAAAAATTAGCACTTTAAAGTTTAATATCACGCAAAGGGATTCCTGAACCAACACCCCTACTTTACGTGTACGGGAAGTACCCTAAACATTTTTATTTTGCGTTATATTAATTTTGTTGAGACCACCGGGGAATGGGCAGCGGCATTCCTAGAGTGCGGTGGAGATACTGCGATCGCCAACCCGCATGCCAAGCGTGGCGATTATGGCATTTACCCCCCATGAAATTGGGGAGGCCTATGTCCAGCAGTAGACGTCTTACGGCTGATATGGTGGTGGTGGTAATTTTGTTGGCGTGATTGATATGTATGCCTGTACCAAATTACAGATTTCTAGTACTTACTGAACTAAGCTGCGGACGGACGGACGTGGCTTTCGTTTAAGGGTTCATTTACTACGAAACCCTAAAATGGATAGATACTTCTATTGTCGACTGTACCTAAAATCATGATAACTTTACTCCTGACACTGAACTTTGCTTTATGTAGCTCAACACAAGCCGAGATACAAATGGCGACTCCTATTCACCCATGCTAATTGTACTGTACACATGTCGTTCCTAACAATTTCGAAAGCTTGAAGTCAAGAACAAAGTAGCACGCCACTTTCGGCACAAATAACAGGTAGTAAAGTTGAAAATTGCGTGAACTAGAGTTCCTCTTAATGCTTCTGGGATTTGAAGATGTGATCGAAATGCAGCTGAGAAACATCACACGTAGTAGAGATTGTTTGGCTTGGACTGGCATATTTGCTTGTCTCCTTATCCTTTACGCTAGTAAAAACTGAACGTATATACGTAGGATCGCAGTCAACACCAAAACATATAAATACATGAAACATATTATTTATTTTGTTGCGTAGATAATAGAGGATCGCACTAATGGCAGATTTATTTCAAAGCATTCTTCACCAGGCTGTAACCCGGAATCTAACAATCGATTTTCACTGGCTTGCCTATTAAAGACTAAAAAGCTTCTTGTTCTTCAACTATGACGAAAACATAAGGTAAATCAGACTGCGGCTTGTCTACGAAGTAATATAGTTGACGCAGCGACAATCCTACGAGTCAACCATAGGGCAATACAGAAACTGTAGTAGTACAGAGTAGCACAAGTGGTGCAGAATACGTAATCGGCTACGGTTTCTTGACCGTTATTATTGTATACATTTACCTACGCACTATTACTTATTCTGTGACGCAGCTACTTAAATCTTCATCAATATAGCGTTTTCCCAGCTTTTGCCATGATCCGCGAATAATTTCACCACCCTTCGATGCTATTTATTAGGGTGCCTATAAAATTAATGACTAGGTACTTACATAATTCAAAATTTCCAAATACGAGATAATAAAAAATAAAAAAACGGAACCCTTACTAGCTGCATAACATAACTTAGGCCGCGATGGGAGATACAATAATAGTTTAAGAAAATCCTTATTTTACCAGAAAACATTTTATATCAAACGTGTCTCTTGAGATATTGTTCACAGGACTTCGACTCTTCTTCTCGGTTCTTTTTCTCTCTTAACCTCAACTAAAAATTTCAATAAATAGATTTTATGTCAAACAGGTGTTAGATATTGGGTAAAGTAACGTTCGTCTCCCGGACTAGAAATGTAAATGGTAAAACCTAATGAAATATTCCGTATCAGTTTACCAAGCCATGCTTGATCCGATGAATACACATGTAACTAAACTTCCAGTCCCGCACGATAGACTCTCAAATACCATTTTCTCGACACGACGGCTATTAAAGAGATCGCAACTGAAGAAATATAAGTTTTCTATCTTACATTTTGACTAACATGTTACAGGAAACTTCGCTGCAAGAATTATATGAGTTTGTAGTTCGCCAGAGCTAGTGTATCCACGGATAACTTACGTAAGACAGTTTCTTAGTCTTTCGTCTGTTGGATATTGAACTTTGGTTGCATGGATTAGAATTGTATCTGGCGATACTAAAATAAATGAAGTAGCATGTTTCTAGAGTAATCTGATGTAGTTGCTTCAATAAAGCTCACATGAACGCACCAATGGGCGCGCCGGGGATGCAATTAAGCTACCCCCGCCCTATCATTCATGGAAAACGCATCTAAAACTACAATAAAGAATGGGAGAAATGACGAAATTAATAACCGGGTTCCGACCAATATTTTTATTTTATTTTATAATAACTTTTTTATTATAATCTGGTCATTATATTATGCATGAAAAAGAAAGGACAAAAAATGCAATAACATCATTTGCTCGTTCTCTAACTAGGTACTCTGCTTGACGTTCCAGTATATTTTACTCTATACTAGCAACTCGCACAAATCATTTAATAAGGTATGTATTTGTTTCTACGATAGAAATCAATGATGGTCTGGAGTCTCTGTTGTTCATAGACATTTCCAAAACGAGTTGATATTATTGATTTTTTTTTAATTTAAATATTGTCCGATTCTAAAAATTAAACTCTCCACACGTAATAAATAGGAAGTGGGTTTTACTGTCAGTTAAAACGTACCTTTAAGAACGTACATACAAATATCCACTTATATTTTGTATGACGACGACGAAAAAGTACCTTCCTCTTTTAAATATAGTGGCTCAATCACCATCAAACTCGTTGAATAATCCCTTGTCTTGAAAAGGCCGGACAATTTTATTTAATAATTTGACAACAATCAATTTCTAAAACCTCTACATTACACAGTTAGAACCCATGCTGGCATTTCTGATTGCACTTCGTTTGCACATACTTCAACTTTTTTAATAAAAATAAGGTTACTTAATAGTAATGTAGGCTTTGCTGAATTAATACTCCCCTTTGATCTCTCACTCGTGAACTCCCGAATGTTTAGATAGAACATTTATCTCGGAACCCTAAAAATCGGAATTGGCTGTCGGAGAACTTTATTAAAAGCCGATTGGATTGCTTCTAACTGTTGTTTACCACGCCATGACACGTTTTATTAATATAATTTGTAACAGGACTATATTTCATTATTAAATCGAATAATATTACTGTTTGTTTTATTATTTTCTAATTATGTTCATGAATGTTAGATACCCACAATTTTAATCCAAAACACTACTATCTAGATCGTTTAATGCTGATATATTCACAACCAAAAATTAATCTCTGGTCTCCGTATCTTAAGGGGAAAGGCAAACCCATCCTGTGTTTTCCCGTTTATCTGTATAAGCTTTACACCTAACAACAGATTATTATCTTAGAGTATGGCTTAAGTATATAATAATATCTTATAAATATCTTAGAGTATAACTAATATACATATTTCTTAGAGCATGAATCTTTCTAACAAGCCTCACAATGATGACTGGTTATACAACCATGTTTTTATTTAATCAATGCTCAGGGAAAAAAAAATATCAAGACGCGTTTGCCCGAAGTCACAGTCATAGAATGTAAATCAAGCAATTTTAATTCAATTCTACTCATGCAAAAACCCATCCCAATTCTTATTGAGCAATCCATTCGCGTCGCCATTTTTTTTCCTGTTAATGTTCCCATCGTCATTCGCCCCAGCAGCTGTCATTCACGTGTCATTCGATGACAGGCAGCACGTGGTGTTGTCATATCGGCTTACTTTTAATAAAAAGCTGATTCTTCCGACCCTTTATTAGATTACTTACCAGTGTAAACATTTCGCGTTAACTAGACTATTCACGCCTGTCGACGATCGTTGTTGAATTATAAGTTAAGAGTGCCTTATTTAAAGAACGTTTTTAGACCAACGGAAAGGCTCCAAATCTTTATAATTAAAATTAGTAGTTAAGTTTGTACAAAAATACCTAACTCTTAATATGAAATAAACAGTTTAATTTTTTAATTATTATTTTTTACATTTTATTTCGATACTAATAAGTAGTAAGTAAGTAGTTAACCAGTGGCTCTGTGAGCTGTAAATCTCACTATTTTTTTTTACAATTTCGAAAATTGACCTGTACTTAATACCTAATTATCAAACCTGCTCACAACACGAGATTCGGTTGAGAAATGCGACCTGTAGAGGAAAATGTATAAAAGGTATCTACAGCGATATTGGTAGAAATACGTTTACAGGTAAAGTATAGGTGAAAAACTTAAGACTTAATCTGGTCCGCTTTAACCCTACAAAGACGCAGGTTTGCGCGTTTACTGCGAAAAAGCTTGCGTTTGTCGCATCACCTCGTTTTGAGAGCACTCCCCTAACTGCCACAGCCAATATCGAGATCCTTGGCGTCGACATCTCGAGTGAAGTCCAGTTCCGCGGTCATTTAGAGGGTAAGGCCAAATTAGCCTCGAAAAAGCTCGGTGTGCTAAACAGATCGAGACAGTATTTCATGCCGGCCCATCGCCTACAGCTTTATAAGGCACAGGTCCGCCCACATATGGAATACTGTTCTCATCTTTGGGCAGGGGCACCACAGTACCAGCTTCTCCCTCTGGACCGCATCCAACGGAGAGCGACTCGAATTGTCGGCTGCCAGCGGGTTTCGGAACGGCTTGACTCCTTGGCGCTGCGTAGAAATGTAGCCTCGCTCTGCATTTTCTACCGCATGTATTACGGGGAGTGCTCCGAGGAATTGTTCGGATTAATCCCTGCCGCTTCCTTCCGCCATCGCCCAACGCGACAAAATTTCCATCCTCACAACTTAGATGGTTGGCAGTCCTCAACTGTGCGTTTCTCCAGAAATTTCTTGCCTCGCACAGCTAAACTGTGGAATGAACTGTCGCGTGCGGTATTTCCGGACCGATTCGACCTTCAAACCTTCAAGAAAAGAGCGTACTCCCATCTTAAAGGCCGGCAACGCACTTACAACCCCTCTGGTGTTGCGAGTGTCCATGGGCGGCGCTAATCGCTTACCATCAGGCGATTCGTCTGCTCATTTGCCACCTATGTCATAAAAAAAAAGAAAAAAAAAGAAGATAACCTGTTGTATGTAGTTGTAGCGTATTCGAATATTTCGAATAGATATTACATACTTAAAATGTGCAATACAAACAAAACAAACGCCTATTCGAACACGTCACAACTACAAACAACAGGTCATTTTCTTAAGTTTTTCACCTATACCTGTAAAGGTATATTGTTTTATTATAAAACTAAATTTATTATTAAAATGTAATGCCTTCTTCTCTATGAGAGGAGGCAGGTTCCCGGCAGTAGGATGTATACAGAATGATGATAAAAATCAAATTATTAAGTTTAATTTACAATAATACTATTGCCCACTCCTTATTTCATCCCATCGAGGGATGATTTTCGGGATGAAAAGCATTTTATACAGGGTGAAATTTTATTAACTCTTAAAACATTTCCCAGGCATTAGGTATCAATAAAAGATGACGTTTCTGAAAAAAAAAACTGAAAATTTTTCACAATAAAATGTGCTGTCCGAATAAATAATTAGTAACGTGTAGATAATTGGGAGTTGAATGACGCTAGGGGTTAGAGGTGCGGGGGGAGGGGTGCGCTCACCTATCTTATTTCGACCAAAATTGCAAATTAGTCGCACGCGCATCTCCGCGTGACCGGTTGTGCACTTCCGTGTTCTATCTCTCGTAAAGACGCGAGTTACGAACCGGGAGTAGTGTGAAGGAAATTTTGCAACTTATGTTTTTTTTTTTACTAGCTTCCAATGATATTTTAATATCATTGTAACTTTCATTAAAAGAACAGTTTTTCGACGCGTAAGTTTGTCTCGGCGTCTCAACTTAGGGGCGGGGTGAGCGTTTTGCCACAACGCGCGCCACCGGGTATCTATAAACGAATAGTTTTTTAGGATATCTTTCAGCAGCTCGGTTTCAATATTTTAGTACTGAAAGATACTGAAAGAAAAAACACCTACTTTTTATTTTTTACTAAGGAATCCACTGTGAAAATTTTAACAATCAATAAAATTTCACCCTGTATGTTAACAAATATAAAAAAAACTATCTTAAGTCCACATCCAGGTTGCACAGTCAGTGGACAGCGTCAGCTGTCATATTTTATATAGAGGTCCGCTCTGGTAGCATGGTAATCCAGGTTATATATAACTATTTATATACAAAGTTTCATCGAAATCCGTTCGTCCAAACATCCAAATATCTAACTTTTCGCAATATAATATTATTATGAATAAGGATTAGGAGTTAGGATATTACGTATATGATTAAGATAAGGATTTCAAGTTCATTTCAGATTAAAACGTACCAAAAATGACATTTAGATCAAACGCACGCTTGGAAAAGTTGCGTAGTTACCCTGTTGCTGGTCTGAATTGATCATAGATCCAAGGCGGAAATCCGATCGATATTATATTTTTTTATTTAAATATTAACTAGCAAAAATGTGCCCAATTCTAAAACTAAAACTCTTGCCGCAATAAGTTTGGAAGTAGAATTTACTGCCAAATAAATCGCACCATGTCTGCAAAACGTTTTCCCATTATATCGAAATCAAAAGGCATCTCACACAGACCAAATTATGGGGTACAGAAATGGTATGAAATTCAAAACTTTTGTTGGACGATCGCAACAAATAATACTTTCCCCTAAACGATTTAGGACAATGGCAGTTTAAGTCGAATGCTAAACACGTGTCAAACGTCGTGACATCGTCGCTAAGTTGATATAAAATAACTGTTCATATTATCCATTGTTCAATGACGTTTATGTTACTATAACGATAAAGTCTAATTTTGATAAGCACGAGAGCTGTCGAATTGTATCTATAGATAGGAATAGGGGCCGTCACAATAAGCCTGGGATGTGCAATGCGCGTGACGAATCTACGCACCCTGTACATGTCATATTATGCCCAACAATGTAAAAAATAGAATTAAGCGCATCAACTATTAGAGCATGAAATGGGACGATTGTAAAACGGTTGTTGGCCCACTTCGACGAGTTTTTGGCATTCGGTTGCAACCGATAAATTGCAATTGATACGGATTACGCAAACCTATTCGTAAGTATTTTATGGGGTATACAATAAGTTGTAGTTAATACATTCGCACATTTACTTTCCCATCACTTGAATGTGTACACTGAAGTACATTTCTATTAAGTACAACTCCGTTAGTCAAAGCACAAAAAGATGAATGTATTTTTTATGTTATACACTGATTAGAACTTTGTAGAAACCAATGTTTAATGAAAATCTGTGTACTTAAAAGAAAACTACATTCCTTTGCACACTACACAACTTATTAAAACAATGTCAGTTTGGGTTAAAATGCTTAATCTATTGTCCAAAAATACGCATGCCGTTGACAAATGACCTAACAATTCAAAAACCGCAGAATAAACATGGTCTGCTTAGTGCTTATTATAAGGAAAGCTTATAAATCCATGAATAACCAAAGTCCACACACCATGTCCTTGGCAGTTGAATATGCATGAGATGTGACCAAGTCGATCGTACTGACTAATTGGTTTAGAACTCGCGTCTTGTACAGCGTGTGTGTCTGCAGCGTAGGAAGTCAAGCTGGCTCTACACATCGCATACCAGCATGATATGTGTTGCGAGTGCTCATTCTAGGCGTGGCTTCATCAGACGGCCTGTCACGAACTCAAAACGAAGTATGTCGCTCTCTGTCGCACTGTTTGCAAATTCTAGAGACTGGTAAAGAAAAAAAACTATATTTTCGGAAATGGTATCAAATTCTGCAACAAAATTCCTAAACACATTACTGACCTTACCGAATCTTTATTTTGAATCTGTAGTATAAAACAAACACTTTACATCATGGAAAGGGATCATATAGGGATATATGGCAATGATAGCGTCCTGTACGGATAATTTATCGCATAATAGTAGTTATTAGTATTTACGCTATAAATGTGAAGTAAGATTAACTCCCTGTTCAATGCAATGCAAGCAAGTTCCCAAGTAAAAATACTAATATTACCTATTGTTATACATATTATTAATATTATTTCTATATTGGATCTTACTCAGAAGAAACGATAGATACAATTATCTTTCGTAAAATTTATAAGCTTTAAAGTTTGATCGACACGCTGCTCTGATTTACCCGAAAATATAAATTTGTCAACGGCTCCGCCCAGTCGCCGAGCGGGCTACTGTACGTCTGTACCTATGTGGTGACACAATCGCCTGATTCTAGAACCATAATATCTAGATACTTATATTATATTCCACAGTAATTTGTGGGCTTGGTAGGGGTCAATAGGAGAAGTCCCATATACATTTTTGAGCTTGGTAGGGGTCAATAGAAGTAGTTAGGAGAAGCGTCGGTTGACCAGTTTAATAGGTTAACGATAACTGGGAGATCGTAGGCCACTCCTAAAGATATGACTGTCTAGGGCCGGGATCTGGAGGTCGAAATTTGCCAGTTAGGCTTTGTAATATAATATACATTATGTTGTTGATAAGACAAGTAGTACTTGACTGTGACAAGTATTTAAACAGCTAAGAATCCTTTAGACCATATTGCCTTGACGACTGCTGTCCTAGGAAATATTCGGAATCACATTTTTACCATGGCGCGTAAACGCTCGATTATTATGGTAGATACTGATGCCGAGGTCGGTCTACGAGCACCGCTTGAACAATAACGTGCACCGAAAAATAGGTATATAAACAACTCCTATTGTACATAAATTGAATGACATCAACCATCAGAAGGCATTGGACGGTTCTAATAAGTGTTTGTATCACATTGCTTGATATTTTTAACACAATACTCAATGTATACCTACTTATAAAGTACAAAGTAAAACACTGGGCTAACGGTACAGTTTCTTATATCCTATTGTGCAGGTCGTGTCAGAATCAGAGTTCCTAAGGGATGATCGTACACGGCCGTCGTTTGTCGGGGACGGTCTCGCATATTCATGAGGGCCCGTCTTTCAGCGGCGGGTAATAGTTTTTTAATCTTGACATTCTGTCGGATATGAGCAAAGTTCTGGGGAAACCTTGTTTTATCTTCGCCATTTGGAGTTCTCGATCAATTTGTGAGTGGAAATAATTTATATTTTCAGTGTTTACATTTAATTCCGCGCGTTTCGGTGAAAAGTTCATTTTTGAAGGTCAAAAAATCTGTAAACAAGGGGTCAAAATTCTGAAAGAAATATACCTATTTGAAACTTTGATATCTTGGTAACAATTTATTTTGTTCGAAATTAATACTATTAAAAAAAACATTGATACCTATTGTAATATAATGATCCGTTTTGCCAAAAAACTTATATCCCCGCGCGGGCGTTGTGCAGCATATTACTCGAATATGTGACGGCTACATTGGCTTTAAGGCTAGAAATCTATAGAGGTAGAATTGAATTGAGATGATGAACAGCAATTATCAAAGTTAGTATAAGTACGTGAGTACTATTAATTATTCTGTGGTACGGGGTGGTACGGGTGCCTGCAAAAAATGTGTTCAAAAATACCAGATACAACGGCTTTATATAAATATACATACCTAATTCAATAGTACATACAATGTACGCGATAACTCGTTTAAATCGGTTTATTCATTAAACCTTATCAAGACTTTCTGTGAGATGCTGAATTAGATTTATTTTTATGAATAAACATGTTTTTAATTATGCCGCCGGCCCGAATCAGGGATGTTGCGGTTGGCTCATGCAATATGCAAAAAGCAACACGTGGCTAGACAGCCGACCATAAATGTTTCGCTCCTTGCTGAATAGATAGGTCTTAAAATCTGTTGGATCGTAATACGAACCGATTATGGATCCTACAGTCTTTCACACCTGCATCTTTTGTACAGGGCCCCAATTCTTAGCTTAGCTAGCGTAGCTCTCTTGAATTTCATAAGATGACTTTGAAAATTAGAGTGACAGAGACATGAAACCAAAACACCTCACCCTTCTTTCTCCATTAGGTTTATTTAATATTTGGCCGATGATATTACCTACACGTTCGAGATAATTATGGAATCAGGCCATTCAAACAACATGAATAATAAATAAATGGTAATAGTACATTATTATTTTTGGTAGCATAATCATCAAATATTATACTTACTGTAAAGTTACACTTCCGATCTTATATTCAGTCATAACTTCAATTCGTAATGCAAAAACACCTTTAGCTTCATATATTACTATAAACTCACTTCTGAGCCATGTCTATAAGCTGTTTTCAAGAGTCATTACGAACCGTCTCGCACGCAGGCTAGATGACTTCCAGCCTCCCGAACAAGCCGGATTCCGAAGAGGCTTTAGCACCGTAGACCACATCCATACGCTTCGTCAGGTTATACAGGAGACTGAGGAGTATAACCTGCCCCTCTGTCTAGCGTTCGTGGACTACGAGAAAGCCTTCGATTCGATTGAAACCTGGGCTGTACTACAATCTCTCCAACGGTGCCAAGTGGACTACCGCTATATCGAAGTGCTGAAGTGTTTGTACGAGAACGCCACTATGTCAGTCCGACTCCAGGACCAGAACTCGAAACCTATTCCGCTGCAGCGGGGAGTCAGGCAAGGAGATGTTATTTCTCCTAAACTGTTTTCCGCTGCACTGGAGGACGTGTTCAAGACTCTGGACTGGAGAAGGCTAGGCATCAACATAAACGGCGAGTACATCACTCACCTTCGGTTTGCTGACGATATAGTAGTCTTGGCTGAGACCATGGAGGATTTAAGTACAATGCTCAATGACCTCAGTAAAGTCTCCGAGCGAGTTGGTCTAAGGATGAACATGGACAAGACGAAGATCATGTCAAATGCCCATGTAGCACCAACTCCCGTAACAATCGGACACTTTACGCTCGAAGTTGTAGACGATTACATATACCTAGGACAGACTGTCCAGTTAGGTAAGTCCAACTTCGAGAAAGAGGTTAATCGTCGAATTCGACTCGGCTGGGCAGCGTTCGGGAAGCTACGTCACATCTTTTCGTCCAATATCCCGCAGTGTCTCAAGACGAAAGTCTTTGACCAGTGTGTGTTGCCAGTGATGACATATGGTACTGAAACGTGGTCGCTTACTATGGGCCTCATAAGAAGGCTCAAAGTCACCCAAAGAGCAATGGAGAGGGCTATGCTGGGAGTTTCTCTGCGTGATCGCATCAGAAATGAGGCCATCCGCAGCAGAACCAAAGTGACCGATATAGCCCTTCGAATCGCTAAACTTAAGTGGCAGTGGGCGGGGCACATAGCACGCAGAACCGATGGCCGTTGGGGCGGGAAGGTTCTCGAGTGGCGACCACGTACCGGAAGGCGTAGCGTGGGCAGGCCCCCCACACGGTGGACTGATGACCTGGTAAGGGTCGCGGGTGTCCGCTGGATGCGGGTGGCGCAGGACCGGTCGTTGTGGAAGTCTTTGGGGGAGGCCTATGTCCAGCAGTGGACGTCTTTCGGCTGACATGATGATGATGATGATGATTACTATAAAAAGCGCAAATAATTAATATGGAAATGCTGCGAACAATATTCAGAAATGTAAGTCATTCCGTTCGAAGTATAAATAATTCACATTATTTCACTTAGGGCATCATTCACTCAACACTTAAAATAAATTTCAATTTCAACACATTCTATTTTATAGTGTGATGCATGCAAGTGATGCAAGTCGGAGGAAAAGGGGAAGGCGGGGACATTTGTATCCATTATTGTCATCAAATTAAATCTGCGTGCCGGCTCGCTGCGTCGATTTGCTAATGGATCGCACTAACTCGAATTGATGTAAGGCGACTGCACGAAAATAATTCTCTATCACAAATATTGCGGAAACTCATCAAGACAGGGTGCATACAACTTTGCACTGACTTAAGAGAATACAAGTATACCTGTGTAGGTATTGCAGAATATACGGAGACTGTTACTTTCTGTAAATAGGTAGTAAATAGTAAATTACGAATATGTCGTTGTGTGGCTTTATAATAGGCTAATCGTACATAAGTTAACCTAAAAAATACTTGCAAAATGTATTCCGAGACCCAAGCTATCTTTCTTATCTATAAGCGTGAGATTAACAGGCAGAGAAAAATTGGCATTTGTAAAACTTATTGCAAACTTGCTATTTATTGCATCTTATTTACTAATAACACAAATTGAGCAGATCCCTGATGTGCTAGAGAAATGTAATGTTCAGGTATTCAACTAATTGCTTTCCCAACCTCCTTTCTCTATTTCGATTTAT
Source organism: Notocelia uddmanniana (assembly GCA_905163555.1). Classification (NCBI taxonomy): domain Eukaryota; kingdom Metazoa; phylum Arthropoda; class Insecta; order Lepidoptera; family Tortricidae; genus Notocelia; species Notocelia uddmanniana. Next base: position 12,843,965 of record LR991068.1, read on the forward strand.
ATGTAAATGTGACCTTTGTTATATAGAGAGTAAAGTCGACATTACAATTATACAACATGTTGAATACGGTTTATGGAAAGTATACAGTCGTAATATAACATTGACGACGCCGATTGTCCAATAATTTCAGAGTTACGAGCGAGTTTATGACGTAGATATACTTTGCATGCTTTATCGACGCATTATGACGATAAAATGTTTATTGCCCGTGTGTGACTGCTCCCAGTAAGTTGAGATAGATGGAAAATATACGGTGGACGGTATATATTTAAATTAGCATGCTTTTCTTCAACTTGGCGAGTAAAGTACCACCATATCAGCCGAAGTACGTACACTGCTGGACATAGGCCTCCCTCAATTCCATGGGGGGTAAATGCCATAATCACCTCGATCGGCATGCGGATTGGCGATCGCAGTATCTCCAACGCACTCCAGGGATGCTGCTGCCCATCGCCCGGTCTTGGCCGTAGTTTTAGGACATACCCGGGTAAATTAAACAACAATAAAGTACAGTAGGTTGGAAATATGTTTGCAGTGCAAATGTGCGCAAAGTTATTTTAGGATCGACTATAGAGTGTTTTTTTTTTCATCTAAAACCACAGTAATAATGATTATAATAATGTCGCTATCATATTCACCCAATAAACATAATATATTCAATTAGACTCCATCAACGAGCAATCCGCTTTGTGTATCCCTTGCATTTCATTAAAAGAGCCTCCACGTGTTGGCTATATGGTACTTGTGTGGTACTATGGTACCTCGGTACTTAGGCTCCGCGCATGTTGCAATACAAAAATAAAGACACAATACAAGTAATTTACGAAGGCACAGCCATTAAGCAAGGATTATATTTTCTGAGCTAAGACATGAGCATATGCTTTGCTTGAAATGAGCCAATAAATTGCTTCACTGATAAGTTTTGTTTATCTTTTGTGACTTTTCAAACTCTGCGCATGCATCTACAAACAACCGACTGGACCATAAGCTCAAATAGATCCTATTCGACAAAAGCGAATTCAGAAAGCGCAAAGAACCACAAAGCAGTTTCTGTGTATTCAAATACTACTAATGCAGGTATCCGGGAACCGTGAGAGTTTGACGGCGGCGCCCAACCTAAGGAGATTACCTTTAATATTTCAGTCCAAGCGCATCTTTGCCTAGGATTTACATTATTGAAAGAAAGATCAATCGGGTGAGTGGAGAGTTTTGTTCCAATAAAACTTTGCTATTTTATAATATTCGAGAGGAACTTTTGAAAGGTAAATTTAAACCTTTCGAAAGTTGGGGAAGTTTCGCACGGATTTTATGGGATTATATTAAGTGCCTAGTGTTCATGACTCATGAGTCTTACGAATACTGTTACGTATCATTATTTTTAAACAATTTATGTTTATGTACAGTTTCTAAAATAGTTGACAGTAAAAAATGATTGGTATATTTTATTAATATGGAGCTATAATATATGCCGGATCGTGGGCGTATTTTATCACGGAATGTTCATGTCTCTGGGTTCTTCGGACATTGAGAAAACACGATACTCATTTTTTCGAATAAAACGAACAAGTCTGCAGGCTTAATTCAGTAAGTAATAAAAAAAAGAATTTATTCACTCGACCACAAAGTACACAACTACACAGTTCATACAGTAAACAAATAGCATGCTTATGAAATGGAAGTTCTTTCATCACTCGTGCGGTGGAGATTGGTGCCCGAACTACGGGAAACCTGTATTTCATGTCATCAGGTCTAGTAGGTAAGTGCCCTCGGTAAAAATCTTGCAAATCGGCACCCACTTTTAGCGAACAGTTTAACTTGATGGTGTATATTCGGTAATAGGTAAATACACAAGTAAGTACTTACTTTTGTCAAAAAAACCTTTTACGGCAATAAATAACTAAAACGTTCATATTATTTTTGCGTCGGTATATTCGGAAATGGCCTAGACTTTGTTAACTAGACATACTGATGGTATTGCAGCTACAAATGCTAATCTATAGCGATATATCACAAGAACAATTTTTCAGCCATTGTTTATTTATTTATTCAGAAAACCAACAGCGACACAGGAAATATAACTTACATGCTAATTAACTAAAGCATTGAGTTAAGATGAGCAACTTTATGATATGTTTTTTATTTTAAAGATTAAAGTACAAATACAAATGTACATACTGATCTGATTCGGTTAATTTCCTATGAGGTTATAATTATAATCCCTATAGAATTGTTATTTTATTAGTAAACTAGCTGTCCCGGCGAACTTCGTTCCACCCCCGATATTTATTCTGCTATTCGGGACGGAGACAAATAGAACAAATCAAAAACCATGAAAATCAGTCCAGCCGTTCTCGAATTAGCCGTTATAAGTGTTCGAACAAACCCGACTTTATTTTAAATATGTATTAAAGGTCTTTGTTTATGAAAGGCGTGAAAAGAAAAATTTATCTATACGTATATGACAGTATGCTGTACATATGTATTTTCGTACATACGAGTATGCTGTTCTTAATGTCCCTAAAAATAAGGAAATTGATTGATTCATAATCAAGATTCTATAAGGTGTTAATTTATTAGTTGCAGATATTTTAACAGATGATACTTTACTTCAAAACAATTAATTTTAAATAGAAATTAAGAAACCTTCTCATATATTTCTTTTGTTTTCATTTACCGAACAAAAAATTAATTTGTAATTTCGTTGAAAAATAATCACCATGTGCCTGATAAGACGTTTAACACTATCTGTCATGTCACTCATGTCAACAATTGACAACATTTCAAATTTTTAAGTAGTATGAAATCTTAAAACGGCGCAGTACGATCGGTGTGGATCGGTTCTCCATACAAACGTATTTAGGCTCTCATTTTAAAACGCCATGCTAAACAGAAACTAAATTTCGACCTAGGTATGCCGGATCCCATTCTGTATACAAAGTTTCATGTTATTCTAGCATGGCGTTTTAAAATGAGAGCATAAATACGTTTGTATGGAGAACCAAACGTACTGCGTCATTTCGTTTATTTGGTAACAAGAAACCCCAAAATATTTTTTATATTTTTATAGCTATTAGTTTTATAAATATTCACGAAAATGTGAAGAAAGTCCATATCGTAGTAATGACGTCATTACTACGAAATTGTAACAGTCACAGCGCACAAAAAGAACAGTTGTTCACTTTCTTTAGTAAATTTGTCTTAGTAACAGTGCTTCTGTATGATTTGTTACGCTGTGACGACTTACTTGTCACTTACTCTCTTTTAGAATGAGGATTTTTTGAAATTGATTTAGTTATGTGGATTTACTTAACTTTTTATACTCTATTTGATTTCATCGGAAAAAGCCTGCTTAAAAAAATGAAATGTTGTCAATTGTTTGTCTTAAATATCATTTAAAACTACAAATGTAGGATGTAATGTAGGATGGAAATTGGGCCTGTCGTGTTAAAACTAGTCAAGAAAATCCACCCATTAGGGTAGTTAACTAATACTATCCTTTGATAAGTGAGTTAAAGTAATTTTATAAGCAAGCATGAAGAAAAGAAGGCATTTATTTCAAATGAGTAAAATTTATTTGCAAACGACACAATCAGACGGAAAATAACATGACATTAACAATCAAGTATTTGATTTATCGACGAAAAGTGGCCAGTTACAGTTAAGTGGTACGTAAAAGAGGTGCTAGAATCTGTTCAATGAGTTCTCATTTAATAATCACATTAACAGGGTTTTATTATAACCGCACGAAACGAATTTTGAACACCTGCATTGCGGGTAAAACATAGTTCTCAAACCAATTTGTTTATTTACCATCTTTCATTGTAACCTATGTTTTAACAAAATAAATATTCTGATTCTGATTCTGGTGTTTTTTACGTAACAAAGGCCGTAGCAGGATAAGGGAAGAAAAAATGCCCTTTATGATTAAGAGCTGATTTCTTTTTCTACAGTTACTTACATTTAGTAGTACTATTGTGCCAAGTTTTGTTGATACATTCCCAGTGGTTCAAGCGGGAAAAAATAAAAGCCGAATTATGAAACTTTTCTCTAAAACTATTAAACTTTATAATACTATCTTTTTTTCATTTTGGTTAGTTAAATAGTATACATGTCCTGTAAGAAAATTGACTATCTATCTTTAACATTTTCTGTAAAAAAAAACTAAGTGAGAATTTCAAAAAAAAATTTTTACTTTTCTGGAGGAGTGACCACTCTAAATGTCATGTCTAAAAAAGCCTTATTTAACGTTCTATCAGTCATTTTAGTTTGATATTTAAAAACGAAAAGCAACAGTGTCAAATTTAAAAAAAATATTTTGGTTGTGTTTTGTTCCTTTTTTTTCTTACACCATTCTAACACCGCCAAGGAACTTAAGCTCCTCTTTGTAAAAAGAAAAAAAGATTTTTTTTTTGACATTTACGTTAATATTAGCTTGAAAATATACTTATGTCAGTTGTCGTCATTTCAACTTATGAATTAATAAAAATAATAAAATAAAATATCTTTATTTAGCCTCACAAAGGGATACTTAATTTTTTACATTTGTAACAAAAAGATCCTTATTCTAATCATCATCGCTCTCTGAAGTCACAGTAACACTAATTCCGTGTTTCAAGAAAAAAAATCGTATACCTCTCTTATAATAAATACCAATCACTTGTCCATTGCGATTTGGTACAAATGGATTTTCCGAAAATATTTTGTTAATGGCATCCTTTTTAACCCCCAACGCAAAAAGAGGGGTGTTATAAGTTTAACGTATCTGTCTGTGTATCTATCTGTGGTATCGTAGCTCCCAAACGGATGAACCTATTTTTGTTTAGTTTTTTTTGTGTCGTAGATAATTTTATCCCGTGTGTTCTTAGCCATGTTTCATGAAAATCTGTTCAACCGTTTTTGAGATATTGAGGTTTGAAATAAAAATGTCGGGGTTTTTCCACTTTTCTAAGTAGTAGTTATTAGATAACATTTTTATTTGGTGTCACATATTTCAATTCATATTATACGAAAAAACATGTGATGTCGCTTTACTGTCAAAACCTTTTTTTTTAATTCCGTTTGAAAGATAATTTATTCTTAAGTGCTGTAGCAGAGTGAGATATTATTTGAAGATAGTCTAATAAAATGCAACTCAATTGGGTATTCTTTTAATTATGACAAAGTTACAGTCGGTTTAAGCCTACAGATTAGTATATCTGATAAAATATTTAGTAAGGTTTACTAAATATTTTAGGGCCTTAGCCCAATTATGGGTCCCCAAAAACTAATTATACATGCAACACATATGTCACTTTATTGACCATAATATTAAAATTATCTTACTTATTAAATTCAAATACTTAAGAAATTGAAGGAATTGTTAATTTTGTTTAGTTTTAGTTACTTATTGTTTTTGTGGGAATAAATATATATATTATTATTAAGGTTTACCTATATTTAGAAACGGTGATGATGATTAGAAGAAGACAGTTTTAGGTTTACAAGTTGGAATGGCGACAACTGACATAAATATATTTTCAGGCTAATATGTAATGTATGTAAATGTGAAAATTTATTTATTTTTTTACTTTTTACAAAGAGGATTTATGCTTAAGTTCTTTGAATATTAAGAATTGTGTAAGAAAAAAAAAGTAACAAAACACAACCAAAATATTTTTTTTAAATTTGACACTGTTGCTTTTCGTTTTTAAATATCAAACTAATATGACTGATAGAACGTTAAATAAGGCTTTTTAGACATGACATTTAGAGCGGTCACTCCTTCAGAAATGTAAAAAAAAATTTTTTTAATTTTCATTGACGTTTTTTTACAGAAATTTTAAAGATAGATACTCAATTTTCTTACAGGATATATATACTATTTAACTAACCAAAATGAAAAAAGATAGTATGATGAAGTTTAATTGTTTTAGAGAAACATGAATTCGGATTTTATTTTTTCCGGCTGAACCACTGGGAATTTTTCAACAAAACTTAGCACAATAGTACTACTAAATGTAAGTAACTGTAGAAAAAAAAAAGCTCTTAATCGCAATAGGGCATTTTTTCTTCCCTTATCCTGCTACGGCCTTTGTTTTTCAGTTTTCTCCAAAAAAACATCGTACTAGCTATAATGTTTCATACTTAAATATACTCCAGGGACCGAGTACTATCAGCTGTAAAAATATCTGCAACTAATAAATTAACACCTTATATAATTTTACAGTACATATGGTGCTATATTACCGCACGAGTGCGGTAATCAGCAGAGTACGCGCATATGTCGAAACTTTAAAGAACCATATTTATGTACTGTAAAACGTTGTACGATACACATGCGAACAGGTAATTCGCAACTCATGTCGATTTAAAACACTCCCTTCGGTCGTGTTTCAATTTATCACCACTCGTTGCGAATTTCCTGTTCTCTGCACTTGTATCGTAATCTACTATTAAGATGTCCGACACGCATATGGCCAATTTTTTTTAGCGAAGAACCTAAGTATTTTTATAGCTACGATGCATCTATATATATTTTATCTTTTTGTGTGTTTTTACCAATTGTCGCAGTTTTAATTAAATTAAAAGCCACTAAAAACTGTGATATCTGGTTTTATTCCCACTTGTGCTGTATTAGTATATTACGATACAAGTGCAGGTAATAGGAAATTCGCAACGAGTGGTGATAAATTGAAACACGACCGAAGGGAGTGTTTTAAATCGACACGAGTTGCGAATTACCTATTCGCACGTGTATCGTACAACGTTTTACAGTACATATAACTCTTTAAAGTTTCGACATATGCACGTAATCTGCTGATTACCGCACCCGTGCGGTAAAGTAGCACCATATGTACTGGAAAATGTATATCCACATATTGTCACGTTTTTCATAACCGGAAAGCAATAACGCCAGCGTGCGTGCTCCTTACGACCTATTTATATGCCAAGACATAATTAAGTTTCTATATTGCGTGCAAGCAGTTCGATAGGCTGTTACGCAAACGTAAGCATAATAACAATAATAATAAGCCCGCAGGGCAGCTTATGGCGAGCTGTTGGGGAGTGACGACCCCACGGACCCGAGTGCTCCAGAGAGTCGGTCAGGGTCTCCGTCTCCGGCGTGTCTTCGTCGGTGGGAGTGGAACCCCAAGGGGACCCGCAGGACTCTCGGCTCTGGCTTCCCTTCATTGGCCGTCCAGAGAGGAGTCGTCAGAGCTATATGCTCGCAGGATGGAAGTGAAACTTGCATAAGTCGCGAGTGGGCACGGTGGCTGTTAACAGCCACTGGGTAGAAAGCGGTGTACACCTCTCCACACCCTGAGCCGCTCACACCAATGTTGCTCCTGGCCGTCTTTACGACGGCAGTTTCAGGGGCCCATCTAGGCAGCGGCGAGTCACCACCTGCCTCGATAACGATGTAAGCATTGTTATGGCAGGTGTCCGGAAGCTTAGTAATAGCCCAATCTCTTGACCAGCCAAACTTCAACACCATAGCCCATTAATCTTTTCATTTTATTTACAATAGTCCCAACGCCTGCTGAGACCGGTTCACGGGTATCTATTGATGTACCCGTGAATGGGTTGTAGCAGGTGTATTACATAGTAAAACTCTCCAAAGGGCCTCTACGTGTTGGATCTGTGTCCCCACGCAAGCCTATCAAAAGTCCGGGATGTAATGGCCCGTGAATCTCGAAGGAGAAAAAAATAATAATAATAATAATAAATATGCTTTATTGCACCACACAAGAGAACAATGTTACACAAAAAAACTTACATAATTAGTAATAACAGGCAAAAGTAAGCATATCAGTTAAAAAAAAAACTAAAAAAAATGTGTAGAAATTTATTTTAAGTCACCCCTGCAGGGTAATCACGTAACGATTTCGAGTTTGCGTTAGGTTGGAGTGTGGGTAAATTAAATGTAATTTTCCATACATAAGTTTAGTGCAGGTCATAAAGTGAAAATTACAGTTCGCTACGCGTTTTTTATACCACGATCGTGGCATACAAGCGTAAGGAGACTTCTTGACTTGCCGGGGCGGGATCGATACGTGATATTTTGTTCTTTGACGTAAGCTTACTGATGTCGCAGAGTCGTCCTCAATTAAAGAGATAATGCCAGTATTACTTTTGCGCAGAGGTAGTATGATGCGCAGAAGCGGGGCGTACTGCGTTCGTATCACCCCTCTTCCGCGCATTTTGCGCCACGGCAGTCAGGAAGCACTCATTTAAATGTAGAGGCACAGTAAAAAGCGGCACTGACTCTCAGTTGACACTGACAGGTGACAATTTTCTCATATCGCTGCTAACCTCTCCGCACCTACAAATTAGGAAGTCGCCTAAGGTCTGTCTGATATTAGACAAAAAACTTTATTAAATTGAGGATTCGTTTTGTGGATTGTTAGAGAGAATATCGCACAACAAGAAGCTAAGTGGTATTACGGATAGATACGTACTTCTGTATAGTTCACATGCAGAAAGTTTACTTCCTTGTCAGAGGATGATGTTCGATAATTTCTAGCCCTTACTTTACCTCAAGTCAGAAAATCTCTTTAGTGAGACACATTTTTCACTCGATACACTATTTTGCTATGGTGACTGCGGATTTTGGGGATTCATCATCATTCATCATTATCATTGGCCTGTTGTTGTGGAAGTCTTTGGGGGAGGCCTATGTCCAGCAGTGGACGTCTTTCGGCTGACATGATGATGATGATGATGATCATTGGCCTTGTTCATCTAGGAAAAGATGATTTAAGCAGTGTCCAAATTTGACGTGCGTCACTTACGGAAATGACTTGTAAGACCGATACGGGGATGACAGATACGACCGCATAATTGACACGTAAACATCTCGCCCGAAGTTGAAAGAGGAAGAGCTGCCCGCTGGTGTCTTACTTAATTCACGCCTGTGGGATAAGAGATCAGACCAAGTTTGGTCATCATGCTTCACTACTCCATTACATAGGGTATCATAAGATCATAACATAAAATAAATTATAAGTTAAATTTTAGAAACTCGTTAACGTATAGCAAGTCCTAAGTAATAAGGCGCGCGGATTAAGCAATAATGGTATCCCGGTCAACTACTTAGAGCTTTGACGCGCGCCATATTAATTGGGTTCTCCTTTACCTATTGACCTCAGTAACCAGTCGTAAGCCACACGTTTCAAAAGGACTCGAACGACAATGTTCACGTGCTACCTATGTGGATTTTCCTCAAATTACGTATAAGTTGCGTACGAAGAGTAAAACTTTCCACTAACACATGGTGCCACATAGTGCGACAAGATTCGTTATTGAATCGTCGCCAAATCCACTTGGTTTTATGACGTGGAAAATGCGATACGCTTGCGTGGGGACGGTAATGGAGGTGGAGGTTGTTCTGATATTTTGGAAGATATATGCTTAGACTTTGACCTAAGATTCGGAAATGAAGGATATAAATAAATTTGAATCTGCTGAAATAGTAACTTACATGAAATAAATATAAACGGCATCATGTTTTGCTTTTCAGCACCAAACTACTGGATGGGCTAATTTTGGATGAAACACTAGTCCGGTTTGATCTAATTTACTCTGCTAAGCTCCATTTTTAGAAGATAAACAAAACTTTAATAATTAGGTGATAATGTATTTATTCCATCTTTAAATTAATAGTAATTTAAAATGTGTGCATCGTTAGAAGTAATAAAATCTTTATTTTGTTATCATTTTTAGATTGATATACATTATTTGTATTTTGTTTAACCTACGATAAGGTATGTTAGTGCGGTCACAGAATAAATTATAGTAATGTATTCCCTGTACGGTAGGTACTCTAATCTCAATCGGTACGATACATCGTTTTTATTTTATTTTATATAGGTTTTTCTATAAGGCTTACCTTTTAAAGAACTGAAAGTTATAATGCCCTAAGTTGCACAAAAAATATCACAATGCTCCGAATCTTTTATTTTATTTTCAAGGGAAATCATTGCCAAGAAATGTCTTACTCGTAGAACTATACACATTAAAGATTCTTTCACAAGCCAAAACTGATATAATTTTGTTGAAAACTACAATCGCCCGTTGCGCGCAATTTGGCAAAGACTGGGAATATATTCGTCTTATCCAGCAATCACGTTTTTTAGTTACCGATAAAAATAGTAATATGTACCTATAGAGTAGTATAGAGGATCTCCGTAGAACTAGTCCAATTCATCGTTCGGCCGCAAAATTTCCACTTATCTATGCACAGACCGCGAGAACTTTCACGAAAACTGTAATACCTTAAGATAGTTCAAGCACAAGTTGAAATTTAGGCCATACTTTGAAGTTTCAAACTTATAATTTCAGCTGCTATGGAAGCATGCTCAATATTTGATCAAGATATTAACGAGATGGGTTTTAAGGCTTCATCTAGCTCTGATGAATCCAATTAAAGTAGGTACAATCAATTTCGTGTCACGAAAGCTCTTAACCCGTTTAAGACCACTTTTTTACCCTGTCAGGCGCAATAACTGAAAATTAATGGTGATTTTTGCTTTCCCTTAGCAGTTTTTAATGGCCAATCTTACAATAATGGGTTAAAGTAATACGAGAATTTGTCCATTTCACTAAACTTTTTACGCGAACATTTTTTTTTATAATCTTAGTATACATTTTTAAAGATTTTAAAGATTTATAATTTGTGTTATATTTTACTTCCTATTTCATATTTTATCGGATAATACGATGCTTCATTTCAGAATAATGTACACCTAACCCTAATGTATGTAATGTAATGTGTTTACTTGTTCTTCTTTTTTCCTGACCGAGTGAAACGAAAGTCTCCGTTTCAGCATTATGTCCAGCCGGTGGATGGCGGATTTCCCGCTGTTCTCCTCTACAAGTCGCATTTCCCAACTGATTCTCGTGAAATTTCGTATTTTTTGTCGAGGCAAAATTTCAAATTTCAAAATGTAAATTCGCTGGTCTAAAACTAACAGAGCCACTAGTTAATAATGATCCGTTTTTACAAAATACTTGTTTTATGCCGACTTTCACAAATTTTGCGAACAGGACAAAATTAAGGCGCATGTCGAGCCTTGTTTCATAACTTGTAACAAAATCTTTACTATGAGCAAATCATTTTAAAACTCAATAAATTATACTCTCGTGCCCTGGCAACAGGGTCGGCCCTTAGTTTGGGATGCCACATGTGTGGACACCCTAGCTCCGTCCCACCTGGGCACTACGTCGTTGAGGGCTGGCGGAGCGGCCGCCGTAGCCGAGGCTGCAAAGCGCCGCAAATATGCAACTCTCGGCGATAGTTACATATTTGCGGCTTTTGCCGTGGAGACCCTGGGTCCGTGGGGACCGGATGCAATAAAACTTTTTAAAAAATTAAGTTTCATGCTTATCCGGTCCTCAGGTGACCGTAGGGCTGGCTCGTTCCTCGCACAGCGAATTGGCATTGCCATTCAGCGAGGCAACGCGGCCAGCCTTATGGGCACCCTGCCCAGTGGCATCGATTTAGGCGAAATATGTACATATAGGTTAGGTTCAGATAATTTAAGTTAGGTTTAGTTGGTTAGTTTAGTTTAGTTAGCTGATAATTATATTTTTGTGGTTTTTTTTAATTTTTATCTAATGTAAATAAAGAACACTTTGGGAGAATTTAAATAGAAATAAATTATACAGAAATGAATTGATCTAAAGCTTCCATTCCATTTTGTAATCGTTTGTACCCTCGTAATCTTTTTAAAAATGCTTCAATACTGGATATTATATGCAGAAAATCTCTGTAAGTTGCATACAAAACAAATGAGATTTTAAAATATCCTTAACTTTTTTATATCTAAAAATCTTTAAATATTAAATATTATAAAGCAAACTGTCACACAGACACAAATCGGCTGAAACATAATCACCAATAAACATATTTTTTCCATTTTCATATTTAAAAATTGAAAGAAACTCCCCACAAGAGGTTTTTTGTATTATTTTTTCCTTTGCAAAGGACACGTTATGTCAATAAGGGACGTTTCCCCCGATTGATTTTTTTCAACTCAATACCTAATGCAAATATGGGGGGAACATAATCCAAGCTAGAAAAGGTAAGGTGGGAAATAATTATTTTCTCTCACGGAATTCTTTATAACGTTTCTTTTCTTCAGATGATATAATTTGCAACCCGTGCGTTGCATAAAAATTATAATTAACATTTTATTATATTACGATTACTTACGTGCAATCAGATGAGGGATACTATTTTTAAGCTCGCCAGTTAGCGCTACTGTCTCGTAAGGTCCAGCTGTCAAAGTTTGTTTTTAGTTATTAGGGGCGTGAAAACACAAGTGACATTTAAATCATACCTATTTAATACCTTAAAACCGTACCGTAAAAATACCGGGCATGCTGCAGTATTGTACAATCCCATTTTGTTCGAAAAAAAGGATGACAAGTTTCCGAGATATAAAATTGTTTCAAAGCTCTGACATTCATTGACCCGTAACTCATCTCGTATTAATCTCGGGTACTTCAGAATATTCCCCGCGTTATTATAATTAAAAAGGAACCCGCGTAGCCCAACGACAAACAGTGACATTTGACATTTTAAGGCCATTTTAACCCATGCTTCAATGCCACGCCTCTAGCGGCGTATTTATACTGTAATTATGTTATTAACAAACATTAATGTGAGTGATTAATGAAAATTAATATATAAATTATATAAGTCTGTGTTCGTTGTTCATTGGGCGTGTTATTGTTGGGCTGTGTTATTTCATTTCTAGGCTCACTTAAATATTCTTAGATTTGAAAACAAAACCCAATAACGTGTAGAAATATATAATGCAACGACCAATAAACACTCGCAACAGCATAACAAGGCCTAGCCGTGAAAGCAATAACACGTTTTATAAATATAGCTGTAGTTGAACTTCACTCGAATCCATGCCATTATCGTAGGTACGACGATTTATTGTCAAATGGACATTCGAATAGTCAACTCACGTTATAGATATGCCTTTTTAGATCTGAAAACCGGTGGCTTGGAGGTGAGTAGCAAAAGGGTTTATGTATATCTCTCGTATATCACACGCACGCTATTTTGGCTCAACTAGTGTGGAGGTGAGTAAATAAATCTTCGATTCTCTGCTCGAGGATATTTCAGCGCCGAGTAGGCTTTTTGTCCTCAGCAATACCGCGGCAGATTCTCGCCTAATGTTGCGGAAATCACATTTTTGCTCGTTTCAAACAAAGAACCTCGGCCGGTAACGGCAGTGTGTCATAGTTTCGAAATTTCTTTTTGCACAAGCGAAGCTGTTGCGGTTTTTCTACGCTTCAGCAGTTTTATGCCTGTGAAAAGATAACGATGCAAAGCTTGAAATCGGGTTTCACGCGTATAGTTTGTATTAAGCAATTTTAACTACTAAGCTTCATTGTAGTCTTTGCATTCAACTTGGAAAATTTTGTAACTATTTTGATACAGTGAACTGCATCACGGTCATTCAAGATAAAGCTGATAATCGCCCCACCGGGAAATTAGAACTAGATGAATTAAGCAATTGTACATACAGGATAAAAATAAAATATTTACAGGAAGAAATAGCTAAAAAGGAGTTTATCATTACTGTTTATGTTGCCACAAAAGTACCCACGTTCAACGGATTCACCAAATTTGAATTTCACGCGCTCTCACCTCCGGCCTGTAAAAGGATATTTTGCGAACTGCTTCTGAATAACTAAACAATGTTGGTCCAATACCTTTAACGTGGATGTATCGTATACATCGTAGTATATAGTGGGCAGTCATAAACTATGTAGGGTTTGGATTAAGGATGAACACGAACTACGGCCTCGTTATATTAAGATGCTTTACGACCGACCGGTTTTAGTTTAAAATTATGTACAGAGAATTTTTACCGCTCTGTTTGCCGGACGTTGGCGGCGTAAGAATAGACGATGGTTATGTTTTTGTACATTTAGAAAAAAAGTGTTGTCGCGTAGTATTCACAATGAGTCCACCTTTAAAAAAAATTAAAAAAGTGAAAGCAAAATCCTTATAAAATTTAAAGTTATAAAACCATAAACTATAACTACAGATCCTGTAAAATCATTTGCTACAATCAATCATTAATTTTTGGCATAAATTTAGAGAACCGGAAACAAGACTTTACTGGGATTAGGCTTGTCAAGTGAGTGGGCAATTGGACTGTTAGAAATTCTCAAGCCTCCCGAAGGAAGGCTGTCATTACATAGACAGCAGACGGGATCAACGGCTTACCGTACCTTCTAAAGCTCGGAAGCGCTCAGTTACTAACCGCTCAAAGCGGTTACACATCCAAGTACTGACCCTAGCCGACGTTGCTTAACCTCGCATACCGCACGCGGTACGCGGACGCTATAGGGCCACAAACGCGCATTCAATTTTCAAAATATCTAATATTCATATTATAGAATATTCAAAGGTAATATCATTATTTACCCTAATCTATAAAACGCGCTTTTAAAAGTTAAATGCAGCCGTAGGGAAGTATCACCCAAAGTTATTGTAGCAACTGCTCCGGCGGCGCTGCGGGGAGTGCTTACGTAACAAAGTGCAGACACTACCTTCGCAGCTTCGGCTCACTTCAGTGAGCCGCTGCGGTTCGTACAGCAGCTGAACTGGCTGCTATCCCTCCGCTCCAGTCCGCGCCTCCGTGTCTGCAAAAACACTCTTGTGCCTACACCAGGCACCACATGGCAACGTGTTGCACTGAGTGGATTTTAGAGCCATATTTTGTGTTACGGAATATTTTTTTACCTTGCATATTACAAAATATCATCATCATGTCAGCCGAATGACGTCCACTGCTGAACATAGGCCTCCCCCAAAGACTTCCACAATGACCGGTCCTGCGCCACCCGCAGTATGTTACAAAATATGTTTCATATCAATTATTTTCTCTTGTAATAATTCGAGACTTTGAAGATTATAAACAGTTAAAATTGTGCTTCCTTAATTTATGACGAATGAACATTAGAGCAAAAGATAATTATAGAATTTTAATTTATGGATAACGGGTGAAACTATTTAAAATTTATAGCAAATAAACATACAACAAGTCACTATTAAAGACAGATTACTGACATCAAATGAATTTAGAGAGTTCTAGACATTGATTTTATAGCTAATGAGCGGGAACCCTTCAAAATAGATACTATTAGGTAGGTAGGTACCTACAGACAAATTATTGACAGAGCTAGCGAAGCTCGCCGTTTCAGCTTTCGACAAAAATTCTTTCGTACGAGTATGTTCGTCCGAATGTTCTCCTCTACGGGTACAGGTCGCATTTCTCATTCATTTTGTGAGCAGCTTCGATAATTATATTATAGGATTTTTTTGTCGAGTCAGTTTTTGTGAATTTGGAAAAAAAAAGTTTTTTTTGCTAGGTCTATAGCTCACAGGCCACTAATTATACTCATATCCGTCATGGTAGTGTTTCGGAAGATGTGATAACCTCCAATTTTCATACCAAGATGTGCGGCGAATCTAGATTTCAAAACGAAAGAGGCATTTAATAGGACCATCTTTACCCTCTTATTGTTTTACTTTACAGCCGATTCGAAAATTGTTTACCCAAGACAAAGCTAAAAAAATTCGTACCTATAATATTTTCAGTCAAATAAAAACCATACGTTAAAAAAAATCTGCAGCAGAATATTTCCTTTCCTAACTTCTACAACTCACAAGAATAACTTGTTGTACTGTCTTATACTATTTCCCCAACAAATTGTCGAGCATTCCTCCAAACTCAGCACGTGCGGAGCTTCCTCGGTCGAAGTAGTTTGTGCTCGTCTCAAATTATAACAAATGGGTCCATACATCACCCTGGCAGGTGGCGGTGCCTTCGTTACTCTGATACCGCTTAGGTAATTCCATTGCCCCTTTTTGGGGCTTTTAATAACACTATCTGCGGGTTTTGTGGATAGTAAATTATTGGTGTTTCCTTTTGAGATATTTTTACAGTAAATCAGTTTGTGAGAAACATTGTGATAATATTTGTATATTTTTGAATCTCCGATACACGTAAGCCATAATAACACCACTACGTGAGTCTTTGGTGTTCTTACTGGAGTAAGGTCGCCAGAAGATGCACTGTGTTGAGAGGGACCTGTATTTGTCTCTCGCTGTCGACACAACTAATCCTCTAATCCATAAAAAGTCGATAACGGGCTTGTGACTCCTTTGAAGCTTGCATAGGTCTCGTGTGTTTGCTATGACACAAGTCGTTTGTGTTTCCCGATGGTTTTCCGCCAAAACGTCATACATTGCACAGTGAACAGACCCCCAGCAGCACAGTTCATTATTAAATTAAAAGTGAACAAATTTCTATACGTGGTTTGTTAACGTAACATGTTCGTGGTAAAAAATACGAGAATTAATATAATCATTTTTTGCAATATTTTTTTTATGTTTGACTGACCAGTGATTGGCCTTAGTCTCATCTGATGGTAAGCGATGTCAAGACCTAAGATGTTGCTCACTGGTTCAGTAATACGAGTAGTGATGGTATAATAGTAACTTGTTTTACTCATAACAAAATTTATGAACACGTAATTATGTACCTTGTATATCGAAGTTCTGAAGTGTTTGTATGAGAACGGCATTACGTCAACTCGACTCCAGGACCAGAACGTCTAGAACTCGAAAACTATTCCGTTGCAGGCTACTCCGCATCAGGTAAGGAGATGTTATTTCTCCTAAACTGTTCTCTGCTGCACTGGAAGATGTTTTCAATACTTTGGACTGGAGAAGGCTAGGTATCAACATAAACGGCGAGTACTACATTAATCACATACGGATTGCTGATGATACTTGTCTTGATTGAGACCATGGAGAATTTGAGTGTGATGCTCGATGAGCTCAGTAAGGCCTCCAAGCGAGTTGTTTTAAGAATGAACTGGTCTGGCCATCATGTCAAATGTCTATGTAGCACCAACTCCCGTTACAATCGGACACTTTACGCTCGAAGTTGTAGATGCTTATCCAGTTAGGTCGGTCCAACTTCGAGAAACAGGTTAATCGTCGAATCCGACTCGGTTCGGCAGCATTCAGCATGCTACGGTACATCTTTTTATCTAATATGCGGCAATGTCTCAAGATGGAAATCTTTGACCAAGTGAAGGCACATGGTACTAAAAAGTGGTCGCTTACTTTGGGCCTCATAAGAAGGCTCAAAGTCACCCAAAGAGCGATGGAGAGGGCTATGCTCGGAGTTTCTCTGCGTGATCGCGTCAGGATCATTCCTGTCATTCGTAGCAGAATCAAAGTAACCGATTTAGCCCTCCGGATCGCTAAACTTAAGTGACAGTGGGCGGCGAACATAGCACGTAGAACCGATGGCCGTTAGGGCGGAAAGGTTCTCGATTGACGACCACGTACCGAAAGGCGTAGCGTGGGTAGGCCCCTCACAAGGTGGACCGGTCACTATGAAACTCTTTGGGGGAAGCCTATGTCCAGCAATTGACGCCCTTCGGCTGACATGATGATAATGATGATGATGTACGGTCGGACCCACGATATCTTTGTACCTGGTCGCTCATGTTTTTACTGTCATACTAAATTTTAACGGAAGAAAGCGATACAGTAACTAAGTGTTTAGCTACTTATGAGTTCGACTGTATGTACGTACTTATGTGTACATTCATATTCATATAATTTATTGCATATATACATGTGTTTACATTGGTGTCATAATACAATTTGTTTCAACATGTACCCTTTCGGGCATAGCAATCTACTTCAACGTCTACAACTAAGTATAGTATAGTAACCCGCACCACACAATAAGTAATAGTACTACCCGCACTGACAGCTCTAAAATATTGAGGTAAAAAATAAACATATGCTATTACGAGTAAGTCACCTTTGGTAAAAAATAACGTGTGAAAATCATGAAAATTTTAATCAGTATAATAAATTATTCAAAAACTTGAACCAAATTACGCAACTCAATATGTAGGTACGGCTGGTTCGATACATAGGTACCTAGGTAGTAGCTACTACTACTTATATATCAATCAACGCCAAAAAGGTTCTCGGATAATCGGATTGGGCGGAACTTGTCCCAAATTGTTTTACTTGGCAATAAAAGTTGGCGTAATTACTGCTTAATATACTCTCTTACTGAAATTAAGTAGTAAGTTAATGCTTGCGGAAATAACGTCAATGTATGTCTTTCTAGCTACTAAATGTTTTATAAGTAGCGAAAAAATTTACCGTGTAAATGTACATTCACAGTTCACATACATCATTGTACGTATCGGTACACAGCACTACGTTAGTATATATATATCTCCTTTGGTACAGTCGAGTTCGAAAATGTGCACGGAAAAATTTATCAAAAATATGTGAATACGTTTATTGTTAAGGACACCTAGCTCTCAACGAAATGTCAAATACATATAATTTGAAAACACAGCACATCTCTAGTGGATGTTCATCAGTTTCATCACCCATACAGCGAGTACTTGTGGTAACCGAAGACATAATCATCATCATCATCAGCAGCATTTAATTAAGAGCCCAGCTCTTGTCGGTGTTCCCACCGACAATATAAACTTTATTTATTATTAAACTTAAGTTAGGCTTTTAAAATAATTTTATGAATGTAAAATACAAAAATATACATACAACATTTAAAGAATATAAAATATATATATATATATATATATATAATATTATCATCGTTTCATGCTAAGCAAATGGATAAAACATTACGCATTTATGTCTATGAGGTATGAAGTATAGAGTGACGTGGTTCTACAACGCGTAGCAAGTGCTACGAAAGTCTCTACTATCGAAAGGTATGCCTACTATTACGCATCTTCACTACGCATCGAAAGGCTGCGAAATGTTATCTCGCTTGTATTTGGAGCAACCTAACTGGGGAAGTACCTCCAGTGCAACTATTGCATGCATGCAATTATTTCATGTGTTTATAAAGAGGTACAACAGAGGTGAATATATAAATACAGTATAAACGAGTATCTCCCTCATTACTCTATCGTGTTTAGGTTTTCGTACGTAGTACATAATATACGAGTACACGGAACTCTTATAGTATCGCCATTTCCGCCCGTCCTTCCATCTCTTCGCGGCTTAGGTCAGTAACCGTGACTACAAGAAAGCTGTAATTTGGCATAAGTATATATCAATCACGCTGAAAAAATGGCATAATAAAATCTTGAAAAAGAAATAGGGCTACTCCCGTACACGTGCTCGTACAGTGGGGACGCATTTCTTTTTTCTTAGCAAAACTCATCAGTGGGAAATCGTTAGATAGCTCGTTGCACGTGGACCGAGACGAACTTGGCCGCTTTTTAACGTGCTCTTTTACCATGCATTTTCTATAATAATTTACCACAGTAGTACCACAAACAAAACAAAATCTATACGTTTCGTGATTTTGCATTGTCGTATATTCACGACTTACTATCTTTACCTTAATCCAATTGCATTAAGGTTGTTTTTTCAACTTCCTATCTTAAAAGTATACAGTCACCACTACATGAAAATTACTAGTAGATGGATTTTCGGTTGCATTTTTACAGCTCGCTTGCGGAGCTAATGCATAATTCAGACAAACAGAAGTGGCCGGCTGCCCAACGTAAATATAAAATGCAATTTTGTATCTTATTTCTACTAGATATACGTTTTAAAACACATGAATAATTACGTGATGTAAATGTACCTACTGAACATCGTCCAGTTGAGTCTAAAGTCGGCTTTGAGGTTGCGGGTTGACTTTGTCAACGGTTTACGATATAGATAGAAGACAAAATGTAGTCCCCCAAGTCTGCTTTTAATAAGTTTGATTGGCCATAATACAGAACTGAAACCTCGCCCGTTAAGTCCACTGAACTATATGTATCAAGATCACATTGTTAAATACTCATGCGATGCGGGATTAGTACTTTTTGATGGGTTTTTATGATGTTGCTGCTGAACGTGGTTTCAATGACGGATGAGTTGAGTTATGCTTTAGTATGTCCAGTCCGCATTAGAAGTATAAGGTCGGAAGCTCTTATTCCCTTTTGTAAGACCTGATTACCTGGTAAGGGTCGCGGGTGCCCGCTGCATGAGGCTGGCGGCGCAGGACCTGTTATTGTGGAACTCTATTATAGGGGAGGCATATGTCCAGCAGTGGACATCTTTCGACTGACATGATGATGATGAAAGGATTTTGTCATCTTCATGTATACTTCCGACGCTGACTATACCAACAACCTAGACGAGAAATGGTGTAATTACAACGGGTGAATAAAGTTTTTTTTTAAGTTTTTTTGTTACATTTATTTCTCCGCGGTCTAAGGCAAGGGTTTTCATACATCAATGACTCAATAATTGTGCATTCGCTACCTGTCCATGCCATCTCACAAGATTTTTTTATAATGAACTTCGTAACGTAGTTAAATAAATAATACATGACATACATGTATAAACTATAGGCACTAAATATAATACCTAACTCAGTGAAGGGTTAAGCCCCCTTTTTTAAGATTAGAATTTTAACGGCCTGTTTCGCCCACGTTTCTTCGTTTCCCTGGGATATCAGAGGATAATATTGTACTAATTCCACCTATTTCAGTAACTTATTGCGTTTTAAAGATTACACACCACATATGTGATGACCTGTTTACCCTAGTTGGTAATGACACTGCCACCGAAGCTAGAGGTCCCGGGTTCGAATCCCGGCCAGGGCATTATTTGAGCATTTAGTACGGATTTTGTTATTGGATCTTGGATGTTCTCTATGTATATAAGTATGTATATCGTCGTCTAGTACCCATAGTACAAGCTTTGCTTAGTTTGGGACTAGGTCGATTTGTGAATATTTATTTATTTATGTTCCCGTTTCAAGACTGTTTTTCTAGAAATCGCATGACGGATAACGACCGATTTTTCTAATCTTAAAGGGTAGCATATCAATTGGTCAAAATCTATATATATATATATATATATATATATATATTTTCACTTAAAACGCCAGTAGGTACTATTGCTAAAACCTATCAGGAACTATAGAACTATGTTGCATGCGAATAGAACTCCAATTATTTCATGATCTGCTGGTACTTCATATGCCAACTTCACAGACATGTATATTTAGGCATAAAACGCAACATACCAACTTGACGTAGTTCGTTTAAGTATGTTTGGAAATACGATTGGGATCGGAAAACATGACCAAAAATAGACTTCCAGATTTATGTGACCATAAAATTTCAATTTAATCTTTCCTCCCAACCTCTTATAACAAGTTTATAAAACGGTTGTACCCTTAGGGTTGCTAGTCCAATGAGCGCGCGTTCTGGAACGATTTTATACACCCGACGCCACTTGCCTATTAAGATCTCGACCTGCAGATAATGCTTCAGCCCGGTGCTTCCTTTCCTCGCTATTGTACTAAACATAGTCAAGATTGTAGGATAATAGTAATTTAAGTAAAATCTTGCAAGGTATCCGGTGCAGCGTTAGTATATTAACTGATGGACACGAATGCATACATATTTAGAGTGAAATCGACCTAGTCCCAAACTAAGCAAAGCTTGTTCTATGGGTACTAGACGACGATATACACACTTATATAGATAAATACGTACTTAAATACATAGAAAACATCCAAGATACAAGAACCGTGCTAAATGCACAAATAATGCCCTGGCCGGGATTTGAACCCGGGATCTCTAGCTTCGGAGGCAGTGTCGCTACCAACTAGGCTTTACAGGCCGTCATATCAAATACTACTACACGACACTGTACGAGTATTTATCTCCTTCCTGTAAATATTCGCGGAAAACAAGTGCGTCTAACGATTCGCCCATCGAGGCTTCCGTACAAATTTAAACTAATCGAGCCCGACGCCAGCCGGAGTCACACCATAAGGGTTCCCTTTTTATGGGTTCCGTAATCCCTTATAGTTTCGGCATTTCCGTTCGTCCGTTCGTCCGTAGACGCCGACAAAACGGTATGATAATATTTGTAGAACAATATTTTAGGGTACCTCTCCTACACGTAAAGCGTGGATCCATTTTTGTTCTCGCTGAACCCATGGTGTTGGGTATCAGTACCTGTAACGTCTAGTATGAGCTTTTTTAAACCATTTTTGATTGAACCACATCGCACGTGGCCCGACACGCACTTGGCCGCCGCTTTCTACCTTTTTTGTACGGAACCCTAAATATAATATGTATAAGTCTTGCTTAGGATTAATATCCACCAAAGATGTGTGAAGTTGAGTTTTCATGGCACCTCTCAAAGCTTGACGGCAAGGTTTCACATGTTATTGTTGGTAAAATCTTAATCGCGTACTTACAACTAAAATTTAATCACTATTTTTGGTTTTTTTGACGACGTTTTTAATGTATCACAACATCCGTGGTCACGAGATGTGTAGTTTAAATTTGCTATGGTACTTCCTGTCTCCATCACCTCAGTGGTACAGTCAGTGCCATATAATAGGTACCAGTCAAAGCGGCCAAATAATTCGGTAAACAATACAAAATATATGGTGTACCGAACTATTTGGCCGCTTTGGCTGCTACGTACTATATGACGCTGACTGTACCATAACATTGCATTGTCCTCGAACTTACCTATATAAGTATGCCTTTCTAAAATTCAGATACAGTTACAAGATTAGACCCACACATTCAGACAGACATACTAACAGAACCATCTAAATAAAACTTGTAAAAACAGTTTCGCTAAACTTGGGTGGAAGCTCACCCTAACGCAGAAATAACCATTGATAGCATTCGTCTTACACTATTTATTTATTAGGCTCACCAACAATTGTTTACACCATAAATTACATATATAGCTTGCAATAACAGTTTTATGCTAGATGTAACAATCACTGACAGGTGAACACCACATGCATTTTACAAAAAAGGCAGTGAAAAAAACTAAAATTTAAAAGTTACAAAAATGCTCAAAGTTCTTCAAAACACCCACAATTTAAGCGCTCCGTTCAAAAAAATAATAAGGGTTTATATTGCGTTAGACTCTTGCGTTAAAGTTTTAAAATGAGTAACAAAAAGAAAGTGTAACAATTATGTACTTCTAACAGTAAATACCCAGATATCACTGATTTTGCCAATATTCCTTGCAATAAAGTCCAGGGCAAGTTATTAATTTGTACCATAAAGGTTAATAAACAAGCTCTTTAATTTGGGTTAATAGCGTATTAATAATTATGTAGGGCGTTTAAGTTAAGTGCCGCTATCAACGGCTAATCCTCCGGCTAAAACACCGGCACAGTAATGAAACTGCAGTACGTGAGCTCATCCAGTTGATTCCAAAGGTAATGTGTAACATATCCTACTAACTAGCATTTTAACCCAATATGGAAAATATATATTTAACGCACGCTCGAAAAAGTTCTCAGGTAATTAAAATCTCAGGTAAAAAAATACCTATTGCTTATTTTGGCACAAGAAAATGTATGTAAGAGAAACCGAGATAGAAATACAAATCCGACTCCTGTTCTAAGAGCACACAACTATAGTATTTTATGACAGAACTGCCCGGCTAGTATGATAGCTTATGCCGTCACGTTATATGGCCAAAATGTACTGAAACGTCACATAAAACGTGACGGTATAAGCTATCATACTAGCCGGGCTGGTGTGAATCAAAAGCATGACAAGACTTGTAATATAGACGCCATAATAAAGTAACATTCGAGAACCTTACTGCAACGATTATTAGCTTATCCCCATTTGACAACTCCATGAGAATAGGTATACGTTTTGCACCTTTTTTTAAAGTCGGTACTCTGTTCTGTTTCTTTACTTATAATAATAATAATAATAAATGGTTTCGATGCTCACACGCGCGTTTGGCAGCACAGTTCCAGCAAGCCATCGAGCTCGGTTCCCTGCCGCCTCCCTTAACAACTGGTGTTACCTCCTTGCTCTACAAGTCCGGTAGTACCACGGAAGCGAAGAACTACAGACCCATCACGTGCTTGCCGACGCTATACAAGCTCCTTACATCCATTTTGAGAGCAAAAATTAACACGCACATTGTTGCGAACAACATTCTGGCCCCCGCTCAAAATGGATGTAGGGTTGGGTCACGTGGTACTAAAGAGCTCCTCCTCATAGACATGACCATTTGCCAACGAGTTCGGCGAAACAGAGGGACCCTCTCGGCCGCCTGGATTGACTATAAGAAGGCCTATGATTCGGTGCCTCATTCATGGCTGAGGAGGATCTTAGAACTGTATAAAGTGGATGCAGTTTTGAGATCCTTCTTAGTTGCTTGCATGGGGCAGTGGACCACAGTCCTTCGTCAACCCGGGGGAGGAGAGGGCCCCTCTGGCCCGCAGGATTCCATCAGGATTGAGCGAGGTATTTTTCAGGGTGATAGTCTGAGTCCCTTGTGGTTTTGCCTAGCGCTGAATCCGCTCAGTACCCTGCTGAAGGATTCGGGACTAGGTTGCCAGCTACGGAGAGAGGGTGAGGTCATTTCTAATCTGCTCTACATGGACGACCTTAAACTATTTGCACCAAATAAACATGACTTGTTGGAGCTACTGAAAACCACAGAGGTCTTCAGTAGTGCCATCAAAATGGAATTTGGTGTCGATAAGTGTGCGGTCATGCATGTACAGCGGGGGAAAGTTGTAAATTCCACAAATTTACATATTTCTGAGACAATGGCTCTCAGATCTCTCCCCGAAGCAGAAACCTATAAGTATCTTGGTATGTCACAGTCGTTGGGTATCGAGGGTGGAGACATCAAACGGGCGGTGAGGGAGCGCTTCTTCTGTCGCCTGACAAAAGTACTCAATAGTTTTTTGTCGGGCGGCAATAAGGTTCGCGCCTTCAACGCCTGGGTGATGCCGTTGCTCACATACTCCTTTGGCATATTAAGGTGGACTCAGACTGAGCTCGATTTCCTGGATCGAAGGGTACGTGTACTGCTCACTGCGCACCGTATGCTACACCCACGATCTTCTGTTATGAGACTGTACATCCCGCGGAAGCTTGGAGGTCGCGGCTTCTTAAATGCTAAATACCTTCACAACCGCGAAGTGTGCAGTCTCAGGGATTACTTTCTAAACAGTGAGTGTGGGATGCATCGTGACGTAGTGGCAGCAGACGCATCTTTCACCCCGCTCTCCATGGCAAACGAGAACTGGCGCAGATTTAAAGTACTAAGCATCGAGGACCGCAGGGCGGTATGGAAGAGTAAGGAGCTACATGGGCGGTTCTACAAGGCACTTACGGGGCCCGAGGTAGACCTGCTCGCATCGGTGAACTGGCTACGTTTTGGGGATCTTTTTGGGGAAACTTAAGGTTTTGTCTGTGCAATTGCGGACGAGGTTATCATGACGAACAACTACCGGAAATATATCCTGAAGGACGGTACGGTCGACATTTGTCGGGCATGCTGCCGTCCCGGAGAGTCACTCAGGCATATTATTTCTGGTTGTAGTCATCTTGCTAACGGCGAGTACTTGCGCAGACATAACTTGGTGGCCAGGATTATTCACCAGCAGCTTGCTCTTTTATACGGTCTTGTGGACTTCGAAGTGCCGTATTATAAGTACACACCTGCGCCAGTTCTCGAAAATGGTCGTGCAACGCTCTATTGGGATCGATCTGTCATCACGGACAGGACTATTGTAGCCAACAAGCCTGATATCGTGCTGACAGATCGATTGAAGCGCCAGGCAGTGCTCGTTGACATCACCATCCCCCATGACGAGAACCTCGTGAAAGCTGAGAAGGACAAAGTCAGCAAGTACCTAGACTTGGCACATGAGGTAACCGCCATGTGGGATGTTGATTCAACGATTATTGTCCCGATAGTCGTCTCTGTGAACGGTCTAATAGCGAAGAGTCTCGACCAACATCTCAAGAGACTCTCGTTAGATGGCTGGGTCAAGGGTCAAATACAGAAGGCGGTACTCCTGGACACGGCGCGGATAGTCCGGAGGTTCCTCTCTCTGTCGCCCTAACCACCGGTAGCTTAGGCCCGCCTCGCTGCCGGCGGCACTCTAGGTTAGGTTTTTTATAATGCTTTTATACTTTGTACGTGTATTTTTATTTTTTACATTTGATAAATTTATTGTAAAAAATCTAACCCAAGAAGAAGAAATAAATAAGATAATAATAATAATAAATTATTTATTTCGGAACACAAGACTCCATAGATGTTAGATGTTAGTAGACAAGACAAGAAAAATAAACATGAAATTAAAACTAAGTTAGTAAAATACAATTTAAATTTACCTTATATTACATTATTTCAGTTGGGACAGTTGAGTGCTACTCCCTTAATCAGTCCAACCCAATGCCTCAGTATTGGGCTGTCATACCGATTGGCAATCACATTTAGAATGCTGTTGGTGCTATGTCTAACTCGTCCTAACTATGTGTCATAAGTGCATTTTATGTACTTTATTATATTCGTGCCTATATTGTATACGTACTACCTACAGTGCGACACAAAAGAGTAGAAATTAAAAAGTGGCAACACTGTAGTGCCGTCCCTTTGTTCCTAGATTGATTTGAAAGGGATGACACGACAGTGTTGCCTCTTTTTAATTTCTACGCATTTGTGTCGCACTGTAAGATCAAGTATGACGTGCACGGTGAATATATTTGACTGTGACGCCATATCACCTCGGCACATGTAACTAATAGCTGACAGGTAACTCATATAGTAATTTGTAGTAACAAAAAAACTAATGCCATATTTGCATATCATACAATATCTAAATCACCCAACAAATCGTATATTTCTACTAGCATTTGCCCGCGGCTTCGCCCGCGTACTAAGCGTAATTTTTAACCGTCTACAAAAAAGAGGTTTACTGTTTGACCAGTATATATGTATGTAGGTATGTATGCATGTTTGTCCACGATTATCGCGCGTTTGGCTGAACCGATTTAGATGCGGTTTCCAGAATAGTAGTTGTTACATTCTGGGGGTTTCGATATACGAAGTTTGGTGATTGTGATTCATTAAAAGGAGCATCCAAAAAGAAAATTTGGCTTCACTTTCATTCGCACTCCTTACTGTTAGTCCGTCTGTTACAACCGAGTTGCTTTTACTGGACCGATTGAATTGAAATTTGGCACAAACTATCAAGAATTCAGAGCGCTCGTGGCCCAGCGGCACCCGCCTACCGCGTGCGGTATGCGAGGTTAAGCAATGTGGGTGCAGGTCAGGTCTTGGATGGGTGACCGCTTTGAGTAGTTACTAACTGAGCGCTCTCGTGCTTTGGAAGGCACGTTAAGCCGTTGATCCCGGCTGCTGTTTACGACAGCAGTCGTTAAGCCAAGTTAGAGGCCTTCGGGCGGCTTGAGAACTTCTAACAGTCAAGTTGCCCACTCACTTGACAAAGGGGGGTCGAAGTTGCACTACCTACGTCCGTAGGGAGTACCCACCGTTACCCTACACGTGACCCCTGGGTGGTGCTAAAAGTGCAACAAAAACTGGCAACCGTACTTGTCTTCCCGAAGATCTCACGGTTCGTAAATAAATGCCATATATAAAAAAAAAAATTAAGTGCCGCAAATACATCGGACTTGCAGACCGTCATATATTTGCGGCATTTGCTGTGGAGACACTGGGACCGTGGAGCGCGGGTGCCCACCGACTTTTTGGGCAACTATCCCGAAGGCTGGCCGAGGTGTCAGGAGACCGTAGGGCTGGCTCGTTCCTCGGTCAGCGGATCAGCATATCTATCCAAAGGGGGAACGCTGCCAGCCTTATGGGAACCCTTCCACAGGGCTCCGATCTGGGAGACCTTTTTTTTAATTAGTTTTAGTTGTTTTGTTTTATATTTAAGTATCATGTTTTCATGTTTGTTGTATTAAGAAGTTGTTTTTAAGGGTGAATTAAATTACTCTTCCTAACCTTTTTTAGGTTGATTTAAATGGAAAAAATATCGAAAACTCTATGTCGTTTTTAAAAGCCAATTTTTTTTACAATCCCTGGCATGCATGGAGTGCCAAATTTTACCTCAGATTCGTATTAAGAGACCTCTCGGACGCTCAGATCTCGATTTTGAACGAAATCGGGACGAAAAAAAATCAATATGGCCACCACTTATACAAATTTTACCTGGGATTCGTATTAAGAGACTTCTCGGACAATCAGATATCGATTTTTAACGAAATCAGGACGGAAATGAAGAAAATCAATATGGCCGCCACTTATTCCAAATTTTACCTCAAATTCGTATTACGAGACCTGTCGGACGCCCAGATATCGATTTTGAACGAAATCGTTTTGGAAATGAAGAAAATCAATATGGCTGCCACTTTTTCTAAATTTTACCTCGGATTTGTATAAGGGGACCTCTCGGACGCTCGGATATTGATTTTCAACGAAATCGGGTTGAAAATAAAGAAAATCAATATGGCTGCCACTTTTTCCAAATTTTACCTCGGATTCGTATTAAAAATTCTCTCGGACGCTCCGATATCGATTTTGAACTAAATCGTGACAAAAATGATAAAAATGAATATAGCTGCCACTTTTTCTAAATTTTACCTCGGATTCGTATTACGAGACCTCTCAGACGCTCAGATATCGATTATGAACGAAATTGGAAAGGAAATAAAGAAAATCAATATGGCTGCAACTTTTTCAAAATTTTACCTCGGAGTCGTATTAAGAAACCTCTCGGATGCTCAGATATCGATTTTTAACGAAATCGTTAAAGAAAAGAAGAAAATCAATATGGCCGCCACTTTTTCCAAATTTTACCTCGGAGTCGTATTAGGGGACCTCTCGGACGCTCAGATATCGATTTTGAACGAAATCGGGACGGAAATGAAGAACAGCAATATGGCCGCCACTTTTTTCAAATTTTACCTCGGAGTCGTATTAGGGGACCTCTCGAACGCTCAGATATCGATTGTGAACGAAGTCGGGACGGAAATGAAGAAAATCAATATGGCCGCCACTTTTCCAAATTTCACCTCGGATTCGTATTAGGGGACCTCTCGGACGCTCAGATATCAATTTTGAACGAAATCGCAACGGAAATGAAGAAAATTAATATGGCCGTTACTTTATTCAAAGTTTACCTCGGATTCCTATTAAGAGTCCTCTCGGACGCTCAAATATCGATTTTTATCGAAATCGTATCGGACGGCACTGATTAATAAAACCACTTACTTACAATACATTGAATCAAAAAAGGTCGTCTCTTCATATTTCACGGCATTTCATGCACCTTAAGATCTTATAAGGAACCTTCATGCCAAATTTGGTATCTCTCGAACCAGTAGTGTGGGCTGTGCGTTGATATGTCACTCGCTCAGTCAGTCAGTTTCTTCTTGCACTTTGGCAAAGACTTTTAAAAGTTTTCATGTCCGGAATATAAAATTTTGAAATCAATGCGATTTTCAAAATTAACGACCCAAAAAACCATAAAAACGACACCCGTATTAATATTTAGACATTCCAACCCCCTTGGAACCCAACAGAGGGAATGGTATTTCACGTCCTCCACGTGGGATTTTAAAATCATTGTTGTTTTCGTAATCAGCGACCCGATAAACCATAAAAACAATACCCATGTCGATTTTCAGAATTTGTCAGCACATTTCCCCCTTTTAGGGGTTGATTTCTCATAAAACCTGAAACACATGTTTACTCATTTATCGTTATAAATACTCCTACGAAGTTTCGAATAAAATAGTCCAACTAATCTTGATTCCCCACACACCTTATATGGAACCTATATACTAAATTTAGAATCTCTAGAACCAGCAGTTTGGGCTGTGCGATGATATTTCACTCACTCAGTCAGTCAGTTATTTCTTGCAATTTGGCACAAACTTTCAAAAGTTTTCATGTCCACAACATTAAATTTCAAAATCGATGCCATTTTCGTAATGAACGTCCCAAAAAACCATAAAAACAACACCTATATTAATATTTAGACATTTCATCCCCCTCGCACCCCAACACGGATGGTATTTCACGTCCTCCACGTGGGATTTTAAAATCATAGTTGTTTTCGTTATCAGCGACCCGATAAACCATAAAAACAATACCCATGTCGATTTTCAGAATTTGTCACCACATTTACCCCTTTTAGGGGTTGATTTCTCAAAAAACCTGCAACACGTGTTTACTCATTTATCGTTAGAAATACTCCTGTGAAGTTTCGAATAAAATAGTCCAACTAATCTTGATTCCCCACACACACTTCGGACCCCCATTTAACCCCCTTAGGGGTTGAATTTTGAAAAGTACTTTCTTAATGCACCTCTAGACCTTTTATGGAACCTACATACTAAATTTAGAATATCTAGAATCAGCAGTTTGGGCTGTGCGATGATATGCCACTCGCTCAGTCAGCCAGTTATTTCTTGCAATTTGGCACAAACTTTCAAAAGTTTTCATGTCCACTACATTAAATTTCAAAATCGATGCTATTTTCGTAATGAACGTTCCAAAAAACCATAAAAACGACACCCATATTAATATTTAGACATTTCATCCCCCTCGCACCCCAACAGGGGGGATGGTATTTCACGTCCTCCACGTGGGATTTCAAAATCATTGTTGTTTTCGTTATCAGCGACCCGATAAACCCAAAAAACAATACCCATGTCGATTTTCAGAATTTTTCACCACATTTCCCCCTTTTAGGGGTTGATTTTTCAGAAAACCTGAAACACTTGTTTACTCATTTATCGTCAGAAATACTTCTGTGAAGTTTCGAATAAAATAGTCCAGCCAATCTTGTTTCCCCATACAAACTTTGGACCCCCATTTCACCCTCTTAGGGGTTGAATTTTGAAAAATCCTTTCTTAGTGCACCCCTAGACCTTATAAGGAACCTACGTGCCAAATTTGGAATCTCTAGGACCAGCGGTTTGGGCTGTGCGTTGATATGTCAGTCAGTCAGTCAGTCAGTCAGTCAGTC
Organism: Notocelia uddmanniana; assembly: GCA_905163555.1. NCBI lineage: Eukaryota > Metazoa > Arthropoda > Insecta > Lepidoptera > Tortricidae > Notocelia > Notocelia uddmanniana. The sequence goes on from LR991068.1 coordinate 12,874,870, forward strand.
AGTCAGTCAGTCAGTCAGTTTCTTCTTTTATATATTTAGATAGGTATTTTGGTTTATTTCGTTCCCCACTAAACAAGATATTGACCGATCCTAGTGCTCATTCAGTTAGTAACCTCTCGAAGCGATCACTCTTCCAAGAATTAACCCCGGCCGATGTTGGTTAGCCTCGCATACCACACGCGGCCACGAACTCACCTACATATTATAAAATATGAAAATATTTATAATGAAATGATGCAGCAACTTGCAAGCTATATACAACTTACAGGGTTTATCCTCATTCAAAATATTCTATATACAAATACACCAACAAGTACTTTCGAATTGTCAGTTAAAACATTGGAATTTATTGATATTATTATTAATTATGTTACAGTTATACATATTATAATTAGCAATGGTCCTTAGAGCCCTGTCGAATTCAGAGATATAGCATTACAGTCAAATACGTAATGGGCACGCAGGCAAATCATGGCACGCGTTGTCCAAAAACTAATCCCGTACAATCCTCGCAATGAAAATACATAACGCTGGCATGCTGCCCTCGTTCTGAACATTCTAGATTAAAGGCGACGTCACGTTTTTAAAGTCCATTAAACCACCCCTGCAATTACCGCAGGCTGTCTTTATTAAGAGCGTCTGTAATAATCCCTTGCCACCAACGGTGCACTATACCTACACAATTTCTTTTACAATCCCCATATCTCGCTTTGGAGTCATATATAAAATTGAATTTTATTATGTACAGATTAAGATTGCCTTTGCGAACAAAGTAACGTATAAAATACAAGCTAGTCAAAGTAAGAATTGTAGCATTGTACATTGTATCTATGGGTACATATAGGAAAGCAATGCGCCCCATGCTTGTACTTGTTTAAATTAATTTAGGTTAGTGTTATGGTAATTACTAGACAGGTTCCAAGTATTTTTTATTTAATTATTCATATTAGCATTTTTATTACAAATGAAACAAATATATTCAGTAAATCTATTCTGTTTTTCTTTTTTGTTTTACGTCGGTAATACTATATTATATTACGTAACATACACAACAACAATCGATAGCATTACAGCCCGGCTAGCATGGTAATCCCGACCACTTATTTTATATGCTCTGACATATAACACGTCATAATTATATGTGCGGTGGAGGTTTTATCTCAATTAACTAATTAGTTATTATGCTAATGTTGCAAGGTAAATTTGTCTCCATACACAAAATTTATGTAAAATGTTGCCGATTTATAAAAGTTGACTGATTAACACAAATAATTTATATTCGTTGATTTGTAGTTTTATCGTAGGAAATTGTCATATTAGCGCTAAAACGCAAAGATACGATAACCCGAAATTCGTTTCAGATCATGTATGTGGAGATTCTGAACCTCTTGACAATATTCCCATAGTGCTAAATTGTAAGTAGGGTCCCGAGTGACTTTGAGTGAGTTTTTTAAGCGAATTTGACGACAAACGTGATCGTAAACGTTGTTATTTTGCTATCATACTAGCCGGACTGCTGCGTTAGACGCATAAAGCATTGTAAGTATACTTTTTTTGCTACAAAACTAACATACGAGTATGTATGCTTATATGAGCAGTTAATCAACTGCTTATCTTATAACAAAGCCTTTCTGTGATCCATGCAATACCGGACTAAAATCAAAACTGAACTAAGCTAAACTAGTTACAAGTCGATCTAGCAACTGAAAACAAGAGTCGGTCAAAATCTCCTTACACGACACGAGTAGTTCTGATTGTTCAGGAATTGCTGGCAAGTTAGTGGGACCGGGCCACTCAAGCAAAACGTAAACTTATTGGCAAGATGGTCTGTTTTAAATACAGATGTGCAAGTAGCGGAAAGTTTCCATAATATTCTATAAATTCTCGGAAATTTCATGAAACTTTCACTAGAAATATAGGCAATTTAAATTCAAAAATGGAAAGTTTCAAGTCCCATACAAAAATGTAAGAAATTTTCCGAATTATTCCTACGTTAAATTTCCGAAACATTTCGCAATTTTGGAAAGTTTCCTTAGGCACATCAGTAGTTATAAATAATTATATAAGTAGTAATAATGGGCATACCCATATTACCCATGCTGCCTACGCGTGGTGTACTGAAATTATTTTGAGTTTACCTATAGGTAGGTGAATCAGTTATACCAATATTAATTCACTTTGTGCACCCAGTTTACCGTGTACCTATACACAGAGTAGGCCCTGTAACAGGAGCAAATATTTAAAAGGACACTTCCTTAGAGCATCGGCAGTAACTCCTTGTGTCTAGATATTTTTTTATTCAATTGTGATACATTTTTGGTCCAAACTTTTGAGCTCCAAGTAATGGATCTTGACACTACATCCCGTCGTAATAATTTTTGCATTTTTTGTTTTCAAGAATACTTTTCCTATTTTTTTTCTTATTTTTAGTGTTTTTAATCAAATTAATAACCCCAGAGTAAAAATTACAAGTAATCTATCTTTGAAGAAAGTAAATTAAATAAAAAGTTTCTGATTTTTGCCACTGAAACTGATCCAGTTCAACCTGCATGTAATTATGAACCTATGAACGCTTGCAACCCCAGAGGTTTCTTATGTATATATTGGCGACGTTTTAAACTTACATTTACATACCCAAGGAGATAACAAAAGAATTAAAATAACAATTAGAAAAAATAGTTCATTCAGGACTGTTTTTATTCTTTACAAAGTACTTTCATTTATATAAATATCAAAAATAATTGGACTAAAATAGGAGGCACTAAATTTTTCTGTATGCATTTTTAGTTATTGTGTTTGCAATACCCTAACAGGGTCTCATGTTGTAGCTTAACTTTGTAAATTTCACCTGTATTTTTACAAGCATGGACGCAATAAAGATATTATTATTATTTCATGTTCTGAGTTCAGCTTACACAGATCTTTTAGACATACTTATGTGAGCTGAAACAATCCAATAGGAAAAAAATAAATTTTCTTCTTCTTCTTCAACAGATAGTTTACAGATGATAAAATGTGATATAGAAATGTGAAAGGTTGGTAGCCCATCGCCCGCAGCACACTTAACCCGGTCTCATAGTCTACTTTTACGACAACCATGGGAAGAAAGCGGATGGTGCTATTTTAACCCGACCCGGCACACGGAGGAGGGGAGGGAAATTTCAAATATTCACTTTGATTTGGTGGCAACATGCTCAATAGTGTTTTGTTAATGCATTATGCATCAGATTACAGAGAACAACGCCAAGTAAATTTATTCTAACTACGTTGCAATGAATTATTTGATTAAATCATAACGTCCCTTCAAAAGCAGAGCTATTCTATATTTAGCAAAATGAGTTCTACTGTCACTGGGAATTCGTTATTACTAGGATCTTTGGATAGAACGACTAGGGCGGAGTGCAATTTTTTAGACCTTGGTAAAAATGGACTCTGTTGTGTTATAGTTATTCCTTAAAATAAATTGACTAATGTTCACGCCACAACCGTAGTAATTGAATTGCAGACGAATGAAAAGCCTTAACTATAGTGCAAAAGTTTGAACTCTATTATTTATAATTCAAAGAAGTGTTTTATTATCTATTACCAAATGATAGAACAGACTTTTAATTGTTTGCTCGTGGATATTTTATTTTTAGATGTACGATTAGTTAAATAGATAGTTAATATATTTTAATACTATCAAAATATGATCGAACTTACCTAGTGTATCAATCTACCCGTAAACAGTGGATTTCACTGAGGTACATGAATTATTTCTTTTTATTATTTCTACGTTTGAAGGTAAAGGTATGAATGTTACTGAAAATGTAGATATGTACAAGTAGGTAACGTGTTAAGAGCTTAGTCAAAGTCCGGTCTCGTGCCTTATTTTAATACATTTTAACTGCCGTTCAAATGCTTAAAGTTTTCTTTTCGTCCCGCAGTTAAACAAGATTCTTACCTAATAATGTACAAATTCGCCGAGGAAGTGCTGCAACTTAAATTAAATTAAACCTTTGTCTTACAAATAAAATTCCGTGGCCAAGTTTTAACGACGTTTTAAGTGAATCTCCAAATACACGCAGACTAGTTTTCGATTTGCGGGTTGTTTTTCAAAGAGAACTTGAAGCTCTTTAAATTGAATTTACTTCGGTCTGGATTTAAAAGGACTAAAGAAGTTATTTTACTTGTCAACTCCTCTTGTTTATTTTTGATAAACTCGCTTTTAGGATTATAGTTTAATAGCTGAATAACATTTACTTTGAGACTGGAGATATGGTCCTTGATGTTTCAAAGGAATAGATTTTATAAACAAGTCTGTGAATTCAATGTTTTATTAAATATGACGATACAAATCATGATTTTTCCAAATAGGTACAAGAGTATGAGAAGCCACTTATAAGTTTAGCAGGGTAGCCTAAGAGCCTTAAAAAACAAGAAATAGATAATGCCTGATCTGAAGAAATTGTGCCGCGACTCCACATTCCAGAATAATCTAACATCCCTATGTTGATTTGTGATTCAATTTGGCTCAAGAAGATGTTTACACGGCTTCCTCTTAAATATAAATTGCTCGGCGTTTCTGCAACACTTTCCTGGAGCGTCCAGACACCGTTCACGTGCAAAGATCTCTGTAAAATGTTGTAGTTGTTTTATATACCGTACCTACTTGCTTACATTTCCGAAAGCTAGTCAATGGAATGCAATGTAAACTTGAAGGTATGCATTAAAATGAATAACGTCTGTTATACATGTCGATTTTTAAAAATATGCAAGGTGCCGTGATATTGAACTTTCTTTTATGTCGTCCATTGCGTTTAAAATTGATAAAAAGCTTTGTCAATTTCAAAAAAGAAACACACTATAAAAAAATATCTCAGTAAAATAGTTGATTGTGCATTTTTGAAAGGAATTGAATGAGTGAATGGCACGCGATTCAAGTATGCATTCAAATGGTGACAGTAGATAAGTGTATAGTGCGGAATAAAAGGTGTAGATTTACGCCATGACTGCCGGTTTGACTTCTAAGACCCCATTCCCGCTTGTCGGCTATCAAACTCAGTAATGGCAATATGTGCCATCACCGGCATGTCACAAAAAAACCGGCCAAGTGCGTGTCGGGTCACGCACAGACAAGGGTTCCGTACCGACACCTCCTAATCTACATTTAAAACCACTATACAATACAGTAAATAAAAAAAGGTCGTATCTTCATAGGGAAGTCACGGCACTTAAGCCCTTTTGTTTGGGCAAGACAGATTTTCAGAAATAACTCAAAAACCGTTAAACCTATCTAGCTCAAACCAAAAATCGTTGAAATAATTTAAAATTGTACATCATCATGATTTTTTTCAGAATTTTAAACTTCACAGTTTGGGAATTAGAGGGGGCACACACTTTTTACGACATTGACAGTTAATATCTCACAAATGGTTGACTATTATATGGGAGGTATCTATTAATACCCCACAAGGCTATGTGCATTGAAAAAAAAAATTGACCCCAGTTTAATATATTTCATAATTTCACATCATATTTCGATAGCGGTTCATAGCATACACCTTCCTACCAAATTTCATAATTGTAGTGCTTATAGTCTCCCGAGTAAATCAGCTGTGACATACGGACGGATGGACGGACGGACGGACGGACGGACAGACAGTCACGACGAATCTATAAGGGTTCTGTTTTAGACATTTTGGCTACGGAACCCTAAAATTGATAAGTTATACATATATCGGGCTCTTACTTAAAATTTTGAATCGGCCTTAAAATATTGTCATGAAATCACTCTCTCTTTCTGAACCGGTACTGAAAGATTTCCCGAAGCATAACCAAAATAAGAAATTGGAAGCAGGTGTAACCGAGCGTGGTTTAGTCAAAGGCAATGCGCTCCAATTTAGAAAGTCGTATACTACACAGGTGTTTCAATGGGACATACGTCGTTTTTAAATCAGGAAATTTGCAATGCGCTAGCTTTTCACGGGACTCTCCACAACAAAGAAAAATGACCCGGACCACCTGAGAGAGACGCGATGAGAGAATGCTTTGTGAATCGCTCATGAATGTTCCAAGCGGAAAAAAATCAAACTTTTTTATGCAGAAGAGACATTCCACCACGAACGACGTCCGAGGAAATAATTGCATGGTTTTTGTCGAAAAGGATACCTAGTAAATGACTGCAAGAAGAAAGTAATTTAATCAAGATAAAATGTTGATTGTTGAACACCAAGGACAACTTATCTAAAACGTTACTTGTACCAAAGGAACGTCTATAAGAGGTGAGAGTTATATATTATGGTTTAATAACACTCTCTAGTAACTACGCAAGGTAAATCCATGTCAATACCACTGTTGTACGGCAAATATCAAAAATATGTTTATACTTGTATACCACGTGTGTTCATAAGTTTTGAGACGGCTAAATACTCGATTATTTGTTTATTGTTTTGTTGTGTTTTATATATAACTATAAAAATTTTGTTAATTTTACTTGACAATAGTGACAATAGGTTTATTAATAAACATACATAGGTATTATTTAAACTGCGTTCCAATATTTTATGTTAGATGCCATTTATTGCGTGGGGTACACCTAAATAATGACCCCGCGAGACACGACAATTTTCATCAGGGATTCTCTTGCTTCTCTTCCCGTCGCTCGTTTGTGAGTAACTATTTTTGAGTAGTATTTACGGCAGGTTTTTAGCTGTAAATTGTGTGTTCATAAAAGGTAATTTTGTCCAAAAAGACTAATCAGGAGTATTTAAAGCCAGGCTCGAAGGAAGTTACATAGACCTATATTGACTGATAAAAGACATTCATTTTTCTTTTAGCAGTTTTCATATTAAATTTAATTTTGTTACGCTGTTCTCGTTTTGACAAATAAGCGTGTCAAACAAACTTTAACAAGTGATTCTAATAGTCCATCTAGTAAATGGATAATTTTAAACCATAATTTCAGCATCTAGTATTCAAAATTGAAGGAAAAGGCTACCTCGTACGTAATAATCGACCGTATCGTGAACCTCGCAGGATGATAAGGTTGTACTGTGCAGTAGTTGGAACATCTATCGACATTTTGATGTACAATTTGTCGTTCCGTTGCTTTAACTTTTTTTCTACCATAGACATTAACTTGTCAGTGAAAAGGCGTTTTTCGTTTCGTGCCGGCACCTAAGAGGGACCACCGCATTTAAAGGCTTAAATCAAAAATATTGAAAGCCAATTTAAATAAACTCTATTTACTTTAATCAGCTACAGTACCGTGATTTAATGAAAATAATTACCTTGACCAAATTATTTTCTGTAATTGATTTATTTAAAACAATATTCGTCTCAAAATTTATAAACACACGACGTACATCAATTCCATTGTGATAAGGCGAAACACGTAAACTTATTTTTGTCGTCAACTGTACACGGCAAATAGCAGTAAATGAGTTAACTAACGAGAAAATATCATATTATTTAGTAGGTACTACATCACCAATAATATTTTCACTATTGCTGACTTATTACAAAATATAATTAGGCAATAAGAACAATTCATAGAAGTCTACGAAATGTCACACAGGTGTGTAAAAAGGGAAAGAAGACTAATAAATTACAAGAACTACTTAGTATATTAGTCTACTAGTACCTATTTATTACTATACGAACGCTAAAATAAATTCTAATTCGGAATATTCATCTGCATTTAACAAACTGGCCACCGTTGAGGCGTATTAATCTGCAGGATTTCAAAGAGGCTAAAATGGAAAATATTACACTCGATCACTACGCACTACATCAAAATGTAAACTATATTTCTGCCAGAGCACCGAGGCTTGCATGATTTAGAACAGCGCAAACGGGGCTTAGTTTAAAAAAAAACTCGATTAATAGTACGGGTTTATAACTGCATTGGACGAAAAATCATCCTTGTTTATATGATGTCCAAAAAATACTCTCGGAGTGATGGACTATATTATATAGCTATTCTACCAGATTGAGAAAAATCAAATACATCTATACCTAGGTATATTTACAACACATAAGTAACGTAAAATGTACTAATTAAAGCAATATCTAGAGACATCAAATGTTAGCTTTAGTGACTGAAAATGTAGGTATCATTATATTGATGAATGAAAAAGGAAAAAAAACGTTATAGTCCAAGCATACGTCTATCCGTGTCCCTATAGAAAAGAAATAAAATCCCAATAAAGTAATCTTAACAGCATAAAAGTAGTTTTCTTCATAGCGAGATAAGGCAGACAAGTTTCTATCAGTTGTAATTTCATCTCAGAAGGGTGACTAAAGCCATAGAAAGTAAATTGAGTTGGGACCCCACGGGTGTCCTCTCAATATAACCATATATAAATATGCTCCGATATTATTTTTAGTAAACACTTACACACGTATAAGATAGATTAGGAATTTAGAGAAAGAGAGAGAGAGAGAGAGAGATAGAGAGAGGTAAACTATAACAATTATTGTTAATTGTGTTAATATTACTTAGGCAGAACATTATACCGCTTCCTATTAAGATAGTAACTGAAAGAGATATATTGCTACTGTAGAAAATTGTAAGTAAGTAAAAGTTTATACAGCATAAATAGGGTGCGTCAGATCAGACTCCTCTATATGACCATTAAAAAAACCTTCTATTGAAAACGAAAAGTTTTACAAATCTATGCATACGATACATTTTACGATCAGTCGTGTCAGTATGTTTAAGGTGTTGTTAGCGTTACATACATAGTCTACGTGCCAAGCCACACTGCTGCGTTGCGTTGCGTTGCGTTTATGTATAGGTTCCCACGATATCGTCATCCTGATTATATTCATAAACGCAACGCAACCACATACATACTGTGACGTAACGCAGCAGTGTGGCCCGGTTCTACTACTCACACCTGTGTGGGAGTATAGGTGAAAAACTTAAAAACTTACCTGTTGTATGCTCAGACCAAGTAAAAAATGTTTTACTTGGTCTGAGGTTGTATGTAGTTGTAGCGTGTTCGAATAGGCGTTTGTTTTGTTTGTGCTTCACATTTTAAATATGTAATGATGTCTATTCGAACACGTCACAACTACATACAACAGGGGGCCAATTCTCGGATTCGATCGAGATGATCTCTATTCGAGATTCCATACAAGTGACTATACCATTCTATACAATGTCACGATAGACAGGCATCTCGATCGGACCGAGAATTGGCCCCCAGGTCTTCTTTTAAGTTTTTACCTATACAAGGGTAGACAGAGCTCACGAAATTCAAACTCAGTACCACTTCGACCAATTGTAGAGAAAAAGAGATAACAATTTAAGAAGTAATTAACGAGGGGTAAGAATTAAACTACGCCATTGCAACATAACACACAACATAACGCCAAGACGACACCTGACCGCTTGTTCTATCAATCCTGAGCACTGGGAGGAGTTGGCCTCAAAAGCCCATCTTGGCGTTCTACCATCTTTCACGGTAACAAATCGTTTGAAGAAAATAACCTTAGACCGAAAATGTCAAATGAGGAAAGAGAGGCCTAAAGCCTCCTACGTGTACACGTATAATGCGTCTAGCCAGCTGTACTGTCACTCGTGCAGTAGTGTTTAAATTGGCCTAGCCAGCCAAATCAGAGCTCATAGTAGGGCAAATTCATGATTTGTTGGGGTCGCCGCCATCGAAACCGATGAGGAGGACTATTACAACATACAAGTACATTACATAATAATATGCCAGCTCAGCTGCCACCACGAACACGATCGTCTGAAGAAATATACTGTATTAAACTGTATAGTGCATGTTAAAGAATTTAAATATCCTACGATCGGCGGCGGATGAGTTATGGCTGAAGACATCTGTGATTTACGGCATTTGCTATCGCTTCAGAAGCCACTGCCCCTGTATCTGTTTGGGAAAATAGCCTCTATACAAAAGCAACACGTAATATCGTGTCATGCAATCCTCGCACACATTAATGCTAATAGATACATGGAAACGTGCAATATTGGAGCTCTGTAAAATATTTGAATGGTGTGTAGAATGCAGAATGAACAGTATACAAATAATATAAGAAGGAAGAAATCACATATTTGTTAAAAACGGATTCATCGCCTGCCTGCCTGTAACGTCAGTGCCAATAGAAAATAAATTTGAGACCTTGAAAACGAGATTGCTTAATGTATATGAAGAGACAGAGGCCAAGAGATTACAACAATTAATGTCAGATATGGAACGAGGTGATTAACGTCCATCTCAGCTTATGCGAAGAATGCGCGACCTTGCGCGCGATAAAATTCCCGACGACACCTTAATTTATTTTTGGCAAGGACATCTTCCACCATCGGTGAGGGCAGTAGTAGCGTCAGCGGATTCGAAGAATTTAGAAAGCCTGGCGAGCATAGCCGACCAGGTAATGGAGACATTTAGACCTAACGAGGTTGCTGCAATTCAGAATTCCTCACGTCAGAGTCCGTCGAGAGATTTTATAGAGGCGGAATTAACGAGGATCAACAACCGTATCAGTGAATTATTCAGCTCGCGTGGCCGAGCCAGGAGCCGAGGGAGGAGCCGCAGCCAAGGGCGTGCACGTAGTCGCTCACGCAACAACAGGCGCACTGGAAGGACTCCTAACGGTCCTGATTGGTTATGTTTCTACCACTTCCGCTACAAGGCCAAGGCCAACAAGTGTGTACAGCCGTGCAATTGGAAAGGACAACAGCCGACGGGAAACTAGGCACATTGCAGGCGTTTTCGGCGGAACCCTGCACTACGGTAACAAATTATCGCCTTAGTGTAACAGACAAAAATTCAGGTTTTAAATTTTTGGTCGACTCTGGTGCTAACGTCAGTATAATTCCGAAAAACTTTAAATATTCAAAAGATCAGTTACATCCAGTGAAAAATTGCAAGTTATATGCCGCGAATAATACTGAAATTAAGACATATGGATATGGGTATGTTAACTTGAAGTTAGATTTAAATTTAAGACGAATTTTTAAATGGACTTTAATTGTATGTGATTTTAAACAACCTATTATAGGCGCAGAATTTTACGCAATTTTAGATTACTTGTAGATTTGCATGGTAAGAAATTAATTGACGATCATAAACCAAACTGACTCATCAATTACTTCACTATCAGTACGAATTTGAGAGCCTATAATCTATTGAACAAGTACCCAGACCTATTAAAGCCATTGTCATTTATTGAGGAACCTAAACACTCTACGTATCATTACATAGAGACGACAGGACCTCCGATACATCAAATAACAAGACCACTGCCTCCCGATAGGTATGAGAAAGCGAAAAAGGAATTTCAAAACTATGCTCGAGATGGGTATTTGCAGACCATCCAAGAGTCCGTGGTCTAGTCCTTTGCATATAGTTCCTATGAAAGATGGAGAGCTACGACCATGCGGTGATTACAGAGCTCTAAACGCTGTTACGAAGCCGGATCGCTACCCTATTGTAAGGGTACATGACTTCACCTACCTACTTGCAGGTAAGTCCATAGTTTCTTGTGTCGATATTCGAAGAGCTTATCATAAATCATAACATCATGGTACATCCGGACGATGTCGAGAAAACTGCAATTACGACACCTTTTGGTTTGTACGAATTTCCTAGAATGAGTTTTGGACTGCGAAACGCTTTCCAGACCTTTCAGCGGTTTATGAACAATACCGTTTTACGAGATTTTGTGTTTGTTACTTAGATGACATACTTGTTGCTTCTCTCTCAGAGCAGCATCGTGTTACTGGTGATTGTTATAATTTTAATAGTATTTATACTGTACTACTTCTACAGTACTTGCAAAAAGCAGATGAACAAATGGTTCACCAGACGAGTCCGTGTCCTGACACAGGATCAGCGACTGGTTTCGGGAGTCCAGGGTACTCCAAGCCAGCCGCAACAGATATTTTTAAAAGTGTTAAATTTAGTGCAGTGCGAATCGTTTAATTTGTTTTAACTTAAGTGAATGTAAACAAAGGTAATTCTATTTTTAGACAACTGACACTGTTGATTGAACAGCTACTCGTAAATCCCTATGCAATTTAAATTGAACCTTATGTTTGTGAACATTGTAGTGAAATTACATTGTGTTTGTTATCGCTATTGAATTCCAAGTAGTGATACCGCGTTCTTGAATCAGAGGCACAATTTATTAGTACAGTCAGTCAAAATAAAAGGTATAATTATGAGAGGTAACAGGCACAATGAAATAAAATACATTTTGTTTTCCCAGATTTTGTAATTCTGCATATCCACGTACATGTAAAAATTGTTTTAGCATTACGTATTCATAAGTTATCTTTTGAAATTTTTTGTAAAAAAAGTTTTTGTGAGGGACGACTATAGGAACAGTATATGCGTTGTCAGCTTTCCGCGCGACTCAGGAAGGTCCGACGCGTGGCCCGCTCCTTTAGTTATCTCCCGGTCGTATGCATAGTAATACCTACACGTCTTAATTAAGCTACTCCGACTTCTCATTGATACTCCCAGATAGCAATACCCTATATTAAATTTTACCAAATCATGGGCAGGCTTATGGCAGTTATGGCTTTTATAACCTCTAAGTCGCATCTGTCAAATCTCATAGAGAAATCATCAGTAATAATATTCAGATCATTATTCCGCAAATGATTACTTAGAAGACAAATTATAATAATCTAGGTACGTATTATTTAACAAAACGGTTAGTAAACAAGCAATTACAACTACGTACACTATTTTTCGGCCACTTAAACAAAGTACAACGCAATTTGTTATGTTTAATTTGAATATATTCATATTTTGTGAGTGTTATGCTAGTTTATGATTACTTACCTAAGGCAACAGTTGCGATGCCATTGCATGGCTCATAATTGATACTCCTACTTACTTAATGTAACAAATTTCACCAATGTAACAACATGAATGCAGTAAATAAACAGTTTACTTGATATTCAGATGATAACTCTCATATTATTATAAGTACTAAGATTTAGTACTCATGTTAAATTAAATATCTAGACCAGTTGACTAACAATGATGTTATACTTAAAACTATTTATTGTAAAATAAAAACTGGACAACATGTTCGGCATTTTATAGCATAGCGTTGTTAAATAACCGTTATTGAAATACTCGAAGTACATTGAAACAATTCACAGCGAATGTATCTATTCAGAGGGATCCTGCATGTGCTCGTAATGGCGGAACATTTTTCATTTAATTTTCCGTAATGACGCCATAAATTACTGCTCTCCGGTATCTTTCCCCAGTTTTAAAATTAAACTCTGTTTTTAAAATATTCGTCATATAAAGGAGCATTATACTTTTCCGTTTCATAAACTCTGTCCAATCCACGGTATCTGTTTTCTTTGTGTAATGCTCATTATGCTGTTTGCGTCTTTTTAATTAATTAAATTACTGGGATGCTTGTTTCGCGTCGTGTTGGTTGGTTTAGTTAGATAAAACTGTATGTATGTACATGTACAGTTGAGTTAAAAAGTGTCAACGTCGGAAAAAGTTTTTCCTTAAATTTTATTCATACGAACTCGTAAGTACATTGGCACATTATTTGGTCATTACGGATGAGGACTGTAGTCGTATTTTAAGTGCTTGTAATGTTCAATTTACTTAGGATTGAAAAAAGCCGGATAAATATCCATTTTTACTTAATGCTGCTCATTTCTTTCAGGTTCTTGTAGGGAAAACATTACAAATTTAGTTAGTTTTTATTTGACACCATTTTTTTTTTTTTTTTAATATTGGGGGGACAATCTTACACAAATCGGCCTAGTCCCAAACTAAGCAAAGCTTGTACTATGGGTACTAGACGACGATATACATACTTATATAGATAAATACATACTTAAATACATAGAAAACATCCAAGACCCAAGAACAAATATCCGTGAAAAATGCACAAATAAATGCCCTGGCCGGGATTCGAACCCGGGACCTCTAGCTTCGGAGGCAGAGTCACTACCAACTAGGCTAAACAGGTCGTCAACCATTGGACTGTCTGTCGTTTTATTTTTCAGAAAAAAAAACGGTATAAGACAGAAGAAAAATCCAAAAATTTCAGAATACCCAGAAAAATGCATTTGTTTTTTCGAGAGGAAAAGCATGGAATTTACAACTTACGAAAGAGAGTCACAACGGTAGTTAAAATATAACACCAAAATTTTCATCTCTGATCGCGGGGTGACTATTTTTTATTCTCTTAATTTAGAATTATTTGTGAACCATTAAAGCGCCTGTAACAGTATTTTGAAATTAGTAAACCATACAACCTCATACGAGAAAATAATAAGCCCGAAATTCCTTAATCTCGTAGAGTTCGCACTCGCACCTCGTCCCCTAATCGAGACACGCGTCGAGATTCCGCCGTTATCGCGCATCGTTAGCGACATCTTGCGGCCTGGCGAAACCGTCTACCGTCTCATAATTAGGTTGGGTTGCACCAAACCGCCTGTAATCGTAAGCTGTGTTCGTTAAAATTTGAGTGTATGGAAAGTTTGACAAGTTTCTATGGGATGACAGCTACGGGCGCCATATTTAACGTTGATCAGTCTGTGATCGTATGTCGGTGCAACCCAGCCTTAGTCTCACGCCTATATTCGTACGTATCGTCTGAGGTTTACCTATTAAACTTTGGCTATGTAACCAGCAGCTGCAAAAGTTTCATATAACTTTGTGAACGTACTGTTTGGATATATTCAGCAACAGTAATTTTTGTCTATACTTTTTCTGTGGCGTACGTTCAGATGGGCTATAGTTTAGGTTTGTTGCAAAAAATAGCAAATAAATTATACTTCCCACGAAAAATTCAAACATTCAAATGTTTACACCAGCTGAAAAGCGTTGAATTATCATCAGCGAGAGATATTTTTTGGGTTCCGTACCTCAAGAGGTAAAAACGGATCACTTTTTTTATGATAGGCTGACCAGCAATTGGCCTTAGTCTCATCTGATGGAAAGCGATGACAAGGCCTAAGATGTTGCTCATTGATTCAGTAATAGCCTATATTGTTGTAGGATCACTTTGTTGTCCATCCGTCCGCCCGTCTGTCTGTCTGTCTCTCAATACCCTTTTTCTCAGGAACGCGTAGAGGTATCAAGCTGGAATTTATATCAAATACTCAAGTCTACTGTCCCTTGGAGGTATGAAAAAATAAAACTTCTAAGCTAACGCAATCAAAAGATACAGCCGTTTATACAGCAAATCTTCGACACTCGCAAGGGAATCTAAACCTACTTCCTGTGAACTCAGAATCTTGAAATTTGGTAGCACAGCTAAAGGAAAAATTGCGAAAACCATAACCTTCTAATTACATCAAGTAATAAAAATATTTTTACGGAACCATCGGTGCGCGAGTCCGACTCGCACTTACTATAGTATATATATAAGTACCTACTATAGTATCGTTCGTGGCCCAGCGGCGCCCGCGTACCGAGTGCGGTATGCGAGGTTAAGCAATGTCGGGCGTTTGGAAGGCACGTTAAGCCGTTGATCCTGGCTGCTGTTTTTGATAGCAGTCGTTAAGCCAAGTTAAAGGCCTTCGGGTGGCTTGAAAACTTCTAACAGTTGCCCACTCACTTGACAAAGCTTAATCCCTAGTTTCGCCTTTGGGTTGGATATGGAAGGTCAGATGGCAGTCGCTGCCTGAAAAACTAGTGCCTACGCTACGCCAATTATTGGGATTAGGTATCGGACCCCAAATATTCTCCAGGATGCAACTGTACGGGAACTATCGCTAGGATGATGATGACATACAAAAAAAAAAATATTTTTGCATCAGTTGCAACCTCAGATCATAGAAAGATTTTTTTTTATGTTCTGAGGTTACAACGCGTGTGTACAGGTACAGTAAAAAAACTTTCAACTGGCTATGTAAGTGATATAGATATACAATTTTATGTCAATGTCGTAAAGCCTGATAAGTGATAAGAAAATCTGTTCTCATTTTAATACCGAGTGTATGATATATAAAATGTAAAAAAATATGAAATAAAAATGTGAATTTAGTTAATACCTATCCATGATTTTTAACAACTTACTATGGCATCGTGACTTTTATTATTCGAGCGTGCAAAAAAAATCAGTTACTTCTACAGTTTTGAAGGGCCTTTCCACCGAAACAGCAGTTTTTTTCGCGGGGACCAGCCTAGCTATAGCACGATAGCTAGCGGTATAATCTACCTAGGCAGATTGGTCATATAGTAAAAGTGATTCAGAACCATAGGTAGATTCATTTTTAGGGTTCCGTACCCAAATGGTAAAAACGGGACCCTATTACTAAGACTTCACTGTCCGTCCGTCTGTCTATCACCAGGCAGAACCAAAGAACCGCGATAGTTAGACAGTATAAAAAATATATTAAAAACCGGCTAAGTGCCTTTTTTATAGATAATGGTACGGAACCCTTCGTGCGCGAGTCCGACTCGCACTTGACCAGCTTTTTTTATATCGCTAATTAAATTACACCTTGTATGTTATGTAGGTACATATATCTTTAGAATCCTTGGACTTGATTCCACCTGAAAAAGATCTGTATTCCGCGCGGCCGCAGAATTATATCACTGATCTGGGCGGCCAAAAGTCAATTTTTAAAAACTGATTGTGGGTTGAATAATGAGGTAGGTTCAGAAAGTATGCTTATTGACGCACTATAATCTGTCAATGTATTCGACTTTATCGCTAAACTATGCTCGTATAGCTGGTTTCAATATTAAGTATTTGAAATGCACTTATTTTCTCAAACGACGCATATCAAATCGGTGACTTTTAATAGTGAATTTGTATGTTTTTGCGGTAGACTATATAATAAGTTACCTTAAATGTTATGATGGCAGGTAAGAATGTTTCGTTTGTATATGTTTTTAATAGGATTGATTATGTTATGACGATATGGTAGTCATTCAAAAGTACACCCTTTTAACGTTCTCGTTTTGCTTGTATTTTGACTTATCGGAAACATTTAGTTGTAGTTCCCGAAGTGTCCCGGCAGAAATAGGACATGTAGCACATACCTCACTTATTCTTGTTTACGATTTAGCTTTGATTTTCCACGGAAACACTCCGGTAAATGGAAAATTAGGCATCCAAACGTTATATGGTCAAAATGTATGATTTTATGAATTTGTTATTTTTTGGTAATTTTGATTTTTTATTGTTTCTAGGGCCATCTAATGTTCAATTAATAACTCGATCTAAGTTATTCGAGTTGATTCAGCAAACGAAATTGCTAAATTTAAAAAATTAACTGGACTTTATCGAAAATGATTTGCTTGGTAGGGAAAACTTTAATGACGAACAAACGAGGGAAATCAAGCATAATTTTAGTCGGTTCAAGTCTAAAATGAGATCTATATAAGCTGCAGCACACAATAAAGAAGATGATATTTAAAAAAAATGTTGATTGACTAGCGTTACCAAACTACATTTACGTTACCAAAAAGGCTGCAGAAGCACGGAACAGACATTTTCGTCTATACCGTCAAAACTTTTCCCGAAAGTTTTCGAGGGTTTCATGCAATAGGGATGTACAGATTATTCGTGACTTCGGATCCTCTAATAACAGGTATAAGACCAACACCGCGTAAAAAGACAAAGCCGCAACAGAAACTCTCGAAATGCTGCTTCCCATGGAGCCTCATACAGATGAAATGGTGTCTGATGAAATATCGACAGAGCCGTCTTCGTCTGATCAAAGTGACACGATTTCTGACTAATTTTTGTTACTTTTGTATATACTTTGTACATATATTATTATACCTACTTTGAACTAATATTGAAAAATCCTTATTTTTTGTAATTTCACCATAATTGTCTTACCGTATAGATAAAAAATTAAAAAGTTAGCTTAATATTATTGTAACTACCAATATAACATCAAAAATAATATTGACCGCCCAGATCAGTAAAATACCACACTGTGGGCCGCGTCAAATACCCGTACTGAAGTTCTCATCAATATTATAGCTGGCCTCCACCACCCTCGGTAAAAAAACTGAAACTACTGGAAGAACATTTAAGTAATAATGACGCCAAGCTGTTTGGGCTGTACATTGGCTCGGATACAAATAATCATACTAATTTGGACATGAAACTGTATTATGAAATAACTGTTATTATTGTTAAATAACCATTAAATAAATTTAATTTTCATGACCATCTTTTTTAAAATATTTAGATTAATGGCAAGAATAAGTACATTTTCAGCATTTGTTACATTGTCCTATTAATCTAATTCATTGCTGAAATGTTGGAGTTTAAGCCTGTAACAAATCGGCGGGATCTACCCTTTCTCGGGTAAAAGACAAGGAAAACTTTCCCGGGACATAGTTGCGCAACTCGGAGGCACACGTGTGGAAATTGATTTATTTAGGTAAGCCCTTTTGATAACAGATCCAATAACACTTTATTACTCGATGGTATTTCTAGGTATTTTTAAGAGTTTTAAAGATAGATTATATAAGCAACAGTTAAATCCAATCTTAATCGCGTCTGTTTGCTTGCCATTGTGCTTCGTGAAGGATATAAGAACTTATACTATTACTCTCATTATCATCATGTCAGCCGAAAGACGTCCACTGCTGGACATATGCCTCCCCCAAAGAATTCCACGATGACCGGTCCTGCGCCACCCGCATCCAGCGGACACCCGCAACCCTTACCAGGTCATCAGTCCACCGTGTGGGGGGCCTGCCCACGCTACGCCTTCCGGTACGTGGTCGTCACTCGAGAACCTTTCCGCCCTAACGGCTATCGGTTCTACGTGCTATGTGCCCCGCCCACTGCCACTTAAGTTGAGCGATTCGGAATTCGGGTTATATTTACTTTGTCTCTTCTAAATTAGGTTATTTGCAATTTAATTTTACCTGTTACACCACAAAAACTGGTCGGCCATATTAGCTATCACAACCAGGTGCTCATATAAGGTTTCTTACCACACCACTTTACATTTTAACGCATACGATATCCTCGTTTTTTTAATTCGACCTTTTAGTAAACTCTTAGCATTCATTCTTTCCTGCTGCATTACTGTTTGGTCTACCACCATCACAACCATATCAGCCAAAGAACGTCCACTGCTGGATATAGGCCTTCTATTTCATACTCCTAATATACTCGCGCTGTTTAGTTTATCCACTGTAAAATCATTAATTTAAATGTTAGTTTCACCGTAGTTTCTCACGTGAAAAACGCTTATCTGGCACACATTTGCGTGTTTTAGTATTCACGTTGCGACCTGGCGTTGAGGAGGTGTTGCTCATGTGTTTGTCAGTCTACTGACTTTCCCCGCGCCGTCGCCCTGGCTCTTTAGTTCTCACCATTCGCATGTTTCTCAAGACCCATGTCAGTTATACAGGCTGAACAAAATTGATCATACACTTAGACAGAATTTAAAAAAAAAACTGATCTACTTCATGAATTCGGTTCACGGTTCGGTTATTCGGCCACATTCGGTGCATGCATTCGCACATTCCATTTGACAGATAATTAAATGTCAAATTCAACAATAGTACATTGTTTAACGAGGGGCGTAAGCTGAAAATTGCGAACGAGAGAGAACTATCAGAAGATGAAGAAAATGTATTTATCAATAGCACTTCATTTTGCTCGGGACAAATTAAATCATACAGTAAGCATAATCGTAATTAAACTTATTTAATATTATGTGTGGCCTCGTTTTGCTTTCAACTTCTTCTACATAGGCATGGTTTCGACCAATGATTTCATTAGAGGTAATCAGGTTCGATATTGTCCTAAGCTTCTTCCAATGTCCTGAAGTAGGAATCCTTGTTAGTGCATTTGTTTAAATACATATAATCTGCACATTATTAGGTCTAGGCAGGTAAAACATATGGCAGAGAGGTAAGTTTTACGGTTTGCTACAAATATTTTACATGGAGGCATTATTTAATTCATACCTTTATTTATTATATTGTTGTCATATTTACGCCGCCATCCGCAAAATCGCGGTGAAAACATGCAAAATTCACGTGGAAACAAAGCACCGGTTTTTTTTTTCGCAAAATGCACAATTTAGACTATGTGGATTATGGAGTAAGAATATTCATGATAAGATTGCACTGTTAAAATTCTTATTAACATTGTTCGGCAAACATTATTTATACTGTAAAGCTTTATTATCTCATTTTGAAAATGACGTCGTCTTATCTTGGTTACGAGGGTGTATAAACACAATTTCACTTATTGAATCAACCTGTATTTTTTTTGTGATGCACACATAGACATTAACATTAACTCATTCAATCCATTCGTGCCAGCTCTCGTGCACTAAAGCCTACTTTGAATATTATGATTTATTTATTTAATCGTATGGCATTTATTTACGAACCGTGAGATCTTCGAGAAGACAAGTACGGTGATGATGATTGGTATGATTTGGAAAAATATGCCAATTGACGATCCCCATTTACAGTACACATAGCAAAACAGATGTAGTGAATAATGCTTACCCATCGGCTAAACTCGGAATACAACTAGTCCCAAAGAAGTGGCTATAGGTAGTATAGTAGGAAGCATCCTTCAGGAACAAAAACGCTGATGTCTCACCAGTGTTAAAACGACATGATCGTATTTCATATAAAGCCTAGCATGTCAACTAGGATCAGTTACAACTTACAACTCATTGCAGGAACGACAGCTCAACATAATGAACGAAGCTACGAAAGTTTCACTGCAACATTAAATATTTTCTTCTCCATTTATTTTCCCATCCCGAATACAAATGATACTAAAATGTCTTTTAATGTATGTATAAGCACTAATATATGCAGAACACGCGGGCTCGATAAAGGGAGCCTTAGCCATACTGGCTTATATTCTTTCGTAAATAGTAGTATAATCATTCATAGCCGCTTGGTTGCGTGTCTGGAAAAATGCCAAAAGAATATCTCTAGTATTCTATACGCCAGACTGGAAAGGATTTTTTTTATGATGTATGAAAGACTTTTATAGTAAATAGGCAACGTTATTATATCATAAACATATCGGGTATATCGGTTTAGGTCTCGGAAACCTCTCTAACAATTTCGATAAGATTTACATTGCGAAGTATTTTACAAAAAAAAGTTTTTAATAGACTTATTTACGGCAATATCTATATAATTTCTCCGGGTCTCGGACTCATGACGCTTAGCCTAAATAAGATCCTATATTACTATGTAATGCAAAATATACAATCTGGATCCCTTCAAGACAAATGTGAATAGGCTATTACTGAACCAGTGACCAACATCTTTAGGCCTTATCATCGCTTTCCATCAAATGAGACTAGGGCGAAATGATCATAGGCTGACCCAATAAAAAAAAAAGAATTGTACCCGTTTTTACTCAGAACCATTAGAACTATTATATTCAGAGGAAAGAGGAAATTTGCAGCCTAGAAACTAGTTGCTTTTAGAATAGGTATTCATATTGGTGTTACTTACCACTAGGGTTTGCACCATATTATGTATGCATTGCGATGTTGTCCTTTTGTTTAATTTCGTTTTATTTATTTTTTTGTGATTATGATTACGATACAGACTTTTACATTTATGTCATTGCTTGTAAGTTTTGAAACGTTGTTTTTTTTGTTTAAACTTTTACCATCAATATAATTTAATTACCATAATAGTAAGGTGTATTAGGTGTACCAATTAGCACCGAATGCTTAAAAATAATTTGTTTTCTTTAGCAAATTTTGTTTATTTTCCGGAATCGTGAGTCGAGTTCACGATTCTCGGAAACTAGTACTACTCGGGATACTTATGCTTTTTTGTATGTTACGAGGGGTGATCCATACGTTTTGATAATCAGTATTAAATATGGGAGATATGTAAATCGTTATATTTTTAACACAATATGCACACTTTCTATATTTTCAAATACTTATTAACGTCATTCAATTGTTTTATTTTACCCCAATAAATATAATTTTACTTTTTGAGGTCATATTTTATACCTTCACTAAGTCATCACTAGCTCTTAATTTTCATGTAGTTGGTTTTGAACATAAGTGAATGAGAAGTAGTAGTCGGAAGTTAGGGCTAAATAACAATAGGAACGGTTATCAGTTCTGATCTTTACTCGAAGAGCAGCACCTTTGTCATTTAGAAGGCTCTGAAGTACAATTTGTCCCGAAAATTCGTGTTTTTTTTTCTTCAGCTTATTTATAATATTTAACACAACTCTGATAGAATAATGTTATACAACTCTCCAACAATATTTGAGCTCAATTAGTGAAAGCTAATTTCGCAGTTTTTATTGGTAGGCCTCAATAGTCCAGGAAGAAGTCGAAAAATACTCCCTAATATTGGTGACAGAGCTGGAGATAAAAAAAACCAAGGCACAGATAACTTGCTTATCCTTTAAATCATAATGATAAACCAAGGTTTTATTTTCAATTACAATATTCTTCATTAGTGCATCAGGACTTTTTCAACACCGCTCAAAATAATTACAAAATCAACTCTTATATCCGCCATCTTCTTATTTTTTCAATTCGGATTGTTGTGTTCAGCAATTACAGAAAAACAAATGAATAATGTTTATATATTTTTACTCTAATTTAATGTTTATTAGTGTCATGGTACAGCCCACATTAAAAGAATATCATTAACGGGGTGTTTCATACCGATTATCAAAACTTATGGATCACCCCTCGTATTAAAGTTTTCTTTACTTCTTTTTTCTATTCGTATAACTTTTGTGTTTTGTCTATCAACGTCTTTGTGACTTCACTTTCATCCCAAAGGAAGACCAGCGCTAGCCACTGGCTGCTAGCACCCTGCTGATTTGGGGCCATTTCGTGGCTATGTGATATGTTTTTGTAATTGCTATTTTGTTATTTAATGTTAAAGACATTGAACGCGAATAAATATCTTTATGTTATGTTAAGTTTTATGTTTATATTTTATTATTTCCATTTTCGGTATTTTGGCACGCCTGGAGTTGCAAGCGTCCATAGGCTGCCGTGACCGCTTACCATCAGGCGGGCCGTACGCTTGTTTGCCACTGACGTGGTATAAAAAAAACAGTAAGGAAAAACAGATTTAGTGTGTGTGATACATAATAAAACTTAAGGCGAAGGGGTGGGCAAGCTCTTTCCATACAAATTTTGTGCAAGTTTTTCTTCGTTTGTGTTTGCACTCCAGTTACTATTTTTGGTCCATATGCTTATTTTTTTGTTAGCTATGTCTTGATGTTTTTCTTTTTTAATCGTAATTTTTTTTTGTATTTTTGTATTTTATTTTTTTATAAATAATGCAAAATTTCAAAATCAAGTTCTGCGTATATCCAATATGTACCAACAAAAAATTAAATTAATTGTTGTAGTGCCAAAACTAACGCAAAAAACTTGCACAACCTTTGTATGGAGAATGGCTTGCCCTACCCTGCGCCTTAAATAGGTAACAAGAATAGTTCACACAATTGATACTTACGTTGGATAAATAATTTTTAAGAAAAAAAATCCGACTTCAATGGGGGAGGCCGGTGAAAGATTTTGATACTTAGATGGTGCACTCTTAGATTCCATACAATAAAATAAAAATGGCTATAAGTATGTTTATAATGGTAGAAGACTAAGTACCCTCAATTCCTCATGGAATCCTCCATCACAACTTAAGCTTGACAAAAATGTGTCTTGAAAAACCTAGCTTGCTTGACAAACATAACGAAGAGAACAAATCGCCAAACGTGAACTACGCGTCGTTGAAGAGTTCCGTTCTGATCATCATCAGCAGTTCCACTTCATCAAATGTCACTTTTATGAATGAAAATGCTTGATTAGTTCATGAAAATACTAAAATCACTATTTGTGTGCCTTTCACATTTGAGGAGTTCCCTCCATTCCTAATGGATCCCATCATCAGAACTCGAGCATGACAAAAATTAATCGTGAAAATAGAACTTCTCTACAAACACAGCTAGGGGGACAAATCGCCAAACGTGAACTTTTCGTCGTTGAAGAGTTCTGTTCTGATCATCATCAGCAGTTCCACTTCATCAAAGTCACATTTTTGTATGAAAATGCTCAATTTGTTGATAAAAACACAAAAATCACTATATGTTCGCCTTTAAGATTTGAGGAGTTCTCTCAATTCCTCATGGATCCCATCATCAGAACTGCGTTTTGACAAAAACGGGACCAACTTGGATATACATACTTACAATCAAAAAAAGAATTTTCAAAATGACGGAGTTATGGAGTAACAAACATTAAAAAAAAAAACATACAACCGAATTGATAACCTCCTCTTTTGAAATCTTGAAGTTGGTTAGAAAGATATATATGTCATATTTCGAGCAGCCAAAATGTGAAAGTACTTCCTGGGGAGTACCTCCGCCTTACTGGAGATCGCAGCCATAAAACTCCACTACTTGCTCTTAAGGTATGTGGTGTTGTATTCCGGATGGTAGCCTTACTTACCAGAGCTCCCTTAGAAGGGATGTGATGAGAGATAATAACAAGGGCCCTGCATGGCCTGCATGCATATTGCAGTTTCTAGCGAGCTATCAACACAACGCAACCTGAAATCAATAAAGGGACAGCAACCCGCTTGTCTTTCTTCTGAAGTCGCAAGTGTCCAAAAACTACGATATCTGCTCACTATCAGACAGGCCGTAAGCTTGTATTCTTGTATAAAAATAAAAGATAAAAAAGATAATGTGTTATTTATGTTTAGTGGAATCGGCCGAATCGAATTTTTAAACTACATAAATTTTACCTGATACTCACGCCCAACCAAACTTTGTATCCTTTTCTAGAGAGGTAAGTTAAGTACTATGAACATATTCAAATGATTTAATTCACCTGGTTTCACTCGGTACCATCGAAGCTCCAGAAGCTTTAAGCAGTATTTACTTTGGTAACGACCCAA
The DNA here is from genome assembly GCA_905163555.1 of Notocelia uddmanniana. Classification (NCBI taxonomy): domain Eukaryota; kingdom Metazoa; phylum Arthropoda; class Insecta; order Lepidoptera; family Tortricidae; genus Notocelia; species Notocelia uddmanniana. The sequence continues at coordinate 12,899,733 of LR991068.1, forward strand.
TCAGCCTGACGATGAGACCTGCTTACTTGATTACCACCCTTCGTTAACTGGAGCTACTTTTATATTTAATTGGCTCGTGATTTACCTGTGGAAGGGGACTTATGTTAATCAAGATAAAATAACATGTATAAAGTTGAAGGGGCGTTTTACGGTGTATAATAACATAATTATGAATGCTAGTAAATAAGTTGGATATTTTTATTACATGTCACACACGTAATAAAAATAAAGTTGGATATTTTAATTACATGTCACACACGTACAACTTATTCATGTTGTTAATTCCGTACCGGTAAGCGAGACAGAGTGACAGAGTTTCTTAGAAAAAAAAAATAGGTTATCAACTCCTGGTGTACTCAGGAGATGCCTCATCTTAAATTATTTATGCGATAGTTACACCATCATTAAATATGTCTTGTGGATTTAATTAAACCCTATAAGGAGTTTTCAGGGAGACGTAACCATAGCTATGAGCAACAAAGAGAAGTTTACGAGTATTTTCCCAGTGTTCTTTTGCATACTGTGATATATTTAGTGTAATTGTCCCCTAGTTGCGCCTAAGCAAAAATTTACTGAGGGCCTACTCCGAAAAACTCATTGTTACGAGCCGGATTAGTATGTATCCATTACACTAGATGTTTTACTATTTTTTGCCATTAATTGCTAAATAGGTCAATATGGTAGGTAAGGGACATGGACAGATAAGGGATACTCTTTAAGTTGAACAAAAATCTTATCACCTAGGAGTACACGTGAAGGTTTTGCAGTGAAATTGTTATAGAAAATGTTTCTATGTATAAATAAAATGAATACAAATAAATGTATGTTTAATACCTGTTATTCAAGTAATAGTAATCTATTCATCCTCAGGAAACGATACATTACCACGACGAAATAAGTAAAAATACCTGAAAATTCAAAACGTTTCAAATAGTAAACCTTCCTAAATAAAACTTTAAGAACTTTTCTACTTCATTGTACGAGTATTACATCTGAATCATAGTCCGAATTCGACCCAATAGGAATAAGCATTTATCAGAGATTAAAAGTCGAAATTCTAAATTATAATTTTTTTATCGTTTATTAATCAGGCAAGCAATTGAACAACTGATGATGCGTTATCTGCAGTGATTTTGAGCACGGAAACAACATCCTCTGGGAGTTTGCTTGTTCCAAACTTTTACCACTCTGTTGCTCTAAAAGTGTCTGTGGGGGTTATTGTATGACCTGCGAGCGAGGAACTTTAGATGATTACTGATTAGGTGGTATTCTTGAAATAAAACCTATTCTTGTTTAGTCAAATTGTTAAGGCGAAATATGTCATATACAGAGAGAGGTATAGTATACACTACCGCTTATAAGTATTTAGGCACCCATACAAACACACTACACTTTTCTATGAACCAGCAATTAGTAGTTATTTAAGTCATTGCAAAAAGAAAACTACCGTTTTAAAAGGAGGATCTCTGGCACCTATTCAAGGCTCAATAAGTCAGCCAAATCAGCCAAATATAAAATGCAAAATGCACGCCAAACTGTCAAGGGACTCTGACTTGGCAGCGTATTTCTGAAAGTTATTTTTGTATACAGATGTATGGAAAAAGGTATAGGTGCCTAAATACTTATGTACAGATGTTGTGAATAATGCTTTCCCATCTAAACTCGGAATACTATTAGACCCGAAGAAGTTTCATTAAATTACCGTATTATTTAACATCTGTTATGTCAAATGGCAAACACTACCAATTTTCATCCAGCCATTTGACATTCACTACCTAATTAAATTTCACATTTACAGACATGAACTTGTCAATCATTTAACCCTTGGGATGCTGAAGTTGGCAATTAGCTTCTTAAATCATGATCATGACCTTGAAGTTTAAATTGTAAGTACTGTAGTTTCTGGGCGGATATACGGAACAAGGCATCCCAAGGGTTAATACGATAATTTAGCCACTTCGAGTCTAGTCGTATTCCGAGTTTAGCCGATGGTAAAGCATCATTCACTTCATCTGTAGATAGTTTAAAGATTCCACCTACATTGGTACACAACGCCAAACACTGCAGCAATGAGTATTAGAACGTAACTTCGTGATAATATGGTCACCGTAAGCTCAAGTATTATCAGAGCCCAGTACAGCGGCAGGATACTCAGGTGTGATGTGAACCACACTGATATGACAAAAATCATTTGAGCACAATGATTGGACTGCAAACAGACAAATACACAGAGCTATTATAACAAGTCATTTCTGACCCTTTCGTGATAGCATTTTAGGGCGCCAGCCGAGAGCGAGATTTTAGGCTACTTTCTGACCAAAAAGTTTACCACAAGTAACTAACTAAAATGTGGAGCATTATTGCATGAAGCTAGAAAAGGTGCGACACATATTAAAAATATTTATTTAACGCGCCTTTTCACAAGTCGCATGCATTTGTACTAGCTGCATAAAGCTATGTTCTCACGCAATTTTTTTAAGCTACATACATAAAATATTATGTTACTTGTGCTTGCACTAATAGAGACAACGTGTGTACTATCGGTGCTCAGGTAATAAAGTAGGTACTCAGTACAAGTAAAACAGAACTTTTTGTACCAAATAAGTTTGTAACCGCTGAGCACCTTAGCACGATACCTAATTTATAATCGACCACTAACCGAAACAAAACGGACAGTTAATTTTAAATAACCAGTCCTCTTATTCACAAACTGAGTCGCCCTCACCTGTCACCTCACACCTCACCACTTTTTACAAGGAAACTGTCAAATGTCATTTGTCAAATTTTTACAATTGCCATATAGAAACGGGTGAGGTGTGAGGTGAGAGATGAGGACGAGACGGTTTGTGAATAACACCCCTGTAGACTAAAGGTCTTTCTTGTGAAAATGACCCATTTGGTTACAACACGTGCCTAAGCGCTATCTAAGCTACGATTCACAACTTCCAACCCACCTCACTAATTTTACTTGAACCCTAGATTTGTAACAAATATTATGTGTATTCGACGCTCAGAGTTTATGCGGTACAGTTACTAGGATTAATATCTGCCATACCAAACAAGTAAAATTTTCTGACACAGGCAAACGGGTTTAGAAATAGGGTTGTGTCAGATGTGGGCTTTGTTGTGGAAGATTGTAATGCTAATAAAAGGTTAAATTTTAGTTCTAATTACTCTGTCGCCATCGCACTTTTTTATTCACATGATAGACATGAGTAAACGAATAAATGCATTTGTAACACTTACCGATATCGAAGACGTCGATTGCCGTTTAGTGACTGCTCGGGTCTGAACATAAACTAACGCAGATATGACGGCCTGGTACGCAGCAACAGACAAGACAACCAGGGAAATGAAAAAGTGGGCACCGGCTACTGGGTGTCTAGAGCAATCCACGTTTTTAACTTTGACGTAGACTATGTGACCCACGGCGGCGAAGAACATTGCCATGGATATTACCTGAAAAATGAAAATGCAGACTTAAGCCTCGTTCAGACGGAACTACCACCGGACCAATCAAATTGAATTGTGTCTGCGATACAAGGCGACTAGAAGCTTTGTTTGGTCTCGAAAGTTGATATTGAAAATGTTTTAATATTTGTACGTAATTAATTACCATATTGGCCAGACGGTCCGATGGACTTATTTGCGGTAGGAAATTACGTCACAGGTTTACAAGAAACCTCCAAGCCATATTTTTCAAATAAGGTGTAGGTTCGTAAAGTCAGTTCTAGTTTCCAGGGATCTTTTACAGCAAAAGATTCTTGGTCGCAAATTTTACAAAAAAATGTTTTTGGAGGGATATCATTTCTTTTTTTAAGGTGACTTTTTCTTCTCGGGAAGTATCTAACCTAGTTTTACTATTTTTATTCACGCCGTATTTTAAAATAAAAAAGGAGTCCCTATATCAGTTTTTAGAAATCTAGCACCAAAATTTGCGGAAGTCTCATACAAAATTCTATCCCCTAGTTCAGGGTTGGGGGCTTAAAATTCTAAGTTCTAGATTTTTTTTGTTCGTGTACTAATAATGGCTTATATACCAAATTTCAGCTTTTTAGAAGTCCAAAAAGTACTCTAAAAATTTCGTTGATCATGATAAAGTCAGTGGCGAAATCGGGTTTTTTTTAGATATCAAAATATCAATACAATCTAAAGTGGCAGTCATAGGTTAAGACAGATGGGACGGCAGCCTCCTAAGACACTGGTCCTCCCTACATTTAAGTTTACGCACTAACATGGTTTTATAAGTCTTTTGTAGTACTAACAACATATGAATCAAAAGTTGTCCGAAATAAATGCATTTTTAATTTTTTTAAGAAAGACTTGTACTCTTTTTGGCAAATAAACTATTTTTTTAAGTATAAGAGCTATGCAATTGAAACTACATAATTATGTTTAATAAGTATACTATTGACATCATATCCGAGAATTGTTTATCTGGTATAATCCTCACCCAAGTTATCAGGGTTCAATAAAACGACAAAGCGAATTATATAGGGAGGCAGCAGTGGAGGAGATAAATTATATTCAGATGGCGAATAAATGAAGTTTTAATTAATATAAAAAGTTACAATAATTAACTTAATCTAATTCGTGTTGTCCTAAGAACCGATGTTAGGTATCTAAAGGCGCGCGGCGAACGTGTGCTTCCGTTTTATTAAGGCGATCAGAGTGATTGCCCAATATTGATGACGCGCTGCGGTGCGGACAACGTAATGGAGTGACGTAGGCGCATACGGAGCCACGACGTGGTGCTGATGACGTTGCGCGGTGACGTATGCTGACGGTATACCGATGACGTAGCCGTGCGGTGGTGCTGTGTGTGAGGTGCGTAGCTAACAAGCGCTTCGTGAAAAGGTAGGCAGTACCCTTGCGCTTCGCTTTGCTTGTCATGGCGGGGGCCCCCAGATATATTATGCTTTAGTATTTTGTTGATAATCACCAATAAATACCATCACTGTTATTATAGCTTCATCTAGAGTTAGTAACGAAACTAAATTAAAACAATGATCTAGAGCAGCTAACTCATACAAGCTGCCAAAAAAGAAGTATCCAGTATCCACTTCAAAAACTTATATTATTTCTATTTTGATATAGTATAGCAGCAAATATGACACTGAAATATGATATCTATAAAATGAATGAATAATGGTTTCAGACCATTCCATACTGACCCATCTTGACGACCTGTTTAGCCTAGTTGGTAGAGACTCTGCCTCTGAAGCTAGAGGTCCCGGGTTCGAATCCCGGCCAGGGCATTTATTTGTGCATTTTTCACGGATATTTGTTCTTGGGTCTTGGATGTTTTCTATGTACTTAAAAGTATGTATTTATCTATATAAGTATTTATATCGTCGTCTAGTACCCATAGTACAAGCTTTGCTTAATTTGGGACTAGGTCGATTTGTGTAACATTGTCCCCCAATATTATTATTATTAATATTATTATCTAAATGGCCCACCCTGTATACTTGATTGTTTGAGTTGGCCAATTAGCGTCAAAGTAATCCGTACAAAAAGCAACTCAATTTAGCATGCTAGGACACTCAAAATCAATAACAGTTTTGTATAACACCCGGCCAGCACATAAAAACTCCACTATCCGACGGCCTGTTTAGCCTAGTTGGTAGTGACACTGCCTCCGAAGCTAGAGGTCCCGGGTTCGAAACCCGGCCAGGGCATTATTTGTGCATTTAGCACGGATTTTGTTCTTGGGTCTTGGATGTTCTCTATGTATTTAAGTATATATTTATCTATATAAGTATGTATATCATCGCCTAGTACCCATAGTACAAGCTTTGCTTAGTTTGGCACTAGGTCGATTTGTGTAAGATTGTCCCCCAATAATTATTTATTTACTATAGTAGTGAAGACTTTTGCCGAATGTCCAGACGCGGTCAATGTGGAAAACAACAGAACTCAAGAATACAAGGACCTAACATGAATGCCAGTTGAAATGATTTAGATTTCTGTTACTTACTGTACTGAACACAGACACGATATATATTTTTCTTTCAGGTGATTGCACTTCTGTTCGCGGTATATCCATAATTCACAACTCAGTTAAATGTATACCGATCAGTTCACTATGCATAAACGCATTAAATAAAAGGTTTTATTCACAGATGTACACCTATTTAAATATGAACTATCCAAAACCTTAAATGAAGAATTATTAGTTAGTCTAAATTCCAAAACACTCCTAAACGTCACGCGTTTTGTTATTTCATAATATTTGACAATCAAAAGCTCATGCAGAGATCGAACCTCTTTCAGAAGAGAATTTTAAGCACAGTATTAAACCTTTATAGTAGCAAGAGGTGTGGTGATTTGCAATTTTTAGGGTTCCGTACCCAAAGGATAAAACGGGGCCCTTTTACTAAGACTCCGCTGTCCGTCCGTCCGTCTGTCCATCTTTCACCAGGCTGTATCTCATGAACCGTGATAGCTATACATTTGAAATTTTCACAGATGATGTATTTCTGTTGCCGCTATAACAACAAATAATAAAAGCAAAATAAAATAAATATTTAAGGGAGCTCCGAAGCAAAAAACTTTTAAAAAGGTGCTCGTTGCATTCATCAGCCGCTGCGTCTCAAAATGTATGGGAAAACTAAAATCCGACTCGCACTGGACCAAAATACTGCTTGATATTATTTAAGCTTAATATTAATGTAAAAAAAATATTCAAAAAGTATTATTATTTAAATTAGATTTACAAAGGTTACAATAAAGTGTCTAATGTTGTATAGATAAATAGTACGGAAGCCTTCGTGCAACTCGCACTTGGCCGGTTTTTAATTTGTTTCACTGAAGGAGGTAGCTAATAGTGCCATCGGCTACTCCTTGCCAATCATGGCATTCAAGCGTTCTTAGTTCTTACAAACAGAAGTTTGTAAATAAAACACAATAAGAAATCCATTAGCTGTCTAGACATCTTCCCATGCTATCCAGTAAGGTGCAGCGTTTGCGTACTTTAAAAGCAACTTAAAAGCACTCTCGAATCCCTCTTGAGATAAATATCGCCAAAGTTATATCGTTATGAAATTAAAGTAATAATATGAAATAAATGGCTTTAATTAGAGCACGTATTTTGCTTGACTACATTTCATTTACATACATTATGAGAAGCGTTAGTTTTCTTGTTTACGTCTAATTAAAATGAGGTTGTTTGTTGAAATAATGCATAATTTTATTAGTTGATGGTGGGCAGTTTTAATTTAATCTCCATAACTATACCTAAACTCCCGTCACCTTTACCAGGCTATCAGTCTACTCGTAACTTGTGGGAGGTTTACCCACACTACGCTTTCTTGTATTGCTGGATGCGGCTGGCGGAAGGCCCTGTCATTTAGTGCTCTCTGAGGCATATCTATGTGCAGCAGTGGACCAGTTTGTAATGTGACGCTTCGCGCTCGCTCCGTCAATCATTGACTTTGTAGCGTAACTCCTGTCATCATTCAAACCTAGTTCTAGTCTAGTCTAGTAGTTTCAACAAATTTAGTAAGTTTCTAAAATCAGTTGCATAAATATAACTTCCAATAGTTCCAACCAACTCTGAATGGACTTCGGTCCCTGAAAGATCTCTCTATTGTCGTTTCTTTTTGTGACTCCTATGTATTGTATATAGCTTGTAAGAACATAACTCTTTTCTGTATATATCCAGCCCTGTATATTAATCTACTAGGACCACAGCTCTTATTTATAGCTTCGATAATTCAGAAAACTTCATACCTACTAGGATCTTTCGCTCGCGTTTTTAGTTTTTAACCATGACGTTGTTTATAAACAACTAGGACCACAGCTCTTATTTACAGCTTCGATAATTCAGAAAACTTCATACCTACTAGGATCTTTCGCTCGCGTTTTTAGTTTTTAACCATGACGTTGTTTATAAACAACTGTTTATTGTCACGCGGCCTGAATACTAGGTACTTAACATACAAGAATTCCCTGTACGTTTGTGACCGAAACGTATGGTAACACAACCGCCAGCATGCACGAAATTTTAAGTACTTATTATGCAGCCTGGAACGAACTTGCGTCGACAGCCGTTAACCGCAATATCCTACCTTTTCACAACAGGATAGCGGACATAGCCATAAACCGTCCTAAGTAACATTCCTGATTTATAAACGGACATTACTGAGCCGGGTAAAATTCACATACTATACGAGTATATAGAACTTTCGGGATAAAGAAGGGGGACTCTTGACTCCAACAAAAATTAGCACTTTAAATAGAAATAGAAATCATTTATTCTGAGCAAATCACACAAATATAAACAAACAGTAATACGATACACATAAAAACAAAGACATCAAAAAAAACTTTACTTTAGAAATAAAATCATGCAAACGAATAACTAAATTTAAAAAACTGGCTAAAGAAAGCTCATATTATTTCTATCTCATAACCCAACACTATGAGTTTTGCAAGAAATAAAAATTACATCCCCACTTTACGTGTAAGGGAGGTACCCTAATTTTTTTAAAGTTTTGTTATTCCGTTTTGTTGGCGTGATTGATATGTATACTATACCAAATTACAGTTTTCTAGTACTAACGGTTACTGAGCTAAGCTGCGAACAGACGGACGGACGGACATGGCGAAACTATAAGGGTTCCTTGTTAACTACGGAATCCTAAAAACAAGCATTGTTCTGTGTGAGCATGTATCTTGAAATTTTCTCTATCGTACAGCCTAACAGCATAGACTTGCATAGATTTTATATGGATATTTCACTCCAAATCGACAAATTTCAAGCTTAATACGGTTTTTCCCGCTAAAATTCTACTACAGCCAAGAAAAGCAAAAGATGGCTCCGAATCTCCTTATTTACAAATGTTCATCAAAAGTATTTTTGTTAAAGTGCCGTTAAAAATCGCTTGTGTCTTTATCTGTCACTCAGACATTACTATTTGTAGGAATAGGACAAAATACATTTTAGTTAACATAGGATTGTTATATTTTATGAATAAGGGAGTTAAACTTTTTAAAAGCATCGTAACCTTTAATTAGTTTATGAAATGATCAGGCGGGCCGTACACTTGTTTGTCACCGACGTGGTATTACAAAAAATTACGTCGTAATTTGAGTGTAAAAGATATTGAAATTTGTAAGGCCTCTTAAATTACTCATATAGTCATGATAAATCTTGTCTGACATCTTTCTACGTGTACATAGAAGGGAGTAGTTGATTAAAGACCATTCGTCTTAACGAGTATAAAGGTAGAACACAATAACTGCGCAAAAAATCACAGTGAAATTCCCTAAAAGTATGTTTTTCAATACTTCGTTTGATTTTGTTTGTAAGAGCGTACTTAGGCTGGGTTGCACCGACTTACGATCACAGACTGATCAACGTTAAACATGGCGCCGGCAGCCGTCATCCCATTGAAACTTGTCAAACTATGCATACATTAAATTTTTAACGAACACAGCTTACAATTACAGACGTTCGGTGCAACCCAACCTTAGTCTCGCTCGGGCTAGCTATCCTAAAACGTTAGATATATCTCTGGCCTAGACCGCAGAACACGACACAGCTCGGAAAACATTCGCATTAAAATAAAAATGCCTCTCTTGTACGGTTTTTAAAGACAAAAAATTCCGCCATATTACCTCAAGTTCCTTGCCACTTCGTTATACGGTACCCGTTTTGTTAAAACAGATTTTTCAAACCTGAATAATAATTAGCGCACTGAATTGTGTGGGTTTAATTTCTGTTCTGTGTTTTGTTTAAGTACTGTAATTAAATGCTGCATGTAGAATTGTACGCAGACATGATTATGAGACATAAGGAACTGAAACGTGGTCGCTTACTATGAGTCTCATAAGAAGGCTCAAAGTCACACAAAGAGCAATGGAGAGGGAGACGCTGGGAATACCTCTGCGTGATCGCATCAAAGATGAGGCCATCCGCAGTAGAACCAAAGTAACCGATATAGCCCTCCAAATCGCCAAAACTTAAGTAGCAGTGGGCGGGGCACAATGCACGTAGAACCGATGGCCGTGGGGGCGGAAAGGTTCTCGAGTGGCGACCATGTACTCGAAGGCACAGCGGGGGAAGGCCCCCCACAAAGTGGCCTGTTTAGCCTAGTTGGTAGTAACACTGCCTCCGAAGCTAGAGGTTGGAATCCCGGCCAGGGCATTATTTGTGCATAAGTATGTATTTATCTATATAAGTATGTATATCGTTGTCTAGTAGCCATAGTACAAGCTTTGCTTAGTTTGGGACTAGGTCGATTTGTGTAAGACTATTCCCAATAAAAAAAGAAAAAAAAGTGGACTGACGACGGTAAAGGTCGCGAGAGTCCGCTGGAGCAGAACAGAGCTGGAGATCTTTCGGGGAGGCCTATGTCCAGCAGTGGATGTCCATCGGCTGATATGATGATGATCATGATGATTATTATTACGAGTAGCAACAGAGGATGATAAAATCCCTGTAGTATTAACGGCCTCAGGAAACTGTAATCAGCTTACTGTACTTACTCGTACCATTCGTACCAACAAATTCCAGACCACATTTCATTGGGGTCTCTAACCACAAAGTACAATATATATATATATACTGGGTGGCCCATTCAAATCGGTCAGTATGGGAAAGTCTAAAACTATAAGACATACGAAGATTTGTTCTTAGGAACCATGTCACCGATTTTGATAAAAAGAAAAACTGCATTCATACATTTGAAAAAAAACACTGTACCCAGCTCCCTAGCTGGGTACAGTGTTTTTTTTCAATTGAACCCGGTTGTTTTGAAAAAATAAACTTACACTATTTCTATTCAGATATCGTTTGTGTAGGTCTTAAGCAGTAAATGTCTCTAAGAAACATAATGTCTAAAATGAATAAAATGCATTTTTTTCACATACTTTAATTTATCATAGTAGGTGTTCAAAGTGACCACCGTTACAATATTCAACAAGTTCAGGCATGTAAAATTGTCTCTATGGTTGTTTGTACCTCTCTACTTGTAAAATCGGTGACATGGTTCCTAAGAACAAATCTTCGTATGTCTTATAGTTTTAGACTTTCCCATACTGACCGATTTGAATGGGCCACCCTGTATATAGACTGAGATCTCTAACCATGAAAATGACAACTGATGCGCGGTGGTATTTCTGCATTAGTGCTTTCTATTGAGACCGACAAAGCACATTTGTGTATGACAAGCTTGCCTAATGACAGAGTCCACATTTGTACTCGTATAGAAACGTAAACGCCCAATACTTAATTTCAATAATTGCCTTCATGTTGTTCACCTCCATTGCTACGAATTAAAAGTTGCCAAGTATAAGAACCGCATTGAGCACTGCCGGGACGTTTATCTTGCAGGCGATAAATGTTTAGTTGATTCAATCATTCATGCGTAATTAAATGTGTCCAGTCGAGAGCGGGACGTACGAACAAACACATTAAATAGGTAAATAAGAAATACATTTGCGTATGTAATATTTTTCTAAAAAACTGGCTCCCATGAGAGAGCTGAAGACCGAGCTCAGTGGCGTGCCATGGGAGAGTCCTATGTCCAGTAAAGGACTGACACGGGTGGATGATGATGAAGATGAAAAGTACTAATTTTGTATCAAAACTTCATCAATATTATTAGTTTTGCCTTTCCAATTAATCTTAACGATAAAAAAGTGTTCAGCGATCAATGAATACGAACATTATTTTCATAGTCAATAAAAAACGCATAACAGTAAAGTATTTTCACATTATCACCTCATCGCTATAGGGTTGTCACATTATGTGAACATGGAACAACCGCGTGTCCCGTGCATATAAATTATGTTCCTGTGGGACCAGTTGGGAACACTCCCTTAGACCCTTTTACAACCCTGGCGGTGGACGGCGCATTATTCGAATTGTTTCGGGTTAGTGAATGATACTGCCTTTATGCGGAAGTTGACAGATATAATGTATAGTTTGGACGTTTTTGTTGGTACTATTACAATTATAACATAGTTTAGTGATGTAACCCGCGGTCAATAAGAATATACATATGTACGATTTGAGTAGCGAAACTTAACACTTATTAACCATTAGTATTTGACAATGACTTTGTTTGCGTGATCTCTCGAATTTCTGTCCTTTGGGGGATAAAATTCGGATAAGAAGTCCCATATCATATATTTAAACCTGCTGGTTTACTACAACATGTTGTAGTTTGAATCACAAACAAAGTTTCTTGCTAGATGTTTATCCACTATAATTACTTACTTCTGTACTGTTTATTGTTATTGTGCAACTCATCACTAACTAATTCATATCAAAAGCAGCACATCGCATACTCGACGCTCTGCCTTATAAAACAAGGACGCCAAAAATAGTGAATAGTATTATTGCCAAGATTCCTAGATTAGGTAAGGAACTTCAATATATAAGTATTTCTTCATGTTCTGTATCCGTAATATATCATATCAGAATTATTCCATACTAGATTTTGACTAAAATCTAGGCATTAAAATTCAAGCAGTACGAATATGACATATTCATACATGTGGTTGTAGGTATGACATGTGGACATCATATGAGTAAAAGTCGAGTAAGAGTCATCCGAGAGAAAAAGAATTTGTTTTTGGTGATTATTCCCCCGTGGTCAGTCCGATTTTTAAACGGTTTTATTTAGCTTCACTCGGTAGTATATTTGATTCAAAACTTGCGAACGTTTTTCGATCACTTCTACTTAACCGATTTTGATAATACTCGGCATGCGTGTTAAGTTCGCGTGACAATGACAAATTATAATAGTTAGAACCTTCGATCCTCAAATGCAGATGCTGCAAAAGTACAGCCTACATTAACAGAGAGGCTTATATAATAAGTACGTAACTTTGGATGAAGATTAGCACTTTTTATGATTTACTTTCTCTGTTATTTTGTTAATTGCGACTTTCAGTCAGAAATATTTCCTGTCAAGAAAAATGTTTTAATACCTATCAACGCCCCAAGTTTTTATTTTAGTCTGAAAAAAGCTTCCGATTATTACATAGTGACAAAATAGGACCTTTATCATCCGACTCGAGAAGAATACATTGATACCCGTCTGGCATGATTAGGTACTCTCCAGAAAGCAATGTACCTACATGTGGGACTCAGATTCGCATTAATTTTTATTTCATCTTTCGCATTTATATTTAGTTTTTGGTACAACATCTGATTAAATTAAAACCATTGAAATTAAAACTTTTTTACCTTTGTTTTTATGATTAAAGAGTCATTCACTTTTTCATTTTGCCAAATTTGAAGCAGATTCAGGGGAGACCTATGTTTAGCAGTGGACGTCCGTGGGCTGATTTGGTGGTAGTTGTGGAAGCAGATCGGTTAAGCCGTTTCGAAGGAGTAGAACCACAAGCGATTTACATTTGTGCCCTAAGATTGAGCTCCGCTGCGCACCGCTCAACAACTATTTCAAGTAAGCTCTCAAATTTAATCGTACTTTAGTATCAGTCACGAAGCTCATTACAATGCATGTTACATACACTGATTTGCATGATATTGCGGATATCAAGCGCCGCGCAATTTCCTGAAAATCGCTGATGAGGCAATATGTCAACGCTAATGCGAACTGTCGAGGACAATCGAGAACTTCAATGTGACCCGAAAACGAACAATTATCGCCAGATCAATGACGGGACCCAATTACAATTACCTACCAGGGCTCGAACTTTTCGTGCCGATGACGTAAAATTGCATATAGGTGATTCCAATTGGTGTTATAGTAATTATCAATGTTTAATCATCAATCATTAAATCATGCATTTATAATGGTCTTTTTTTCAAATATGGCCTATTGCATCTGAAGATTATAAATTATTAAGGATTTCTCTTTCTATTTAGAATTTTAATGTATAAGCAGGTGAGGAACTCATACTCTTCCAACAGGTTATAGGAATGTTGAATCTAAATATGAACGTAAATAAAATGGATTGTTTTCAAATACGGCCTTTTTGAAAAAATACCATCATAAATGCATGATTAAATGATTGATGATTAAAGATTGATAATTACTATAACACCAATTGGAATCACCTATATGCAGTGTGACGTCAATTTGACGTAATCAGCATGAAAAGTTCGAGCCGATTACGATCGATTTCGTATAAGCGAACATTAACTGGACTGGCATCCATTTCACACGTCCTTCGGGGCTCATTTTAAGGTCGCTGGACCTTAAAACACACAGCTGCTTAAAACGCACTGACGCACCATAGACACAGTGACGTGCCTCACGCGTGACGATTTTAACTCATAATTTTCTCCCTCTCGTTATCTGCGTTTCCGTACCGTCAGCGTATTTTGAGCACTTGTGTGGCTGAACCCTAAATCAGCGCGTAGAATCAATTTAGCCGAACGCAGTTTAGCTTCCTTTGATTTTCGGGGACCAGCTTTTTTTCAAACGTCATGAAACCTCAAAATACCTAGCAGACCACATATCTTGTAATAGGTTTATAGCAACATAGACGATAGACTACGTATAATGTATATTGTTGAAAACTTATTAACAGTGTTCTGCTCTCAAGTTGATCTATGTCAGTGTAGTAGACGAAGGGTTGTGAGCTCTAACTTTGTATTTGTTCAACGGCACCACGCAACATGCATCGCTGTACACTCGGCATCATAATTACAAATATAGGTACATGAAAGTTCCTGCTTTGTAAAGGGAATATTGGGATATACCTATTCCCGGGTTGGAAACGTTGCCCATAGACAACGTAGGAATATTAGGAATGTTTTATATACTAATATTATAAAGAGGACAGATTTGATTGTTTGTTGGTTTGCATTGAATAGGCTTCGAAACTACTGAACCGATTTGATATAAATTCTTTCACTATTTGGAAGCTACACTATCCCCGGGTAACATAGCCTATATTATATATTTTTTAAATAGGGATCCTTACTAAAAACTCATTGGAGTTTTAGTAAGGATCCCTAAATGAAAACTATGCGAAGCCGGGGCGGGCCGCTAGTACTTCTATACGTTTACAATGTCAGTGTGTGCATGTTTGGGATAAGAATGAATCTGAAACTGGTGAACTGATATTGACGCAGCTTTCACTATTTAAATGTGTAACTTTAATCTCGTTGATAGTTTAAAGTATGAACCCACCTAGTTCACGATCTATCGAAAATGCTGTAGAAATACCTAACATTATTTAAAAAAAAATATCCTTATTATACTTACATCGTAATAATATTTTTATTGGATTTGACTTTAACATCACACTTCACACTATTTTAATTACCTATTTCATAAAATCACAGGCCCATTTATAATTATAAGTACACAAAACACGTATAATTATTTAAATTGTAAATATTTTTGCGAGCGGAAACATCCGCTTAGCGGAATTATAATTTCCAACCGAAATGAAAATGATGATCACCCCGGGGATTTGAACCCGCGACCTCTGGAATCCGTCCATCACTCTTTCCAACTGAGCTACCGCGGGTCCCCACCCCCCACCCCCCAATCAAATCTAGTAAGGTACAGAAGGAATGGTAAGCTAAGATCTCCTTAAACAATTCATTATTCTGTCAAATCTTACCAAATGTACACAACCAATATTTAAAATGTAAATAAAACCTCGAGCTGACTGTACCGTACCCATGTTAGAACCCAAGTCACGTTTGTCATTTTACACCAATCCGTCCTGTGAGAATTTTCACACTCTATAAATTCGCGGCGAGCAATTCCTGGGATTATCCCCCAATTCCATCCCACAAAGACTAACAAAGTATTTGGACTTGAATTTCAAAACTAAAGCGGTGATAAGCAGCTCACAGTTGTTGTTTTTTTAATTATTAATAACAGCAGAACATAATTTATAAAAGTACATAACTTTTAGAAACTCATTCAACCGACGCTTACCACATCCTTTTGGTATTATATTTTGTAATCTGTTTTTCCGGGCACCTTGAACACTTGAGTAAAAAAAAGAAATGGACTTATAGAAAATAAAGTAATTAATTAGAGAGTAATAACCCCCGGGAGTAAGATCGCTATAGTTTTGTGATAAGTTGATAACGGATTTCCCACATGAATGGTAACCTATCGAAGTTTCGAAAATCCTTTGTCCGATTTTCACTTGTCCGAAAACGGTTGCTCGAATGTTTGTAATCCATATACATTGCTTACTATATTTTTTGAAATGTCTCTAGTTTCCTATCCCACATCTACATTTTCCCGAAATTCGATAACCAGAAGAACGGTTGCCAAATTTATTATTTGACAACCGATTTGTTAATCACCTTTTCATAAATCCGATGCTACGCGAAATCGAAATGGGTTAGGTTAGGTTAGAACGGCGACCCTTGCGGAAACAAACATTTGCTAGGAAAGTAAGAAAGTATTGAATATAGGTTAATAAACCGAATAAGGAACCGGAATAGGGACTTAGTGGCAAAACCGACTCTAATCGCGGATAGGTTAGAAGACGGAAGCGGGAGCTTTGCTCCCGCTTTCGTCTTCGAGGTTATTTTTTTTATAAAAGAGCGGAAAAACTTGTTATATAAAACTTTCATACAGTATAGTTAAATTCAGCTATTAGGTAAGTAAATAATGAGGACATTTCATGTGATCTCAGCCTCAAAATAAAATAAATTACTAATATTGAGTTGCGTGCAATGCGATAGTAACACTTTTTAAATATTATATGCGAGTTATTACTGCAAGAACGAACGAACAAATTTACTTACTTACAATTTTGTTTGTTTGTTTGTCGATCTGATGGGTGGGGCGTTATAGGCAACGCGCGTTATAGGGAAAATAATATTTCGTTCAAAATACTTTACGCCACAAAAAGTAGTTGGCAAATGATACTTCGGAATTTTTACAAGTGTTGATTCGAATCATAAGCGAAATAAAATTGCAGCGAACTGAGAAGGGGGGAAAGTAATGAACAGGGAAACGTACTTTCGGGCAAACAAAATTTAGGCTAATTAATAAAATGGGAAACGTTTTCGGGGTATTAATATCTAGAAAAAAAGATCATTATTTTGATAGCTCCTTTTCATTTTTTTTTATATGAGTAACGCACAATTACGTTATATGTTTGTTACGTGTTAAAAGGCAATCCTTAGAGCATAGAACAGTCTACTGGCCAGCTTTAAATAGTCCATACATTCGACTTCATTGACCAATGCCATTATCCTCGGGATATTTAAGACGCATTAGACGGCCTTATAAATAATGCGCCTTGATTTATTTATCGATATATTTATGTAGGTCAGTTTGTTTTCAGGTATTCTAATTAAAGGTAACTCGTAGAACAAATTATCTTTCAAATAGTTTAATGTCTTGCATGCGTCCATTAACGCTATAAGTAATTAGGAGAGAATCCCAGTTAAATTAACTATGATGAAATTCTATATTATACGATTCAAATTCTTTTCTATTATGTTCTAATTTTTTTTTACTACTTAAATGAAAAGAACCATGTGTGGTGATAGAGAAAAGGCGCTGAGTCAGCACAATGATGCAGCAATAAGCCACATCCCTGATATTCTGCCAGAACCTTACAATTTTTTTAATGCGAAAGTGCAACGCTAGGCAGCATGTGCATGTGACTGTGAGTGTTTGGGGGGCTGTTTGTATATGAAGAGCAATAACTTCATTATTATTCGGTGGTGCTCACAACATCCTGACACCTGGATAAAAGAAACCTGTGGAAGCAGGCAGAGTATGATTAAAATGGGCTTTATATAAATTAAATTAAATCTGTAAGAAGCATGGGAGTTCAGGCAAAAATATATCTATTTACAACTCCATCCATCCATGCATTACCAACAAGTGCCCACTTGTCAACTCACCTGCTGTCACGGTCACCTGCTGTTTGTGTGTGTGTGCGTGCGTGTCAACTGTTTCCATGCATTACTCTTATTATACATCTCTTATCCCACTAATCCCACTAATATTATAGAAATAGAAAAGCTTTATTCATGGCAAACAGACAAAATGTTAAAAAAGTTTTACATTTTCAAAGTTTACCATGAAATGGTCCCGCCTCAGCATGGTGCCTTTCGGCACGACTTTTTGCAAAGGATGCTAGTTTAACTCGTTTGTATCAGATGTCACTGGGTGCTTCCTCTGTCGCACTTACGTATTGGAGTGACAGAGATGCAGCGGTCGTACTGTTAGTTCTTACTTTATACCACAGTAGCGCTCGATCTATGTGGAGATTGTGGAGTATTTCACTGACATCTCTATGACTGTTTCTTATCTCTGTAATCTCTGTATATATATTTTACTTAGTGCTATTCTCTTCGAACATAATAAAATTAATAAAACATACACAAGAATTTCACAGTTTTTAGGGCAAGAAGAATATAATCAGTATAATCACTACGTTTTAGGGACAGGAAACACAGGTAAGTAACACTTATAAAACAGATACATGATAAAATATTGCGTCACTTATCTATCGCCAACCTCTAACTTTAAACTTCTGAATTATTTAGGTTCCCCGTTTAATTAAGAAATCAGGACATAAACAAGACACAAAGCGAGACAATCATAAGACAGAAGCGACAATTTAATACATGCAAATAAAACTAATACATGTAATCGAGATGGTTACCAATGAATGATGTTTAGGACACGGTTACAGCTGCTAATGGCTTGAAGGCAGATATACCTATATGTTAAATGGGACCGAAAAAGGCAGGTATTTATGTACTTTATTAAAAAAACTTTATATATTATAAATGCGAAAGTTTAGATGTTTGGATGTTTGTTGCTCAATCACGCAAAAACGGCTGAACAGATCTAGATGATTTTTTGTATACTAACAGTATATAATCTGGATTCACTTATAGTATACATTTTGTCCCCGATAATCACCCTCAAAGGGATGAAATCGTGGGTGCAAATATGGTCTATGAAACGGGGTGATTTAAATCCTCATACGCCATTCTAAGCTTTAAGTTTCAGCCAATTGGGAATATAACGGCGTGTCAATAAATTTAACTTAACCATAGCAGAATTTGACGTATTGTAAACAAGCTGACGTTTCGATATGTCAAAGCCGAAGTATCATAATTCCTTCTGATTGATGACGCTATTTTTGAGCATAACCTCTTAGCAATTAGGTATATTATTGCGTGTAAATCAAAATAAATTTTCGATACTTTGGAATTGGTGGCCTAAATATGCTTAAATACAAAAACAGCTGCTTCAATGCAGTCTTTGTATCGTCGGTGTACAATTTAATTTTGTCGTGTATTATTTCTTACGTAATGGTGTCCCTTCACACCATAATAACCGTTTGATATAAGAGATCACTTGGGCTGGGCAGCCCAATCGTCATCATTGAGAGTTGAAGCACCTTAGATCTATGCACAAAGTACAATACGAGTATATATATACACTGAGATAGAGTGAAAGACCAGTGAAGTATTCCACATAGATCGTAGCACGGTTATATATTTAGTAAGAACTAACCGCACGACCGCTGCATCTCTGTCACTTCAATATGCAAGTGCGATAGAGATAGCACCCAGTGACATCCGGTACAAACAAGTTAAACTAACATTGCCATAGAAAAATTCCTACTTCCAACTGAAAGGCCCCTGGATCTATGCTCATCCGTACATATAATAAAGCTGTAGAGGGTCGAAAATCTGTACATTGAAGTTATTCGATAAATCAATGGAGCGATTGGAGGGCCCTTGGCATCAAAATAGAACACATTTCAACAGTTTTGAGAATTCGTGTCTGTTTGTCTATCTGTTTATATGTCTAAGTATTGTGACTCTCGGCCTTCAGCCTCCCGTGCATTGCCGCTCTGCTTCGGGCCTTCGGCCCTCAGCCTTACATGAGCGGACCGCTCTCTGTTGGCTACCTTGCCACTCTGTGTGAATAATCGGCATGAGGAGCCCGCATCAGGCCTTCGGCCCCACATAAGGAGCCCCCTCTGTTGGGACTCTCGGCTTTCGGCCTCGCGTGCATTGCCACTCTGCTTCAGGCCTTCAGCTCTACATAAGGAGCCCGCTCTGTTGGGTCGCTCGGCTTTCGGCCTCGCGTGCGTGCCACACGGCTCCGGGCCTTCAGCCCTCAGCCTTATAATCATAAAGATCCCGCTTTATGTAAATTCTCGGCCGTCGGCCTCGCATGCCTTGCCACTCCGTTTCGGCCCGTTAGTCATCAACTTTACATAAAAAATCCACTCTGTTGGGAAGCTCGGCCTTCGGCTTCGCGTGTCTCGCCTCCCTGCTTCAGGCCTTCGGCCCTCAACCTTACATGAGAAGCCCGCTCTGTGTGAATACTCGGCCTTCGGCCATCATACTTACATGAAGAACCCGCTCTGTTGGGACGTTTTACGGAAGAACTGCGTAGCGAGACTTTTATCATTGTACATGTAATATTTTTACGGCTTTCATTCGTCTAGAATCGGTACATTTGATATTCTGAAATAAGTTTATTCATTCGTTTTGAAAGCACGAGCACGTAGCACCAACTCCCGTTACAATCGGACACTTTTACTCGAAGTTGTAGACGATTATATATACCTAGGACAGACTGTCCAGTTAGTTAGGTCCAACTTCGAGAAGGGTTCATCGTCGAACCCAACTCGGCTGGGCAGCGTTCGGGAAGCTACGGCACCTCTTTTCGTCGAATATTCCGCAGTGTCTCAAGACGAGGCTCTTTGACCAGTGTGTGTTGCCAGTGATGACATATGGCACGGAAACGTGGTCGGTTACTATGGGCCTCATAAGAAGGCTGAAAGTCACCCAAAGAGCAATGGAGAGGGCTATGCTAGGAGTATCTCTGCGTGATCGCATCAGAAATGAGGCCATCCGCAGTAGAACCAAAGTAACCGACATAGCCCTCCGAACCGCTAAACTTAAGTAGCAGTGGGTGGGGCATATTGCACGTAGAACCGTTGGCCGTTGGGGAGGAAAGGTTCTCGAGTGGCGACTACGTACCGGAAGGCGCGGCGTGGATAGGCCCCCCACAAGGTGGACTGATGACCTGGTAAAGGTCGCAGGTGTCCACTGGATGCGGATGGCAAAGGAACGGCCATTGTTTCACTCTTTGGGGGAGGCTTATGTCCAGCAGTGGACGTCTTTCGGCTGATATGTTGATTCGTTTTAAAAAAAGGATCCCTATTAAAATTTTCCGTGCGCGGTAAAGAGCATGTCATATTGAATGTAATCATTTCTTAAGGGGGTGTAAAGAAGGGTGAAAGATTTATGGGAAAACAAATAATTCTAAAGCGAGAATGAGTTCTACGCAGACGAAGTCGCGGGCATAAGCTAGTTATGTATAAAAGAGGCATGCCTCAATGCCCGTATTCTGCCACAATTTCGATTTTTAATTTAAATCAAATTATTTAGCTGTCGTAGAAAAAATATTGTATGCAACGATACATTCTCGAAAAATTAAATTCTCGAGTTTTATTAAAAAATCTCGCCACGCTCGTTTTGTTACGAGCGCCCATCGAATTTTATGAACTCTTATTAGGTATGTAACTGTTGTATCAAAAACTAATATAATAACCTTAGCAGCTAATTATTAATTTCTTCAAATCACAACAGCACTACACTACTTATTTAATTCATCTGTCATTCTCATATAAAACGAACTCAGATTCAGGCAAAGTCTCAAGGCTCAAAGGACATCGATCATATGTGTTGTTATGATCGATCAAGACAGACAGTGCGAAGAATAGGTTGTTAATACGTATATAAGAAACTCTTCATTAAGCGTTTCTGCGTAGGTTCAGTCACTTAATTACATAGATTAGAATGTATGTGAAAACCTTTACTTACGCGATTAAAGTTAAATATTGCTCTGTACTGTACATATTTAGAGGTCCTGAATTCTGTAGCTTTATTCAGTGACAAGTCTAAAGACAACTCCTGGTGCTTAGAGGATTGTTTGTCGAAATAACTACTTAGTGGCTACAAACAAGCCGGTTAAACAGCCACTAACTGACTCCGAGCTCGACTGGTGTTCACAACGCTTACCGTCAAGCTAATGTCAACTAGTCTTAGTCTGGTCTCGAATTGCGAGGAGTTTTTACAAGTCTGGAGGTCAAAATAGATTATAGGTGAAGAGTAAAGTAACTCAAAACAGATTGTGAATTGCTGTTAGCTTACACAGATTAAGAATATGTCTACGCCATCAAAACCGCCTTTTCATGAACTTGATCGTTGATATAACGAAACTACTACTACGTACAGTACTTCATACATATATTCTGTGGATTAAAAAAGGTATTACATGTTAAGATCGTTTTACACAGAAAAAATATCAGTAAACAAATAAACATATAAATATTCATTGCATTACGTAGCCTTAATATAATTATAGTAGTTCTAGTAGTCTAGCGGCGAGGACAAGTTACCCCGAAATGGCAAAAATTTAGGTTCAAGCCCATTTTTGGGCAACATTCGATCATGGTTATTTTTTCTGTACATATTGTGTACAACTCAATCCTTGTATCATTTAAGACATTATTTCTAAAATAACAAAACGCAGTAGTATTTTTTTTAATCAATCTTTGCCCGCTTTGTTCCTTTCATCTAATATCCTAGGAAGCGAGTAGTAATATCCGGAGCTCGACGTGACTCGAGTTACTCGAGTCTACACTGTGACCAGCAATCTAAGATTTTATAATAGTACATTACTTTAGACTTATAGAGGCCGGGAAACGAAGGGTTGCAGGCCAGTAGATATAGACGGTCGAGCATGGCGAGGCCGAATAGGGATATGCGGCCTGCAGCCCAACGTTTCTCGCCGAGATTTGTAGAGTGTTTTTCTCAAACATATGCAATGAAATAAAAAATACAACTATCAATAAACAAATTTAACAGACGCCATGTTTAAGATTAAAATTTTAAAAAATTACTTCCCGGCCTAGGCCATCAATTTTGTATGAAATTCCTTTTTTTACAATGGGGGACAATCTTACACAAATCGACTTACGAGTATGTTGTCCCAAAATAAGCAAAGCTTGTACTATGGGTACTAGACGACGATATATATACTTATTTAGATAAATACATACTTAAATACATAGAGAATATCCAAGATCCAAGAACAAAATCCGTCCTAAATACACAAATAATGCCCTGGCCGGGATTCGAACCCGGGACCTCTAGCTTCGGAGGCAGTGTCACTACCGACTAGGCTATACAGGCCGCCTTTACAGTTTTCCCGAGTCACAGATCAAAGAATACTAGTACCCGAGTTGTTTCACCTACAAAGTGATACTTTGAATTGAAGCCTGTATATTAATTGCATGTTTAAGAAAAATATTTAAGTAGTACATTTATTCATTATTTTTAAAAACCACCGTAAATGATTATAGGAGTTTATTGCATGCACTACTTCAGAATATCTTTGTCGCAAAGTTTTATGGGCATAAATTGACCAAGGCAACAGAGACATACAATTTTGTGCCATCTGTCTCAATCTCAACATAGCTCAACCTTTAATTAAACACTGATCCATAAACTAGGTAGCGAACCTGGTATCCGAAACCAGGTGAGAATTACCTTACGTTGCCAGGATAATTACTTTGCCGGTACATTTGAAGTTATCCCAGCATCCCCTAGATCAGACCGAGATTAGCCGAGCGCTGATACGCGACACGATGCCTGTAATTTACGATATTTCGCTTATGTATCTAACTCATGATATTATGAGTCGATTGTGTATAGTTGTTTACTAACCAGTGCTTGGAAAAAAAATAGTTTCTACGTTCAGAAGGTTCTCTGTCTAACAAAACCGATGTATGACAGCAAATCATGGCACCTCGGAGATGTGCTAGAGCCATATTTAGCCGATGCGGCAAGATGAACAAGCCTATAACTTACAAGTATGCATTGAGATGTGAGGGCCTTCCTCATGAAATCAATGAGTTATTGAATCAATTGCTTAATTAGCACAAGCTTAGATATGCTATATGGATATTAACCCAGAATATGTATGATCGCCCAACGCTACGCGTTCACATCTTTAGTAATATTTTCGAATGCACTTGACAGCGTTCTTAATTTAAATTATCTACCAATAGAAACGGTCAGCCTGCAGACGATTTTGTTGAAAAAGTGTGAAACCGTAGCGTTGGCCGATAGTACGTAGCTAGTTAAATTAAGCTGAAAATAAAGAGAAATGCTATGCGACACGCGCCAAATTTAAAGGTTCACAAATTCTGGGAAACATTAATGAACGCAATTGTGAAAACACTTCGTTTTTATTTCAGTTCACCTCACTTCACTGTTCCAGAAGTTTCTACAATTAAAGCTGTTCCCAAAATTGTTCCACATTTTTTCAGAATAGTTCTGGCCCACTTCATCCTGTTGCTGGCTTCGGATTTACAATTTCCTTTCCTAGAAATTCGCCCGGGCGGAGACAAATTATGAAACTGAATTCCGGATCGCGGCTGAAATATCGCCGCTTCGCCCTGGATACTAGGATATTGTAGCTTGAAATTTTAAATAAATTTGTTTCGCTGTAAACCTTCTTCAGTTTATGTCGGTATAATTAATTTCTTTGCTGCCACAGAGCCAGATAGACAACGACAATAAGAAAATAATTATGTTATGACCATAAGGCAGACTGTGAGAATTGTTTTCTTAAATAACAGATACAATTATTCATATGATAAATATAGTTACTTAAATTACATATTATCGTTGATCACTACAATCAATGGATAGTTCAGCATTTTAGTTGATTTCTATTTTATCCGGTGTACCTAATCTACTATGAAATGTTACTTCGAAATAAGTATTTGAAACAGTTATCGATAAATTTAATATCGGAGGGAGTCCCCAGTTAATTGGCGTTTTTGCCACAAAAACTTCTATGTCTGCCAATGATAGAACACAACTCAGATATATGGGGCATACACTAATATTAATAATATTATAGAGACCAAAGTTACTTCAAAAGTGCTTCACACCAAACACTAAATTCAGCTTCAATATAGATACTTATCGTTCAGTAACGTTTCAAATATACCTAAAATTGATTTAATGTAATCTTTAGTATGGAATATCATATTTAGTTCAACCTTAGTTACGTTTAAAAACGGTACTTGATCACCCCGCACTAATTACACTTTTTTTAACTTGGCCCGTAAATCTAAGTGGATCTGACAAATTAAATACCTCCATACATGTCCCTTATTACGTTCAAATATTATACAATAGGATTACAAATACAACAATTTCCCATGCACAAGTTTCCCATCTGAACCTAACTCAGATTAATTTAATCTCAACATTTCCATCGACAATTTTTCGGCGGTTTTTCTTAGTTGTCTTGCCTTTCTTTCGCGAATTCTTTCATGCCGGAATGTTGGGATGTGACCGCTGCACAATGGGGACAATCAATGATGCTTGATTAGGATTAATGACTGGTTCGTTTATCGGAATTCCTTGGGGTAAAGCGACCAATCTGGACAAACGTCCCACATTGTGCGCGTGGCGTGTTCTAATTAAAAGGTAAGAGCTATTGGTATACCTATAGGTAAATCGGAATATTAGGACGTTTATATTTAGCAGTTTAGATGTGAGGATAAAATTATTAAAATTTCATAGTTTCTAGGTAGGTAGTATACACCATATTACATAGGAACATTAAACTCTCATTCCATGTTTCGCCATCTAGTACCCATAACACAAGACTTAATATAGAGCTTACTCTGGGGCTACATTAATTCGAGTTGTGTAAATAATGTCCTCCGATATAATATATTTTTTATTTACTCTCCATAAAAGTGACTATAGTAGTCGGCAGTTAAGAAGTCAATCCTGACACTTGTCATTTCCATACAGTTTATAACCTAAAAGTCACTTTGAGCTTATAAACTAAGGATATGACAGGTGTCAGGATTGACTTCTTACCCGCCGACCACTATAGTGACTTCCGTGATCCGTTCATATTGTAACTCTCTATGGCATACCAACAGAATAAGAATATTCAGAAATGCCAAGAAGCCCGTCCTTATGTATAATTTTGCTGATGTTAGTAATTATCACCTATCCAGGCTATTGAAAAGAAGTGAAGCGTGTATCTTTAACATTGCAGATGTTCGTAATAAAATTACCTATACATCATATTATTTGCAACATTTCTTCCACACTTAAATACAATATTTCCAGCAAACCGATACCTGGTTTAAGAAAATTCCTATGCTGTTGCCAACTGGCGAAGTTTTGGAAGGAAAATACTTTACAAATAGCAAAGCAGTTTCCGAATTCAATATTTGCCCGAATAGGAATATGGGTCGAACAAGATCAGACATTGCGACCAAGGATTTCATAGGCAACCGATTCAAAATACTTAATAAAATTTCTCACAGGCATGTTTTAACAGGTTTTGTAAGATCGTTCGTTTCTGTAATGAATATAAATGTGACAATCAATGTTATCACTGTTGATTCTAGTCACTTTCTAATTACAATAGAAAATGGTTAGTGTTTTAAAAAGAAGGTTTTAATTATGTACGCTTTTCCACCGTTCGGTGAGCTTTTCCACAAGTTCAGACTCATTTTTAACCGACTTCATGATTTCAAAAGAGGAGGTGATCAATTCGGTTCTATGTTTTTTTTTTAATGTTTGTTAGTCCATAACTCCGTCATTTCTTAACCGATTTGTTTTTTTTTTTAATTGTAACTATATATATCCAAGTTGGTCCCGTTTTTGTCAAAACGCAGTTCTGTTGATGGGGTCCATGAGGAATTGAGGGAACTCCTTAAATCTTTAAGACAAACATATAGTGATTTGATTGAAACATATTGTGACATTGGATGAAGTGGAACTGCTGATAATGATCAGAACAGAACACTTCAACGACGAAAAGTTCACGTTTGGCGATTTGTCCTCCTAGCTGTGTTTATTAAGCAAGTTCTATTTTCACGATGAATTTTTGTCATGCTCGAGTTCTGGTGATGGGATCCATTAGGAATCGAGGGAACTCTCCAAATGTGAGAGGCACACAAATAGTGATTTTATTATTTTCATGAACTAATCAAGCATTTTCATTCATAAAAGTGACATTTGATGAAGTGAAACTGCTGATGATGATCAGAACGGAACTCTTCAACGACGCGTAGTTTACGTTTGACGATTTGTTCTTTTCGTTTTGTTTGTCAAGCGAGCAAGGTTTTTCCATGATTCCATATTATTATGATTCCATATTTTGATTGAGGGTACTTAGTCTTCTACCATTATAAACATACTTATAGCCATTTTTATTTGCACCATCTAAGTATAATAATCTTTCAGTGACCTCCCCAATTGAAGTCAGTTTTTTTTTCTTAAAAATTATGTTCATTAACGATGTAACATTGTAGAGTCGATGGAACTCTTTAATATACTGTAGTTGGGTACATTATTATCGAGGAAGGAGGTAATTGCAGGATGAGTATTAGTTTTAAACGAACGATCTTGGGAGTCCGTTTAATTAATACGAAGCCTGCAATTGACATTCCAGCTCAGGCTAAAATAGTATTTTTCTCAAAAATGGGGGATAACTGTACACTTCGCCTTTCAGTACAGTCACCAGCATTAATATATACCAAAACAAAGGCGGCGAAAATATCTGACACGCCCTAACGACCCTAGAAATAGAGTCGTGTCAGATATTTATGCGCGCTTTGTTGTGGCAGATATTGGTGCTGGTGACTGTACCTAGTGAGTTAACACCCTTTTTTGTGAAAAGTTACATACCCGTCGTAGTGGGCATTATAATGTGTTTTCTGTAATCAACTAATTCACTGCAAAAAGTTACAATGTTCTACCCAAGTATGGAATGTAGTGTACTTAGTATGGAAATGATTTGAAGAGTTTTATACCTAAACGTAGCGTAGTTCGAATATAGAAGAGTTTTTGAAACCGAAAATCATCTGCAATAAAGAATTACTCGTATTTACGTTACTATATATATGTATTATTTACTTACATTTTTTTATACCACGTCGGTGGCAAACAAGCGTACGGCCCGCCTGATGGTAAGCGGTCACCGCAGCCTATGGACGCCTGCAACTCCAGGGGTGTCACATGCTCATTGCCGACCCTTTAAAAATGTATACACTCTTATTTCTTATTTTCTTGTTTTTGAATCAGAAAATCATCTGCAATAAAGAATTACTCGTATTTACGTTACTTATACTATGTACTCGTATCGCCGTCGGCAGGGCATTCATCCTCTCACCTTAGAACCTAAATGGTCGCGTACGGTATGGTTTCAAAGGAATTTCCTCCCTCGGACGCTCTGATTGTGGAATGAGCTCCCTGCCGAGGTTTACCCGACGGATTACAGTATGGGGTTCTTCAAAAAATTAAAATTAAAAATTAAATATATCGTCGTCTAGTACCCATAACACAAGCCTTATTGAGCTTACTGTGGGACTAGTTCGATTTGTGTAAAAAAAAAATGTCCCCTAATATTTATTATTATTATTTATTATTATTTTATTAAAAAAATAGTGTATAAATTCTTAAAGGGTCGGCAACGCGCATGTGACACCCCTAGGAGTTGCAGGCGTCCATAGGCTGCGGTGACCGCTTACCATCAGGCGGGCCGTACGCTTGTTTGCCACTGACGTGGTATAAAAAAATGTGTGGGGTGCAGCTCTGGGAATTAATTGGCGCTTTGATAGCTGAAACCGTTCCTAAAATCTAAAACAGCTTACGTAAATCACTAATTTACAAAGCATTCTAAACCGAAATTATCGGGACCGCAAATCAGTGGGGTTTTCTACGTATAATCCGTATGAAAATTAATTTGTATGTTAATTGAACTCTGCTGACTGCATTGGTATTTTTTATTAGAAATTATTGGACGCCAGATTAAAATGGCCAGGTGCCGGGTGCTATTACTTTAATGATATTTCAATTTCTTTCTTTGAGATTAATTTTAATACTATTTTTAAAATGAATTATAACTCATACTCATACTCATTTATTCATAATATTACAAATATTACATATCAAAGCTATTTATTACGCGGTATTAGTTCAGTGATCATATTAAATGCAGAAGAAATTAAAAACAATTATATACGAGTAGATTAGCATTAGGTACAAATGTCAGTGTTTACAAGCTATTATTGTTATTATATATTAATATGTACCTATGTATTTTTTTTATATGTATTAATACTCGTATGTATTTGTATTTTATATAATAGGCTGATTGATGATTATTTGACCTCGAATGTGTACGTATAAGTACCCGTATAATAAAAACACCTGTTTGCCTATGCCTATATTTTATATAAGTAGTCTAATAATATAATATAATATAATATAATATTGGGGGACAATCTTACACAAATCGACCTAGTCCCAAACTAAGCAAAGCTTGTACTATGGGTACTAGACGACGATATACATACTTATAGTTATAGTGACATATATACTGACATAGAAAACATCCAAGACCCAAGAACAAATATCCGTGAAAAATGCACAAATAAATGCCCTGGCCGGGATTCGAACCCGGGACCTCTAGCTTCGGAGGCAGAGTCACTCCCAACTAGGCTAAACAGGTCGTCTAGTCGTCGTAATATATCCAAATTATACGAGTATGGAATATGAATAATAATGTGCATAAACTATATTCTAGCTTAGTCGAACTGACCCTTAGGCAGACAGATTTGTCGGAAAAGTGGAACCGATAACTTGAAATATGAGCCGTTTGGAGTCGAATGTTGTTGAAGAGTCCAGGGTAAGCACGTTCCAAATCCATTTAATTTTTATTACAAATGTATACTTTACACATATTGTAATAAGGTCAATTTTTAATACAAAATTGTAATTGATATTCGTTGTTCTTCCTCTAGTCTCTTCAATTGTGTATGCATGTCGCGAGTGTTGGCTGCAGATTCCAGTAGTCCTAATCAATAGCCTTGTTCGATACAATTCGTTCGTTAGTCTCAACAGAGCGAATTATACAATTATCGAGTCTATTATTATAATTGAAGGGTATGAGCCCCTGGTACCTAAGGGATGACAGTGTTACAATAATGAAGTGTAACCTAATTGTACATAATTATTTATATTGTGGGTTAGTAGATTGCCGGTTCTCGTCGACACACTTGTGCTTTTATGTATAAGGCCTGAATGCCCTGAATCACACTGGCGAGGCCTGCGGTGGCGGTCAATAGTAAATTTGACAGCTAATGACAAGTTATATATATATATGTAGAGGTAATGTAATGACTTGTAGTTTAGACTTCTTCACTATAACTATAAAAAAATAAAAAAATCTACGGGCCCAGTCAGCCTGGGGTCCCTAGGACGGAAAAAAATCTAAATAGAATGAATGACTTCGAGATGGTGAACGGGGGCAAAATGGTTAGGGGCCCTGGGTCCCTAACCTCGGGCCGATATTTGCTGCAAAAGTAAGTGAGAGATGTGTGATTGAACTAATACTAATCACTGATCATAGTGTAAAACCATATACGTGTTGGAACGATCATTACAAAAGCTTTGCATCACTCGCACGCACAGTCAGCATTATAAACAACTACAAGTTGACTGACTCACTGACTAGTAATCAAAAACCCAACCCACTTCCAGGTGAACTAGAAAGTTGAAATTTGGGATGTAGCTTGGTAATTGTGTGTGTACACCAGAAAAAATAAAAAACTGATTATTTATTTGTTTTATTATTATTATTATTATTTTTTTTTTTTTCAAATAAATAATTGAGTTTATTAAATAGAAAATAAAAATACATACAACCGATTTGACAACAAAGTGACAACAGCCTCTTCTTCCAGTTAATTTTATTTATTAAATAATATACCTTTATTATATTATCAAATACTTGAGCCCAACATGCTTATAAGTTAGTAATGCAGCCCTGTGAGTGTGGGTGGCCTATAAAGTGGCATTAATCAGTCGGAATATGGAAAACTAAAAAGCTATATTTTGAAAGATAGCCATCGACTTAAGTCAAACTCGATATTTATTTACGTATCCAGTGACAACAAGATTTTGTTGCTCATTATTGGCCGAGCGGCTGTGTCTCTACGGGAAACGCCAATCCACGCCTGCGCGCTTGTGACCACTTTCGCTCAAACGTCATCCAACAATGTTTTGTCTTTTTTATTTTGACAGTTGATTAAGATTGTGATTGTGAATGTTTATATTTACTTAGTTTTAGATATTATTAGTTTAATATTTTTAAGAATTTAAGTGCTTCTATCTCGTTGTTGTATATTTTCGACACTTGCCCGTTGCCTACAATGGAGTGCTGTGTGTGTAACAAAATTTTTTCATCAACTAGAGGTCTACATATACATCAATCACGAATTCATCGGGTATGTATCCTTCCGTTAAGTATATCCGCACCAAGTTCCGTAAGCTCCAGCACTCCCACGCCTTCACCCAACGCCACAGCCACAGCTCCGCTTCAAATTCTCCTCGGCCAGCTCAAACAGACAACGCCTACAATAAAACGCGTGCCACGTGGTGCCCGATCCGCAGTAGCTGAAGCTCTTACCGATACTATCAACAAGTGCGTTCGTCACAATAATACAGAAGAATGGTACAATCTTTTAACTTTTTCATACAAAATTCTCCACGTCTCCGAGCAAAAAAATAGTAATATCTCTCTAACTCAACAGATCAAAAATAATATCCAAATGCCGAACATGCCCACTTCTAATTTACGTCCTCGATCCAGAAACAGGAAATATAACTTGTTTGAGAAGGTCGAGGAGAAAATTCACGATGGTGACTTTAGGGGTGCAACTCGCTTACTCTTCTCCAATGACACGCTGGCACCTGATACACCGGAAACCGCGGCCGCTTTAATATCTAAACACCCACCAGGCCCTTCCAGTCCTATTTTTGTCGACCCTCCATCTGACCATTCGGCTTGCCTCCAAGCCACTGGCAAAGACATTTTAACAGCTCTGCTATCGTTCCCAAAAGGGTCTGCATCTGGCTTAGACGGCATTTCTCCTCAGCATCTGATTGATCTTACCAGTCATGGCAGCGGTATTACTGGTGAGCAACTTATATCTAGCATTACAAAGCTGGTTAATCTTACGCTGACACGCTAGCGGCGTCCTACCTCCCATTGACCAGCAGGCATGCGGGCGCGGCGGCGGACACTCGGGAGCGCCAAAAAATAGTTAAGTACAGTTGTCTCGGCGCCCAATATGAGTTCGTAGCGTTTGGCGTCGAGACACTTGGCTCGTGGGGCAGGGGCGCACAGATGCTCCACAAGGTGCTTGGCAAGCGGCTGAGGGAGGCAACGGGCAAACCTCGCGCGGGCAGCTTTCTCGCGCAGAGAATTGCAATCGCAATCCAGCGCGGGAACGCTGCCTGCGTGATGGGCACCCTACCCAGGGCATTAAATTTTGATAGGTATTTTTAATTTATAGCTTTAATTATTTTAATTGTAGTTAGTTTTAGTTTTGTGTTCTTAGTTATTTATTAATACTATGTATGTATTTTTATTTTTTATTATTATTTATGCTAGTTACCTCAGAACTCCGTCATTTATAAACCGATTTGGAAAATTCTTTTTTTGTTTGAAATGGTATACTTCAGGGGTGGTCCCATAGTTATCAGGTAAGAATCTGATCATAGGGTCCTGGAGAAATCGAGAGAACTCTTCAAGTATTTTAGGTGCACCTATAGCGATTTTGGTATTTTGTAACTCGTGCATTCGCTCTTAAAAAGCACCATTTAGCGAAGATTGACAAAAAGTAATGATATCCCATCAAAAACACAAATGTGAAAATGGGAGCCAAATTCAATATTAAGAATATGCTTGGTGGTCGTTCTCACCGACAAAAGAATTGTGATCTAAGAGGGTGCCAAGTTCCGTAGATTCTCTGAAATGGTGCCAAGTCCGGCACTACATTGTTTACAGTAAAACTAATTTACTGCGGCTTAATGCATTTTCAGCCTTAACTTGGCAGTTTTCTATGCAGTATGTTATAATACCATAAAAGCTGTTGGATATTTAAGAAAACTGCCAAGTTAAAGCTCAAAATGCATTAAGCCGCAGTAAATTAGTGTTCAGAGAATTTACGAAACTTGGCACCCTTTTAGATCTCAATTCTTTTGTCGGTGAAGACGACAACCAAGCATGACATATTCTTAATATTGAACTTGACTCCCATTTTCACATTTATGTTTTTGTTGGGATAAAAATTAGCCAACGATGCCCATAGCTCATTATTTATTCTACCCAGAGTTCTAAAATGGTTGTCCGGTACCTACCACATTCTTTGTTTAGCGAAACCTGCGCATTTTTCAATCGGTGCGTATAATTCAATCGAGCCACCGCGCGTCAGGGGTCCGTCTGGCTCGATTCCTCGCTAATCAATCACTGTTGGTATTGCCAGTTCGGAAATACATTGGACAATCAGGGGCTACCTGAGGACTGTGTGCACAAGGTTATGGCAAGGTTTTCTGTATAGGTAATTTCCAGTTACTTAGATATAAATGCGACTAAGTCAGAATGAGACGGGTGGTACCTGTCATGTGCCCACCAACGGTATTACATGCGATTGTAGATTATAATATATATAGGGAGGCCTATGTCCAGTAGTGGACGTCCTAGGGCTGATGTGGTGGTGGTAGATTATAATTCTGAACAAATAGCGAAGACAATAATGAACCCAATAGATAGACCCCGCAGACAGATTGTCCACTCCAATAAATTCCCCAGTGACTACTGACCACGATCCCTGATAATTAGGGACCAAATAAAGACAAAGATCTAATGCAACTTGAAAACCGTTTGACTTTTTCGTTGTTTTGCTTTATTTTATAATCTGATTAAGGCTTAACGTAGGTATTTACCAAATTGTCAAGATGTTTTTTTAACTACAATTTGGGTCTACATTCTCTCACTAATACTGGAATTCCAAGCTTTATAAAATGTTTCACATAAGAAAGGTACAGTCAGCAACGAAAGTCCATGAACACATCCAAATTTTCAAAACACTGGCACACTATATAAAGTTTCATATGTTACTGAACAGGGTGTCATACAAATCTCTATTGACATTTTCAAATAACGAATGTCGATGTACATTGTTATTTCCAAAATTGCTGAACATTTTAATTACAAACTTAGCCTGATCTGTAAAAATTTGCTGATCATGTCTTAACGAATTTCGATGTAAGTACTACTTAGTTCAGGCAGTGAATATTTTTTTTACTACGCTTTGTTTTTAGCTCGGTCTGTCTAATTGAAAAATCCTACTTGTAATAAGATAGTAACTGCCTAAGATAGTAACTTACCTACCTATATGATAATCACAACTTTAATAAAGCAAAACTTAGAAATAAAAAACGTTAAATTAGTCCTGACATCATGAAAACTGTACGATAGGAACAGAAAACAAGCAAAACCCTATTATATTACCTATTGACAAGGTGCTAAAATAATCGCATTTTAGTTCGACTTTACCCTAAAACAGCCTCAATTTAATTTTATTCGTTATCATTTAAGACAGGTAGTCCCATGCATAAAATATACGGGAAAATACCCACCCGTGAAAAGGGTACATGCTCGGGGGAACAGTAATTTAAATAAATATAATTTCGCCACATATTTTATGTATGAGAGTGTAGATGACCCAGCAGGAACGCGTGGGTACACGTCTAAAACACCATTAACGGAATTTTAGATTAAATAATAATATTCAGACACGACGACATTGAAAGAAAATTATGGATCTGTATCTATAATTTTCTTAAGGGCTTTAATTTGGGACTCTCTTAAGGTTGACGGTCCTGACAAACTGTATGGAAACTATTTTTCTTTTTCCAACACGTCTCTATTGCCAACGTGGTAGAGCACATATTTGATATTGACTTATACTACGTAGGTAGGTCAGTTATCTGCTTATGACATGACAAAGTGTAGGTACGATTATACTTCTAGAAATAAATATCCAACGTGTTTGTTTTCGTAATTACGAGTATTTCAGGTGACTAGTAACACACACTGCTCTTCATCCTGCCATTCGTGCATTTCTTAAAATTTCACGAATCCTCAAACAATCATAATACTTTAATACAAATTATACTTTAGTACATGTACTTCATAGCCACCTGTGTTAGTAGACTTAGTTAATCTTTGTCAATAAATGGAAAAACCAACAGAACTGAGAGTTAGGTCGTTAAATAGGTTTTTAAATCTACTATTAACTAGTATTCACTCTGCTTAAAGAATACCATATCAGCACAAGGACATCCACTGCTAGAAATAAGTCTCTTCCAATTGGCGATCGCAGTATCTCCACCGCACTCCAGGGATGCTGCTGCCCATCCCATGGTGGTCTGCAATGGAACTGAACTTGGTGCCTATAGAATGAAATGAAGTATACGTAAATACCTATTTAATGACATAACTCTTTAGCTCTTTTGGTTTTTGGTCCACCTTCCATATATAGTTGCCCATGGTCCTTTGAATGACGCATCTATAAATATTTATTGAATATTCGTAATCATACGATAAAATTACAGGATTTTTGCGTTTGCACATCATAATTGGAGGGACGAGTTAAGGCACATATAACTCGAACCGAAATCTTATTAATCTTTTGTTCAATCCCCGTGAGCTACTCAACGAACATCGTATCATACTTTTTAACCGACTTCAAAATTTCAAAAGAGGAGGATATCAATTCGGTTGTTTGTTTTTTTTTTTTTTTAAATGTTTGTTAGTCCATAACTCCGTCATTTCTTAACCGATTTGGAAAATTCTTTTTTTGATTGTAAGTATATACAAGGTGGCCCATTCAAATCGGTCAGTATGGGAAAGTCTGAAACTATAAGACATACGAAGATTTGGTCTTAGGAACCATGTCACCGATTTTGATAAAAAGAAAAACTGCATTCATACATTTGAAAAAAAACACTGTACCCAGCTAGGGAATCGAACCCGGTTATTTTGAAAAAATAAACTTACACTATTTCTATTCAGATATCCTTTGTGTAGGTCTTAAGCAGTAAATGTCTCTAAGAAACATAGTCTAAAATGAATAAAATGCATTTTTTTCACATACTTTAATTTATCATAGTAGGTGTTCAAAGTGACCACCGTTACA
Organism: Notocelia uddmanniana; assembly: GCA_905163555.1. NCBI lineage: Eukaryota > Metazoa > Arthropoda > Insecta > Lepidoptera > Tortricidae > Notocelia > Notocelia uddmanniana. Next base: position 12,935,796 of record LR991068.1, read on the forward strand.
ATATTCAACAAGTTCAGGCATGTAAAATTGTCTCTATGGTTGTTTGTACCTCTCTACTTGTAAAATCGGTGACATGGTTCCTAAGAACAAATCTTCGTATGTCTTATAGTTTTAGACTTTCCCATACTGACCGATTTGAATGGGCCACCCTGTATATCCAAGTTGGTCCCGTTTTTGTCAAAACGCAGTTGATGATACGATCTATGAGAAATTGAGGGAACTCCTCAAATCTTCCAGGCAAACATATAGTAATTTTTGTGTTTTTATCAACAAGTCAAGCATTTTCATCCATAAATGTGACATTGGATGAAGTGGAACTGCTGATGATGATCAGAACAGAACTCTTCAACGACAAAAAGTTCACGTTTGGCGATTTGTCCTCCTAGCTGTGTTTGTTAAGCAAGTTCTATTTTCACGATTAATTTTTGTCATGCTTGATTTCTGATGATGGGATCCATGAGGAATTGAGGGAAATCCTCAAATCTTAAAGGCAAATATATAGTGATTTTTGTGTTTTTATCAACAAATCGAGCATTTTCATACAAAAATGTGACATTTGATGAAGTAGAACTGCTGATGATGATCAGAACAGAACTCTTCAACGACGAAAAGTTCACGTTTGGCGATTTGTCCTTCTAGCTGTGTTTGTTAAGCAAGTTCTATTTTCACGATTGATTTTTGTCATGCTCGAGTTCTGATGATGGGATCCATTAGGAATCGAGGGAACTCCTCAAATGTGAAAGGCACACAAATAGTGATTTTAGTATTTTCATGAACTAATCAAGCATTTTCATTCATAAAAGTGACATTTGATGAAGTGGAACTGCTGATGATGATCAGAACGGAACTCTTCAACGACGCGTAGTTCACGTTTGGCGATTTGTTCTCTTCGTTTTGTTTGTCAAGCAAGCAAGGTTTTTTCATGATTCCATGAGGAATTGAGGGTACTTAGTCGTCTACCATTATAGCCATTTTTATTTTATTGTATATCTATCTAAGAGTGCACCATCTAAGTATAATAATCTTTTTCCGGCCTCCCCCATTGAAGTCGGTTTTTTTTTCTTAAAAATTATGTGATTAAGTAATCGGGATTTTTTGTTTACCTGCCTAAGGTCGTGTTTTCTTCTATAGCTTATACCGTCATGTTATATGGCCGAATTGTACCAAAATCACATTAACAAAAGGTATAAAACTATCGTGCTAGGTAGTCTGCATATATCATTCAAGAACTTGAGGAAATTATGTTTTGTGATCCTTATCAGAATATAATATTATACTAACTACTTATTTAACTGGTGACCGAAGAGCTGGCGGCTTCCTTGCTCAACGTATCAGTATTGCGATATAGCGAGGAAATGCCGCCAGCATCCTCGGTACAATGCCTCAAGGGCCCGTTTTAGATTTAAGTTAGTTTTAATTTTATTTATATTACTAGCTTTTGCCCGCGACTTCGTCCGCGTATAATTCGTTCTCGCCTTAGAATGATTTCTTTTCCCATACAATCTTTCTCAAGCTCAGGTGGGCACCAGGAACTTAGGGGTGACATGTTGGAGAAGGAAAGTCACGAATAGATCAGACTGGAGATATTTGCTTGACCAGGCTAGCCTAGGGCCCACCCGTGGCTATAACGCCTCAGATGATGATGATGATACAATCTATCACCCTTCTTTACACTCCCTTAAGAAATTATTTCAGTCAATATGACATTCCCTAGAAATCCTATTGTCAAAACGAATCATTAAGTGCTTATTTCGGAATATCAAATGTACCGATTCTAGACGAATGAATCTCGTCAAATACATTACATGTACATTGTACAATGATAAAAGTCTCGCTACGCAGTTCTGCCGTAAAACGTTATCCCAACAGAGCGAGTTCTTCATGTAAGTATGATGACCGAAGGCCGGAAGCAGAGCGGCAAGGCATGCGAGAATAATCACACAGAGCGGGTTTCTCATGTAAGGATGAGGGCCGAAGGCATGAAGCGGAGAGGAGAGACGCGCGAAGCTGAAGGCCGAGCCTCCCAACAGAGTAGATTCTTCATGTAAGGTTGATGACTGGAAAGCCGAAGGAGAGTGGCAAGGCATGCGAGGCCGAAAGCCGAGCTATGTCGTCGCCGAATATCCAGTTGCCATATTAATGAGGGTAAATTGTACTCCATTCGTTCGTTTTCACGTGATGCCTAGATATATAAACAGACAGACAAACAGACACAATTTTTTAAAACTGTTGAAACGATTTCTGTTATCGATTCTAAGTATCCGCAGCCAACTTTTTTTCGAATATCTTCCATGTACAGACTTTCGACCCTCTTCTAAGTGTACATCTAAGATGCTCCAACTGTCTATGCTGACGATTGGGCTGCCCAGCTCAAGTGATCTCTTATATCAAACAGTTTTATTGTGTGAAGGGTCAACAATTACGTAAAAAATAACGCACGATAAAACTAAATGGTACACCGACGATACAAAGTGTGCATTGAAACAGCTGTTTTGTATTTAAGCATATGAATAAAAACAATGCCAAAGTATCGCAAATGCATTTTGATGTACACGCAAAGTAGAACTAATTGCGAAACGGTTGTGCTCAAAAATAGCGTCAACAATCAGAAGGAATTATGATACTTCGGTTTTGACATAATGAATCGTCAACTTGTTTACAATTCTGCTATGCTTTAAGTTTTTCTTGACACGCTGTTATACTCCCAATTGGCTGAAACTTAAATCGTAGAATGGCGTATGAGGATTAAACCACCCCGTTTCATAGACCTTACTTGCATCCCCGATCCCACTCGAGAACCTTTCCTCCCCAACGGCCAACGGTTCTACGTGCAATATGCCCTGCCCACTGCCACTTAAGTTTAGCGGTTCGGAGGGCTATGTCGGTTACTTTGGTTCTACTGCGGATGGCCTCATTTCTGATACGATCACGCAAAGATACTCCCAGCATAGCCATCTCCATTGTTCTTTGGGTGACTTTGACCCTTCTTATGAGGCCCATAGTAAGCGACCACGTCTCAGTGCCATATGTCATCACTGGCAACACACACTGGTCAAAGACCCTCGTCTTGAGACACCGCGGAATATTGGACGAAAAGATGTGCCGTAGCTTCCCGAACGCAGCCCAGCTGAGTTGGATTCGACGATTAACCCCTTTCTCGAAGTTGGACCTACCTAACTGGACAGTCTGTCCTAGGTATAATATATAATCATCTACAACTTCAATTAAAAGTGTCCGATTGTAACGGGAGTTGGTGCTACGTGCTCGTGCTTTCAAAACGAATGATTAAGCTTATTTCAGAATATCAAATGTACCCATTCTAGACAAATAAAGCCTGTAAAATATTTTACTTGTACAATGATAAAAGTCTCGCTACGCAGTTCTTCCGTAAAACGTCCTAACAGAGCGGGTTCTTCATGTAAGTATGAGGGTCGAAAGGAGGAAGCAGAGTGGCAAAACATGCAAGGCGGAAGGCCGAGAATTCACACAGAGCGGGCTTCTTATGTAAGGTTGAGGGCCGAAGACTTGAAACAGGGAGGCGAGACACGCGAGGCCGAAGGCCGAGCTTCCCAACAGAGTAGATTCTTCATGTAAAATTGATGACTAACAGGCCAAAATTGAGTGGCAAGGCATGCGAGGCCGAAGGCCGAGCATTCAAATAGAGCGGGATCCTTATATAAGGCTGAAGGCCCGGAGCCGTGTGACACGCACGCGAGGCCCCAGGCCGAGCGTCCCAACAGAGCGGGCTCCTTATTTAGGGCCGAAGGCCTGAAGCAGAGTGGCAATGCAAGCGAGGCCTAAGGCCGAGAGTCCCAACAGAGCGGGCTCCTTATGTGGGGCCGAAGGCCTGATGCAGAGGGGCAAGGCATGCGAGTCTAAAGGCAGATCATTCACACAGAGTGGGCTCCTCATGCCGATCATTAACACATAGTGGCAAGATAGCCAACAGAGCGGGCCCCTCATGTAAGGCTGAGGACCGAAGGCCCGAAGCGGCAATGCACGTGAGGCTGAAGGCCGAGAGTCACACTGTCTAGACCTATAAACCGATAGACAAACGGACACGAATTCTTAAAACTGTTGAAATGTGTTCTGTTTCGATGCCAAGGGCCCTCCAATCGCTCCATTGATTTATCCAATATCTACAATGTACAGATTTTCGACCCTTTACAGCTGTATTATATGTATACGGATAAAAAAAAGCTAAACCGATTTTGATAAGCATAGATCCAGGGGCGTTTCAACTCGAAGTACGATTTTTTCTATGGAAATGTTATTTTAACTTGTTTGTACCAGATGTCACTTGGTGCTATCTCTATGGCACTTGCATAATGAAGTGACAGGGATGCAGCGATCGTGCGGTTAGTTCTTACTAAATACACAACGGCGCTACGATCTATGTGGAGTATTTCACTGGTATCACCATCTCAGTATATATATTTTACTTTGTGCATAGATCTAAGGTGCTTCAACCGTCAATGTTGACGATTGGGCTGCCCATCCCAAGTGATCTCTTATATCAAACAGTTATTATAGTCTGAAGGGTCACCAATTACGTAAAAAGTAATACACGACAAAATTAAATTGTACACCGACGACACAAAGACTGCATTGAAGCAGCTGTTTATTGTGTGTTTGTTTGTTGTGTATTTAAGCATATGAAGACAAACAATTCCAAAGTATCGCAAATTTATTTTGATTTACACGCAATAATAGACCTAATTGCTAAAAGGTTATGCTCAAAAATAGCGTCATCAATCAGAAGGAATTATGATATTTCGGCTTTGACATATCGAAACGTCAGCTTGTTTACAATACGTCAAATTCTGCTATGGCTTAAGTTAAATTTATTGACACGCCGTTATACTACCAATGGGCTGAAACTTAAAGCTTAGAATGGCGTATGAGGATTTAAATCACCAGTTTCATAGACCATATTTGTACCCCGGATTTTATCCCTTTGAGGGTGATTATCGGGACAAAAAGTATATTCTAAGTGAATCCAGATTATATACTGTTCAGTATACAAAAAATCACCTTGATCTGTTCAGCCGTTTTTGCGTGATTGAGTAACAAACATCCAAACATCTAAACTTTCGCATTTATAATATTAGTGGGATTACAAAGTTATATATGTAGTTTTTGAATCTAGAAAACGGTACTGAAATTGGGGTTTAGAGTCACAGTTAATTAATGGGATAAATCATAATAGTGTTCAAAATTTTAAGAGACTGTGGTGGCTGGCGCGCACACTGGGCAGCGCCGCGGCGCAGCGCTTGCGTTTACTTTTTTTTCAGGTCCTATCTTAAGATTTTACAAATTTTGAATGAGGATGTTTTTCCTTTGTCGTCAAGTATATGCTTACCAATTTTCATTCCTGTAACTCATGGATTATAGGAGTTCCCATACAAAATTCAACCCCTCTTTTTACCCCCTTTAAACCCAAATTTGCACAAATTTTATAGCCTAAAACCTGACCGGGTATTTACTCGACTGATTAGTAAAGTTTTCATCAAAATCCGTTTAGCCGTTTTCACGTGATGCGCGTTCATATAAACAGACAAACAGATAAACAGACAAACAGACAAAAATTCTAAAAACTGTTGGAACGTGTTCTGTTATCAATTCTAAGTATCCCCAGCCAACTTTTTTTCGAATATCTTCCATGTACAGACTTTCGACCCTCTTCAGCTTTATTATATGTATAGATTTTGGTTAAGTATTCTTGTATATATTTTCGTTGCCCATAAATAAATGATTTATATTGTACTTTATATAATTTTCAGGAGGTTCACAACAAGTTACACAATCATGCATTTCATTACACTTATTGTTAATATTATATCTACATTTAGAACGCAATAGTGGATTTCAAAAATAACTTTTAGACTTACTTTGGTGGCGCGTCCATTTTTAAGATTGGTTTTTCATGATATCTTGGCCATATAACGATTACAATGTTATATAACTTGTATATATAACGTAAAAATTTAAATCTTTAGGTATAGTGTAAAAATCAAAGGTCAACTGAGCTGTTACGTCCATCACTTAGTAAAGATTGATTTCTACCTATCAGTTTAAAAATCACTAAGTCGTAAGTAAAAACCCTTGTAGGCACATTTTTAACGCTTATGTAATCTATTAACTTTAATATAATAATTGCGAAAGTAACCGTCTGTCTCTTATTTTCGCCCTTTAACCGGTAAACGGATTTTGATAAAAGTCATCGAGATAGTTTGTGAGACAGTGAGAGACAAAAGCCAGCATTTAAATTTAAATAAGATGTAATTAATGGTCTTTAATGCGAGATAAGCATCGAGATATAATAAGTATGGAAGCATAACCGTCGCTCAAAACCGGTGCCACAAAATCTAGTGCCAAAGGCGGAGCTTACGTTTCCAGTGACGTTTCAGTGCCCGATCGCAACTCAGTCAACCAAAGAGAATATAATACTCCTTACGGAGAAGAGACGTAACTGCCTAAATACTGTCATCAACAGTAATTTGCAGTAATTTGTATGTTTCTGTATATCTTTGATGTTCATCGCTAAAAACTAACTGTCACTGTAGTGCTGTGGAGTTATCGATAGTATTGAATAGTAAATGCACTAGTGATGTGCATGTCTTATTGTTATTCGATAAAAATTGCTTACGTAGGTATTGCGATTTACATTTTGCCTTTTTTAACTAAGTTTGCATTAAGAAGTAACCAGCGTTAATACTTAATGCGAAAACAATCGACTTGTTTTCAACTGTTGTTGTAAATAGTAAATAAACCACGTCAAGCTTATACAATATTATTTATTTACACACAAAGGAGTTATAAAAAACCCTTTTCCTTCCATTAAATCTTAAAGATATTTACATTATCTTGTTATTAGCTCATCTTTGGGAAAATTAGCAAAGAATTCTCCCCTGAGGCTTTCCCTGACGCCACATACTTCACAGCGTCTATTTTTACGTCTATTACCGTCCATTATGAGTCACTTATCACTATTTCGAGTCTCTATCTCAGAAATATCACGAGTCCACGTCTATTAAATAAAATAACACACACACAAAACAATAAGAGTCCCTGTCTCTAAAAACCGCGCGCACACGTGAAATAAGCGGAGGAGCAAATTTGCTCAATTCTACGCCACTAAAGTTTCAAAAGTACAGCGAATAAAATAATTATCATTAATGGACGTCGGTATTTCAAGTGAAACAAATATTTTTAATGTACGTATTAGACTTTGTCAAGTTTGTCAGATTGCCATGACAATCCATTATCCTGTAGGTTGGCGCTCCATCGCCATACATTGTTTTTTTTTATATATGAGTTGTGACTGACTCGGTCAACTATCCGACGTAGAGTTGAACGGTTGACATTGTGACAAATAAAAATAACTAAATTTTAATAGTTACCGGCCACAGATATTATATTATAAGTGTTGACCAGCACTATTAATTGGTGCATAAGCCAGCACACGAATGGCAAGCTGGAAGATATTTCTTTTCATTATTTAAATATTCAATTTACAACAATCCCATACATTTCTGTGATGAATGACACTATGCAATATATGTATGTTACGGAAAGAGTATATTAAAATAAAAATAAAAGCGTACAGATAAGTACGCTTTCGATATTAGTTAATAACATCTTAAGATATGCACAACGAAAAATTGGTGTACAAAAACGCATTTAGTGAAGGTTGCTTTTTCGCGGACGAGAAAAAAGAAGAGATATGGCGATACATGAAATTGAATACTGTTGACGATTACATAGTAATTTGGTCTAAAACCACAGTATGCTCGCCTTTTTTTATACAACGACGGTGGCAAACACGCTTACGATCTACCTGATGGTAAGCAGACACTGTCGCCTACGGACTCTTTCGACTCCAAAATAATCACAAGTTTGCCGACCCTTTAATAACTTGAGGATTCGGTGTATCAACAGCTGGAGACATAATGCAAACTCGCTCACAATAATGCTCACTCTCATCACAGCGTATCCTCGGGAGCTCTGGCGACCTTACTCATTGCACTCCCACTTTTCTCACTGACGGACAAGCAATAAATATTGGTCAAATAGTTTCGAAGACATCTAAACTTGCCTGGAGGGCACTTCCTCCGTTTTGTCATGGATATGTATACTGATGTGTTTTGATTCAATTTTGGTCAATCAACCCAATCATGATTTACGAAAATTTACCGAACCTAAATCAAGTTTAAGATTTAATTTGCACAACTGCTTGATAGTAGGTTATATAGGTAGGTAGGTTCCTTATAAGGTCTAGGGGTGCACTAAAAAAGGATTTTTCAAAATTCAACCCCTAAGGGGGTGAAATGTGTGTGGGTGGGTAGTAGTTCGGTTTTGTAATTTAATATTGTGGACATGAAAACTTTTAAAAAATTGTGCCAAATTTCAAGAAATAACTGACTGACTGAGAGACTGACATATCACCGCACAGCGCAAACTGGTGGTTCTAGAGATTCCAAATTAAGTATGTAGGTTCCATATAAGGTCTTGAGGTGCATTAAGAAAGGATTTTTCAAAATTCAACCCCTAAGGGGGTGAAATGGGGGTCCGAAGTTTGTATGGGGAATCAAGATTAGTTGGATTATTTTATTCGAAACTTCACAGGAGTATTTCTAACGATAAATTAATAAACATGTGTTTCAGGTTTTTTGAGAAATCAACCCCTAAAGGGGGAAATCTGGTGACAAATTCTGAAAATCGATATGGGTGTTGTTTCCATGGTTTATTAGGTTGCTGATTACGAAAACAACAATGATTATAAAATCCCACGTGGAGGACGTGAAATACCATACCCTCTGTTGGGGTCCGAGGGGGATGAAATGTCTAAATATTAATATGGGTGTCGTTTTTATGGTTTTTGGGGACGCACAGCGCAAACTGGTGGTTCGAGAGATACCAAATTTGGCATGTAAGTTCCTTATAAGGTCTAAAGGTGCATGAAGTGCCGTGAGTTCCCTATGAAGATACGACCTTTTTTGATTCAATGTATTGTAAATGGTTTTATTAATCAGTGCCGTCCGATACGATTTCGACAAAAATCGATATTTGAGCGTCCGAGAGGACTCTTAATAGGAATCCGAGGTACCTAAACTTTGAATAAAGTAACGGCCATATTGATTTGCTTCATTTCCGTCCCGATTTCGTTCAAAATCGATATCTGAGCGTCAGAGAGGTCCTCTAATACGACTCCGAGGTCAAATTTACAAAAAGTGGCGGTTATATTGCATTTCTTCATTTCCGTCCCGATTTCGTTCAAAATCGATATCTGAGCGACCGAGAGGTCCCTAATACGACTCCTTGTAAAATTTGGAAAAAGTGGCGGCCATATTGCTTTTCTTCATTTCCGTCCCGATTTCGTTCAAAATCGATATCTGAGAGTCCGAGAGCTCCCTAATACGACTCCGAGGTAAAATTTGGAAAAAGTCGCAGTCATATTTATTTTCTTTTTTTTTCGTCCCGATTTCGTTCAAAATCGATGTCTGAGCGTCGGAGAGGTCTCGTAATACGAATACGAGGTATAATTTTGAAAAAGTGGCGGCCCTATTCACTTTTATCATTTCTTTAGCTCAGCTTCAGCTCATTTAGATCAAAATATTTATCCGAGGTAAAATTTGGAAAAAAAAGTGGCAGCCATATTGATTTTCTTCATTTCGACCCGATTTCGTTCAAAATCGATATCTGAGCGTCCGAGAGGTCTCTTAATACGAATTCGAGGTAAAATTTGTGAAAATGGCGGCCATATTGATTTTCTTCATTTTCGTCCCGATTTCGTTCAAAATCGATATCTGAGCGTCCGAGAGGTCCCCTAATACGAATTTAAGGTCAAATTTGGAAAAAGTGGCAGTCATATTGGTTTTCTTCATTTCAACCCGATTTCGTTCAAAATCGATATCTGAGCGTCCGAGAGGTCTCTTAATACGAATCCTAGGTAAAATTTGTAAAAATGGCGGCCATATTGATTTTCTTCATTTTCGTCCCGATTTCGATCAAAATCGATATCTGAGCGTCCGAGAGAATTCTTAATATGAATCCGAGGTAAAATTTGGAAAAAGTGGCAGCCATATTGATTTTCTTCATTTCCAACCCGATTTCGTTCAAAATCTATATCTGAGCGTCCGAGAGGTCCCCTAATACGAATTTAAGGCAAAATTTGAAAAAAGTGGCGGCCATATTGATTTTCTTCATTTTCGTCCCGATTTCGTTCAAAATCGATATCTGAGTGTCCGAGAGGTCTCTTAATACGAATCCGAGATAAAATTTGTGAAAGTGGTGGCCATATTGATTTTCTTTTTTTTTAATCCGTATTCGTTCAAAATCGATATCTGAGCGTCCGAGAGGTCTCGTAGTACGAATTTGATGTAAAATTTGGCACTCCATTCATACCTATATGCAAAAAAAAAAATTACTATATAGGCGTGTGGGGTATCTATGGATTTGCTTTTAAAAACGACATAGAGATTTCGATATTTTTTTCCATTTAAATCAACCTCCAATTTTTTTTCTCGTATGGCATTTATTTACGAACCGTGTGATTTTCGAGAAGACTAGTACGGTTGCCAGTTTTTGTTGCACTTTTAGCACCACCCAGGGGTTCTGTGTAGGGTAACGGTGGGTACTCCCTACGGACGCGGTGCAACTTCGACCCCCCTTTGTCAAGTGAGTGGGCAACTTAACTGTTAGAAGTTCGCAAGCCGCTCGAAGGCCTCCAACTTGGCTTAACGATTGCAGCCGGGATCGACGGCTTAGCGTGCCTTTCAAAGCTCGAGAGTCAGTTAGTAACCACTCAAAGCGGTCACCCATCCAAGAACTGACCTGCGCCCACATTGCTTAACCTCGCACACCGCACGCGGTAGGCGGGTGCCGTTGGGCCATGAGCGCTCTATATTCTTGATAGTTTGTGCCAAATTGCAATTCAATAGGTCCAGTAAAAGCAACTTGGTTGTAACAGACGGACTGACAGTAAGGAGTGCGAATGGAAGTGAGGCCAAATTTTCTTTTTGGATGCTCCAATGGTAATTGGCAAAACCTACCTAATAAATTTAATTGTAGGAAAAATAAATGTTACACATGATATTGAATTAGCCGTTGTTCTGTACTTCAAAGGACCAGAGTTTATGACCGCTGCGCGCTGCTTGGTCGTTTACAGACCTATTGGTGTTACTGTAGTACACAGATACTTTTACTAAGGGCCATTTAAGACACGCTTTTATTTCATCGGCCCTTTCCCCTACGGCCTCTCGGAAATGTATGATAATAGTTTTCGATCCTTATTTTTGCCAAAATCTAATGAAATTCAACAGTTTGCCGGTTCTCAGAATTTATACTGACTTTTCATCTGTTCATCTGTTAATGAATCACAATCACCAAACTTCGTATAGCGAAACCCCAGAATGTAGCAACTACTTTTCTGGAGACCGCATCTAAATCGGTTCAGCCAAACGCGAGATAATCGTGGACAAACATATGAACCTGTTTTTTGTAGATGGTTAAAAATTTCGCTTAGTACGCGTGCGAAGCCGCGGGCAAATGCTAGTATAGTATAAAAGTTTATGAGGTAGGTATCTATGAGGAGCCTATTGTTCCAAGAACTACTAGCAGATGAAGCTGGTGAAAGTATACCGCGAGCACAATGTACTGATAGCACGATCGTGTTTGCGTCCACTTCATCTTATCCTCTTGCTAAATTCACTAGGCAGCTTTTTTATCTTGCTTTCGTCTAGAACGCGATCGTACTAGCTATATACTAGCGCGTTAGTCGCCTGTGTTTGGGGAGATAGACGTTCTTCGTTCTATCTTGACGGTATACTTTAGAAGAGAGTAAGGTTTATTAGTGGTTTTACTGGTTAATTTTACCAATCTATCCAATAAATCCAATATTAGAATAGGTCCGTTAATAAATATAAATGAAAGATATAAGATTGAAAGAAGATACAAGATTGGGTCATTTTGTAGTAAACCATCCATGTCAAAAGTAGGCGTATTTATATCAAGTTCAAGAAGACTTATTTCAATTAAATAATGACCACAGATATCAGAGAAAAGCAGATAAGCGCTCGTAAGTTGAACGTTTTCTATACTTCCGATCTATTCCCACTAACGTACTTATCAGTAAGTAAGAAAGAAGTAGATATCATGTAGTCTGACAGGTTTTCAACTGTCATTGTCTCAACTATTCATCGCTTCGTGACGAGAGTTAGTGCGGTGAAAGATAATTTACTACGAAATATCGACATCGATATTCAATTACTATTGATATTCTTAAGTCGTATATCTTACTCCTATACTTTGTTGAAATATTTATGAAATTAAAAACACAAACAGCATTCAATATCAATAATAAATATAAATAAATATTAGGGGACAATCTTATACAAATCGACCTCGTCCCAAACTAAGCAAAGCTTGTACTAACCATGGGTACTAGACGACGATATACATACTTATATAGATAAATGCATAGAAAACATCCAAGACCCAGGATAAATGCACAAATCGCGATAAATGCACAAATAATGTCCTGACCGGGATTCGAACCCTGTCGTATGCAGGGTCACTACCAACTAAGCCAAAGTGGTCGTCAAACGTCAAAAGATTCTAATATATCCTACAAATTAAAATTATGTAGTTATGTAGGTAATGACTAATGATTTTAAGCATTTTATACTCAAATGTTTTTTGAAACTTTAGGTTATGGTTGCCTCCAGGGCGCACCGGCCTGAACCCTTCCCCTTCCCCCAGACCCGCGAGGCTCCAGAGGAACTGGAAGAGCCTAGACACTCGTGGAGGTTACCCGACTAGCGCCCCATCGTCGTCTAGGCCATAACACAAGCCTTATTGAGCTTGCTATGGGACTAGTTTGATTTTTATAAGATATTGTCCCCTAATATATACTTATTTATTTATATATGCGTTTATAATCCAGTTTTGTCATAAAACAAATTATCTTAGCTCATTTAGATCAAAATATATCTCTCAGATAAAAAAAATATTAATGTATGCAACGCCTTAACATATTATGCCTAAACCTAAACCAAACCAACTCATCTGAAGCGGTCCCTGAAAATTCAGTAAATAAATATTGATCTTTCCCAACTTACCTCAAGGGGCATCTGGAATATTGTAGATATTGCATCTGGCAATAATAATCTTTTATTGTTTTTAGTAACATAAAAGTCAGTTTTAAAATGTTTGGAGCAGATTCTGTGATGTTTGGTCGGCATCCAATTATTGCGTCCTACTGCGTCAATCCATTTTTGAAGTAAATTATTATTCGGAAATCTAAAGTTGACAAATAACTATGTAATTAATAATTTAACGCAATAATATCTCGTCTAAATGCTTACGTAAATAATTCATATCGATAAATTGTCGACATATTTTTTTTTCATTAAGTAACAGCACTAGCCCAGTTCACGACAGATGATTTTTTACCAAAAAACCTTTCTGAAATGAATTTGGAACTACGCAAAAGGTATATTTTGTAGTATCCAGCATCTGTAGTCTATCTCAGACTATTATGTTGCATAATGTTCGTGCAATTTTTGAAATAATAGCGAAAGTTTCTTACCAATGAAAACTGATATTTTCTCCGGACTTTTTCACTGATCTTAAACTGCTCCGGCACCATTGCACTACGTACCACATTTCTGCTTACTTGTAAATAAAGATTGTTGAGTTTTGATACATATAATTTCGTAATTTTCACAATATCTATTGCACTTTCGGTACCGTTTGGTTTTGACGTATCGTTGTGATGTTTACTAAATTCACTGTGGTGTGACATGGTGTGTTTTTTAAATCGGGACAATTCGTTAATATCGTACTAGTTGTCCCATTCTAACTCATTTTGGTGTGCCATAAGGATTAACGAGACAACTATATGAAAAATCGTCTGGCTTAATACTGCGAGTCTGCTTTTATATGATGTCTGTGATAATGACAAATACAAATCACGTGGCAAATGTATTCTAACCAATCACGGCACATGTAACTTTTTTTATTGGTGCAATGGTATAGAACCTTTGTGAAAATGTAGTCTACTTAAACTATTTTGAATATTTGATTGGCCAATGATACATAAGACGTTTTAGTTTCAAAATCGTGAAAAATTGACCATATTTCGAAGTCAGTTTTGTTTGACGTTACTCTTCTATACTTATTATATTTCGATGGAGAGACCATCCCAGTCTCAGAGCAACGATTTCTATAGAACTCCTATACGAGTTTCTCCAAGGGGAACAGTTAATCTCTTATGCAGCTAAATTGAAAACTTGTCTTAAATGTCTAGCTTCTTACCATAAACAACTTTTTTTATCTGGGCGGGTAATCGTTTTTTTTGCCTCAAACTATTTGATTTGACGTTTAGATGACATTTTGGCAAATAAGAAAAGCGGAACTGTGACAATGACAACAAATATTATATCCCTCTCTGTCGCTCTTATTCAATTTTTGTATATGACCATCTCGCTCGTAGCGGTATTATTATTTGACGTCTACCCTGGTCACATACATCATATAAAAGCAGACTCGCAGTATTAAGCCAGTCGATGTTTCTTATAGTTGTCTCGTTAATCCTTATGGCACACCAAAATGAGTTAGAATGGGACAACTAGTACGATATTAACGAATTGTCCTGATTTAAAAACACACCATGGCACACCACAGTGAATTTAGTAAACATCACAACGATACGTCAAAAACAAAACGGTACCGAAAGTGCAATAGATTTTGTGAAAATTACGAAAATATATGTATCAAAACTCAACAATCTTTATTTACTAGTAAGCAGAAATGTGGTGTGTAGTGCCATGGTGCCGGAGCAGTTTAAATATAAAATCAGTGAAAAAGTCCGGAGAAAATATCAGTTTTCATCGGTAAGAAACTTTTGCTATTATTTCAAAAATTGCACGAATATTGTGCAACATAATAGTCTGAGATAGACTACAGATGCTGGATACTACAAAATGTACCTTTTGCGTAGTTCCAAATTCATTTCAGAAAGGTTTTTTGGTAAAAATTCATCTGTCGTGAACTAGGCTAGTGCTGTTACTTATTGAAAAAAAAATGTTGACAATTTATCGATATGAATTATTTACGTAAGCATTTAGACGAGATATTATTGCGTTAAATTATTAATTACATGGTTATTTGTCAACTTTAGATTTCCGAATAATAATTTACTTCAAAAATGGATTGACGCAGTAGGACGCAATAATTGGACGCCGACCAAACATCACAGAATCTGCTCCAAACATTTTAAAAGTGACTTTTATGTTACTAAGAACAATAAATAGTTATTTGTTATACAAGGGTGCAAAGTTGTATTTTACCCGCGAGTGTGGAATTGAAACACGAGCCAGCGAAAGGATTCTATAGTTGAACCACGAGCGAAGCGAGTGGTTCTAAAATAGAATCCTGGGCGTAGCGAGTGTTTCAACACACGAGAAGTAAAATACAACTTTGCACCCGTGTGTAACACAAAACTTTTCTCCTCACTATAGCGAGGAAAGTGCAACCTGCAAAAAAACACAGTTCCACAGGCATGATTTTCATCACTGGAATCACCGATTTTTATACGAGATTATAACAGAAAAATCTGGAAGTTGTGTATAATATTTACGTGAGTCGGAGTCCGTAACAAGTTGTGTATATTTTAGTTGACATTGACAATGATGACATTTCTGACGATGCGTTTTGAAATTGCATCGACTCAACTTGTGCGTTTACAATTATACTCAATATCATTATAAAACAAATGTTACTTATAGAGTTTGACTTAAATCAATAAATAAAGCTAAATTTGGTATTTTTTGTTAAATTCTCAAACCATTTAATGATAATTGATATCAAACGAACCATTATTATGATCGTTTTACGTTTTGTTATCTGTCAAAAGCTACTCAAACACGCTCCAAGATCAAATTACTTTCCCCACATGTGGATAAAATGCGTTTTTACCCGCTTGTTTCAAAGGATAAAATAAGGCTTTCCGAGCTAGTGAGGGGAAAAGATTATTATTGCCAGATGCAATACCTACAATATTCCAGAGGCCCCTTGAGGTAAGTTGGGAAAGAGCAATATATATTTACTGAATTTTCAGAGACCGCTTCAGATGAGTTGGTTTGGTTTAGGTTTAGGCATAATATGTTAAGACGTTGCATACATTGTTTTTATCGCTGAGAAATATTTTGATCTAAATGAGCTAAGATAATTTGTTTTATGACAAAACTGTATTATGAACGCATATATAAATAAATAAATAATTATTAGAGGACAATTTCTTACAAAAATCAAACTAGTCCCATAGTAAGCTCAATAAGGCTTGTGTTATGGTCTAGACGACGATGGGGCGCTAGTCGGGTAACCTCCACGAGTGTCTGGGCTCTTCCAGTTCCTCTGGACCCTCGCGGGTCTGGGGGAAGGGGAAGGGTTCTGGCCGGTGCGCCCTGGAGGCAACAGTAAGTGATTCATCTTCGGAGGGATCGCTTACGGGTGCTACCAATAACCGGGAGACGGGGTCGCTCTGGGTGTTTCTCTGTTTTAGTGGAGGACACTCCAGATGCGACCAATGCGGGGGATGGAGGGTTCCGCATCAAGAAGTATTTTTTCTTCATTTATTTCATTTAAGGTACCGAACCCAAAAAAGTACAATTCTTGTTGGCTATGTGCACGTCAGAAACGTCAAACGTCAAGCGTCCCGGGACAATGTCAAACTCAGAAGTGTCAAATAATGACACATGAATATTTTATTTCTTTCAGTAAACGAGAAAGACCCCTTACTGGAAATTTTACTGAAATAAATAAGAAAATAAACAAATAAATACAAACAAAACGAATCGTAGAAAACCGTTAAGAAACCAATAGGAAACGTGAAAGTAAATTTGACAGATGTCCCCGGTAAGTACACATTTCTGCCGTGGTGTGTGCTGCGATCGCCTAGCTTACCCCCACCACCTACTTCTCACATAGCCAATACACAACCTAAAGTTTCAAATAAACCTAAAGTTTCAAATAAACATTTTAGT
The DNA here is from genome assembly GCA_905163555.1 of Notocelia uddmanniana. NCBI lineage: Eukaryota > Metazoa > Arthropoda > Insecta > Lepidoptera > Tortricidae > Notocelia > Notocelia uddmanniana. The sequence goes on from LR991068.1 coordinate 12,952,844, forward strand.
ATAAAATGCTTAAAATCATTAGTCATTACCTACATAACTACATAATTTTAATTTGTAGGATATATTAGAATCTTTTGACGTTCGACGACCACTTTGGCTTAGTTGGTAGTGACCCTGCATACGACAGGGTTCGAATCCCGGTCGGGACATTATTTGTGCATTTATCGCGATTTGTGCATTTATCCTGGGTCTTGGATTTTTTCTATGCATTTATCTATATAAGTATGTATATCGTCGTCTTGTACCCATGGTTAGTACAAGCTTTGCTTAGTTTGGGACTAGGTCGATTTGTATAAGATTGTCCCCTAATATTTATTTATATTAATTATTTATATTGAATGCAGTTTGTGTTTTTAATTTAATAAATATTTCAACAAAGTATAGGAGTAAGATATACGACAAGAATATCAACAGTAATTGAATATCGATGTCGATATTTCGTAGAAAATTATCTTTCACTGCACTAACTCTCGTCACGAAGCGATGAATAGTTGAGACAATGACAGTTGAAGACCTGTCAGACTACATGATATCTACTTCTTTCTTACTTACTGATAAGTACGTTAGTGGGACTAGATCGGAAGTATAGAAAACGTTCAAGTTATTAGCGCTTATCTGCTTTTCTCTGATATCTGTGACCATGGTACTCTGAGATCCCAGTGCTCGACACTTAACAATACATGACACTTTCAACTTACCTAATTTGTCACATGTTAAAATTAATAACATGCTGTCACTCTATGCATAGCATACTCGTACCATCAAAATATCACAATAAATTGTGAAATTTTACCAAATCCATAACATTTATTATTATTATTATTTTTAACTGGTAAATTTAATTTTATAATTTATTAAAACAACACAAAAATAAATGATTACTAGAAATAAGTTAAACTACTTATAACTACCGACTTATAGATAAAAAGTTTGAGAACTTCTAACAGTCAAGTTGCCCACTCACTTGACAAAGGGAGGTCGAAGTTGCACCACGTCCGTAGGGAGTACCCACCGTTACCCTACACATGACCCCTGGGTGGTGCTAAAAGTGCAACAAAAACTGGCAACCGTACTTGTCTTCTCGAAGATCTCACGGTTCGTAAATAAATGCCATACGATTAAACTATAGATAAAAAATGGGCTCAAGCTCGGAACCCGGCGGTAGGGTGCCCAGAAGGCTGGTGGCATTGCCTCGCTGAACTGCAATGGCGATGCGCTGAGCGAGGTACAGTCCTGCCATCTGGTCACCCGTCGCGTCAATAAGACGCTTAGACAGCTCCTTGTATATGGAGTGTGCTTCGGGTCCCCATGGCCCCAGTGTTTCCACCCCAAACGGCTCATACATGTAACCAGAATCAATGGCCGCATATTTGCGCCGTTTGAGGTGCTCAGCCGCATCAGCAGCAGCTCCAGCCCTGCTTGAAGTCCCTGGAAGATGTGTCGGCGCTAAGGTATCCAAGTGGCGTCCCATACTAGCGGCCGACCCAACTTCCAGGGGACAAGGGTCATACCGTCCGGCCTTTTCCCGTCATCACGGGCGAGCCCTGTCGGCTCCAGGATCGCAGGCGTACCAGCACTGGCAAGGGCTCTGCGCAGGATGTCGTTAATGCTGGCATGCCTAGAAATACGACCAGCACTCCTGCTGCAGGAGAGGCCCTGAAGCCCGGTTCTGGTGACAGTGGAGCCACAGTGGCACTGATGAGGGGCAACACATGTCGTTCCCAAGCGCAGCAATACTGCGGACCTAAAAGTATTGTTATTGAGAAGTGTGCCTAGATTCTTGGAGGGTAACGCTTGTAACCAAGCGCCCGACTCTCACCTATGACAAGGAAGGAAACAGACCCTTTATTATGTTATGTTATGTATTCAAAATTTATGCAAATATTTATTTTATAAACAATCAAAACAATAGTCCATACTTTAAAAATCCCATATAAGCTAAAACTAAACACAAAATTATTAAAACTAATATATACATTCCCCGAGGTCACTGCCTCTGGGTTACGAAGTAATTTGTATTTCATCTGTGCTCTGGGGAGGGTGCCCATAAGACTGGCCACATTTCCCCGCTGAATAATACCTATCCATTGACCGAGGAAGTAGCCAGTCCTATTGTCAGCAGCATTCTATAAAAAAAAAATCCTATATCAACTATTGGTATATAAATGTGTCAAACATTCGGTCGTTTACCTTAACATAAACTAGAACTGTGAAGTCCAACACAAAAATAACTTCATCGCGACAGGACTTCACAGTTCACAATACAACACGAATAGTCACGCGTGCACGTTATGATCTCGCCACTTCGCAGCCAAGTAATCTTAAGCAGCAGGCGCGTATTCCCACGTATCACCCATTAGTCAACACGTATCGTTAATGACACGGCTACGTGCCACGTGAAACAGGAACCAATTACTCAACCCTTTCAGTGACTCGCAGCTACCTATGCCAAGAGGTCAATATAAAACATATAATTCGCAATCGAAAATGTCTTCAGTAGGTTTTTATGGTTCATTCTACGTATATCAGATTCAATTTACGACAGGAAATTCATTTTTATAAATCCAAATTGTTGAAATATATTTTTTCCTTGTACATTAGGTACTGGTGATGTAACTCGTTAATGTACGAGTATTTCACAAAAACGAAACTCCCGACGAAAGTGATACATTTGAACACCATTTCGGTCAGATTGCAGTTAGGACAAAAGTAAAATTACGAAAAGTGGTTAGGTGAGAATGCTTTCGTCAGTTCTGATCTAACCTAAAAATCTGTCGTAAATGGAATAAGTTGTTTTGTTGTTATTTATAACGTGCCAAGCCACGCCAAGCTGAATGTACACGCGAAACAAATTAGAATGCCAAATGTCTGTCTCGCTCTCGTATATAGTGGAATTAATTTTAATTGGCTGGCTTTGAAAAAACTGCCATTAAATTTTGAATCTTCCTGCTTTTATAGGAAAAAATGCTTTTTGAACGGACTAATTTGATACAACTCGGCCAACTTTTTAGTTTAATTTCAAGTATACATTGACACACAGATTTTCCGCTACTTACTCACGCTACGCTATGCTACGGCGTAGCACTATCACGCGCAGCACGTGAAAGCTGGCACAAGACCACGCGCGAGTTAAAAGAAAGAGACTTGTGGTCTTCACGCACGTTCTTATATTCTAACCGAGTAGGAGGTCTATTTTTCCCATAGATACCTTCCTATCCCAAACATGAAGACTTAAAACCTCGCTAGACTCAATAAAAATTCTATTCGCCAACCCGCATGCCAAGCGTGGCGATTATGGCATTTACCCCCTATGAAAATGACACAAAGGCCACGGCCCCGAGGTTACGGCGGCCCCCGGTGCCCTGGTTTTGGTAGCGGCCAGGGTACTAGCGGGGCCAGGGGTGCTAAGAATCTCCGGTTAAGATCCGGCTACCACCACCGACGACTTCTGGCCCTGGCAACATACAACACACGAACACTGCGGACCGACGAAAAGATAGCGGAACTGGAGGAAGGATTGAGCAGGTTGCGTTGGGATATCGTAGGGTTATCTGAAGTCCGAAGAGAGGGGGAGGACACGATAACCCTGAAGTCCGGCAACTTGCTCTATTTCCGGGAGGGCGACCAACAGTCCCAGGGAGGTGTCGGGTTTATCGTCCACAAATCCCTCGTGAACAACGTGGTGAAGATCGAGAGTGTGTCGGCTAGGGTGGCGTACCTTATACTCAGAGTATCCGAGAGGTACTCGTTGACGGTCATACAGGTGTACGCGCCGACCTCGGCACACTCCGACGACGAGGTGGAGGCTATGTATGAGGATATATCAAAGGTCATGCATAGTTCCAAAGCCTACTTCACCGTTGTTATGGGGGATTTCAACGCGAAACTGGGCAAGAGAGACGGCGAAGAGCCGAGAGTGGGGCAATTTGGAGTTGGAAGTCGGAACCACCGGGGCCAACTACTGGCTGGTTTCTTGGAGAAGGAGGGACTCTACATGATGAACTCCTTCTTCAAGAAACGCGAGCACAGGAAGTGGACCTGGATGAGTCCCGACGGTGCAACAAAAAACGAGATTGACTTCATCATGTCAACGAAGAGGCATATATTCAATGATGTCTCTGTGATCAATACGGTTAAAACCGGAAGTGATCATCGTCTGGTAAGAGGCACATTGAATATATGCGTCAAGCTAGAGCGCTCTCGACTGATGAAGTCCACGCTCCGTCCAGCAGCAGTCCAAATCCAAAACCCCGAGAGCTTTCAGCTGGAACTCCAAAACCGTTTCGATTGTCTAGGCGGCGATGTGGACGAATTCAACGACGGGTTTGTGGAAGCTGTCCATAGCATTGGGTCTAAGTTCTTTAAGGCCCAACGAACTCCAAGAGCCAAAAGGCTTTCTATCTCCACTCAGAGGCTCATCGAGGAAAGGAATGAGATGATTCTGCAGTCTTCGGCCGATGCGAAATTATACAGGCAGCTCAATAAACAGATCTCTAAGTCCATTACCCGCGATCTGCGCCAATTCAATACAAATCGTATTGAAGAGGCCATCGAGCAGAATAAGGGCTCTAAAGTTTTCTCAAGAGATCTGTCTATTGGGCAGAGCCAGCTCGCCAGATTAAAAACTGAAGATGGTAGAATCGTTTCGTCCAAACCTGAGCTTCTGAGTGAGATAGAGTGCTTTTATGGACAGCTATACACGTCAACTAGCAGACCCGAAGTTGATCTGGCGGAAGACCCTAGAGCTAGATTAACCCGGCACTATACCGAAGATATCCCGGACATCAGTCTGTACGAGATTAGAATGGCTCTTAAGCAGCTGAGGAACAACAGGGCATCCGCTGAAGACGGAATTACAGCGGAACTCCTGAAGGCGGGTGGAAAACCGGTCCTTAGGGCCCTTCAGAAGTTGTTCGACTCCGTCTTACTGGAAGGTAAAACTCCAAAGGCATGGAACAGAGGTGTGGTGGTGCTGTTCTTCAAAAAGGGTGACAACTCCTTACTGAAGAACTACCGACCCATCTCACTTCTGAGCCATGTCTATAAGCTGTTTTCAAGAGTCATTACGAACCGTCTCGCACGCAGGCTAGATGACTTCCAGCCTCCCGAACAAGCCGGTTTCCGAAGAGGCTTTAGCACCGTAGACCACATCCATACGCTCCGTCAGGTTATACAGAAGACTGAAGAGTATAACCTGCGCCTCTGTTAAGCGTTCGTGGACTACGAGAAAGCCTTTGATTCGATTGAAACGTGGGCTGTACTACAATCTCTCCAACGGTGCCAAGTGGACTACCGCTATATTGAAGTGCTGAAGTGTTTGTACGAGAATGCCACTATGTCAGTCCGACTCCAGGACCAGAACTCAAAACCTATTCCGTTGCAGCGGGGAGTCAGGCAAGGAGATGTTATTTCTCCTAAACTGTTCTCCGCTGCACTGGAGGATGTTTTCAAGACTCTGGACTGGAGAAGGATGGGCATCAACATAAACGGCGACTACCTCACTCACCTACGGTTTGCTGACGATATAGTTGTCTTGGCTGAGACCATGGAGGATTTAAGTACAATGCTCAATGACCTCAGTAAAGCCTCCGAGCGAGTTGGTCTAAGGATGAACATGGACAAGACGAAGATCATGTCAAATGTCCATGTCGCACCAACTCCTTTAACAATCGGACACTTTACGCTCGAAGTTGTAGACGATTACATATACCTAGGACAGACTGTCCAGTTGGGTAGGTCCAACTTCGAGAAAGAGGTTAATCGTCGAATCCGACTCGGCTGGGGCGCGTTCGGGAAGCTACGGCACATCTTTTCGTCCAATATTCCGCAGTGTCTCAAGACAAAAGTTTTTGACCAGTGTGTGTTGCCAGTGATGACATATGGCACTGAAACGTGGTCGCTTACTATGGGCCTCATAAGAAGGCTCAAAGTCACCCAAAGGGCAATGGAGAGAGCTATGTTGGGAGTTTCTCTGCGTGATCGCATCAGGAATGAGGCCATCCGCAGCAGAACCAAAGTGACCGATATAGCCCTCCGAATCGCTAAACTTAAGTGGCAGTGGGCGGGGCACATAGCACGTAGAACCGATGGCCGTTGGGGCGGAAAGGTTCTCGAGTGGCGGCCACGTACCGGAAGGCGTAGCGTGGGCAGGCCCCCCACACGGTGGACTGATGACCTGGTGAAGGTCGCGGGTGTCCGCTGGATGCGGGTGGCGCAGGATCGGTCATTGTGGAAGTCTTTAGGGGAGGCCTATGTCCAGCAGTGGACGTCTTTCGGCTGACATGATAAAAATTCTAGGTAATTAATAATTATACATGAAAAACAAAATAAAATAAAATAAAAATTAATAATAATTTGAATTAGAGATGAGTTAATAATAAAGTCAGCCAATCTCCATGCTAAAAAGTTGCCTCCTTATCGATAAGTCTGTCGACAGACGGATTTTCACAGACAGTGTTCATCTCCCATCATAGTCGGGGAAAGAAAAATTTTTACTCACATTAAATCCTACAGTTTTGGAAGCTTTTTCTATTCATTAAATAAGGTCTTCACATTATCATCGTGCGTTTATCCCCAGTGCAGCAATTGAGCATTTCAGTAAATTGAAGATATTAATGTCAATCACTGGCGCAATGTGTTCACTAATTCCTACACTCGGGATTATTTATCAATTATATATGTTCAAATAAGTTATGACTAATGATAAAATTATCCCCTGTTTGTCCATCGAGTTTATCAAAATAAACTCAGTTTCCTGTTTTTTTTTCTATAATTGCTATAAATGTATCTTACAAATTCATACAGAATTCGAAAATTTGGTAATTGGCTACAAATATGAATCTAAACATATTAGTAATTTTTCACCAAGGTGACTTAGTTGGATCTATTTATTACGATGAATTTTGGTTTTTATTTGCTTATACTATATTTGCATTAAAACCTACATTCGAGATTAAAATATTTCTTCAATTGTCTGTTTATTTAACACGCGTACTCAAAAAATCTCCGAAAAATATCAAGTGCTTCAAGAGTAATAAGGCGAATTATTTGCGGCTCACTTTTTAAAAACACCGCTTTCGCGCGAATTTGCCTACTATTATGTCTAGCCTATGCCGTCTATATTGGTGCGACGCATTCCAATGATGTAAGTGAAAAGGAGAGGTATAGGTACTTTCGTTATACCGCGCGCGCGTGGCGCGACCCGCCGACGTCGGACGACAGTGTTGGTGTAATAATTACGTATCATAGTCGTTGCATTTGTTTTACATTTATAAACAGTGCGGAAATAGTACATTACGATACAAGTAACAGGAAATTCACAACGAGTGGTGATAAATTGAAACACGACCGAAGGGAGTGTTTTAAATCGACACGAGTTGCGAATTACCTGTTCGCACGTGTATCGTACAACGTTTTACAGCACATACGAGGGGCACACCGAAATGATCGGGAATAGAGTACTTTAAACTGAGCTACATTAAATCTTTTTTTATCACACGCGTACTGGCAACTGACAGTCACGATGCCGTTTTCACAATTTAAAAAAATAGCGTCATATTTTTTTAAATTCCATTTTCAAATTGACAAGTCGCTGAACGAAATGGAGCTCACCCGTGAAAATTTTCGTGCCATTATTTATCACAACTTTCGCCGAGGGTTATCTCCAGATAACTGTCTTAATGAGCTTGTTTCTATATATGAAATGGAAGCACCGAGTCAAACGACTATATATCGTTGGTATGCAGAGTTTCGACGGGGTCGTGCCTCTCTCAGCACCGTGCCTTCAACAGGTCGGCCGAAAACAGCGGTGTCGCCTGAAAACGTCGCGGCTGTAGTAAAAATACTGAAAGAAGATAGACATGTGACATACGAGCAGATTCGGGCATCCATAGGCATTGGAATGACTGCAATCCACACGATTTTGCATGGTGAGTTGGGTGTCAGAAAATTGATTTCCCGGTGGGTACCCCATAATTTGTCAGAAGAGCAAAAGGCGGCTCGTGTCGATTGGTGCCGATCTACTCTAAAACGCTGGAGGAAGGTCAAAAGCCGTTTATAACATTGTCTCGGGTGACGAATCCTGGATTTATTCCTATGAGCCTGAAAGAAAGCACCAGTCGGCAGTTTGGGTCTTCGAAGACGAGGTCAAACCAACGAAAGTTGTGCGTTCCCGCAGCGTGTCGAAGAAAATGGTGGCTTCGTTCGTCTCAAAAAAAGGACATATTGCCACAATTCCTTTACAAGAACAAAGAACGATTACCGCTGATTGGTATATTACAGTTTGTTTGCCTGAGATGCTGGCCAAACTTCGCCGAGGGAACCCCACACGACGTGTCATCTTACATCACGATAATGCGAGCTCCCACACCGCCCGTAAAACAAATCAATTTTTGAACGAGGAAAACATTGAGTTGATGTCCCATCCTCCATACAGCCCTGACCTGAGTCCAAACGATTTTTTTACATTCCCTAGAATTAAAGATTTATTGCGTGGTCAACGGTTTGAGAACCCAGAAGCCGCCGTCGAAGCCTATAAATCGGCCATTTTGGCAATGTCGAGTTCAAACTGGAATTACTGTTTCAATGACTGGTTTAAAAGAATGCAAAAGTGCATTGATTGTAACGGAGAGTACTTCGAAAAACAATAAAATATAATTTATATATCTAGTGTACTTAGTTTTTTAAATTCCCGAGCATTTCGGTTTGCACCTCGTATGGCTCTTTAAAGTTTCGACGTATGCACGTAATCTGCTGATTATCGCACTCGTGCCGTAAAGTAGCACCATATGTACTGTAAATAATGTACCATGATTTTGAGCGTAATTATAATTAAGTATTTATAAAAGCAACAATAGGCGTTAATGTTAACAGTGTCACATAAATTAAAACACATGGTATATGTTTTATAAAACCGGCCAAGTGTGAGTCGAACTCGCGCACGAAGGGTTCCGTACTATTATCTATACAACATTAGACACTATATTATAACCTTTTTTAATTAAATTTAAATAATAATATAGTTTATCAGTACTAAATAATATCAAGTAGAATTTTGGTCAAGTGCGAGTCGGATTTTAGTTTTCCCATGCATTTTGAGACCCAGCGCCTGATGAATACAACGAGCAACTTTTTGTTTTTTTTTTGTATGGGAGCTCCCTTAAATATTTATTTTATTTTGGTTTTAGTATTTGTTGTTGTAGCGGCAACAGAAATACATCATCTGTGAAAATTTGAACTGTCCTAACTATCACGGTTCATGAGATACAGCCTGGTGACAGACATACAGACAACCGGACGGACAGCGGAGTCTAAGTAATAAGGTCCCGTTTTACCCTTTGGGTACGGAACCCTAAAAAAATACATAAGTAACAAAATGCAAAGTAGCAAAATTCCAAAGGAAGGTACCTATATTCATATGTACCAGAACATATCGTAATTGTTAAAAATCCTGTATTATTATGTGTCAATGATATTCGTAAGTATACCTTTATTTAAATTAAGTTTAAATCGGTTTATCTTCAACACCATCAAACTTAAAGTATTTTTTAATTGTGATGATGATAAACCAATGTGATGGCGCGTTTACGTTACCTTTATGGTTAGTTCTTTATGTAAGAGTGTGTTACATAAAAAAACTGACCAGAAGTGTTACATACGTTTCATAAACGTTCATAAAAGCGTTACATAGCTACATAAAAATGACGAAAACAATTCCCAAAGGGAATACAAACTCATAACTTGAGACATTCTAATGACTATATACTTTTATTATTTCACACGATTCATGCATGAGACCTAAATCATACACCAGACATAACATTTTCAAGATATATATAATTTGTATACATTATAAAACAAACCTGCAATTGCTAAAAAGGGCACAGAAAAATAATTTTCATGTGCTCTGCCTATCCCTTTTGGGAATATAGGCGTGCGTTTATGTATGTATAAAACAAATGAATGCAAAGTTACTTTTAAAATGACCAAATTAGACTGTGTTATATAAACAGGATACACTCATGAACGTTCACTTCAAATGTTGGTATACAAGTTATTATGGTCAACAGCAGGTGGAGTAATATTGGCAGTAACATTGTTGCCAATTGGATAAAAACAATGTTTAAAAAATGGCGTATATTAATGAAAAATATTTGAGTTTATGTAACGAAATTCGGCACACGAAAACTCTTCTCGAGCGTTGAAGAGAGCGCGTATATTAAACATAGTGATTTGTAGAACGATATTATAGTTAATGTTTAATAAATGATCAATCAATCACATTTGGTTTTTATTTCTATGTTACATCCGCAATTATTGGGTTGTAAAGGCATGAAGTAATGCTTTTAACCACACTAAACACACCATTTTCACATGTTTACCTTAGATAGAAGTGTACAAAGTTGAACTTTATCCGAATCCAACTAAAGTAATTAATTAGGTTTCGAAATAACTATTGAAAAGCTTTCATTTGATGAGGTGTAAGTTTGTTTGCTTCTCGGGTCTTACTATAAGCATGAGTGGTAAAAATAACTTCTTTCTATGTTGCAGCAATCGCAGCATGAACTAATATGAATTACCTGTATTTTTCTAATATACCTGCCATTCAGGTTCCGTTGATGTGCGGGCAAGGCCCAAAAATTGGACTTCGTTACATACAAAATGTGCTCTGATGTTTTATAAAAACTATTCATACTAGTATTATGTCTGTCCTTGTATGTCATAAAATAGTATTTTAAGCAATTTGGGACCTTGACGTTGGCGAAATCATCGACAATATGGATGGGGCCATAAAACACAAAGATTGATTGATTGACTCCTCAACTATCAACAAAAGGAAGATTTACAATTATTATTTTTGTATTTTATAATTTATGGTGATGACGCTTTTCCATACAAATTGTAAATATGCTTTCGTGCATTTTTTTAATTTCATCATTTTAGAGCATATTCGATGTACTTTTCAGTATTTTACTTAGACTTAAAAAATAGTTTTATTACGCTCTCAGCTTAATTAAGCGTTGAAAAACTCCCAATTTTATCAAAAATCTTTGTGTGCCTGAATCCACGGTTTTATGGAACAAAACTTTTGCTACCATATTTTTTCATTAAATACTACCAATTATTTGGTAGAAATAGATTAAGTACATTGGAAACGCAGTCTATTATCTACCGCATGAACATAGCTTTTCTTATTGGCCATATTTAGTCGTTTAGGGGCGGTCAAAGCGAGTGGACACTGCTTCGTCATCGTTTATGATGAATGTAAAATTAAATTTGCATTATACATTTAATCTATGCTATAAAGCTGTGTGTGTGGTTTTCTTTTCGTTGTAATGTCATAAAATTTCAATTTTTGTATTGATTTGGAGTGTGTGAGGGTCGGGATTATATGGCGTATGTAACGTTTTTTGCCGATTTCTCGATGTAGCGTTACTTATTAGTGGTATAAGGTCAATTCCACATTGGTCAAGTAAAATTAAAACCTTTTTCAAGGGTTCCGTACTTTCGTAGTCAAGTTTATATAGTTTCGGCATGGCCGTATGTCTATTTGTCCGTTCGAGGCTTTGCCCTGTGATTGTTAGTGCTAGAAAGCTGCAATTTAGCATCGATATATAAAACTGGCGCAGGACCGGTCATTGTGGACGTCTTTGGGGGAGGCCTATGTCCAGCAGTGGACGTCATTCGGCTGAAATGATGATGATATAAAACTGACAACGAGGTAAAATAAAATCTAAAAAATGGGCACGTAAAGTGGGGATGTTTTTTTTTGCTTTCTAGCCTACAGTGTGGTGTTGTTGGATAGGTATTTCAAAATGAATAGAGGTATTCATCAAACAGTTTTTGATAAAGTAAATATTTTCGGAAATAATCACTCCAAAAGCCAAAAAAAAATCGCCCAAAATCTTCTAGTGTGACCATGTTAGCTCGGAAACTTGAATCAAATATATGTATTAGCTTTTACCTTAAGTACTTATATGATACTCTTATGTAACTGTTACATAAAAGTTATAATGCTGCTTTTATGTGAATTGGGCCGATTTTTAGGGTTTGCCCTTGCAGTTGATCGTCTTAAGCCGACATTGTTAAGTGTAAGAGGTAAGACATTGATGATTAGTTATAAACAATAAAACAATTTGAGCTAATTAAATCCCGTACTGCGTTGCGTATATTCTGTGAAATGTCACAGAATAACCGCGATTTAATTAGTTTAAATTGTTATATTTGGACCACCGGGGAATGGGCAGCAGCATTCCTAGAGTGCGGTGGAGATACTGCGATCGCCAACCCGCATGCCAAGCGTGGCGATTATGGCATTTACCCCCCATGAAATTGGGGGAGGCCTATGTCCAGCAGTGGACGTCCTAGGGCTGATGTGGTGGTGTGGTGGTGGTTATATTTGGGTCGTTATTAATAGAAATTTACATAGTTAAGGGCTTTAATTAAAACCAAACTTAACTGATTACTTCGTTGGGTTACCCATATATTTTGTAGGTATGATCCACTTTCGTTGCAAAAAGTACGCAATCGTAATTTTGTTTTCTCTAAGCCTTTAAATATTTTTAAACGCTTAACCATTAATGAGCATCAGTCGCAGAAATAGTAGACAACATTACAATAAAAGGTGAAATAAAAAACCGCATCCGTAACTCCGTAACACTACTAAATTAAAATGAATATATTGTTTTTTCTACCCTGTATACTTTAGGTTTGTAGATAACAACACTTATTGACACTCCCCGGTACTGACTAAAATAATCGACTTGATTTAACATTACATCTCAAAACTTTTTTGTAGTAAATAGGTATAAGAATCTTTCTCCATCTTTTTACATGTACTTAGGTAAATAATGTTTTTGATTTTATGTCTACCAATACACCAAACGGGCTGAGCACTCTAGTTACATCTCATATGTTATACATTACAATCATTTGTAATTGTATCAAACCGATTTGGTACATAATTAATAAAATTATTTCATATTATTCACACCGCTTCCGATCGTATGGCGCCATTCAAATATGAGACGTATCTACTGGGCAAACGCTTCAAAACCCTTGTGAAGTTAGGTTAGAATCGTATCGTACCTAGAGGTTCGCCTTGCTAGCGTTGTTGATTCGCGCCCTACGCCGATCACGTTTATTTCGACAATCAATAATTTGGCAATTGTAGTAAATGCTCAGTGTGTTAACGAGGGATTATTTGATATTGTGGTAGGTTTAATTTATAGCCATAAGGTGTATTAAAAAACACTACTGTAGAATTAATGCGTCTGTACTAAAATAAGTTAAAATTGTTTAAAAAATAGTAATAATAAAGTCCCCGGTGGTTTTCTTTTTGAAGAATGGGTAAAATAATTTTCCTGACAGTATAGTCAAAAATCACCAACTGTTGAATTAATGCATAGCTGATATTAATTTATTTCAATATTTTTTATTATTATTTATATATGCTCTACGATATAAATGGTGATTTTTTAAAATACTGTTTTTAATAATATGTTAGTCCCTTTAGATCAAAAATCACTAGTGTAGGATTTAATGTTTATATTTAATGAAGAATATAAACTTAAAAAATTTTTTTTGGGAAAAGCTCAATATATTTTTTGGGGAAAACCTTTGACTTATTATCCCAAAATAATGTTCTATCGGATTGCAAAAACAAATACAGTGTAGGATTTAATGTGTAATTCTCGAACAACTGAAAGTTTCTTTCCCGGACTATCAACGCTGCAATGTCTCACGGCACTTCGATTTCTATTACGTATAGAGCGCTATCTAGTGAAAACTCTTCTTTGAATATGGAGATTGGCTGCTCATTATTCACTCATCTCTGCTAAATATCGAAACAATTCAAAATCCCTCTCCGTTCGTCATAAACATAAACTACGAGTAAAGATACCCAGATAAGTAGGAGGTCTAATCTAATTCCGTATATTGATAGAAAATTTCTAGTTGTATACGAGTAGCATTTGTAGCCACGCGTGTAATGCAATCGGTGCCAAGTCAAGACAGCCCCCTCCCACCATATCCCCTCTCCCAAAATCAAAATCCTGGTTCCGCCACTGGCTCCTGCCGCCGTGTTCTATATATATTTACACTTGGTCTTGTAACCTAGTTTAGATCCAAGTAGATCACAAACTTAAACTAATATTTAATTTTAGTTCGTATTTTAAGTAGGCATAGTAAACTTCTTGTGTGTTTGTGTGTTGTTCACCAACAAACTGTCCTGTTTGGCATTTTTTTTTGTAAGGAAAGGAAATCACGCCTGTGTGAAGCGGATGCGGCCTGAACTTGTCAGCGCGAGTGCGTGCAATAAGAATTGAGTCAAGTAAACATATCCGTGACGTCGACAAATATAGTTAGTGTAGTATCTTAAATCTTAAGCCCTATTTACCCATATGCAAGAATCACATGCGAATTTAAGTAGGTATGTACCTTACGGGGTTTCGTGATGATGATGATGATGATGACGAGTTACTGTACTCGTATCCCTCATTAGGGACACAGGGCTAGCAGAAGAGTTCTCAATTTGTCACAATTTTGCACTGCTTCTTCCAGCTCGTCCCAACCTAGCCAGATGAACCAGCCTTCATGACTTTTGAGATTAATTGAACGCCTCCATGTAGTTCGGGCACGCCCCGGCCGTCTTCTGCTTTTGATTCGGCTGCGGGGTTTAATATAATGATTAAACTCATTATACTTTGATAACCCGCAACATAGTTAAACTTGCATTCTCCCACATGTGCCTTAGCGCTTATGTACGTACCCTTTATTCTTCAACATCTGTTCTCAATCCTTCATTTAATTGAAAACAACAGTTCAGCTAACGAAAAGGTCCCCAGCTAACTAATCGAACTAAAAACCCAGTAGCCGATTAAATCAATTCCACGCCATTGTCTGGTCGCGACGCTCCAGTTCATTTACTGCAGCTGCAACTCTTAATGTCGTAAGGTATGTGATTCACCGGGAGGGCTGATACTTTAATTGGCCATTAGTTTGGCTTATGAAAATAAGATAGCTGATTGAAAAAAAATGAAGCGTAATCTAAGGAGGCAGGTTCCCGTTGGGAGGGCGCTCTGCTCGTAGATGTTTTTTTTTCTACAAACGGTTATTCAGTGAATTCAGTCTATTCACGTGTTTTCAGCTTCTAGTGTAAGGCTGGGTCTTTGCGTTCATTACTTTCTTAAATCTCTTGAACAATATTACTTTGCTATTCCGCTAAACAACGTGCACCTATAGGTCTATTAGTGATAGATAATGCAATGTATCTATATGCATATATTTGCTTGCAGTTAATGTCCCAACTTTCCCTCCAAATTGTGACGATATGTACTCTATGTGTATCCACGTAGCAGTCGTCAATTTTCTAGCTCGAGAATCATTGTCATCATCATCCTAGCGACAGTAGCGACCCATCAAAGATGCCCGGGATCCGCTATTATCTAGCTCGAAAATATTGATATAATAACTAGGCGATTGATAATTGATTGCTATTCGAACCAGTGTGATATCAAAGTAGCTAAGATTTTCATATCACGCAGAAAAATAATAATAAAGACAGGCTACAATAACCTTACATTTTCCTGCACGTAGGTACGTCGACCCTGTTTTCGTCTCCATCACTAGCTGCATACACCTTGCACTTTGGTAAAAAAGGGTACTTACCTACTTACCCTCTGTGCACTTCCTAAGTATTACTGGAATAATCCCGCTGCGCAGGAATCGAGGATTTATCAACGGACGTCTCCACCATTCGTCTGCTCGCGCGATTAGTTCGCCAGGAACTGCAGGTAATTTGTCTAGGGCTAAGTAATTTTACTTCGAAAGCGCTCGCGGCACGTACGTATGGTAAGTTGGTAGTGCGATAAGTCTGTGTCCGTTCAAATACGCTTTGTAAGCGCAGTCGAACTTGAAATTCGCTTATCGTTGAAATATATCGCTTATTCGTTAGATGAGTAATCAGGGGTGAGGGGGTTGTAATAAGCATCTGCTTCTATCAAAGAAAAGGACATAGGACACTAGGATAGTGGTAACAGCCAATATAGAAAAATATATATCAATTCTTACTCCTATGGAAATAAAAATGTCATCGATCATCATCATCATCATATCAGCCGAAGGACGTCCACTGCTGGACGTAGGCCTCCCCCAAAAAGTGCCACAATGACCGATCCTGCGCCATCCGCATCCAACGGACTCCCGCGACCTTTACCAGGTCATCAGTCCACCTTGTGGGGGGCCTACCCACCTGCGCCTTCCGGTACGTGGTCACCACTCGAGAACCTTGTAATAAAAATATGCTACGATTATATTTGACTATACCTATGGCTATATGATGCTGGCTGATCTATGTGTCTAGTCGCGGAATGAAAAGGTTTATCACTTTTCGACTTTAACGGCATTATAGCAGAGTTTATATTTATACTCGTAGAGGTAGAGCGCCTGTGTAGCCCATACTCCACATAATTTACGACTGCCTATTGAGGAAATATACTGGAGATTCTCTTAATTTTGCTCATCCCTGATGTGAACGCAGCCCGATGATTATAATACATAATAATTATAGAGGTATTGTATTTCCATATTATGTTAAATTAGTAAGCGACCACTTTGGCTACAATTAAATAGCAAATAGCATACGATTAAATGGCAGAGTTGCACAGTGAAGGAAGGCCATGTCGAAGTACAAAACTGTTTTCATTCCTCATACCACCTCATAGCTACTCTGAAAGTTAGTCTTTGACCTCAGAAGCGGGTTGAAAATGAGGTTTGGCGGTGACAATATGTTGTCGCCCCTATGGTTGAATCAAAGTAGTTTAAAATAATAAGCAATGGGTTCTGTACAGCCACCTCCGTAAAATTGAATTGTTTTTAGCCTTTGTTAATAATTATTATGTTATGAGTTAATATTGTAAATTATGGTACTAAAAATCTATGTAAAACTGTTAAATATTGATATAATGTTGTTTAAATACATTTTTAAGCAATTAATTTTTAATATAAGGGCATCCTATACTCATTTAAAAAATCGAATTGGTAGTATCTTAAACAACCACACTTTCTTTTATTACTATAGGTATGACTACTATTGTAGTAATTTTTGAG
Source organism: Notocelia uddmanniana (assembly GCA_905163555.1). Taxonomy (NCBI): domain Eukaryota; kingdom Metazoa; phylum Arthropoda; class Insecta; order Lepidoptera; family Tortricidae; genus Notocelia; species Notocelia uddmanniana. The sequence continues at coordinate 12,969,950 of LR991068.1, forward strand.
GCTTACCTACTGATAATTATGACAAATTGATAATTTAAAATTATGGAAATAAATAAAAATGCTATCAATACTTTTCAATAAATTATAAGCATAGTTTTATTCCCGTGGAAACTCCCCTTCAGAAGCGTTTCATAGTATTCTTGCCAACTCTGGTTAATTTCTTTGTATATCGTTAACACTTTGTTGCATGAATCCTTAATGTATTTATTTACGTTTAGTTTGTTAGTTTGATTCATATCCATTCTTTTGTAGTTCAGAAGTTTTAATTAGCTAATCTAAATAGTTCTGCGTCTGTTTTACTGTTAAATTCCTAGGATACGAGGGTAAAACTGAAAGTTTCGGGAATAGAAGAAAATATGCAGTATAAGTGAGTTTATTTATTTTTATTGTTTTTCAAAATATTCTCCTTTGTATTTCATGCACTTATGCATGCGTTCAAACCAGTCCATAAAGCACTTTTTGAACTCTGAAGTAGGGGTCGACAAAATGGCTATTTTATAGGCCTCCACTGCTTCTTCTGGCGTCTGAAACCGCTGACCACGCAGTTTGTCCTTGATTCTGGGGAATGTAAAAAAGTCGTTGGGACTTAAGTCAGGGCTATATGGAGGGTGGTCCAATATTTCGACTTTTTCACCGTCCAGGTACTCAGTTGTTGTCCGAGCGGTGTGTGGGCTGGCGTTGTCGTGGTGAAGGATGATGCGACGACTAGGGTTTGTTTTTCGGAGTTCAGCAAAGACGTTCGGCAAACAAATAGTGGTGTACCAATCAGCATTGACTGTTCTACGATCCTCAAGAGCCACAGTAGCTACGTGACCAGATTTAGAGATAAACGTAGCCACCATCTTCTTAGCCGTACTGCGAGAACGAACAACTTTTGTGGGTTTGAGCTCGTCTTCGAATACCCATACTCGGGATTGGTTTTTAGTTTCAGGCTCATAAGCGTATATCCACGACTCGTCACCTGATACTATGCTAAAAACAGCATTTGAGCGTCCCTTGTTAAATCTTTTCAAAGTTTTGCGGCACCAATTGACACGGACTATTTTCTGCTCGTCAGACAATAGGTGAGGTATCCAACGGGAAAATAACTTTTTCACGCCTAATTCTTCTTTTAAAATAATTTGTATTTGACTCATTCCAATACCCAGGTGCTCTTGAATTTCCCGATATGTCACATGTCGGTCTTCATTTATCAGACGACGCACAACATCGACGTTTTCTTGCGTGACTGCCGATTTTGGTCGACCTTCACGCACTTCGTCGGTGAGGGATACACGGCCACGTTGAAATTCTGAATACCACCTGTATATTGTAGTCTTTGAAGGAGCTTCAATATTAAAAGCAGCAACCATCCGCTCTTCACATTGTTTTTGTGTTAGTCCACTTTTAAAGTCATAATAAATCATAGCTCTGAAATTTTCACGGCACAATTCCATTTTAAGCAGTGACTCGACGACTTCAATAAACAATTGAAACCGAACCATACTTTTTTTTTTCTAAGTGGCCAGTGTGCTGAGATAAGGAAACTTCAGAGATTATAAAAAGGTATAATACATGTTAAAAATAAATTAATAAGTATTCGATTCCCGCCACTTTCAGTGCAAGCCTCGTAGTAGAGTAAAAGCAATTTTAAAGTGAACACCCTTCCAGTGTACTGACACCCACACCTAAAGTAAGCATAAGCGCGTAAATAATACACAGAAACTCACACAAATGTCTATTAACTAGTAGTTCATTTTAACACTTTCACTTCCAACAGTTTCGTAGCGCTAAGCTCGTAGCCGATAACATGCGAAAACCCGTATATAGCGGAAAGCGCCTACGAAATGAGCACCCGCCGAGCAGGTTTCCGGCACTGCAAGTCGATTGGTCTCTATCCTAGTCCGAATACATTTGTATTGGGCAAAGATACAAAATCATATCGACTCATAGAATTGTTAAATAATACACCTTACTTTCCTTAGGTCAGGGGTTCCCAAAGTGGTCCAGGTGGACCCCCAGGGGTCCACGAACGATGTGACAGGGGTCTACGCTGGAGTGGCAAAAAAATAGGGGTTCACAGTTTGTACGTGGGGTACACGAAAATTTATCTGGTTTCGATGGTAAATAACGAAACAGATAATGATTTTTGTATTATTTTTATAGCCTGGACGACTGATAAATATATAATAAAAATATTGCGTTCCTCCGTGATAAATATTTCGGTGAATCAAACTACCTATACTATAATACTATATTATTAAAATTACAACTTTCGGCTCCAAAACTTGTCGACTGCAAGTCTGCAACATATCGCGAACGAGCTGTTGGACAAACGAACAAGTCTAGGCTTGCGAAGCACCGTCGCGTCGCTATCGCCGGCGCCGACCAAAACGCTTGTTCGGACGTGCAAAGGGACGAAATACCTATGACTTACGGTAATGTGCTGTGCTTGTATGCACTTGTTTGATTCTTCACCAATAAATACGAATGCTAAGAACAAACGTTACTCATTTGTTTCCGGATTTCGACTACAAAAGTAAAGTGAATTGCTGTTCCTGGTTGCCAGAATCGTGTCGGAAAAGTAAGTACATTATTTGTTTATTTGCTATACAACTTATAGGTATCTCTTTTTGTAGTTAATATATTTGTCTTCTTTGTGTATGATAGACATGTATGAAATATGAAATAATGAACATTACGATTATTACCTACCTACTTCCATAAAACAACAGACAGCCGAAAAAAGTTTATTAGTATTCTTTTTTTGATTCATAGCGAAAAATTATAAATTCTGTTCTATAAAATAGCCATATCCTGTTAAGTAAGACTAAGAAGAAGTTAAGTAAGAATGTTAAGATCACAAAAACTTTTTTATACTTACAGGTAGCTAATTTGAAACATGGCGGAGCCAAAGAAGAAAATTAAGTGTCGACAGTACAGTGTGGAATATTTAAAATTTGGCTTTCTTCCATCAAACGCGGACAAGCGATTGCCCATGTGCCTTTTATGCAATAAAGTTTTGAGCAATGACTCTATGAAACCATCGAAGCTCGAAGATCATCTAAAAAGGTGCCACCCTGATAAAACAGGTAAAGATTTGAAATATTTTCAATCATTGAAAGAAAAATATGAAAAGAGACCCACCCTGCAAGGTATGTTCGCTTCAACATCTGAAAGTAACGATGATGGCTTGCGGGCATCTTACAACATCTCATTACTCATAGCGAAATCTGGAAAACCCCACACCATTGGTGAACAGTTAATTTTACCCGCTGTTGAAGAAGTTTTAAAAACTGTTCTGCACAAACCTCCATTTGACATACTCAAAAAAATTCCTTTGAGTAACAACACTGTCCAAAGACGTATTGACGAAATGAGCTCTGATATTGAAAGTTTCTTGTGTAATTATCTGCAAACAACTCATTTTTCTATTCAACTGGACGAGTCAACTTTACCTGATAATGAGGCATTATTATTAGCATTTGTGCGATTTGTTATGGACGAAGAAATTCATGAAGAGCTATTATTCGCCAAAACTTTGAAGACTGACACTAAAGGTGAATCGATATTTAACATCCTGAGCGATTTTTTAAAAGAAAAATCAATTCCGTTCACAAACGTTACATCGGCGGCAACAGATGGAGCTCCTGCAATGGTCGGGAAATATCGTGGGTTCATAAGCCATCTAAAAAAAATGATACCAGATTTAACTGCAATTCACTGTGTCATCCACCGACAACACTTAGTAGCAAAAAATTTGAGTGCTAGACTGCACCAATCGCTCCAATTTGTGATTAACGCGGTTAATAAAATAAAAAGCAATGCTTTGAATACGCGTTTATTTGCCCAATTGTGCGATGAAAATGATGAAGACTTCCGACGATTGCTCTTACACACTGAAGTACGCTGGTTGTCGAAAGGTGCATGTTTAACAAGATTTTACTCACTTTTTGAGTCTGTCTTGGAGTTTCTGGATAGTAAAGCTCCAGATTTAAAAGAAAACCTGATCAAGTTCAAAGCAGATATCGCGTATTTGACAGATTTGTTCAAAAAGTTTAATGATATTAACTTACAACTGCAAGGGGACAACCTCAATTTAATTAAAACAAAGAGTGTGATTTCCGCTTTTCTTGGAAAATTGAAGTTAATGAAGCAAAACATTAGTCGACGCGAATTTTCCCAATTCTCAAGCTTGTCACAGGTAAAATGCGAGGATGATGATATTCAGACATATGTTCAACATTTGATTGCCCTGCATGATGACTTCAAAACCAGATTTGAAGACATTCTCACGATGGAAATACCACCATGGATTATAAATCCATTTGATGAAATGGAAGTGGAGAACGTGATATTGCAAGAGGAGCTACTTGAGCTTAGCACTAATGAGGAGCTGAAGGTGAAATATAAAAAAGGGTATCAAACTTTTTGGCTGCAAGCAGAAATACCCAAAAAATATCCTGGACTGTGGAAAATTGCAAGAAAGCTTTTGATATCATTACCCTCGTCATATCTTGTGGAAAAAAGTTTCAGCACCGTTACAAACCTTTTAACGAAAAATAGGAACAGACTGAATATCACAGAACGAGGAGATTTGCGATTATTCCTGACAAAACTGAAACCAAATATTGACAACTAGCATTTTCCCGCGGCTTCGCCCGCGTACTAAGCGAAATTTTTAACCGTCTACAAAAAAGAGGTTCGTATGTTTGTCCACGATTATCTCGCGTTTAGCTGAACCGATTTAGATGCGGTCTCCAGAAAGTAGTTGTTACATTCTGGCGGTTTCGGTATACGAAGTTTGGTGATTGTGATTCATTAACAGATGAACAGATGAAAAGTCAGTATACATTCTGAGAACCGGCAAACTGTTGAATTTCATTTGATTTTGGCAAAAATAAGGATCGAAAACGATTATCATACATTTCCGAGAGGCCGAAGGGGAAGGGCCGATGAAATAAAAGCATGCCTTAAATGGCCCTTAGTAAAAGTATCTGTGTACTACAGTAACACCAATAGAAGGTCTGGTAACGACCAAGCTGCAGTCATAAACTCTGGTCCTCTAAAGTACAGAAATACAGCTTTTGTATATCAAGTACAACCCTTATTTTTCCTAAATTTAAATTTAATTGCTAGGTTATGCCAGTTTCCATTGGAGCATCCAAAAAGAAAATTTGGCCTCACTTCCTTTCGCACTCCTTACTATTTGCTAGTACTTACCGACTTTTGTTCATCTGTTAATGAATCATAGTTAGTCCTGACTAACCCCTCTAAAGCTATCAAATCATACCCAAAACTCTGTTAGGATACGCGGGGCTCGTTCCGTACCTCAAAAGCAAAAAGAGACCCTTATTCACGATTTGCTTTAAAACTACTGGATCGATAGAATTGCAATATGGCACGAACTATGAAGAATTTTCATGTCCATAATATTAAATTAGAACCGGTCAAGTGTCAGATTAGGCACAAAGAAGGGTTCCGTGCCGACACCTGCTAGTTCACATTTAAACCACTATAGGAAACTCACGGCACTTAAGTCCTTTTGTTTGGGCAAGACTGTTTTTCAACGATATTTCAAAAAATGGTAAACCTCTCTTGTTGAAACCAAAAGTCGTTCAAAGTATTTACTAATATGCACCATCTCAACGTTTTTCAGAATCTTAAACTTCATAGTTTGAAAATTACAGTGAGAGGACACAATTTTTACGTCTTAGACAGCTAATCTTTACTAATATTATAAAAAGGAAAGATTTGATTGTTTGTTTGCATTGAATAGCTACACTTTTCTTGGGTGACATTGACATGGGCTATATTATATTTTCGAAAAAATAAGGATTCTTACTAAAACTCTAATAATGTAAAGCTTGTAAGTACAGCCAGGGATGTATGTGGTGTGAAAGAAAGGAGCAAAGGGAAGAAGAAGAAGAATGTATGGTGGGATAAAGAGGTACAAAAGGCAGTAAGTGAGAAGAAGAAAGCGTGGCTAGATTGGTTGGCGATAAGAGCTGACCAAAGAAGTCAAAAAGCCACGCTTGAAGACGTGAGTGAAAGGAAAAGTAACTATAAAAGGTTGAATGTTCTGGTAAAGGAGGTAGTTAAAAGAAAGAAAAATGAACAGAATGATGAGATGGATCAGAGGTTGTCTCAGGATTTCCGGGCAAACATAAAGTTTTTCTGGAAAGCCATTCGACTAGCCAGAGGTAAAACTCAGACCTCAGAGCTAACCTCGATTAGAGACCAGCATGGAAGTTTATTGAATGATGAGGAATGCATATTAGGGAGATGGAAGGAATATTTTGAAGGTTTGTTTGAGAGAGAAGAGGAAAATACGTCAGGAGTGAATGATAATGCACTGCCACATGAGGAGTGTAGTATTAGTATGGATGAAATTGTAAAAGCTTTGAAAGGAATGAAACCAGGAAAGGCAGCGGGGTATGATAGAATTTCAGTCGAGATGCTGAAGGCTGGGCAAGGCGTCGTAGCAAGTCAGTTGTATCGCCTTTTCAACTTATGTTTTAATACCGGCATAGTTCCAAAAGATTGGTGCAAGGCGGTCATCGTGCCACTGTACAAGGGAAAGGGCTCACAACTTGACTGCAAGAACTACAGGGGCATTAGCTTACTCAGCATCGTTGGCAAATTATATGCGAAAGTGTTGATTGAAAGGGTAATGCAAGAAACCGATGAGAAAATATGGGATGTACAAGCGGGATTTAGGAAAGGTATGGGATGTACGGATCAGGTCTTCTCTTTACGATGCATAGCCGAAAAATATTTGGCCCAAGGTCAAAAGGTCTATTGCGCGTTCGTGGATTTGGAGAAGGCCTATGACAGAGTGGTGAGGAATGAACTTTGGTCGGTACTGTCCGGATATGGAGTGAGCGACCATCTCATTCAAGCTCTGAAATCTCTCTACGAGGATTCCTCTGCTTGCGTGAGAGTAAACGGGTCCTACACTGAATGGTTTAGCATCGAAAAGGGTGTTAGACAGGGATGTGTAGCGTCACCGTGGCTGTTTAATCTATTTCTGGACAGTTGTTTGCAAGATTTGAAAGACGATGAATGTGGGTTGGAAATGAATGGGTTGCTTATCAAATGTCTACTCTACGCCGATGACCAGGTTTTATTAGCGTCATCGGCTGAGAAGCTACAGAAGATGGTAACTAGCATGCACAGATTATTTGCGAGAAAAGGAATGAAAATGAATGTAAGCAAGACGAAAGTGATGGTATTTGAAAGAGATGAGTGTATGACAGTTTGTGAAATTGCTGTAGATGGAGAGAGGTTGGAGCAAGTGGATGGGTTTGTGTATTTGGGGACTTTGTTCACGAGAGACGGTAAGCATGAAGGAGATATTGAAAGGAGAGTGATAGCTGGGAATCGAGTGAATGGGGCACTTCACGCCTTTATGAGTAGCCAGAAAGTGTCAGAAAAGGCGCGGCTGGCCGTGCATAGAGGAGTGTTGGTGCCGACAAATATGGTAGTGAAAGTTGGGTGTGGCAGAAGAAACATCAGAGTCGAGTGAATGCAGTGGAAATGAGAGCGCTGAGAAGTATGTGTAGCGTTACTTTGAGAGATAGAGTGAGAAACACCGTTATAAGACGGAGGTGTGGAGTGAATGAAGATATAGTGACGAAAATTGAGAAAGGTATGCTAAGATGGTTTGGACATGTAGAGAGGATGGATGAAAGAAGATTGACAAAACGAGTGTATGAAGGAAGAGTGGATGGAAAAGTTGGAAGGGGAAGACCTCGGCGAACGTACTCCGACCAAATCGGAGACATTCTGCAGAAAGGCCAGGTCAGGGGTACCCTAAATCGGCGCGCATGCATGAAGAATGTTATGAAAGTTCATGAAGCGAAAGTTGTATGTCAGGATCGTAGCAAGTGGAAATCCGTGATCTCTGCCTACCCCTATGGGAAACAGGCGTGATTATATGTATGTATGTATGTATGTATGTGTAAAAAAAGTACCTAAAATATTCTTTACATCGCGTGCGCTACGAAAACTATTGATGATAGAATAAATATTTGTTAATTATTTGTATGGGCCGGGCTGCTAGTATGTAATACTAATCTAAAGGTTGATTTAAATGGAAAAAATATAGAAACCTCAATGTCGTTTTTAAAAGCCAATCCATAGATACCCCACACGCCTACATAGTAACATTAAACTTTTATTTATAATCCCTGGCATGTATGGAGTGCCTAATTTTGCCTCGGATTTGTATTAAGAGACCTCTCGGACGCTCAGATATCGTTTTTGAACGAAATCGGGACGGAAATTAAGAAAATCAATATGGCCGCCACTTTTTCCAAATTTTACTTCGGATTCGTATTCGGGGACCTCTCGGACGCTCAGATATCGATTTGAACGATTCCGGGTTGGAAATGAACAAAATCCATATGGCTGCCACTTTTTCCAAATTTTACCTCGGGTTCGTATTAAGAATTCTCTCGGATGCTCAGATATCGATTTTGTACGAAATAGGGACGGAAATGACAAAAATCAATATGGCCGCCACTTTTTCCAAATTTTACCTCGGATTCGTATTAAGAGACATCTCGGACGCTCAGATATCGATTTTGAACGCTATCGGACGCTCAGACATCGATTTTGAACGAAATTAGGAAGAAGATGAAAAAAATCAATATTGCTGCGACTTTTTCCAAACGGACGCTCAGATATCAATTTTTAACGAAATCGGGGACCAAAGGGGAAAAAATCAATATGGCCGCCACTTTTCCAAATTTTACCTCGCATTCGTGTTACGAGACCTGTCGGACGCTCAGATATCGATTTTGAACGAAATCAGGAAGAAAATGAAGAAAATCAATATGGCTGCGACTTTTTCAAAATTTTACCTCAGATTCGTATTAAGAGACATCTCGGACGCTCAGATATTGATTTTGAACGCTATCGGGACGGAAATAAAGAAAATCAATATTGCCGCCACTTTTTCAAAGTTTTACCTCTGAGTCGTATTAAGGGACCTCTCGGACGTTCAGATATCGATTTTGAACGAAATCGGGACAAAAATGAAAAGAAAGCAATATGGCCGCCACTTTTGCCAAATTTTACCTAGGAGTCGTATTAAGAGTCCTCTCGGGCGCTCAAATATCGATTTATGTCGAAATCGTATCGGACGTCATTCATTAATAAATCCACTTACAATAAATTGATTCAAGAAAGGTCGTATCTTCATAGGGAATTTACGGCACTTCATGCGCTTTTAAACCTTATAAGGAACCTACACGCCAAATTTGATATCTCTCGAACCAGCAGTTTAGGCTGTGCGTTGATATGTCACTCACTCAGTCAGTTTCTTCTTGCAATTTGGCACAAACTTTTAAAAGTTTTCATGTCTGCAATATTAACTTTCAAAATCAATGCCATTTTCGAAATTAACCCAAAAAAACCATAAAAACGACACCCATATTAATATGTAGACATTCCAACCCCCTCGCACCCCAACAGAGGGGATGGTATTTTACGTCCTCTACGTGGGATTTTAAAATCATTCTTTGATTTCGTAATCAGCGACACGATAAACCATAGAAACAATACCCATATCAATTTTCAGAATTTGTTACCACATTTCCCCCTTTTAGGGGTTGATTTCTCAAAAAATCTGAAACACATGTGTACTCATTTATCGTCAGAAATAAATATTCCTGTGAAGTTTCGAATTTCTTATACAAACTTCGGACCCTAATTTCACCCCCCCGGTGGTCGAAAATCCTTTCTTAATGCACCTCTAGACCTTATATGGAACCTACATACTAAATTTGGAATCTCTAGAACCAACAGTTTGGGCTGTGCGTTGATATGTCACTCACTCACTCAGTCAGTTATTTCTTGCAATTTGGCACAAACTTTCAAAAGTTATCATGTCCACAATATTAAATTTCAAACTCGATGCCATTTTCGTAAATAACGTCCCAAAAAACCATAAAAACGACACCCATATTAATATTTAGACATTTAATCCCCCTCGCACCCCTACAGGGGGGATGGTATTTCACGTCCTACACGTAGGATTTTAAAATCATTGTTGTTTTCGTTATCAGCGACCCGATAAACCATAAAAACAATACCCATGTCGATTTTCAGAATTTGTCACCACATGTCCCCCTTTTAGGGGTTGATTTCTCAAAACAACTGAAACACGTGTTTACTCATCTATCGTTAGAAGTACTCCTGTGAAGTTTCGAATAAAATAGTCCAACTAATCTTGTTTCCCCATACAAACTTCGGACCCCCATTTCACTCCCTTGGGGGTAGAATTTTGAAAAATCCTTTCTTAGTGCACCCCTAGACTTTATAAGGTACCTACGTGCCAAATTTGGAGTCTCTAGGACCAGCGGTTTGGGCTGTGCGTTGATATGTCAGTCACTCAGTCAGTCAGTTATTTCTTGAAATTGGCACAAACTTTCAAAAGTTTTCATGACCACAATATTAAATTTCAAAACTGATGCCATTTTCCTAATTAACGTCCCAAAAAACCATAAAAACGACACCCATATTAATATTTAGACATTTCATCTCCCTCGCACCCCAACAGGGGGGATGGTATTTCACGTCCTCCACGTGAGATTTTAAAATCATTGTTGTTTTCGTTATCTGCGACCTGGTATATCATAAAAACAATACCCATGTCGATTTTCAGAATTGGTCACCACCTTTCCCCCTTTTAGGGGTTGATTTCTCAAAAAACCTGAAACACGTATTTCCTCATTTATCGTTAGAGATACTCCTGTGAAGTTTCGAATAAAATACTCCAACTAATCTTGTTTCCCCATACAAACTTCGGACCCCCATTTCACCCCCTTAGGGGTTGAATTTTGAAAAATCCTTTCTTAGTGCACCCCTAGACCTTACAAGGAACCTACGTGCCAAATTTGGAATCTCTAGGACCAGCGGTTTGGGCTGTGCGTTGATATGTCAGTCAGTCAGTCAGTCAGTCAGTCAGTCAGTCAGTCAGTCAGTCAGTCAGTCAGTCAGTTTCTTCTTTTATATATTTAGATTTGTTGTCAATTCATCAAGCTCATCCCTCCCATTAATTTTGAGTGTCATTGTACTTAGAAGTTACGTAACAATGTTTAATTTTAATTATTTTACGACTGTTATTATCATCATCTATAAATATATAAAAGAAGAAACTGACTGACTGACTGACTGACTGACTGACTGACTGACTGACTGACTGACATATCAACGCACAGCCCAAACCGCTGGTCCTAAAAATTCCAAATTTGGCACGTAGGTTCCTTATAAGGTCTAGGGGTGCACTAAGAAAGGATTTTTCAAAATTCAACCCCAAAGGGGGTGAAATGTGGGTCCGAAGTTTGTATGGGGAAACAAGATTAGTTGGACTATTTTATTCGAAACTTCACAGGAGTATTTCTAACGATAAATGAGTAAATACAGGTTTTTTGAGAAATCAACCCCTAAAAGGGGGAAATCTGGTGACAAATTCTGAAAATCGACATGGGTATTGTTTTTATGATATACCGGGTCGCTGATAACGAAAACAACAATGATATTAAAATCTCACGCGGAGGACGTGAAATACCATCCCCTCTGTTGGGGTGCGAGGGGGATGAAATGTCTAAATATTAATATGGGTGTCGTTTTTATGGTTTTTTGGGACGTTAATTACGAAAATGGCATCGGTTTTGTAATTTAATATTGTGGACATGTAAAATTTTGAAAAATTTTGCCAAATTTCAAGAAATAACTGACTGACTGAGAGACTGACATATCACCGCACAGCGCAAACTGGTGGTTCTAGAGATTCCAAATTTAGTATGTAGGTTCCATATAAGGTCTTGAGGTGCATCAAGAAAGGATTTTTCAAAATACAACGCCTAAGGGGGTGAAATGGGGGTCCGAAGATTGTATGGGGAATCAAGATTAGCTGGATTATTTTATTACTTCACAGGAGTATTTCTAACGATAAATGAGTAAACATGTGTTTCAGGTTTTTTGAGAAATCAACCCCTAAAAGGGGGAAATCTGGTGACAAATTCTGAAAATCGATATGGGTGTTGTTTCCATGGTTTATTGGGTCGCTGATTACGAAAAAAACAATGATTTTAAAATCCCACGTGGAGGACGTGAAATACCAACCCCTCTGTTGGGGTCCGAGGGGGATGAAATGTCTAAATATTAATATGGGTGTCGTTTTTATGGTTTTTTGGGACGTTAATTACGAAAATGGCATCGGTTTTGAAATTTAATATAGTGGTCATGAAAACTTTTGAAAAATTGTGCCAAATTGCCGTGAGTTCACTATGAAGATACGACCTTTTTTGATTCAATGTATTTAGTATTGTATTGTAGATGGTTTTATTGATCAGTGCCGTCCGATACGATTTCGACATAAATCGATATTTGAGCGTCCGAGAGGACTCTTAATAGGAATCCGAGGTACCTAAACTTTGAATAAAGTAACGGCCATATTGATTTTCTTAATTTCCGTCCCGATTTCGTTCAAAATCGATATCTGAGCGTCCGAGAGGTCCCTAATACGACTCCGAGGTAAAATGTGGAAAAAGTCGCAGTCATTGATTTTCTTTTTTTTTCGCCCCGATTTCTATCAAAATCGATATCTGAGCGTCCGAGAGGTCTCTTAATACGAATCCGAGGTAAAATTTGTGAAAGTGGCGGCCATATTGATTTTCTTCATTTTCGTCCCGATTTCGTTCAAAATCGATATCCGAGTATCCGAGAGGTCTCTTAATACGAATCCGAGGTAAAATTTGTGAAAGTGGCGGCCATATTGATTTTCTTTTTTTTCGTCCCGATTTCGATCAAAATCGATATCTGAGCGTCCGAGAGGTCTCTTAATACGAATCCGAGGTAAAATTTGTGAAATTGGCGGCCATATTGATTTTCTTCATTTTCGTCCCGATTTCGTTCAAAATCGATATCTGAGTGTCCGAGAGGTCTCTGAATACGAACCCGAGGTAAAATTTGTGAAAGTGGCGGCCATATTGATTTTTTTTTTTCGTCCCGATTTCGTTCAAAATCGATATCTGAGCGTCCGAGAGGTCCCGTAATACGAATCCGAGGTATAATTTAGAAAAAGTGGCGGCCATATCATTTTTATCATTTCCGTTCAGATTTCGTTCAAAATCGATATCTGAGCGTCCGAGAGAATTCTTAATACGAATCCGAGGTAAAATTTGGAAAAAGTGGCGGCATATTGATTTTCTTTATTTCCGTCCCGATTTCGCTCAAAATCGATATCTGAGCGTCCGAGAGGTCTCTTAATATGAATCCGAGGTAAAATTTGGAAAAAGTGGCAGCCATATTGATTTTCTTCATTTCCAACCCGATTACGTTCAAAATCGATATCTGAGCGTCCTAGAGGTCCCCTAATACGAATTTGAGGTAAAATTTGAAAAAAAAGGCCGCCATATTGATTTTCTTTTTTTTCGTCCCGATTTCGTTCAAAATCGATATCTGAGCGTCCGAGAGGTCTCGTAATACGAATCCGAGGTATAATTTAGAAAAAGTGGCGGCCATATCATTTTTATCATTTCCGTCCAGATTTCGTTCAAAATCGATATCTGAGCGTCCGAGAGAATTCTTAATACGAATCCGAGGTAAAATTTGGAAAAAGTGGCGGCATATTGATTTTCTTTATTTCCGTCCCGATTTCGTTCAAAATCGATATCTGAGCGTCCGAGAGGTCTCTTAATATGAATCCGAGGTAAAATTTGGAAAAAGTGGCAGCCATATTGATTTTCTTCATTTCCAACCCGATTTCGTTCAAAATCGATATCTGAGCGTCCTAGAGGTCCCCTAATACGAATTTGAGGTAAAATTTGAAAAAAGTGGCGGCCATATTGATTTTCTTTTTTTTCGTCCCGATTTCGTTCATAATCGATATCTGAGCGTCCGAGAGGTCTCGTAATACGAATCCGAGGTATAATTTAGAAAAAGTGGCGGCCATATCATTTTTATCATTTCCGTCCAGATTTCGTTCAAAATCGATATCTGAGCGTCCGAGAGAATTCTTAATACGAATCCGAGGTAAAATTTGGAAAAAGTGGTGGCATATTGATTGTCTTTATTTCCGTCCCGATTTCGTTCAAAATCGATATCTGAGCGTCCGAGAGGTCTCTTAATACGAATCCGTGGTAAAATTTGTGAAAGTGGCGGCCATATTGATTTTCTTTTTTTTTCGTCCCGATTTCGTTCAAAATCGATATCTGAGCATCCGAAAGGTCTTTTAATGCGAATCTGAGGTAAAATTTGGCACTCCATTCATACCTATATGCAAAAAAGTTTAATGTTACTATATAGGCGTGTGGGGTATCTATGGATTTGCTTTTAAAAACGACATAGAGGTTTCGATATTTTTTCCATTTAAATCAACCTTCAATCCTTTTTTAATCGTATGGCATTTATTTACGATCCGTGAGATTTTCGAGAAGACTAGTACGGTTGCCAGTTTTTGTTGCACTTTTAGCACCACCCAGGGGTTCTGTGTATGGTAACGGTGGGTACTCCCTACGGACGCGGTGCAACTTCGACCCCCCTTTGTCAACTGAGAGGGCAACTTGACTGTTAGAAGTTCGCAAGCCGCTCGAAGGCCTCTAACTTGGCTTAACGATTGCAGCCGGGATCAACGGCTTAGCGTGCCTTTCAAAGCACGATGGTCAGTTAGTAACCACTCAAAGCGGTCACCCATCCAAGAACTGACCTGCGCCCACATTGCTTAACCTCGCACACCGCACGCGGTAGGCGGGTGCCGTTGGGCCACGAGCGCTCTAAATTCTTGATTGTTTGTGCCAAACTGCAATTCAATAGGTCCAGTAAAAGTAACTTGGTTGTAACAGACGGACTGACAGTAAGGAGTGCGAATGGAAGTGAGGCCAAATTTTCGTTTGGATGCTCCAATGGTAACTGGCAAAACCTACCTAATAAATTTAATTGTAGGAAAAATAAATGTTACACATGATATTGAATTAGCCGTATTTCTGTACTTCAAAGGACCAGAGTTTATGGCCGCTGCGCGCTGTTAGGTCGTTTACAGACCTATTGGTGTTACTGTAGTACACAGATACTTTTACTAAGAGCCATTTAAGACATGCTTTTATTTCATCGGCCCTTTCCCCTTCGGCCTCTCGGAAATGTATGATAATAGTTTTCGATCCTTATTTTTGCCAAAATCAAATGAAATTCAACAGTTTGCCGGTTCTCAGAATGTATACTGACTTTTTATCTGTTCATCTGTTAATGAATCACAATCACCAAACTTCGTATAGCGAAACCCCAGAATTTAACAACTACTTTTCTGGAGACCGCATCTAAATCGGTTCAGCCAAACGCGAGATAATCGTGGACAAACATACAAACCTGTTTTTTGTAGACGGTTAAAAATTTCGCTTAGTACGCGGGCGAAGCCGCGGGCAAATGCTAGTAAATATTATAAAGTACTCGAATAAACACAACACAAGCAAAATATACTATATTTAATTTTATTTCACCACTCCGAGATTTAGATTTGATTGATTTTATTTTATTTGATGCTGGAATAGATAGGTTGTGAGTAGATGTCAAAAAAGTAAAGTATTTATTATTGACAGCATATTAACCAATCATTTTTCACTTTTTTTTCTAAACCTGTAAAGAACATTTATGTCACACCTGGCTAAAAGTGGATTGTTTCGCCCGATACATGTGCGGAAATAGCCGCTTTTTCGCCAAATGTTGACATAAAATGATGTATACAACACGGGAGATAATAAAGAAAGCCTTGATCGCACATTTGCGTCCTTCGCTTGCAGCTCGGGCCGTAAATATCTGCGATCTCGGCCTTTCTTTATATTATCTCCCTAGGTGTACATATAATATACTATACTATTTCATAGTTATATCGTCACCAGAGTTAGGTAATAGTCACATTTTTGTAATTTTTTGGGAATATGGTGTAGGCTGTAGAGTAGGGGGTCCACCATATTCCCAAAAAATTACAAAAATGTGACTATTACCTAACTCTGGTGACGATATAACTATGAAATAGTATAGTATATTAGTAGGCTGTAGAGTAGGGGGTCCACCAGAACCAGCAAATTTTTTAAAGTGGTCTATGAGAAAAAAAAGTTTGGGAACCCCTGCCTTAGGTACTTTATTTCAATGTCACCACCACATTATTTAGTTTGAATACACTTCCACAAGTGGTCCCCGCTTAACCATTATGGGTAACGCAAACTCAAACGCTGCTGTATACAAAATAATTTACGTACTTACACAATTGTACGTATTTAGAATATTTACAATAGCATAGCAGTCACAATTCAAAAATCGTAATGGAATTATATTGGAATACAAAAATCAGGGAGGCATGCAGAATAACATTTAAATGTCCTGTTTCACGAAATATTCCTTTTTTCGGATAGAAAAGAATAGGTAAAACTATTGAGCTATAAAGCTTCGGATGTAGGTATCCGTGTCTACCGCCCTATAATTGAGCGAGCGCGAAGCGTCTCCGTTTCTGCTTGGGAAAAACGCTTTCGTATTTCAGACCGGCTGACGTCCAGGTGTTCTCCTCTACAGGTCGCATTTCTTAAACGATTAGTTTTTTTTTTTCAAAATGGTGGAGCCTAGGGCAATGCGAACGTGAAAAAATATCAGTCGCGACGTCTACTACTCGCAGAAGCCACTAATAGTGGCTAGTAATGAATGATTCTTATTTCACCTTGTAATTTACATATTTCCGTATTGTCGGCAAATAGCACACATATAAAGTTGATACCTAGGTCACAGAATAAGTAATAGTACAACCTAAGTATATAGTTTTTAGGTAGTACGAGGGTAAAACTGAAAGTTTCGGGAATAGAAGAAAATATGCAGTATAAGTGAGTTTATTTATTTTTATTGTTTTTCAAAATATTCTCCTTTGTATTTCATGCACTTATGCATGCGTTCAAACCAGTCCATAAAGCACTTTTTGAACTCTGAAGTAGGGGTCGACAAAATGGCTATTTTATAGGCCTCCACTGCTTCTTCTGGCGTCTGAAACCGCTGACCACGCAGTTTGTCCTTGATTCTGGGGAATGTAAAAAAGTCGTTGGGACTTAAGTCAGGGCTATATGGAGGGTGGTCCAATATTTCGACTTTTTCACCGTCCAGGTACTCAGTTGTTGTCCGAGCGGTGTGTGGGCTGGCGTTGTCGTGGTGAAGGATGATGCGACGACTAGGGTTTGTTTTTCGGAGTTCAGCAAAGACGTTCGGCAAACAAATAGTGGTGTACCAATCAGCATTGACTGTTCTACGATCCTCAAGAGCCACAGTAGCTACGTGACCAGATTTAGAGATAAACGTAGCCACCATCTTCTTAGCCGTACTGCGAGAACGAACAACTTTTGTGGGTTTGAGCTCGTCTTCGAAGACCCATACTCGGGATTGGTTTTTAGTTTCAGGCTCATAAGCGTATATCCACGACTCGTCACCTGATACTATGCTAAAAACAGCATTTGAGCGTCCCTTGTTAAATCTTTTCAAAGTTTTGCGGCACCAATTGACACGGACTATTTTCTGCTCGTCAGACAATAGGTGAGGTATCCAACGGGAAAATAACTTTTTCACGCCTAATTCTTCTTTTAAAATAATTTGTATTTGACTCATTCCAATACCCAGGTGCTCTTGAATTTCCCGATATGTCACATGTCGGTCTTCATTTATCAGACGACGCACAACATCGACGTTTTCTTGCGTGACTGCCGATTTTGGTCGACCTTCACGCACTTCGTCGGTGAGGGATACACGGCCACGTTGAAATTCTGAATACCACCTGTATATTGTAGTCTTTGAAGGAGCTTCAATATTAAAAGCAGCAACCATCCGCTCTTCACATTGTTTTTGTGTTAGTCCACTTTTAAAGTCATAATAAATCATAGCTCTGAAATTTTCACGGCACAATTCCATTTTAAGCAGTGACTCGACGACTTCAATAAACAATTGAAACCGAACCATACTTTTTTTTTTCTAAGTGGCCAGTGTGTTGAGATAAGGAAACTTCAGAGATTATAAAAAGGTATAATACATGTTAAAAATAAATTAATAAGTATTCGATTCCCGCCACTTTCAGTGCAAGCCTCGTAGGTGTAGTGTTTTAGGTTATAAAGATGTTCTTAGCGACAATGAAATTATTTGTATGTCCATGCAAAATAAAAAATGAATCCGATTAAAATTAAAATGATTCTTATTTCACATCGTAATTTACATATTCCCGTACTGTCGGCAAATAGTACACATATAAACTTGATACCTAGGTATATAGTGTCGAAGAAGCGCAAGTCGCGCAAGAGTCAGTGTGGTACTGCAGAACCGGTCGGTTCGGGTTTGCGTGTTGCCACACCGAGCATGGCGCTCTATGTATCGCGCCTGCACTACACCGCCACGGCTGATGATGTGGTGGAGTACGTTCGCCAGAAGACCGACTTCCAGCTGAGGGTGTTCCAGCTGCGTTCACGTCACTACGTGCACTTCAGCTCATTTGTGGTGCGCGTGCCGCGGCCGCTGCAGGAGACCATCGCGTGTGCCGACTTCTGGCCGAAGGGTGTCGTGTTTCGACGGTTCCGGGGCAACCTACCGAATTCTACACCGGAGACGACGATGCAACGGGGCCACGCCGTTTCGTCGCCTAAATAGATATTTTATAAGCTTAAGTTTCATGGCGCATTGGGTTAACTGTAAGGCCATGTAAACATTTGTAAGAAATAAATAAATAAATAGTTTTTAAGTAGGTGTAGTGTTTTATTATCAATGTGCGATCGCCAACCCGCATGCCAAGCGTGGCGATTATGGCATTTACCCCCCATGAAATTGGGGGAGGCCTATGCCCAGCAGTGGACGTCCTAGGGCTGATATGGTGGGTGTTTTATTAGGTTATAAAGATGTTCTTAGCAACAATGAAATTATTTGTATGTCCATGCAAAATCTATACTAATATTATAAAGCTGAAGAGTTTGTTCGAACGCGCTAATCTCAGGAACTACTGGTTTGAATTAAAACAATCTTTTTGTGTTGGATAGTCCATTTATCGAGGAAGGCTTTAGGCTATATACCATCACGCTGCGACCAATAGGAGCGAAGACGCGGACGAAGTCGCGGGCAACAGCTAGTTAAAAATAAATCCGATTAAAATTAAAATAAGAGTTTAAAATATCACACCGATTGTTATAGATTTAGCACCTTAAAATAATTGTAGTAGGTGTCAAGTCTAAAAAAATTAAAACGAAATTATGCATAGCAATTGCACCAGCATAAGAAAAAATATACCAATCTAGAATGTCATTAATATCTTTGAAAATTATGTGTCATGAGCTGCACAAAATTAAATTCACCGCTATCAAAATCCACTATAGTTCGTGCAATGTAAATCGTGGACCTGGACAACCCGACACTTTAGGCATGCATTTTTAAGATTATAAATAAAAAATGTTATATCAACCTAGGTCAGGGGTCGGCAAACTAATTCAGTAAAAATATCACCTTTTGGGAACCTCAGAAAGACAAAAATACCCGTTTCAGTTTTGCAGTATATTTTTGACGAGACCTTGAAGAGCCGCATGCGGCTCGGGAGCCGCGGTTTGCCGACCCCTGACCTAGGTCCAATGAAACACGGCCTTTACGACATAAAACATTAACCTAGATAAAACTCAAGATTATTTCTTTAAAATTAGACCATATTGAGCAAACTTTGGAACATTTTAGTTTCCAAATATGGCCAGGTAAAAGTTTGTCGAGTTGGTC
This sequence comes from Notocelia uddmanniana, assembly GCA_905163555.1. Classification (NCBI taxonomy): domain Eukaryota; kingdom Metazoa; phylum Arthropoda; class Insecta; order Lepidoptera; family Tortricidae; genus Notocelia; species Notocelia uddmanniana. The sequence goes on from LR991068.1 coordinate 12,989,705, forward strand.
GGGCCCATGGTGATTAATCTTAGGAAACATCTGTACACCTTAGCTTGTATGTCCGCTTTCCCATTTCCGCTAAGCTCGGCACCCGCACCTCCGAGGTTAGGTTGCCGTATGGCAAGCCACGCGAGGCCGAAGGTTGAGCGTCCCAAAAGAACGGGCACCTTATGTAAGGCTCAGAGTGGCAACGCACGCAAAGCAAAGGCCGACAGTCCAAACAGAGCTGGTTCTTCATGTAGTAAGGTACTGATATATTTCTGTAAGAACCTGGCGAAGCCTAGATTGCGGATTAGAATAAACCAATAAAAACATTTGCCTGTAGTTGTGGACTGTTCGAAACTGTGGTTAGGGCGACAGAGAGAGGAATCTCCTGACTATCCGATGCGGGCAGTGTCCAGGAGTACCGCCTTCTGTATCTGACCCTTGACATCTAGCTAGTCTCTCCGTTTTTAGGGTTCCGTACCCAAAGGGTAAAAACGGAACCCTACTAAGACTTCGCTGTCTGCCCGTCCGTCACCAGGCTGTATCTCAAGAACCGCGATAGTTAGACAGAAATTTTCACAGATGATGTATTTCTGTTGCCGCTATAACAACTAATATTAAAAACCGGCGAAGTGCGAATCGGGCTCCGCCGTTTTTATAGATAATAGTACGGAACCCTTCGTGCGCGAGTCCGTCTCGCACTTGGCCAGTTTTTTTTAATTATATAATTCACGTCTAGACATAAAAAAGTGCCTATGTCGCCTATTTGCAGAATAAATGTTTGATTTTGATTTAATAGACTTGTTTATGTTATAGATTTTAAATATGTAATGTCTATTCTAATACGCGATAACTACATACAAGAAGAGCCTACCTAAGTTGTTTACCGATACCATGTTTTTAGCTGTCAAAGGAACTTCTATATAAATATATGTAATTTATTCTGTATCCTTTGTAATGACATGAAATCTGGCAGACCAAGGCGCTCAACAACATATGACACTATATATACTAAAGTGTGCAGATGTTTATGACTGACACTCCCTGTACATTCAAAATAACACATTTATCTTAATATAAATCATCATAATTATTATAAGTGCCTAATTAAAATAAAGCTCGGTATACAGGGTGAAATCGGAGACGTAATCAAAAATACTTTTTTTTATACAAAGACGGTGGCAAACACGCTAACGCCCTGCCTGGTGGTAAGCAGACACCGTAGCCTATGGACGCTAGCCGACTATAATTGATCGCCTTTTAAATGCAATAGTTATTACATTGAATAAGGCAATTTTATTTATTCCAAATTGTAGTAGCTAAAAAAATAACCGAATAAGGTGCCCCTATCAATTTTGACAATATGAGGGATGACATAACGTTGTTTTGCCTATACCACCCAAATTGTATTAAATATTATTTATTGACTCTTAATATTTTGCTACAAAAATAATAGTCTAGTAGTCGTATATTTACTATCTACTTTATTTAGATTATGTTTCAATACCTATTTAATCAATTACATCATATACCTAATAGTCATTTCTGACCACGTCCCGATGACACGCTGTATTTTTAACCCCCGACGCAAAAAGAGAGGGGTGTTATAAGATTAACGTGTCTGTCTGTAGTATCGTAGCTCCCAAACGACTGAACCGATTTTCGTTTAGGTTTTTGTGTCATAGATAATTTTATTCCGAGTGTTCTTAGCCATGTTTCATGAAAATCTCAATGAAAATTCAACCGTTTTTGAGATATTGAGCTTTGAAATGAAAATGTCGGCGGTTTTTCAACTTTTCTAAGTTGTAGTCTTTCCTGTTACGATAGTTAAGAACATTGGAATACTAAATATCGCGAATTAGTACCGGCCCAAAATTATGAGAAGGCGTTATATTATGCAGATATGTTTACAAGATAGGCTCCATTTTCTTTAACTTTCCGAAACATGAAGAAAGTTGTTTGTGTTCTTATGGTTATAACCCTGTTAATAATTCAGACGCGAATACAAACATTATTAATTTATACATATATAGTACACGGTAGAGTTTTAAAAAACCTTCCTTTGCATCATCGTTCAAGTTTGTACATCGAGGATTTAAACAGTCCAAAAACAAAACAATACACAAGTATTTTTAAAGCATTACACAGAAATGTAAACAAGTCTAAAACACGTCTTATGGTCGAAGAACTAACATACTGACTAACCCTAAAACGAAAGAGAACACTAGTTTAAGATTGGATCCGATGTGGAGCCAATCTGGGAACTGTGATTGGACTACTACTTCTGGTTGGGTCGGCAGTAGGAGAGCGGCGATGCAGCATATGCTGACTGCTACCGCTACAACATTCACTGGCTGGTCTCTGAAATAAAAACAGAAAAAACATATAAATAAAGTTCAGTGCGAACATAATGTATTCTCGATCGCCATAGTCTTTCACAACACTAAAAATATTTTTTTACGTTACCAATAAACAAATCAAAAATTCAACTTATTAAAAATTAAACTTTTTCTTATTCTTATTCTTATGCAATCTTAAAGGTTTCGACCATAGAATGTCCGGCTCAGTTTGATCATAGACAAGTATGACGTCATTAAACACATTTCCCTACAGACTTCATACTAACCGAGCGTTTTAACGTGTCGTAAACAGTTGCTGATTTGACTAATGGTGAAATACCCGTATTGCTGTACAATTACGTTAAAGTTTATATGGATTTACTGCTAACCCATTCTCAAACCTGTCGGCGTCGAATAATAACTTAATTCTTACTTCAATGAAGTTAAAAACCAGGGGGCCAATTCTCGGGTTCGATCGAGATGATCTCTATTCGAGATTCCATACAAGTGACTCTACCATTATATACAATGTCACGATAGGCATGCATCTCGATCGGACCGAGAATTGGCCCCTAGAAGCTCAATGATCTTGCCAAAACACCTATCAGTGTAAGAAAAAATAAAACTTTCGTAATTTCTTTAAAGAACGCTGTTCTGGTTTTTAAATAATAGCCTATTCAGTCTTGTCTTGAAGAGCTCTTGTCTTCGAGGCGCGGTGTTTTTGTATGTATTTGTATTTTGTTTGGCGTCGATTTTGTTTATTGATAAAAAATCAGGTACCTATACACGTATGAACTGGCGAGCAGTGGCAGCTAGATATGAATATAATTATCAAATACTATGTTATAACTTAAACGCACTTCCGAAAATTTTAATTTATCGCAAAAGCACTTCTGTTCGAAAAATAAAACTAAACATCGCATCAAGATTACGGCCATTGCTAACGATTTAATTATTTTGTGAATTCGCATTAACAAATACAAATTGAAGCAGGTTAATGACCTAACACAATTGCTTGTTTAAAGGTCATTGACATTGATGCTATCTTGTTTGAATAATTATGTATAATGTTATCAAAAAACGGTGACGTACATTTCATTATCACTTGCTTTGGGAGGATATTATCGGCTTATCTTTTCGCTTCAAATGCTTGAATTGAGAATGAATGTTTAAGTTTTTGGAATCATCATAAATATTGAATACTCGGTATTCAAGAAAAGAAATATTTTTCTATCCGGTTGTAACCACTCCATATTATGTCCTCTTGCGAAGAATAGGTATTTTAGCTCACCTAATTCCGATGGAGTAAGGGGGAACGGAATACAACATCACAACCGACCCAATTGTCAACCTCACCTGCACGTGCCGGATGGCAGCGGAGACCAAATGGTTTCCGTGGTGCTCCCTGCTAGATAACTGACGAGGCAATGGCGACCGAGCAGTGGCGGTATAACCACACGCCTGACCAGACAACTGGTCAGAAGAGGCTTCAGCGACCTTGGGGTTTAAATCGCTCCTAAAATGTCTGGTGCAGAAGGCAATGGGAAACCACTGCACTATCTTCCCGTGAGAATCATCTTTTATGCTAAGGTCTTATAAGAATGGAAGAGTGTCTTGCGATCCGGCTAACGCCCGGCGCCATCTATCCGGGGTAGATGGTGTGAAATGTGCTACCGGCCTTGCACGTGATGCTCGCCAGGCGTGTAGTGGAAACAATGCTACTGGCGAATATTTACTTAAGACTTCAATGTGGAAATCGCACCGCATCGCTACCTGGAATGTCCGAGGTCTACTCAAGGAGGGTAAACTTGGCATAGTGGAGAATGAGATGAGGAGAAAAAACATCCAGATCCTGGGACTAAGTGAAACTCATTGGAGAGGGTCCGGCCATTTTATGACCGACTCTGGAAGCAAAATTTACTACTCGGGGCCTGACACAGTGAGCAGCGAAGGTGTGGCTTTTGTTCTCCCTCTATGTATTGACAGCTATGTTCTTGGATATAAGCCGGTTAATGGAAGGATCATAACCATAAAATTTAATACAACACCGTGCAAACTCAACATCATTCAAGTCTACGCCCCTACAAGCAACTCAACAGAAGAGGAGATTGAGTTATTCTATGGCCTGTTATCGCAGACTATACGAGAGATACCTAAACGGGAAGTTACGATGATCGTGGGAGATTTTAACGCGAAGGTAGGAAACACCAAGAACGACGATCACCTCAGGAAAATGGTAGGGAAATACGGGATCGGAGAGAGAAATGAAAGAGGAGAGCGCCTGTTACAATTTTGTAATGAGGAAAACTTTACCATAATGAATACCTGCTTCCAACACCACATTCGGCGATTGTATACGTGGATTTCTCCGGGCGGTCGTTACCGAAACCAAATCGACTACGTTTTAATTCAGACGCGGTGGCGATCGTCGATCTCTAATACTGTGACGCAGCCAGGCGCAGACTGTGGCAGCGACCACCAGCTCCTTATGGCGATCCTAAGGCTCAAGCTAAAAAGAATACGAAGGACAAGAATGGCAAAACCGTTATCTAGAGTAAACATGTCTAAGTACCGTGCTGCAGTTGAAGATGAACTCTCAGGTGCACCCATTCTCAAACAATCATGAAGTGAGCAGTGAAGAAATATGGAAGGGACTCAAAAGTGCTATAATCCAGGCTGCAAACAAAAACTTAGCTCCGCGCTCACCCATGAAAGACTTCATTACGCCAAATACAGCGCGGCTCATTCTAGAAAGACGTCAAGTAAAAGAGAGGGGGTTACTGACAGGTGAGGACTGCACTAGATATTCAGCGCTTAACAAAGAGGTTCAAAGATGCTGCCGGCAAGACATGGATGTCTATATTAATAACATTTGCGCGGACTTGGAACGGCATGCGATGAAGAACGAGACGAAAGATCTTTACTTAAAACTGAGACAGCTAGCAAGGACCAGTAATTCAAGTCAATACGCCATAGAAAGTAAAAATGGAGACCTTACGGATTTACAGCTAGTACTGGAACGTTGGAGAGAATACTGTGGCGAGTTGTATGACACTGGGGAGAGTATGCATTCGCCGGCTGCTTGGATACAGACGAACCAGGAACCGGATATCCTTAGAGTGGAAATAGAAGATGCTATTAGAGCTTTAAAAAATGGTAAATCACCCGGCCGGGACGGATTTCCGGGCGAACTTATAAAGAATCTTGGCTCAACAGGTATCGAGATCATCACTAGGTTGTGCAACTCTATATGGAGAACAGGACAATGGCCCCAGGATTGGGCAGAATCAGTATTCGTACCACTACATAAGAAGTGATCGACTACAGCATGTGGTAATTACAGAACTATAGCCCTCATTTCGCACGCCAGTAAGATCATGCTGCACATCCTGAACCATCGACTTAAAAGTTACCTCGATCACCAAATTCCTCGAGAGCAGGCAGGGTTTGTGAGAGGAAGAGGCACGCGGGAACAGATCCTTAACATCCGCCAGATCATTGAAAAGAGCCGAGAGTTTAACACACCCGTGGTGATGTGTTTCATTGATTATACCAAAGCTTTCGACTGTGTGAGATGGGACAAGCTCTGGGAAGTTTTGTGTGAAATGGGAGTACCGGACCACCTTGTTGGACTTGTGAGCAGTCTATACGCTAACAATCACTCGTATGTCAGAATCGACTCCGACTGCTCCAAGCAGTTCCAGACAAAGAAAGGTGTACGCCAGGGTTGCATCCTGTCGCCGCTTCTGTTTTATTATATACGGAGAATATGTTATTCGGAGAGTAACAGAAGATTGGGACGGAGGTTTTTCGATTGCCGGTCAAAGAATATCGAACTTGCGATACGCTGACGACACCACTTTACTAGCCACGTCAATGGTAGATATGAACATCCTGTTACAGAGGCTGACTACAGAAAGTGAGACAGTGGGGTTGTCTATCAACAGGAGTAAGACCAAAATGATGATAGTCGACCGTGCGGGGAGTCTAATAGGACCAAACACCTGCATGGGCATTGAGACGGTAGACAACTTCGTATATCTTGGCTCCTATATCTGCAACAATGGAAGCTGTGTTCCTGAAATCAAACGTCGGATAGCCATGGGCAGAGACGCAATGGCACGTTTATCAGTAATATGGAGAAAACGGGGAATCACTACCAGAACGAAGATGCGGCTGGTTCGAGCACTTGTGTTCCCCATTTTCTTGTATGGTGTAGAGTCGTGGACTATTTTGGCAAGGGAAAGGAAAAGGATCGATGCATTCGAAATGTGGTGCTGGCGAAGAATGTTGCGAATACCGTGTACTGCCAAACGCACTAATGTGTCGATCCTCACGCAACTCCAGATAAAAGACCGCCTATCCACTATATGCCACCGCCGTATTCTTTCGTACTTTGGCCACGTTGCAAGGCGCGGAGACAACAGCCTCGAAAAACTGGTCATAGTTGGAAACGTGGAAGGTAAACGTGCCCGTGGCCGATCTCCAACGCGATGGACCGACCAAGTCAAGGGGAAGAACAGCAAGTTCTACGATGTGGTACGGATGGCCACTAATAGAAGCCGATGGAAGCAAATCGTACTGTCCAAAAAGACGTCGGATGATCACGATCTTCAGTCATGAAGGAACGACTACAGAGAGAGAATTCCGATCACTGTTGATAAAATAATAAATAATAAAAAGAATTTATTCAGTAAATTGATGCAGAGTTGTTTTTTTTTTGGTAGTCTACCTTGGTACCTTGTAACTTTTGTCCGTTTGTCTATCTATCTCATATGGCAGTTTACACATAAGTATAATTGTCAGTGAATCATTAATAGTTATGAATGATGGCAAATGGTTGTCACAAGATGCATATGATTTATCACAAAAATAACAATTATGTGATTTGTATGTATGTTGGTAGTACAAATTATATATGAGTTGGTAGTACAAATTAAATGAAAAGTTACAAGATATGTGAGTTGGTAGTACAAATTAAATGAAAAGTTACAAGATACATAAAGATATGCTTTTTCAGTTATAGTCAAGGTTACCTGTGATGTGGGTGGTTGCATTTGACTGGCATGTGTTCTTCAGCCTGTTTCTGAGGGGTCACTCTTGAAGACAGGGGGTGGAAACTGTCTCCTAAGCTATCTAGATTGGGGTTCAATGGTTCGCCTTCTATTAATTTTGTTGGGATGTCTCTTTTGCCCAGAGCCTGGAAACAACATTTTAATAACACAATAAAAGAATGGCAGTGCAATGCAAAGACGCAATCACATTTAATAATAAATAATAAGGCACTAAAGATAAAGTCTAGAAAGTTAATGGTATATATAAAATTAGGGGATCACCAAAGCACCAAGAATATAATTATGTTCATATGGCCTACGTCCAGCAGTGGACATTCCTCATATGCCACATCATTTCTATGGGTATACATATACACGGCTATGTGCTTGAAGGAACGGAAATCAATAAAACACCCTAGAGTGACAGCACCAGTAATGGACAAGGACCAATGATGCACATTGACATTATTATTCATTTTTTATACAACAATCAATTTAAAACCGTATGATTGTTGAATTACGATAATTAGGAATGAAGTGTCCATTACTGGTGCTATCCAGCTTAAAGTGTCTAACACTGGTGGCATCACCCTACTTTAAATAAATTATATTTTTAATTTAAATTATTTTAGGGTATAGTATAATGAAATGACATTTAATAACGACTGTATTTATTATCAATAGTTTTAAGTAGTGTCAATGTATTGTTTTGTTGTTTTTTTGTTTTGTTTAGGTGTAATTAATATTTAGCTACACCCTATGGGTAAAATTGAATCCTGCAATTTAACGCTAATAAATAAATAAAAAATTAGGGGACAATCTTACACAACTTCCCGCGATACAGGCGAAGCCTAGTGCAGAGACCACCTATCATTTACGTAACAAACTGTGCTATTAATTAAACTATACTGGCCTGCAAAAGAAGGTATAACACTCATAACCGTGACTTGAACATAAACAGTTATACTTTCTACTGCAGGCCAGTGTATTACTATTATAAGTCACGTTTTTTTACATGTTGCTAGTACATAGTTGCGAAAAAAAAACAAAGAAAAAAATATATATGATAAAGTTGGGTGTAATTTTACCTTTTTTATATGTGCACTTCATCAACACTCGCACTTTGTTGCATATCAGAAATAATAATTTGAAAGGATTGACTGGAAAGTTACATGTAAAACACCAAAGCGTAAAAAGGTTTTGCCAGGTAACTTTTCTTAAAACTAGTTCTATTGTTATCCCTGTTGTGTGCTATTGTCCTAATTACGGTCTCAAAAGGAGTTGGGCCAGGTAAATGAAATCTACTATAACAATGAAGTATTTAACACTGGATTTGTCATTGTTCCCAAGTTCAGGTATTCGCTTTTCATTAAGCGGGCTGTGGATGTTTTTTTATCCATCATGGTGTTTAAAAATAGGACAAAATAAAATTAGCCAAGACACTTAAAGTTTCATTACTTAAACCATAATAGTATTGATAGAAAATTTCTAGGCATTTACCTGCTGGGTATTGCTATCGACCATGGTTATTCTAAACTTTTCCGTTGTGTTGCAATGCAGAACAGATGGTTGGGTGTAGCGCACTACAATATCAATACAACTTTGCGGAGCTATCACACCTTCAGGGTCGATCACGGTGAATTTATTCGGGGCAGTACATAGCACTGAAATAACAATCAAAGGTTAATTAAACCTAGATCCGCAACGTACAAAAATACCACGCAGACAATAAATACCTTTAAAATTTACAGAGAAGTCGTAAGGATTGTAAACAGTTAGCAACTGTTTGTGTGTGTGGCGAGCGCTAAGATAGAACTCTAGAGAGACGGGAAACACGAACACGGGAAAGTTCTTCATTTTGTTATTTAATTTCGAACACGACGCGAAAATAACATTCCTTACGAATAACAACGAATGACGACTAACGACTCAGATGACTGACACTGACTGTGTCAGAGTCTGACGTTTTCCATCCGAAATGACAGCGACAGCCGTAAACAAAGAAACTGTTCAAGGCAAGTAAAAAAATACTAGATTTGGGCTGAAATATAGAAATGGGAACATGTATAATTTAATTTAATAAACTAAAAGATTTTACAATTACACTAATAATATCATAATCATCCGCCTCTGTAAGAGAGATGCTGAAATTATACACTGTGGCACGGTTACAGCGATCCTAGTCAATATCTCCATCTCTGTCGCTCAAGTATGCACGTGCGACAGAGAGGAGAATATTCGAACTTCATTTTTGTTTCACGGTAGCGGCTAGAGCCTAGTTCAGTATGAGTCTTGCCTTCATTATGTTGGAGACTCGAATCACTCGAATTCTCAACATCGTCTAATTTAATGCTCCTATAGGTAAGTATAGTCAACAGCAAAAGTAGATGATCGTTTTAGTACCTTGTCACTTTCACTACTTTGACGCATCCCAACTCACAGTATTGTTACGTTATGTTAGTTCGGTAAGATTCTAAAATGATCATCTACATTGCTGTTGACTGTATCTTGTTGGGGTTTGTTTTTACGTAGCGTTAACCGCTTTGCATTCACCCTCGGTGATATAATTATTTTGTATGAAAACAAAAATGTTTTCTTGATTTTTAAAATTCTATGAGTACACACGGCTATATGCCTGAAGGAACGGAAATCAATAAAAACACCTTGTACCTACAGGATTTTTCGGTAGAATATTTTTTTGGAAATTTTGAAATACAAAAATATCTCATGTTCTACAGCTCACAGGGCCACTACTTGGCATCTATATGTATAAGTAATATAATACTATATAAGCAGACACTAAAATTCTTGAAATGATATAACAGTTTTCCTTCAATTTTACAGATTATTGCTAAAGTGCAATTTGGCTCGACTCCTCCATGTCAGATTACGTGAGATTTGGCTAGAAGCCCCAACAACACCTTACGTAATTAATGTCCTAAACAGAATGATGTTGATGATGGACGTAAAATAAAGACTTAATTTTTTCATAAATATTTTATTATAAATTAAATTATTTAGGAGTGAAGGAACAGGTTTCAAATCTTAATAAACGGAAATAACGTAAGCGTTGTGATATATCAGTTAAAGGGCTCATTTTCCAAATTATGCAAAATTTTTTTTAATCTTCAACAGTGAACTAAAGAGGTCGTTACATTTTGGCAATAACTAGCTGCCATCTTAATTTAACCATTTCAACATAAAAATAAAACTTACGATTCTCTGAGATATCTCCATCTGCACCGGTGGCATAATCAGGTAAGTTTAATGTCAGAATTGCCTGGCATAAATCATTCGTCCGTTTCGCACTTACGTACTACTTGCCAAGATGCCAAACAGGGCCGAATGATTACATCACCGGTACGTCAGACATAAAATTGGTCATGCTAGTCTGATCACGATCAGAAATGTAAATTTCGAATATTAGCTAAAGTACTTACAACTAAAACAGCCAATGCGAGTACAATGTCCCAAAAATATATTTTATAAATTTCAAAATTTACAATGGATAACATTGTGACTCAGATAATTATCGAATTTAGCTTTAGAGCCAAATTGGTGATACAGTCCTAACTACATGATCATAAATAAAACCTAACAATTTTGAATCATATAAGGAGTAAACACTAATATGAAAGTACAACATAAAAAATATGCCATTAATTTCTAAGATTGGCTAACAAAACTACCTCATCATGTTCTCTTGACCGCTTTGTTAAAATTTATTAATATTAGATATAGATATTAAATATGATTAATTAAACAATGTCACCCGAAGATCAATGGTTCGTTCGAACCAACTCTGCGAAATCACAGAAATTAGACCCACAAAAGAACAATAAATTGCTTGTCTGTTAGTCCATGGGATGAAACCAGTTAAGTGTGCTTTGTAAAATCATTTTAAAACGTTATACTATCTCTTTCTTTATCGCAAAATGTCAAAAATCCATTCCCGAAAAGTAATGCACGTTTGTCTTCCGCGCAAGAGATAAACTTGAAAACACGGGGGTGTGTTTTACACAAATCGAGGCATTATATCCTTAAGTGTTAGTGAAATATTAGTCCAATGGGGGAGCCAGCTTAAAATTGTGAACATGTACTGAAATAAGATACGTGAAAAGTAGGCAGATTCAGTTTACCGCACATAAATTATACCCATATTTAAAAGTAAACAATTCACTGTTCATGTTTTATGAGACAATTAGTGCACGTGCGAAAGTTGTAAGAATAATTGTCGATGGTACTCTTTTAAGGGGGCGTTTAAGTAAATGTCTTTCGGCTTACGATGGGTGGCAGTGTCGTAAAGATAATAGTAACTACATTTAGGTAAACTAAATAGCTATAGAATGAAGCTAGTATAATTTATTAAACAATATCATTCGTCAGTCGTTTGTATAGAAAACATTAGGCGAGGCGGTTAGCACATTGAAGTGATCGTGCTGATTTAGATAAAAGAGACAACTTACTATACAACCGAACCTTGTAGTTTTTAGTAATTATTTACCAATTCGGTAACAGTTACGCTTAACGTACATTTTGGTGAGAGCTAGGTCACAGCAGAGACGTCTGACACTGCAATCAACAGCGTTAGTACAACTCAAGAGTGAATATCAATTTGATGCTTTCTTCGATTGTTCTATTAGCATACTTTAATACAGAAGGCGGCTTGTACATATCAAATTTTCAAAAATTCGTAGTAGAAAATCTTTTTAACATACACTACCCCTGCCACACACTCGTCAAGTGGAATGGGAAGGAGCTAAGAAAGGAGGCAAAGACGTAGTGTGCCAACATTACTAGACATGCCGCAAGTTATACTCCGTGTCATGCCCACCGCTTCCTGAAGTCAGTTTTTGGGCGCAAGTCAAAGGAGCTATAGTATTTGCATTCTGACACAGCTGTAATCGCAGTACGAATTATGTCGAATTATGTTTATTGTACCGGTATGACAGCTGTGTCAGAATGGAAATACTATAGTGCGAAGCGTCGCGATTAATTGGGCGAGTGGAGCAGTGTGTGGCCAGCGACGGCAGCACCAGGAGCATAGTGTGGCAGAGGTATAAAGTGCAACAGATTTGAGTCGTCAGGAGTTATTGGTAGGGATACAGCATGGCAACAGCAGGATCCTCCGTTTCGAAGGTGATCAGCACATCCTTGAACTTGTCTAGGAGCTGCATCAGCTGTGATCGCGTTACGTTCTCCATGAACATTATCTCTTCGAGATGCTGCTCGCCGCGTAGGTAGCCTGTAACAAAATAGCTGTGTTACAAGAGAGAAAAACATAGTACATTCAGCATCAGAAAACGAGACCCAGTCTTTACTACAAGAAAATAAGAGCGTCTGACCCGCTCATATGCGTAGCTACTGATGATGCAGACTGTACCAGCATATAAAATCACCATAAATTAATACGATCTTGACATGTATTATTGTTCCAATCATTACTCAAAAATAACATCTGAATGTCTGTCAAATAAGACCAGCTTGACAGAACTAGTTGCCAGAACTAGTTGCACACGAGGCGGCTTGATCCAAATTGCAAAGGTCAGTTGATTGGTACTAGACGGATCGGAAGGCTATACAGGATAATCGATCTACACTCAGGAGCAATTAAAACGGGTCAGTCTAGTCAGTCTATAAGGAATTTCGATAAAAGTGTACCCATATTATCGGTGGGTATCTTACCTTTTTTATGCAACTGCGCTAGCAACAGCAAATCATCGGTGTTTTTAGAGGCGGGTATGTCAGCGAGTGCGGCCCGTTCCTCGGCAGTGAACGTATCTAATAAAGATTCGGTGCTTGGAGGCTCCGTTGGTATCCGACAAGCGTCGACCACGTCACAGCTGGCTGGTATATTCCAGACGGTTGGGGGCTGAAAACTGTTGGCACGAGTGTAATGAATGTTATAATACGATATACTTATATAATAATAATATTTGTCTACGGATGTCATCTTTCCATTTAAATCAAAAGGGACCTTATTTGACGTTGCCTGCCGTCATAAGGAACCCTTTTTTGGTTGGGTTGGATATGGAAGTAGATTGTGACTCAATGGAGCCAAATCATTGACGAATGAATAATCCACAGCAAAGTCAGTATCTTGAATCCTGAAGGAATCTTGACTATAAGGAGAGATTCACCTGTTTAAGCCCAATATATAAATAATTTGGCTACCGAGTGGCACATAGTTTTTCGCACCTGCTATTCAGAAAAAAGTCATTTGTTACAAATTAGGGAAGAAAAGCACAACTTCGATCCCTCATTTGAGGGCAACCGTTACTATTTTCTGAATAGCAGGTGTGTAAAATGAAAAAAGACTATTTTTCACCGTAATTTGTTAAAACTTGATGTTCTTACAAGGGCTGATAAAAAACTTCTGAATTGAGTTAACAAATTAAGTGTTTCTCTTCTGTATCTTCACCCTTTGTGAAATTATCTTAATTTATTCCCTTGCTTTAGATTATTTTCATGTGGATTGAGTGATTCGTTCAGTATGTTAGCTATCTAAAACTAATCAATATTTGTTCTTTAAAAACAACTCCATAGACGTTTTTACAAACTTACCTCATTTCACTTTGCAACTTCAGATTCAAAGACACCCCATTCTTTCTCTCCACACCATTCGTATAACCGTTAACATTCTTGATCCTCGGCGAAACATCATGATCACTCTCAAACCTATCCTCATCACTACTCGTATTCAAGACACTCTCTGTATCTTTCAGCGACAAATTAGACAGCCTCGACGGTAACTTAGACTCCTCATGATGTCCATTAACCCCATTTTCCCCATTAGCACCATTTATAGTATTAGATATCCCGCTATCTACAGAGTTCCCATGCTTCTTCTTTTCCTTATCAAAGTCTCCGCTTTTGATTAAGCTGTCTACAACATCAACGCTATCATCAAAGCTGTGATTCGCTGAGTCCGCTTCGTTGAATCCGAATTTTGTGTGGTCCGATTCAATCACTATAGGTTTTGTGTGTGAGAAATCTGTTTGATTCAGGTTGTTTTCTGTGGGGTAGTCTTCATCGGAATCGGGGAAGGTGTTTGAGCTGACTCTGGGTTCAACTGGTTCGGGAACATTGAGTTGCATTTGGTTGAGCGAAGAGACTGATACACTGCATGATCGGTTGTAGCCGTCGTGTTTTTCGCAAAAGTATTCTTTGCCATCTAGAATCACACACAAGTTATATTAGTGAACCAGGTGCTTAAGATATTTTCTTGGGAGTTTAGATCGTGATAAGTATAAAGAGGTTGGAAGGGAGCGTCTAAGGCGAGGGTGTCTTGATCATATTTCTACGATACTGAAAAAAGGTCAAGTCAGAAGCACCCGCAACCGACGAGCACGTATGAGGAGATGTATGGATGTGTTTGAAGCGAAAGAAGTATGTAAGGACCGTAGTTTTTGGCATTTACTGGTCTCTGCCTACCCCAATGGAATATGGGCATGAGTATATGTATTTATGTAAGTATAAAGAGGGAATAGTTTAATACACAATAACAAATAAAAAATCAAAGCAAGTGCAAATTCCATCAATATAAACTGGTTTAATTTTCAACGTTAAATAATAAAACAGGTAATATTGACGTTTTCTTTAACCTGGTGGTTTAATACTAGCTATCTGCTGGCACGCCAAAGTACGATCAACCTGTTTTAATGGAATAAAAATCGCGACACGAGCGCTTCTTAGCTTCTACGCTTCCGCGCATGAATATGATCAGGCGGTCCCTATGCTTCCATGGGATAAAAATGTACTTACAAATCTTCACATGTCACAAGGTTTACCTGATCGATCTCCCGATTCAGGCGAAATTTAACCTTAAGAGCCCCGGCTCTTTTAAGTTTCGAGGACCGCCGCACTGCTGCGTTGCGTTGCATTTATGAATAGAATCACCCCATGTCTTTGTCCTGATTCTATTAATGAACGCGACGTAACGCAACGCAGCAGTGTGGCCCGGCTCTAAGCCCTGTTTAGATTTGCATGCATAGCGTTGCGTTGCATCGCGTTCATGAATAGAATCAGGATGACGACATGGGGTGATTCTCTTATGTCAATGTCATAAAGGCCGAGATTACCTAGGTGCGTATCGGGTCCCCAGTGCGGCGAGTTAAACTGCACATAGGTGTGCAGCTGTAGCAGCAAACGGCGACGGAGAAGCCACGCCACCACGCGGCCCAGGCGGGCGCCGCCGCCGCCCCCACCGCGGGACACGTACCACAGTGGCGCCGGGAGAGAGAACTCGCTCAACATCTATTCACGAGCATAGTGGTTTAATAGTATCACAATACTGGCATGTCAATAGTATTGCGGTGTTCAAAATTGTTTATATTTTACTTCTATAAGTATATGCATTAAAATCAATACACTCTTATCACGATGCGTGATACATATCGTGATAGGAGTGTATTGATTTTGATTGCTTGCCCTATACGAATTTCGGCAGAAGGGAGTCAATTCCCGGCGTTTTTGCGGTCCTGATACCACGAAGTTGCGTACCATATCGCAGAAGTAGTATGTTTTTGTTGTGCTAGTTTTAAGTTAAAATTTTTATG
Source organism: Notocelia uddmanniana (assembly GCA_905163555.1). NCBI lineage: Eukaryota > Metazoa > Arthropoda > Insecta > Lepidoptera > Tortricidae > Notocelia > Notocelia uddmanniana. The sequence continues at coordinate 13,005,632 of LR991068.1, forward strand.
TATTTAGTTATGGATTTGTTACCTGAAAATAAATTATTTTATTTATAAGGGATTATTTGTGGACGGCCGAAGTGTACATCGAATCAGGTGTCAGATGCGAAAAAATTACTTATTTCGTAATCCCTGAGACGATAAAGTTTAAAATCCAAATTAAAACATCTAGTAAGTATCAATTATCCTTTTATTTGTGTCAAAGTAAATCAATGGTAACGGAATTCGATTTATGTCAAAACAAAACAGAATAATCGTCAAAGTAGCGTATAGGTAATTACCAAATATTGAGCACAAAATTACCTATTCTGATTACGCATCGACACACTTATCAGTAGCCGTTATGCGGTTTTGGCTACAATAGAAAGTTTAATTTTAATGACGATCTGCCATTTTCAGTGATTTCTGGAGTCGCAAATGTCCATAGGACATGATGCCTACCTACCATAGAGACGCACTGTGTTTGATTATTAACGCCGCGAAATAAAAAAAAATAATCTTACTATACATAGACATAGACATAGAATTACTTTATTTATCACCACATTTTAACACTAAGTACATGATAAACATAAGTAAAAAACTAAAAATTAAAACAGACATTAGTTTAGACATAGTACAGTAGGTATAACAATGAGTGATGATAAAAAGTGGCTGGACTCAGCATAATGTTGCAGTGAATACACCGCAACGCTGATTTTCAGTCAGACCCTTCTACTGTTTATGAGTTACTCTTATATAATACTCGTAAGTCGGAACAGTGTTCGAGTTATAGTTTAAGTAGTGTTGTTATGGTTTACATTCATATTTCGACTGTGGCTATACATAAAAGGTTATAATACGGTAGCAAATATAAGACTACAAGATAAATATTAATATAAAAGAAAATAATAATTATTATCGGACACGGCTATAATTTGGCATAGAGAATGAAGGTAGGACTCGACCGCTCGGAGGTAGTTCTTTTTGTATTTGAATAAGATGTCGCTTTAACTGTAATTTGAAACTGTTTAGACTATTTATATTTTTGAGTGGTGGTGGTATATTATTCCAGCACTTACTTGCTGTGTATTTAAAACTACCCCGAAAAGCGGTAGTGCGGTGATGAGGTACTATAAAATCATGGCTGACTGTTCTGAGGCCATACTCTGTGAATCTATTTGTACGCCAGGTGAGTTTTTTTAAACAAATACTCTGGTACCGCCGTTTTTAAGACTCCAAACATCAAGAAAGACAAGTGGAGTTCTCGTCGAAATGACATTTTGAGGATGCCTGCCGAATTTAAGTAAGGAGTTACATGCGATCGCGGAGGAATCCCAAAACAATAGCGCGCGCAAGCATTTTGCACACTTTGTACAATGCGATCCGTTCGAGCTAATAGTCGTGGGTCGTATACCACATCCGCATAATTAAATCTAGACAGAACCAAGGAATCGCATAGTTTGGTACGTAAATCTACCCTAAGGAAATCTCGGATCCGATAGAGTAATTTAAGTCTATAAAATGAGGTTCTGGCAACTTCCGCTATAAGTATGACTCTCTCAGCTCAGCGCTTCATCCATTAGGATGCCTAGATTGCGCGACTCTGATACGCAAAAGGCATATACATACCTGCAAAAGGCACAGTCCAGGGAACTCCTTAGCGAACTCCTCGACCAGCGGAGAATGCGAGTGAACGTTGGCACAGGGAGCCACTACATAGACGTTGCCTTCACACAGCGGGTATATCACCGTCGCCTTCGCCCAGTACACGAGGTGGCCGGTCAGTTGGAATACCTGCAACCGTTGAAGTCTTGTATATCATGAACAACAATCAACATTTGTATAGGTTTCTGTTTTTCCTCTAATTATTTCGAAGAGATTTACAAGTCTGGGCTTACGGTGGCAATATGTAGATAGATCTAGCTAAGTTTAGACTTCGGAAATTAGTTAGCGATAAAATTTTAATTATAATACTAAAGAAAGATTTTAATTATAATGCCAAAGACGCTGAGGAGATGTATCTCCTATACTTAAGCTAAATTAATAAAAAAGGGTTTCTGTCTTTCTATTATTTCCGTAAATAATTATATCACTAAAACGGTTAAAACTCACGTATACACTGTCGCTCCGCGCGACATGTTTCGAACTCTTCGGGAGTTCTACCTAAAGATGAGAGACCTAGAGATGAGTGCATTTGCCGCGAAGGTGCACCTTAAACCGTACCGTAAGGTGTACCGTAGTGTATACGTGAGTTTTCCCGAAGATGTTACTTGGAAAACCAAGGCTTTTGGGTAGTTTAGTCATAAGCGGGGACCACTAGCCTTATGCTCACCTGTGTAAGACTCAGATCTGTTTCAATAGCGATTGTCTGCAGACTCTTCAACGGGCTGTACAACTTTATAAGCCTCAGCAACGCCGGACTACCATCAAGAGGTATTGAAGCCAGCAAGTCATTGGGATTCACCATGAGAAGCATCCCGTGATATGGCCTCAATTTCTGTAAGCACTTGTCTATGGTTTCTGGCTCTATGATTAAACCTCTGTTGTGGATTTGATGGGCCTTGTGGGGCAGACAGAATGAGAGAAGGACCCATTTGTTTATTCGGACTTGAACAAGACCTGTAAGAAAAAAAAAAGATAAAGATCAGTTTATATGTATTGTTACGGACAGCCCCGAGGACCAGGGACTTTCCCAGTCTACCTAACATTTTACCGCTAGAGGCGTAACTTGTAATTAATAGTCGGCAGTCAGTCTGTAGCCAGGAGCGTGGCACAGTGAACGCAGGCCAGGAACGAGGCATAGTGAACGTGAGCTTCAGAACAGTAACTTGTAATTAATAGTCGGCAGTCAATCTGTAGCCAGGAGCGTGGCACAGTGAACGCAAGCCAGGAACGTGGCATAGTGAACGTGAGCTTCGGAACAGTAACTTGTAATTAATAGTCGGCAGTCAGTCTTTAGCCAGGAGCGTGGCATAGAGTGACGAGTGAACTTTTGGCCAGGAACGTGGCATAGTGAACGTAATTTTTCAGTGCAGTAACTTGTTATTAAGTGTAATCCCGCCGTTGTGTAGTATTTAAATTGTGAACCTTCTGACTCTGAACTGTAAACTTAGTGATGAAAACAGTATTGTACCTTATCTGTCCTTTGTGTTTTTAATTCCATTATAACTTTTAACAGACTCAGTGTTTTTATTACGGAGTGTTCCCATGACTATAGTGAACCTTACAAGAACAGAGCCGCGTAAGTAGGAGTTAGTTTCGAAACAGTGCTGCGCCATTCCTCGGTCGTTCACAGATCCTTCGTGTGACGCTACCGTGTTCACCGAGACGGGTGCGGCAAGAACCTCTGTTTCCACCGAGCTATCGCAGACGATAGGCTGTGGACTTGCGTCGTCTACATGTATGTATATTTTTTCGGATGTTCTCCCACATAATGTCCGCGCAATACGGAATCATCTGTAAGTTGTCTCGTCATTTACTACTGCCTAGCATTTACTACTACTTCTTTACGACTGCTTTCTGGCACTGACTAGGCCGTAGACGCTAGAGTAGAAATGTCTCGCAATAGGCACCTGTTGGCAATTACGTCAGACAAAATTAGACGCCCAAAAAATCGACAAAACGGACCGGTTGGCATTATTCGTTTCAGCCTCCTTTTCGCGCTACTTCATTCCGATACCACTCGACTTCATTCCGATACTTCGATTTGCCTTTTTTTTTAATCCCTGCTTTACACTCGAAAGCAAGGACTAAAAAAAGGCAAATCGAAGTTGGCGATTTCGTCGCTGCCTAAAAGTTTCGTGGGACCCTTGTGCCCTTTTTTTTCGGGGGGAAAATTCTTTATGGATACCACCGCACCGCGGGGACAGTGCGGTGGTTATGTCGGACTTGCAACGACTAAAAACCCCCCGATCGTCCTCCTCAACTCATTTCGGGCGGCTCTGGGATCTCCTTCGGAACGCACCAGTGCCGCCCTAGAGTCTGTGGGTCCAACCATCTGCTTTCATAGACGATCACAGCCCCCAACTGTGACCGTCTTCGACCCCCTTTTAGTCGCCTTCTACGACAGGCAGAGGATACCGTAGCCGTATTCTATACCCGGGCTACAGGGCGCGGGACCCTTGTGCCCTAATGAACGTGGCTTTAAACTATTGATACTAACCAGTACTGTTAAGCTCCTCAAACATCACTTTCATGGATCTCTATCCATGTCCGATCCCGGTTGAACTGACGGAATGGCGAGAATTTTCCTCTTCATCATTTTCACCGGAATGCCGAGAATAAAGTATTCTTTCGTCATTTTTTGTTTAAGTTTAGTATACTAACCAGTACTGCTTAGCTCCTCAAACACCGCTTTCATGGATCTCGCCAGCGAGCTCCTCTGCAGTATGAGGTGGAAGGCAGACCGCGGCGAGGAATCAGTCCCATTATCCATGCCGTATGTGGTAGAACTGATTGAGTGCCGAGAATTTTCCTCCTCTTCGTCATTTTCACCGGAATTGCTTTCACTATCTAACGCTGAGACTTCGTCGTGAGCTCCTAGCTGGAAAAGACATAAAATAAATTAAATACATTGTCAGATGTACCGGGTTGAAGTGTGTTGAGGGCTATCATATTGCGATATCACATTTTCCTCCTCTTAAGGCTCTTATAGATCATTTAAAACCAGCAAATGTTAGAAGTTCCGAAGTAATTGAAATTCATGTGCTTTCCACCACTTGCGACTTTTAGGAGGCATGTGTTTTTATGTGCGTTATGTATGTTGTACAATGTGTCTATCAAACTGTTCAGGGCATTATCTGCGGCAATTTCCTTTGCAGGAATGCCAAAATCAAAAACAGGACGATTTACTTTCTTATTCTTGGTCGTATCATGTCTGAGGGACGTGACTACTATGGTTGACGCTCTCAACTACTGCTCGCCTGGCCGCTCGGTCTTGAGCCTTTTGTACAGTTCCCTGTAATGCGGAACTGGTAACTTCATGCTCCGATCTGTCATCTCCTTGGTGCACGACTGTCCTCTGAACCTCCTTCAATCGACGCGCCCAATAATTATGATCCTAATCATAGGTAATAATAATACCTAATCACGTTTTCAAAGAATTGAATTTGTCGGCCTTTTTAGCCTAATTGATAGTGACACTGCCTCCGAAGCAAGAGGTCCTGGGTTCGAATCCCGGTAAGGGCATTTGTCTCTGTGGTGAGCAAAAACCTTTGTTCCTGAGACTTGGATGTTTTCTATGTATTAAGTATACATCTATTAAATATATAATATCTATAAAGTATATCGTCGCCAAGTACCCATAACACAAGCATATTGAGCTTACTATGGGACTAGTTTGATTTGTGTAAAAAATTGTCCCCTAATATTTAATTATAAAAAAAAAATTGGACACAGTCGTCGCATAGGCGTCATTTCATCCTGCGTGTGTTTTTTTTTTCACATTTCACACAGTACAACATTTGTATATTTATCCAACGTACTTTACACTATCCAAAAAAATGAGTCGTAACGTAATTACAATTAAACATATTGCGAGCCAAAATCATTTTGCGCACCGACGCCAGAACAGTATTATTAGCGAGTGGAATAAATCCGCTTTTACACTACGCATTGGCAACTATAACAGTATAAGTATGTACCTACTGATAATTAAGTTTTCACTAATGATTAATGAAGGTAACATTTGAATTTATCGCAGGAGGTGTGGCAAACCTACCACTACTATAGAAATATTTACCCTAATCAGTACAATTACAATCGTGACTACTTATCAACACGTTACGTATTAACTACTGTAAACATGTTTGTTTTCGATTTACTGACAACATATTCATACTTATCGTAGATATGTTCATTAATGACATGCCCCTGCTACACACTTTGCCAATAATAAGTGGGTGCTTCGTCGTGAGTGAACTTGTCTAGGTGGAGTTCAAAAAGTGGGACCTTATTATTTACCATATAAGACCAAGCAAGCAAAGAAAGTTATATTCCGCGGCGAAAGTCGCCAAACGGTTTTTTGGTTATACTCTATACTATTAAGGGCATAACGCCAGGAAAAAAGTAGAAATCACCCGCGCGTCCCGCGCCTGGCCCGCTGTGCGTAAAGGCGATGCGTCTAAAGGCGATGTAGATAATCGAATCATAATTCCAATAAATAATCAAATTCGAATTATAGTAACAGCTACAGATGTAATCCACTCTTGAACAATTCCATCATTAGGTGTAAAAGTAGATGCTAACCCAGGTCGATTAAACCAAACTAATTTTTTCATTAACCGTCCACGAGTTTTCTTTGGTCAATGTTCAGAAATCTGTGGAGCAAATCATAGTTTTATACCTATCGTAATTGAAAGAATTTCAATTAAAATTTTTATTAATTGAATTATCTGTTGCTGCCTCGCTCACTCCGCATAGTATATGCCCATCCAGACAAATGAAAAATGATTATTTAATAACCGATAGTAATGTTTATTTGTTAATTACAATTGGAAATTAAGAACGTCCATAGACTACGGTGTTAATTAGAAATTAAGAACGTCCATGGACTACGGTGTCAATTGGGCATTAAGAGAAGTCTCCCTGTCAGCCGCGCGGCCGCGTTATGTATTCGATTGGGATATTGAAGTCTTTATCTCTCGTGACGTAAGCGCTCGCAGCCTTTCGCATTTCCTTCCGCAACCCGGACATCCATATTCTGACGTGTAGCAGCCATATTCTAGGTGAAACGATTGCAACCTCTTTTAAATATGTTATACTTTTGAAGTCATCAAAAAAGTTATTACTTACGAGTAGGTAAGTAAATTTATAAATGGTTTTAGGTAATAGTACGTACAGACTAACAATCGTTTTTAACTAGAAACCCACCCCGGAATCTAGCGGATTATTCTTATACATATACAAAGGTAAATGAAGTATAAGTTAATTGACAAAAGCTAGCGCAAAATGTCTGTGAAAAATATGACAGTTTCATACAAAATCCGCGTCAGCTTTGATGAATCGACCTTATTATATGGCTACAATAAAATCGGCCAAGAGCATGTCGGGCCATACTCAGTGTAGGGTTTCGTTCGGTATATTCCCAATGAACTTGCTTTAAAAAAAATCAATAATAAACAAAAGAGAATACTTTCACAGCGTTTCATACGTCTTTTACTAAGAAGGGAAGACTTTTTACGATAGCTGAAAAACAGCTCAACTGATCATGTCCGATATAGTTTTCATTCGGTCTTTATTAAATTTTACTTTCATGATTTTTTTCATATTTTTTTGACCCATAGTTCAAAAGTTAGAGGAGGAAACATTTTTCTAAGGAGATATATTTCCAAAAATATTCACTTATCAAAAAGTGTTTGATGAAGACCTCTATTTATTTTTAAAAGACCTATCCATATAGGGTTGAAGCAAAAAAGCGCCCACTTACTTAGTAAAGGCATGAACAGTAGGGTAGACCGGGGACAATAGAAACACGTCATGATTGAAACAAGTCAAGTTTCTCGAAAACTATAATGCCTATAGTACGCGCCAGTTGAAAACGAAAATAATGTAAACAAACAATGTATTGAATTTGACATTTGAAATGTGTAAAGGCATGAACAGTAGGGTAGACCGGGGACAATAGAAACACGTCATGATTGAAACAAGTCAAATTTCTCGAGCGTAGCGAGAAATATAACGCAAAGGCATAGTAATAGAGAGAACGAAGTTACTTAAACTAACCTACGATATGAAAACTTAAAAAGTTGGTGTCGACCGAAATATGTTCAAATACTTTGTCAGGTACAAAGAGCGTTAAAGTACCTTGATTATTTTTTTGCCATCGTTCCCATCGTTGCATTTTTATGCCTCTTCAGGGTGCATTTTTCTACTGATTCTCGTGAAACATCTTTTCTTTGTTTGTCATGTAAAATATTGAGAAGTAAAATAAACACACTCACGAGGTCTACAGTCTACACAGCTCACAGAGCTACTAGATTAGTGGTTTTAAATGTGGACTGGTATATGGTAGGTGTCGGTAAGGAACCCTTCTTTGTGGGTGATCCGACACGCACTTGCCCGGTTTTTTTTTCTTTTGGTGTGTTTCCGAAAATGTTCACTTTATCAAAAAATGTTCGATGAAGACCTCTATTCATTTTAAAAGACCTATCCAACAACAACCCACACCATAATGTTGAAGCAAAGAAAAAATTGTCATCCCCACTTTACGTGTAGGAGAGGTACACTTAAAATTTTTTTTAGATTTTGTTTTACCATTTTGTCAGATTTATTGCTTTATAAATCCATGCCAAATTGCAGTTTTCTAGCACTACCAATCACAGAGCAAAGCCTCGGACAGACAGACGGACATGGCGAAACTACAAGGGTTCCTAGTTGACTACGGAACCCTTAAATTTAGTGTAATAATTTGACTTGGAGTAAGACTCATACGTCAGAGAAATTCATCGTCTATTTTTGCATATACTACACACAATCGTTTAACCGAGGTTGACTGCCGCGCAATGATAACGTTGTAATTTGAACTGTAAAGTTTGTTACATAAGGTAGATATTAGATTTTTTGTTGACAAGTTTTCATCAAACTTTTACCTGCAATTCATAAACTATAGTGTTGGGTTTTATAAACTCTACGTTTTATTTGGGACACACTATTGTTGATACTATTATATTTAATTCGCAGTCTTGAGCGCTCCCTACGCAGTCCTAGTCCGGGAAAGAAACTTTCAGTTGTTCGAGAATTGCACATTAAATCCTACACTATATTTTTTTTGCAATCTGATAGAACATTATTTTGGGATAATAAGTAAAAGGTTTTCCCCAAAAAATATATTGAGCTTTTCCGAAAAAATAATTTTAAAGTTTATATTTTTCATTAAATATAAACATTAAATCCTACACTAGTGATTTTTGATCTAAAGGGACTAACATATTATTAAAAACAGTATTTTAAAAAATCACCTCTTATATCGTAGAGCATATATAAATAATAATAAAAATATTGAAATAAATTAATAACAGCTATACATTAATTCAAAAGTTGGTGATTTTTGACTATACTGTCAGGACAATTATTTTACCCATTCTTAAAAAAGAAAACCACCGGGGATTTTATTATTACTATTTTTTAAACAATTTTAACTGATTTTAGTACCGACGCATTAAATCTACAGTAGTTTTTTTTAATACACCTTATGGCTATAAATTAAACCTACCATAATATCAAATAATCCCTCGTTAATACACTGAGCATTTACTACAATTGCCAAATTATTGATTGTCGAAATAAACGTGATCGGCGTAGGGCGCGAATCAACAACGTTAGCAACGAGAGCCTCTAGGTACGATACGATTCTAACCTGACTGCACAAGGGTTTTCAAGCGTTTGCCCAGTAGATACGTCTCATATTTGATTGGCGCCATCCGGTCGGAAGCGGTGTGAATAATTATTAAATAATTTTATTAATTATGTACCAAATCGGTTTGATACAATTACAAATGATTGTAATGTATAACATATGAGATGTAACTAGAGTGCTCAGCCCGTTTGGTGTATGGGTACACATCACATCAAAAATATTATTTACCTACATGTGAAAAGATGGAGAAAAATTCTTATACCTAAATAGTACACAAAAAAGTTTTGAGATGTAATGTTAAACCAAGTCGATTATTTTAGTCAGTACCGAGGAGTGTCAATAAATGTTGTTACCTACAAACCTAAAGTATACAGGCTAGAAAAAACAATATATTCATTTTAAATTAGTATACGAGGGTAAAACTGAAAGTTTCGGGAATAGAAGAAAATATGCAGTATAAGTGAGTTTATTTATTTTTATTGTTTTTCAAAATATTCTCCTTTGTATTTCATGCACTTATGCATGCGTTCAAACCAGTCCATAAAGCACTTTTTGAACTCTGAAGTAGGGGTCGACAAAATGGCTATTTTATAGGCCTCCACTGCTTCTTCTGGCGTCTGAAACCGCTGACCACGCAGTTTGTCCTTGATTCTGGGGAATGTAAAAAAGTCGTTGGGACTTAAGTCAGGGCTATATGGAGGGTGGTCCAATATTTCGACTTTTTCACCGTCCAGGTACTCAGTTGTTGTCCGAGCGGTGTGTGGGCTGGCGTTGTCGTGGTGAAGGATGATGCGACGACTAGGGTTTGTTTTTCGGAGTTCAGCAAAGACGTTCGGCAAACAAATAGTGGTGTACCAATCAGCATTGACTGTTCTACGATCCTCAAGAGCCACAGTAGCTACGTGACCAGATTTAGAGATAAACGTAGCCACCATCTTCTTAGCCGTACTGCGAGAACGAACAACTTTTGTGGGTTTGAGCTCGTCTTCGAAGACCCATACTCGGGATTGGTTTTTAGTTTCAGGCTCATAAGCGTATATCCACGACTCGTCACCTGATACTATGCTAAAAACAGCATTTGAGCGTCCCTTGTTAAATCTTTTCAAAGTTTTGCGGCACCAATTGACACGGACTATTTTCTGCTCGTCAGACAATAGGTGAGGTATCCAACGGGAAAATAACTTTTTCACGCCTAATTCTTCTTTTAAAATAATTTGTATTTGACTCATTCCAATACCCAGGTGCTCTTGAATTTCCCGATATGTCACATGTCGGTCTTCATTTATCAGACGACGCACAACATCGACGTTTTCTTGCGTGACTGCCGATTTTGGTCGACCTTCACGCACTTCGTCGGTGAGGGATACACGGCCACGTTGAAATTCTGAATACCACCTGTATATTGTAGTCTTTGAAGGAGCTTCAATATTAAAAGCAGCAACCATCCGCTCTTCACATTGTTTTTGTGTTAGTCCACTTTTAAAGTCATAATAAATCATAGCTCTGAAATTTTCACGGCACAATTCCATTTTAAGCAGTGACTCGACGACTTCAATAAACAATTGAAACCGAACCATACTTTTTTTTTTCTAAGTGGCCAGTGTGTTGAGATAAGGAAACTTCAGAGATTATAAAAAGGTATAATACATGTTAAAAATAAATTAATAAGTATTCGATTCCCGCCACTTTCAGTGCAAGCCTCGTAGTGTTACGGAGTTACGGATGCGGTTTTTTTATTTCACCTTTTATTGTAATGTTGTCTACTATTTCTGCGACTGATACTCATTAATGGTTAAGCGTTTAAAAATACTTAAAGGCTTAGTGAAAACAAAATTACGATTGCGTCCTTTTTGTAACGAAAGTGGATCATACCTACAAAATATATGGGTAACTCAACGAAGGAATCAGTTAAGTTTGATTTTAATTAAAGCCCTTAACTATGTAAATTTCTATTAATAACGACCCAAATATAATAATTTAAACGAATTAAATCGCGGTTATTCTTTGATATTTCACAGAATATACGAAACGCAGTACGGGATTTTATTAGCTCAAATTGTTTTATTGTTTATAACTAATCATCAATGTCTTACCTCTTACACTTAACAATGACGGCTCAAAATTATCAATTACAAGGGCAAACCCTAAAAATCGGCCCATTTCACGTAAAAGCAGCATTATAACTTTTATGTAACAGTTACATAAAAGTACTTAAGGTAAAAGCTAATACATATATTTGATTCAAGATTTCGAGCTAACATGATCACACTAGAATATTGTTAAGAACGGGGTATTTACCATGTATATTTGAGTATTTATAATCAAAAAATAACCAATATAAAATATGCCTAATAGTCGATGGTGATGTAGACAAGGTAAGTAAAACTTTCACTATACGAAATTATGCGACCACTTACCATCCAACAACATCCCACACCGTAGGCTTGAAGCAAAAAAAATCATCCCCACTTTACGTGTAGGGAACCCTTAAAAATATATATTTTTTAGATTTTATTTTACCACGTTGTCAGTTTTATATCATCATCATCATCATCATTTCAGCCGAATGACGTCCACTGCTGGACATAGGCCTCCCCCAAAGACTTCCACAATGACCGGTCCTGCGCCAGTTTTATATATCGATGCTAAATTGCAGTTTTCTAGCACTAACAATCACAGGGCAAAGCCTCGAACAGACAAATAGACAGACGGACATGGCGAAACTATACGGGTTCCTGCTTGACTACGGAAGTACGGAACCCTTAAAAAAGGTTTTAATTTTTGTTGACCAATGTGGAATTGACCTTATACCACTAATAAGTAACGCTACATCAGAAATGGGCAAAAAACGTTACATACGTCATATAATACCGACCCTCACACACTCCAAATCGATACAAAAATTGAAATTTTATGACATTACAACGAAAAGAAGACCACACACACAGCTTTATAGCATAGATTAAATGTATAATGCAAACTTAATTTTACATTCATCATAAACATGACGAAGCAGTGTCCACTCGTTTTGACCGCCCGTAAACGACTAAATATGGCCAATAAGAAAAGCTATGTTCATGCGGTAGATAATAGACTGCGTTTCCAATGTACTTCATCTATTTCTACCAAATAATTGGTAGATTTTAGTGAAAAAATATGGAAGCAAAAGTTTTGTTCCATAAAAGTGTGGATTCAGGGCACACAAAGTTTTTTTGATAAAATTGGGAGTTTTTCAACGCTTAATTAAGCTGAGAGCGTAATAAAACTATTTTAAGTCTAAGTAAAATACTGAAAAGTACATCAAATATGATCTAAAATGATGAGATTAAAAAAAATTGCACGAAAGCACATTTACAATTTGTATGGAAAAGCGTCGTCACCATCAATTATAAAACCCAAAAAAAAAATATTGTAAATCTTCCTTTTGTTGATAGTTGAGGATTAAAAAAATTGCCTAAAATACTATTTTATGACATACAAGGACAGACATGATACTATTATGAATAGTTTTTATAAAACATCAGAGCACATTTTGTATGTAACGAAGTCCAATTTTTGGGCCTTGCCAATCATCAGCGGAACCTGTATGGCAGGTATATTAGAAAAATACAGGTAATTCATATATTTCATGATCAGGTCATCTAAAAAGGCAAAAGCCTAAGTAGTAAAATTCCTAGAACGCACAACAGCTAGCTAGCAAAATGCCTGAAACGCACCATGCCTGCTTTTTTTATTACCTAAATCGCATTAGGACCTAATAGCAAAATACCTGAAACGCACCATGTCTGCTTTTTTGATTACCTAAATCGCATTAGGACCTAGTAGCAAAATGCCTGAAACGCACCATGTCTGCTTTTTTGATTACCTAAATCGCATTAGGACCTAGTAGCAAAATGCCAGAAACGCACCATGTCGTCTAACAGGTAACCTACCTACCTTTTAGTCAGCGATATAGTTCATCCCTACAACTTGTATGGTGTGACTATTTTGACACTTTGACTGCTACGAACTATATGACGCTGACTGTACAGTCGCCATCAAATGTATCGGAGCGGTCAGTGTTGTACAGTCAGCAAAAATGTACATACCAGCAGCAGCAATATGCAAATTAATAAAAGTAATTTATAAGATATTAATTGTGATAAGCCTATTTTATTGACTTTAAATTACATTTTAAATTTCACTACCTGCCAAACGCGTGGTACGGTCGCCATCAAATATATCGAAGCGGTCAGTGTACTCAAAAATATCAGACCATGATTTTTATTTTTATTTTTATTTTTATTCCCGGGTGATACAAATGACTTTTTAAACATTTTTGAATGCAGTTTTATTTCTTTTTAGGGTTCCGTAGCCAAAATGGCCAGGAACCCTTATAGATTCGTCATGTCTGTCTGTCTGTCTGTCCGTCTGTCTGTCTGTCCGTATGTCACAGCCACTTATTTCCGAAGCTATAAGACCTATACCAATGAAACTTGGATGTACTTTTTAGATGTACTTCGTGAACTTTCTTATATCATTTTTTTCTAAACTGAATAGTTTGCGCGAGAGACGCTTCCAAAGTGGTAAAATGTGTCCCCCCCCCCTGGAACTACTAAAATAAGCGGACGATAAAATTTAAAAAAATATATGATGTACATTACCATCAAAACTACCACCCAAATTTGGATTGAACGAAATCTAGTAAGTAGTATTTTTTTAATTCGTCATAAATAACTTTTATGTTATATGTTACTTGCTGCTACGGAACCCTTCATGGGCGAGTCCGACTCGCACTTGGCCGCTTTTAATTTAAATAAGGGAATGTTTCCTTTAATTAAAACAAGCTAACTTTTAAGGATTTAAGCCCTCCAAGGGCCTATTTCACCACGGTGACAGGTGCGACAAATGTGAAAGTGTCCATTACTGGCTTTGCAGGCGTCCATAGGCCACAATTACCACTTACCTTCGGGCGGGATGTGTGCTAAAAAAACTTAATAATTTCGCCAATAAACAGATATTACTTTCGCGAAGAGCTTGTCAAATTGTCACAATAACACTACAATTGTAGCGGGTGCCGGGTGGCTCTATACTCCAATTTTTAATTCAAGACCAAAAAATCTACTATAATGATGCCACAGCAACAAAATTTTCGTATTATAGATCCCTATTTTGTAAAATACACGTCAAGATAATTTACTTATTGGTGTATACATGACAATTGCTTATCAGATATACTACAATTTAGGTAAATCTAATTTAAAGTATATTGCCATTCAGCTGTTTTGCGTTTTAGACATTACATAAATTAGGCAACAGCATATTTTGTGACTCTGCTACTCAGACATTTGACGTTTTGGATGATTTAAGTCTTAGGCATTATGATTGTAATGTATTTTACTTCTTAGGTATAAAGCTTCTTAGACATCCGTTTCAGGCATTTTGCTACTTAAGCGTTTTGCTTTTTAGATGACCTGATCATGAGGGATTCATATTGGTTTATGCTGCGGCATAAAAAGAAGTTATTTTTACCAGTCATGCTTATAGTAGTAAGACCCTAGAAGCAAACAAACTTACACCTCATCAAATGAAAGCTTTTCAATAGTTATTTCGAAACCTAATTAATAACTTTAGCTGGATTCGGATAAAGTTCAACTTTGTACACTCCTATCCAAGGTAAACATGTGAAAATGGTGTGTTTAGTGTGGTTAAAAGCATTATTTCATGCCTTTACAACATAATAATTGCAGATGTAAAAACCAAATGTGGTTGATTGATCATTTATTAAACATTAACTATAATATCCTTCTACAAATCACTTTGTTTAATATACGCGCTCTCTTCAACGCTCGAGAAGAGATTTTGTGTCCCGAATTTCGTTACATAAACTCAAATATTTTTCATTAATATACGCCATTTTTTAAACATAGTATTTATTCAATTGGCAATACTGTTTTCTTATTAGTATATCTATGGATACCCCACCTGCTGTTGACCATAATAACTTGTATACCAACATTTGAAGTGAACGTTCATGAGTGTATCCAGTTTATGTAACACAGTATTATTTGGTCATTTTAAAGCTTACTTTGCATTCATTTGTTTTATACATACATAAACTCACGCCTATATTCCCAAAAGGTATAGGCAGAGCATATGAAAATTATTTTTCTGTGCCCTTTTTAGCAATTGCAGGTTTGTTTTATAATGTATACAAATTATATATATCTTGAAAATGTTATGTCTGGTGTATGATTTAGGTCTCGTGCATGAATCGTATGAAATATGCCTCCGAAGCTAGAGGTCCCGGGTTCGAATCCTGGTATGGGCATTTGTTTATGTGGTGAGCAGAGACATTTGTTCCTGAGACTTGGATGTTTTCTATGTATTTCAGTATATATCTATTAAATATATCGTCGTCTAGTACCCATAACACAAGCCTTATTGAGCTTACTATGGGACTAGTTCGATTTGTGTAAAAATTGTCCCCTAATATTTATTTATTTATTTATTATTATAACAGCGTATAAAACTTAAAACTAGAGGTAAACAGCAGGCGGTCTTATTGCTAAAGAGCAATCTCTTCCAGACAACCTAGCGCAAAAATAGCAACAAACGTATTAAAAGTGGGTGGCTACAAAAAAATTACTGAATTCAAACTTATATACAATCACGTAAATATTAAAGTACACATACATAAATCATACTAATTAACATAAATAGATACCTACATTCCCACACACATAAATAAATATGAATATATATATATATATATATATACATATAAATATGAAAATAATTATATTCATTGGGATATCTCAAGTTATGAGTTTGTATTCCTTTGGGAATTGTTTTCGTCACTTTTATGTAACGCTTTTATCAAACTTTTATGAAACGTATGTAGCACTTCTGGTCAGTTTTTTACGTAACACACTCTTACCAAGGGGCTTGTAATGGGCGGAGCGCGTCGCGTTTTATACCCACCGCTTGCAAACCTCGGGGTGATCAGTCAGGCGAGGGCCGTCAACGCGCGCGCACGTTTGTCGTGTCGCGATCCGCCTCCGCCGCCGACTTGAATTACTCGTACGACGAACCGCGCGTAAATGACTCCTATTAATAATGTGGATGTCTTTACAGGGAATCAAATATAAACAAGTCACTTATTAATTTACAATTCAAGTCTCTTTTAAAAAAAATATATTATTTTTTTACTCCTGTTTATTCTGTGGTTTATAAACCCACGACTAAATTGTTAATGAATTATTTGTAGCCTCTCTTGTACCTTATTATGTAAGTAAATGCAGGATTTTACCAAATAATTTGTACCTTTCTAATATAAAAGAACGTATCGTCATTAGAAAACGACGTCGTTTTGTCTAAGGAGAAGTCTTCCGGTGATAACGTAACCTTTTTGGGCTATACTAAATGGCTATTCTGTTCAAAATAATCTTCTATAAAAGGGGGTACGAAACCCTAAAAAGAGTATCGTAATAGAACCGTAGTTATACTTTTTGTGTTACTCACTCACAAATTAAAGTTACAAGAGTTAAATGGAATTTCCGTTCACGAAATCAGTATTATTATGGGTGTTATTCATAATGACACTGACATACCTACATGTGAAGAATATGTACTTATTAATGTATTCATGGAGTGACAACCTTAACGCTACACGTGCCGCGCGTGAATGAATACAAGTTATGCGATAGACAGAGATGCAGAGAGTAGGTATGTTTCTTATGCCTAAACGCCGTTTTTGTTAGGAAGTGAAATTTCTGTATGTACTATTACTTATTCTGTGCTCTTACATAAAGAACTGACCATAAAGGTAACGTAAAGGCGCCATCACGTTGGTTTATCATCATCACACTTAAAAAATACTTTAAGTTTGATGATGAGGAAGATAAACCGATTTAAACATAATTTATATAAAAGTATACGAATATCATTGACACACATAATAATACAGGAGTTTTAACAATTACGATATTTCTGGTACATATAATATTCTTCCTTTGGAATTTTGCTACTTTGCATTTTGTTACTTTTTGTATTTTTTTAGGGTTCCGTACCCAAAGGGGGCGTAAAACGGGACCTTATTACTCAGACTCCGCTGTCCGTCCGTTTGTCTCTATGTCTGTCCGTCTGTCACCAGGCTGTATCTCATGAACCGTGATAGTTAGACAGTTGAAATTTTCACAGATGATGTATTTCTGTTGCCGCTACAACAACAAATACTAAAGCCAAAATAAAATAAATATTTAAGGGAGCTCCCATCCAAAAAAAATATAAAAAGTTGCTCGTTGTATTCATCAGGCACTGGGTCTCAAAATGTATGGGAAAACTAAAATCTGACTCGCACTTGACCAAAATTCTACTTGATATTATTTATTACTGATAAAATATATTATTATTTAAATTGAATTAAAAAAGGTTATAATAAAGTGTCTAATGTTGTATAGATAATAGTACGGAACTCTTCGTGTGCATACCTTCACGCACTTCGTCGGTGAGGGATACACGGCCACGTTGAAATTCTGAATACCACCTGTATATTGTAGTCTTTGAAGGAGCTTCAATATTAAAAGCAGCAACCATCCGCTCTTCACATTGTTTTTGTGTTAGTCCACTTTTAAAGTCATAATAAATCATAGCTCTGAAATTTTCACGGCACAATTCCATTTTAAGCAGTGACTCGACGACTTCAATAAACAATTGAAACCGAACCATACTTTTTTTTTTCTAAGTGGCCAGTGTGTTGAGATAAGGAAACTTCAGAGATTATAAAAAGGTATAATACATGTTAAAAATAAATTAATAAGTATTCGATTCCCGCCACTTTCAGTGCAAGCCTCGTAGTGTTACGGAGTTACGGATGCGGTTTTTTTATTTCACCTTTTATTGTAATGTTGTCTACTATTTCTGCGACTGATACTCATTAATGGTTAAGCGTTTAAAAATACTTAAAGGCTTAGTGAAAACAAAATTACGATTGCGTCCTTTTTGTAACGAAAGTGGATCATACCTACAAAATATATGGGTAACTCAACGAAGGAATCAGTTAAGTTTGATTTTAATTAAAGCCCTTAACTATGTAAATTTCTATTAATAACGACCCAAATATAATAATTTAAACGAATTAAATCGCGGTTATTCTTTGATATTTCACAGAATATACGAAACGCAGTACGGGATTTTATTAGCTCAAATTGTTTTATTGTTTATAACTAATCATCAATGTCTTACCTCTTACACTTAACAATGACGGCTCAAAATTATCAATTACAAGGGCAAACCCTAAAAATCGGCCCATTTCACGTAAAAGCAGCATTATAACTTTTATGTAACAGTTACATAAAAGTACTTAAGGTAAAAGCTAATACATATATTTGATTCAAGATTTCGAGCTAACATGATCACACTAGAATATTGTTAAGAACGGGGTATTTACCATGTATATTTGAGTATTTATAATCAAAAAATAACCAATATAAAATATGCCTAATAGTCGATGGTGATGTAGACAAGGTAAGTAAAACTTTCACTATACGAAATTATGCGACCACTTACCATCCAACAACATCCCACACCGTAGGCTTGAAGCAAAAAAAATCATCCCCACTTTACGTGTAGGGAACCCTTAAAAATATATATTTTTTAGATTTTATTTTACCACGTTGTCAGTTTTATATCATCATCATCATCATCATTTCAGCCGAATGACGTCCACTGCTGGACATAGGCCTCCCCCAAAGACTTCCACAATGACCGGTCCTGCGCCAGTTTTATATATCGATGCTAAATTGCAGTTTTCTAGCACTAACAATCACAGGGCAAAGCCTCGAACAGACAAATAGACAGACGGACATGGCGAAACTATACGGGTTCCTGCTTGACTACGGAAGTACGGAACCCTTAAAAAAGGTTTTAATTTTTGTTGACCAATGTGGAATTGACCTTATACCACTAATAAGTAACGCTACATCAGAAATGGGCAAAAAACGTTACATACGTCATATAATACCGACCCTCACACACTCCAAATCGATACAAAAATTGAAATTTTATGACATTACAACGAAAAGAAGACCACACACACAGCTTTATAGCATAGATTAAATGTATAATGCAAACTTAATTTTACATTCATCATAAACATGACGAAGCAGTGTCCACTCGTTTTGACCGCCCGTAAACGACTAAATATGGCCAATAAGAAAAGCTATGTTCATGCGGTAGATAATAGACTGCGTTTCCAATGTACTTCATCTATTTCTACCAAATAATTGGTAGATTTTAGTGAAAAAATATGGAAGCAAAAGTTTTGTTCCATAAAAGTGTGGATTCAGGGCACACAAAGTTTTTTTGATAAAATTGGGAGTTTTTCAACGCTTAATTAAGCTGAGAGCGTAATAAAACTATTTTAAGTCTAAGTAAAATACTGAAAAGTACATCAAATATGATCTAAAATGATGAGATTAAAAAAAATTGCACGAAAGCACATTTACAATTTGTATGGAAAAGCGTCGTCACCATCAATTATAAAACCCAAAAAAAAAATATTGTAAATCTTCCTTTTGTTGATAGTTGAGGATTAAAAAAATTGCCTAAAATACTATTTTATGACATACAAGGACAGACATGATACTATTATGAATAGTTTTTATAAAACATCAGAGCACATTTTGTATGTAACGAAGTCCAATTTTTGGGCCTTGCCAATCATCAGCGGAACCTGTATGGCAGGTATATTAGAAAAATACAGGTAATTCATATATTTCATGATCAGGTCATCTAAAAAGGCAAAAGCCTAAGTAGTAAAATTCCTAGAACGCACAACAGCTAGCTAGCAAAATGCCTGAAACGCACCATGCCTGCTTTTTTTATTACCTAAATCGCATTAGGACCTAATAGCAAAATACCTGAAACGCACCATGTCTGCTTTTTTGATTACCTAAATCGCATTAGGACCTAGTAGCAAAATGCCTGAAACGCACCATGTCTGCTTTTTTGATTACCTAAATCGCATTAGGACCTAGTAGCAAAATGCCAGAAACGCACCATGTCGTCTAACAGGTAACCTACCTACCTTTTAGTCAGCGATATAGTTCATCCCTACAACTTGTATGGTGTGACTATTTTGACACTTTGACTGCTACGAACTATATGACGCTGACTGTACAGTCGCCATCAAATGTATCGGAGCGGTCAGTGTTGTACAGTCAGCAAAAATGTACATACCAGCAGCAGCAATATGCAAATTAATAAAAGTAATTTATAAGATATTAATTGTGATAAGCCTATTTTATTGACTTTAAATTACATTTTAAATTTCACTACCTGCCAAACGCGTGGTACGGTCGCCATCAAATATATCGAAGCGGTCAGTGTACTCAAAAATATCAGACCATGATTTTTATTTTTATTTTTATTTTTATTCCCGGGTGATACAAATGACTTTTTAAACATTTTTGAATGCAGTTTTATTTCTTTTTAGGGTTCCGTAGCCAAAATGGCCAGGAACCCTTATAGATTCGTCATGTCTGTCTGTCTGTCTGTCCGTCTGTCTGTCTGTCCGTATGTCACAGCCACTTATTTCCGAAGCTATAAGACCTATACCAATGAAACTTGGATGTACTTTTTAGATGTACTTCGTGAACTTTCTTATATCATTTTTTTCTAAACTGAATAGTTTGCGCGAGAGACGCTTCCAAAGTGGTAAAATGTGTCCCCCCCCCCTGGAACTACTAAAATAAGCGGACGATAAAATTTAAAAAAATATATGATGTACATTACCATCAAAACTACCACCCAAATTTGGATTGAACGAAATCTAGTAAGTAGTATTTTTTTAATTCGTCATAAATAACTTTTATGTTATATGTTACTTGCTGCTACGGAACCCTTCATGGGCGAGTCCGACTCGCACTTGGCCGCTTTTAATTTAAATAAGGGAATGTTTCCTTTAATTAAAACAAGCTAACTTTTAAGGATTTAAGCCCTCCAAGGGCCTATTTCACCACGGTGACAGGTGCGACAAATGTGAAAGTGTCCATTACTGGCTTTGCAGGCGTCCATAGGCCACAATTACCACTTACCTTCGGGCGGGATGTGTGCTAAAAAAACTTAATAATTTCGCCAATAAACAGATATTACTTTCGCGAAGAGCTTGTCAAATTGTCACAATAACACTACAATTGTAGCGGGTGCCGGGTGGCTCTATACTCCAATTTTTAATTCAAGACCAAAAAATCTACTATAATGATGCCACAGCAACAAAATTTTCGTATTATAGATCCCTATTTTGTAAAATACACGTCAAGATAATTTACTTATTGGTGTATACATGACAATTGCTTATCAGATATACTACAATTTAGGTAAATCTAATTTAAAGTATATTGCCATTCAGCTGTTTTGCGTTTTAGACATTACATAAATTAGGCAACAGCATATTTTGTGACTCTGCTACTCAGACATTTGACGTTTTGGATGATTTAAGTCTTAGGCATTATGATTGTAATGTATTTTACTTCTTAGGTATAAAGCTTCTTAGACATCCGTTTCAGGCATTTTGCTACTTAAGCGTTTTGCTTTTTAGATGACCTGATCATGAGGGATTCATATTGGTTTATGCTGCGGCATAAAAAGAAGTTATTTTTACCAGTCATGCTTATAGTAGTAAGACCCTAGAAGCAAACAAACTTACACCTCATCAAATGAAAGCTTTTCAATAGTTATTTCGAAACCTAATTAATAACTTTAGCTGGATTCGGATAAAGTTCAACTTTGTACACTCCTATCCAAGGTAAACATGTGAAAATGGTGTGTTTAGTGTGGTTAAAAGCATTATTTCATGCCTTTACAACATAATAATTGCAGATGTAAAAACCAAATGTGGTTGATTGATCATTTATTAAACATTAACTATAATATCCTTCTACAAATCACTTTGTTTAATATACGCGCTCTCTTCAACGCTCGAGAAGAGATTTTGTGTCCCGAATTTCGTTACATAAACTCAAATATTTTTCATTAATATACGCCATTTTTTAAACATAGTATTTATTCAATTGGCAATACTGTTTTCTTATTAGTATATCTATGGATACCCCACCTGCTGTTGACCATAATAACTTGTATACCAACATTTGAAGTGAACGTTCATGAGTGTATCCAGTTTATGTAACACAGTATTATTTGGTCATTTTAAAGCTTACTTTGCATTCATTTGTTTTATACATACATAAACTCACGCCTATATTCCCAAAAGGTATAGGCAGAGCATATGAAAATTATTTTTCTGTGCCCTTTTTAGCAATTGCAGGTTTGTTTTATAATGTATACAAATTATATATATCTTGAAAATGTTATGTCTGGTGTATGATTTAGGTCTCGTGCATGAATCGTATGAAATATGCCTCCGAAGCTAGAGGTCCCGGGTTCGAATCCTGGTAAGGGCATTTGTTTATGTGGTGAGCAGAGACATTTGTTCCTGAGACTTGGATGTTTTCTATGTATTTCAGTATATATCTATTAAATATATCGTCGTCTAGTACCCATAACACAAGCCTTATTGAGCTTACTATGGGACTAGTTCGATTTGTGTAAAAATTGTCCCCTAATATTTATTTATTTATTTATTATTATAACAGCGTATAAAACTTAAAACTAGAGGTAAACAGCAGGCGGTCTTATTGCTAAAGAGCAATCTCTTCCAGACAACCTAGCGCAAAAATAGCAACAAACGTATTAAAAGTGGGTGGCTACAAAAAAATTACTGAATTCAAACTTATATACAATCACGTCAATATTAAAGTACACATACATAAATCATACTAATTAACATAAATAGATACCTACATTCCCACACACATAAATAAATATGAATATATATATATATATATATATATATATACATATAAATATGAAAATAATTATATTCATTGGGATATCTCAAGTTATGAGTTTGTATTCCTTTGGGAATTGTTTTCGTCACTTTTATGTAACGCTTTTATCAAACTTTTATGAAACGTATGTAGCACTTCTGGTCAGTTTTTTACGTAACACACTCTTACCAAGGGGCTTGTAATGGGCGGAGCGCGTCGCGTTTTATACCCACCGCTTGCAAACCTCGGGGTGATCAGTCAGGCGAGGGCCGTCAACGCGCGCGCACGTTTGTCGTGTCGCGATCCGCCTCCGCCGCCGACTTGAATTACTCGTACGACGAACCGCGCGTAAATGACTCCTATTAATAATGTGGATGTCTTTACAGGGAATCAAATATAAACAAGTCACTTATTAATTTACAATTCAAGTCTCTTTTAAAAAAAATATATTATTTTTTTACTCCTGTTTATTCTGTGGTTTATAAACCCACGACTAAATTGTTAATGAATTATTTGTAGCCTCTCTTGTACCTTATTATGTAAGTAAATGCAGGATTTTACCAAATAATTTGTACCTTTCTAATATAAAAGAACGTATCGTCATTAGAAAACGACGTCGTTTTGTCTACGGAGAAGTCTTCCGGTGATAACGTAACCTTTTTGGGCTATACTAAATGGCTATTCTGTTCAAAATAATCTTCTATAAAAGGGGGTACGAAACCCTAAAAAGAGTATCGTAATAGAACCGTAGTTATACTTTTTGTGTTACTCACTCACAAATTAAAGTTACAAGAGTTAAATGGAATTTCCGTTCACGAAATCAGTATTATTATGGGTGTTATTCATAATGACACTGACATACCTACATGTGAAGAATATGTACTTATTAATGTATTCATGGAGTGACAACCTTAACGCTACACGTGCCGCGCGTGAATGAATACAAGTTATGCGATAGACAGAGATGCAGAGAGTAGGTATGTTTCTTATGCCTAAACGCCGTTTTTGTTAGGAAGTGAAATTTCTGTATGTACTATTACTTATTCTGTGCTCTTACATAAAGAACTGACCATAAAGGTAACGTAAAGGCGCCATCACGTTGGTTTATCATCATCACACTTAAAAAATACTTTAAGTTTGATGATGAGGAAGATAAACCGATTTAAACATAATTTATATAAAAGTATACGAATATCATTGACACACATAATAATACAGGAGTTTTAACAATTACGATATTTCTGGTACATATAATATTCTTCCTTTGGAATTTTGCTACTTTGCATTTTGTTACTTTTTGTATTTTTTTAGGGTTCCGTACCCAAAGGGGGCGTAAAACGGGACCTTATTACTCAGACTCCGCTGTCCGTCCGTTTGTCTCTATGTCTGTCCGTCTGTCACCAGGCTGTATCTCATGAACCGTGATAGTTAGACAGTTGAAATTTTCACAGATGATGTATTTCTGTTGCCGCTACAACAACAAATACTAAAGCCAAAATAAAATAAATATTTAAGGGAGCTCCCATCCAAAAAAAATATAAAAAGTTGCTCGTTGTATTCATCAGGCACTGGGTCTCAAAATGTATGGGAAAACTAAAATCTGACTCGCACTTGACCAAAATTCTACTTGATATTATTTATTACTGATAAAATATATTATTATTTAAATTAAATTAAAAAAGGTTATAATAAAGTGTCTAATGTTGTATAGATAATAGTACGGAACTCTTCGTGTGCATGTGTTTTAATTTATGTGACACTGTTAACATTAACGCCTATTGTTGCTTTTATGTTAGGTACATAAATACTTAATTATAATCACGCTCAAAATTATGCTACATTATTTTGCGCACTGTTTACAAATGTAAAACAAATGCAACGGCTATATACCTAATTATTACCAACATTGTCGTCCGACGCCGGCCGGGCGCGCCGCGCGCGCGCGGTATACTCGTACTTACAACGAAAGTATACCTCTCCTTTTCACTCACATCATCGGAACGCGTCGCACCAATAGAGACGGCATAGGCTAGACACATAATAGTAGGCAAATTCGCGCGAAAGCGGTGTTTTTAAAAAGTGAGCCGCAAATGATTCGCTGTTTATTTCGATTACTCTTGAAGCACTTGATATTTTTCGGAGATTTTTTGAGTACGCGTGTTAAATAAACAGAAAATTGACGAAATATTTTAATCTCGAATGTAGGTTTTAATGCAAATATAGTATAAGCAAATAAAAACCGAACTTCATCGTAATAAATAGATCCAACTAAGTCACCTTGGTGAAAAATTACTAATATGTTTAGATTCATATTTGTAGCCAACTACCAAATTTTCGAATTCTGTATAAATTTGTAAGATCCATTTATAGCAATTATAGAAAAAAAATCAGAAAACTGAGTTTATTTTGATAAACTCGATGGACAAACAGGGGATAATTTTATCATTAGTCATAACTTATTTGAACATATATAATTGATAAATAATCCCGAGTGTAGGAATTAGTGAACACATTGTGCCAGTGATTGACATTAATATCTTCAATTTACTGAAATGCTCAATTGCTGCACTGGGGATAAACGCACGATGATAATCTGAAGACCTTATTTAATGAATAGAAAAAGCTTCCAAAACTGTAGGAATTAATGTGAGTAAAAATTTTTCTTTCCCCGACTATCAGTGGAGCGATCGGGACTGGCTCCGCCCGTGAACAGCAACAGCAGATATACTGCGCCGCGCGGAACGTGCGGCGGAAGAGACGGTATTGCGCGAAATAAAAAGGGCTTATGCGCCAAATATGTTTTACCTCAATAACTCGGAAAAATTACAACACTTTGATAAATCGCCAATAACAAAAATTTATTATGTCGAAAGGTATTTTATGTAATTGTTTTACTTCAATGGTTTGCAAGGTAACGTCACACAATTGAAATTAGGTGAAAAATAGACATGTTTTGACGATTTTTTTCTATCGAGCCAACTTTAATCTTTAATGGATTTGTTCAAACTCAAAAATAGCAAATATGATCTAGTTTTTGTGTAATTGGATTTTTTTTTGGCACTTGATTATGAAAGGTAAATATTCAATTTGCGAACTGCAATTTGGCATGGTACCCCCTCTTAAATGAGCAACATTTATATATTCAGGTCCTAGAGTGTATGTTGCAGAGCAGAAATTGTATATTTTGTTCATAAAACATGAGATTTTTTTTGAGATATCATGTCTAACTTTTTGGGTTGCCACTCAGATATGTGCTTTTATGACATAAATAATGCTTAAAAATATGTCTACAAAGTAGTTGTATAACTCTTAGTACATTTTGAAGCCAAAATACTAATATCAAAGAAATTGGATGATTTCATGAAACTTGGATGGGACCCCAACATTTGATCAAAGGTTCCGATGACAGTTAAATCACTATGGCAACGCATGAAAAAAAAAAAACTTGGACAAAGATATTGGATGAGTGGAATGGGCCTACGTCAAAGAACCTTGATCAAAGATTTGACAAAGAAATTGGACAAGAGGAATACCACCCTAAGTACCAAAGTGAGTGAGTGAGTGCTGCAAAAGGCTCGAAACGTCGGCCTGTTTAGCCTAGTTGGTAGTGACTCTGCCTCCGAAGCTAGAGGTCCCGGGTTTGAATCCCGGCCAGGGTGTTTATTTGTGCATTTATCACGGATATTTGTTCTTGGGTCTTGGATGTGTTCTATGTATTTAAGTATGTATTTATCTATATAAGTATGTATATCGTCGTCTAGTACCCATAGTACAAGCTTTGCTTAGTTTGGGACTAGGTCGATTTGTGTAAGATTGTCCCCGAATATTTATTTATTTATTTATTTTATTTAATAAATATATTCTACACGCGATAAAATCTGTTCGTATAGTTTCATTTTGTTACAAAAAACCCTAAAAAATATTGTAATATCATGCATAACTTAAGTTAAATGGGATAGCAAATATTACAATACTTTTTCTTTAAATAACAATCTTAATAGGCTTACATAAAATAAAATACTTGCAGTTAAAAACAAAAAAATACATTACCATAATTTTCATTTCCTCTGTTAAATATGAACACCTTTTTTCCTCATGCCTTAGTGCTTTGCCCAGTCTTTTACTCAGATCATAGTAACATTTCACTGAAACAAAGATTATAATAATAAATGATGTAGACAGTACCTACATTATTATGATTGAGGGATTAGTGAAAAGAGGTACAAAATTTCTTACAGTAGTATAAAATTTGTAACTCAATGAATGAATATATACTTGAGTTCCAACCTTCGCTGGGCTGGGCCCGCATGGGGAGATATGTACTGGTACATACATACTTTGGTAAAAATACTGTTATGACATTTATAAAAGAAAATTGTTACACTGTTAAACATGTAATTTTGAATGTTTGTGTTCATAAATTATGTTCATCAATGAAAATGATTCGTCAAACAGCAAAAACTCACCAATCGAATGGCTAGCAGAAGCCTGCAGCGCAAAAACAATATTGATCAGTATCATGGCAGCAGTGTCATCCTTGTTGGTCCGATATGGAAGCAGAGTGGGATGGCCCACAAACCGCACATCATTCACCTTGAGTTCAAACTTCCTGTTACATAGCTCAGCTTTTACTGCAAACAGTGTTGACAGCATTTCATCTGTAAACCCACTCAGCTGACCTGGAAATGTTTTATTTGCTTATATTTCTTTATACACTTATTTATTTGGAAAGCAAACAGAAATAAGTAAGAGAGAAATAAGTTTTCTGAAACACATTAAAGAGTTGTAATACTACACTTAACTAATGTAGTAAAGTTTACAACAATAGAGTGTTGACTAAATACTAATGTGTGATCTATGACGAGCATCTTCAAGCTGATGCATGTGTATCACTGCACTTATAAGTTTAAAATTTTAAAATAATATTATTATTTTATTTTAAATATTTATCCAGCGTTCACTGACGTCACACGCATCATTGTACTTCATTTATTCCACTCATGTATTGTAGTAATCGCTTGAGCTGGATTCCAGAATAATCCTTATGATGTGACCTCTTAGACAATCATTCTTACTCATTATAAACAGTCAGTTTAGTCATAATAATCATGCAAGAAGAGGTTTTGTTAACATTATAATTTGTACTACTTACAATGGTTGATGGGTCTTGAAGACTTTTCGAGATTTAACAGTGATATTTTATCCCTAATCATGATATATGGCTGCATATTTATAGCATATCATTCTTCAAGCAATACATGAATAATCCGTTTTTTCTGTTGGTATGTGGGACTCTTAAACTCCTGCACCTTCTACGGGAGAGGCTATACACTAAAGCCACTCGGGTAATTTGACAGGAGGAGGCCAAGAGGTTGTAGGCCAAGCAGGCCTGACTGAATCTGCTCAACATCATTGCTACACTATGCTCTCCGCACCACCGACTATGGACTACTACAACTACTTTTGGACTGACACAGTGGAGGAGCAGCATAATAAAACTGATCTCCTAACGAGGGTATCACAACCCTAAGTAACGATAAACACAATGCAGAGCATGGTACAATGTCTACCAGATTAGCCTAGTTAATAGTGACCCTATGAAGCTGGTGGCCGTGGGTTCAAATCCCAGTCAGGGCATTTATTTGTGTGATGAACATGTATGTCTTGGATGTTTTCTATTAATTTATCCATATAAGTATGTATATTATACAATAAAATTAAAATAAAAAAAATATTGTCACCTAGTATAAGAGAACCAAATGAATATGGCACACATCAAAACTTTTAAGACTGAGATTGCGAGGCCATTATTGCTTATTCCGCATGCCTTATTACTTGCGTCTTGGTATACCCATAGTACAAGCTTTGCTTAGTTTGGGACTAGATCTATTTGTCTGAGATTGTTCACAAATATTAACTTATTTATTCAATGTTTACGGGAATGCCATCAACATACCATTCCAAAGATTACTCTACAACAGGAAACATAAACAATGATTTGGGGAACATCGGAAATATTTGTGAAATCATTTCCAGGAGGCCTTGTTAATGTCAAATAAAAATAAATTAGCAACCTTCCATGCAAATACCACCTTACCTTTAAAAATATTTGATGTTTGAGACTGTGGGTTCTGCAGAAGGTCCTCCGTCGAGCTCACTGCGTAAGGATTGAGGCGACCACACTTTTTCTGCTTATTTTCATCTCTATTCTCACACGTGTATGGATATCTGAACAGCAACCTGTCTCCTTTACTATCGGACTTCACGAAAAATATGTTCAAGGGATTCACTTCCATGGCCGTAGAACCGTGTCAGGTATTCAGTTAGTTATTACGACAATAAATCAATGCATAAACAATGATCGCTTGTGTAATGTAAACGGGAGTGATTGTACAGGGCCTTTACCACACATTTTCTGTACACTTGGCACAGGCACCCTGTTTACCCGGAACACTGGGCGTGAAGTATAGTTAGTTATTAACAACTTGCGAAAGATATTCGGGTAGGGTAATTATTTCCAGGAAAATCAAAATAAATGTACACAGACTGACGTACGAATAAAGTGAAGTACACAGATTACTAACGTCAACGTGAATGCCGAATGGTTAAATGGTGAACTTTGTGTGACGTTACCACGGCTGTTTATCTACGTAGAACGAAACGTGTATGATAGCGTTCATATTGTGTCCACAGATTAATACTTAGTTACTCCGTAATTGTGTCAAAAGATTTTGACGACATACTGAGCTTTGATTGGCTACTGCCTACGTCAAACGTCAAAATAAAGTGACAAATAAAAATAAAATGGCGTCTTCTCGGAATTTCGTCTAGTCGTCTCTGGGGTGCTACCGCAAACTTCGAAAATCGAACTTCGTATCGTACCGTCTCTTTCCGTCATATAGTGTATAACACGAGAGTGAAAGGGACGGCACGCTACGAAGTTCGATTTTCGAAGTTCGCGGTAGCACTTCTGAACATTTTTTATTTTTTTTTCTAATGTTGTTATTTAAATTGTAGTATTGATAGTTTACTATGCAGTAAACAAACGAAACAGTGTGTAGCTAATCGAAAATTCATCTGGAAGCGCGTATTAACCATTGTTTGGACAACAAATGGAAGATAGTGAAGTGCATCGTATGTGGCAAGGCATGCAAGTTCTCATTTTGCAAAATGTACGAGTGTTGTGGTTGTAAAACGAAGAACTCTGTGAAAGGACGAAGATATATCGTTTTCCCGGATATGAGATGAGATACATTAAAAAATAAACCTGCTGATAAGTAAAATGTTTGTTTAATTTCATTTAACTAAGATATGGCTGAACATAGTTCACGGTATTTCAATTGAACACCAGTGGTGTTCAATTGGAAATGCCGTGAGCTTCTACACAAAGTTAAATTTAAATTAGCTATATATATATTTACTGTTGGATGTTCACAGTAAGTTTCATTGCCACAGTGCCATTAAATAAATAAAAAAAAGAAACGTCAAAAATCTACCAGCGGGAACTGATTAAATATAGTTGCTTACGGTCTATATATTTTCTTCGTGAGTTGGCGGTCTGAACTGACAATCAGGAACATGAAGTAAGAATAAAACTGGAGCCGGCGAAACACAAATACAAAGATGTGTGCAAGAGATGTAAGCATAGACAATATTCCACGTGGGAGCGAGATGCACTAATATGTCGCCTGTCTCTTATCGCGTATAAGGCCGTAATATTTGTCACCGTCACCGAAACGTCATCAATGACAACAATTGCTGCCGCCACGCACAATCCGACTAAGTAGGGGATATCATAATCGTGCTAAAGGATGTATCAGTCTTCTGATACATCTCAATTTGTCAGGTTACCATAAGTCCGCCCCTTTTGGTGATACGCTAATCTTCCTTCTATATGATCCTCTTTCTACGTTGACGTCATAGTGACAATGACAATGCATGTGCATGGTATACAGTGATTCGGGAGACGTGAGCAAGATCAACACTACAGATTCAGTAGATCATAAGCTACTGCTTCGTGCCACTATTAGTGAAATTAACGTTCATTTATCATTGATGTTGAAAACAAAATGTTATAAATTATTTACGAAATTCATGGTCACTCTACAGTCACAATACTTCAGTCAAGTGATACGTGCCAAATTGAATGTCATCTGAGTCCGATTACTTTTGAAATATCGTATCTCACTCAATGTGACAATTTACTTTCTTCGTAATCATAGTGCTGTCATAACAGTTAGAGGTCTTCTCTTTATAAACCAGTTGTTGTAGGGTAACCATGATTGTAGAGAAATTAACTTTAACTTAACAAAAATTAAAATACAGGAATTGACGCCCCGCCTTAGTGGACACAAATTTGATGGTGTCATTTTGCGACGCTAGTTGTGCTTCTATGTTTTTTTCATTCGCTGTAGGAAAACATGTTTGTTACAACTGCCCGTCTGTCCGTAGTGAATAATGTTTTTGTTTGCCATACATTTTGCGGTCTTCCAGGTTTGTCATGTCATATCTTCATTTGACAGCTGTCATTTCAGTACTATGGATGTCATCTTTGACGTCTATTGTATCGGGATGATAGGTGTCAAAGGAATCACAGGGTCAAAACCACAGATATCAACACGAAATGAACGTCTCCCCTCCCCCCATAGACGAACGCGGGGAATGTTCTATCGCGTGATATCGGATAATGTAAACGTGGCTTATAAGACTTCTCATCCCTTTTCATGTTATTTATTGCAATCATGCAATCGTTTAAACTATATCTCAAATAGCGTTACGCGGGGGTGTTACGGTGACGTTGACACGTTTGACAACTGTATTGACAGACAAATAGTAGTGATTCTCAAATATCGTTCTGAGTGTTCTCAAAGCGAGATTTTCCACCAATCTTCGATATAAAACAACAAAATGGACGTATCACTCAATTTCCTTCGTTTATTTTCATTTTCTTTGCTTTTTATAGTGTCAGTGCAAGGAGCCGATGTGTGTGTTAAAAGAACTGCATGTAGTTGCGTATTTCCCAATGGCACAGGGATAGACTTGTCGCCGTCCGCGAAGAATTCGGTGTACGAATCCAAGAACACGTTTGAGGAGAAGAATGGAGGCATAGAAACAGTATTGAGTACATACTATTTCCATCCTTGCTTCGACGTGTTGATGAAAGTCAATGGTTCGGTGCCGAGCACTTGCGGCGTTGCTCTTGCGGTATGCTTGTCATTATATCCTTTGTTGAGTAATAATAATAGAAATAGGATATTGTGTGTTATTTGATTGTTACTTCAATAACTTGGCGAGACCGATTTCACCTCGTTAATCCCCATATAATTGTATTCAATCTAGTTTCTAAGTTTTTAAGTCTTTGTCTTTACATAAGTTATACCTAAATATTTTATTCACAATTGCTAACATTACAAATCTTTTGTAATTATTGGTGCAATCTTACCAAAATTGAATGTTACCCTAGCTAGACCAAGAAAGGCACATACTAAGAGTGCTGGGTGACAGTTAACATAAATAAATACTTAAATACATAGAGAGCATTCAAAACATAGGGTCAAATTGTGCACATTACTCAAATAGATGATCTTACTGGGATCTAAACCTAATAAGTTAAAGTGGTGGTGGGGGACACATTAATACAATACAAAACATCATTATGTTTTATGTAGTTTATGTGTTTATTTTTATGTTCCAGTTGTGTAGGCACACACGCACCTATAATGGGACTAAACCAGAAAATTTGGTAAAACATGGAGAAGCTTATGATCTCTTGGGAACTTCAAATGTTACTACGGACACCCCCGGTGTAGAGTTTGCCGAAGATGGAAGTTACATCAAATACTTACATATTCCATCGTAAGTGATTTCTTATGAATGATTGTTGAAATATACTGTCCTCTTAAGCAAAGGCCTCCCTCAGCGATTCCCACAAAGACCGGTCCTGCGCCATTCCCACAAAGACCGGTCCTGCGCCATTCCCCCGTCAACTGCATTTATATTTTATTGTTATCCAAATGTATTGTGAATTTAGCTAGACTAGCATAATGTTTATGTCAGGGGCCAGTATGTAAAATGCAATTGTGAGAGTGACTAAAGTTTTATTTATTGTTAAAAAGAAAATAAAAATATATGTTTACTTTTAACTACTTGAATATAAAACTACAATTATAATAACTAAAGCTAAAAATATGTTGGACACAAACACAATCATCAACTAAGCCACTAAGTGGTTGTCTAAGTCTTGGTCAGATGGTTGTTCTAAAGGAAACGGGCCCTCATTGTTTAATAATCAACCTCAAAAATTTATGAACAAGCTTAACTCGCCACTGACCACAAAGTGACACTTTGTTCTAAAGTCACGCAAAAGTTTCAAACCAACCTGCAACCATTCTATGGGAATAGTACATTGTTTAACGAGGGGTGTAACTGGAAAATAGCTAACGAGAGTCTATCAGAAGCCTGAAGCCGAAGGCGAAGGGCTTTTAATGACTCGAGTTTGCTATTTTCTTATGTCCGAGGTAATTACAATATTTTCATCACATTTACGAGGAAATAAATAACTCCAACACTAATCAAAATTGAAGAAATTGACAACTTCACCTTCAGTATCAGTGCATGGCCGCCAATAGTTCCTTATTAACACATACAAAAGGCACACTTTTGCTTGAAACTTGTCAGTTAGAAATAGGTTTGTGTGTCCATATACCTACATATTTCTTTTACACAATAATTTAACCTGTTTGCTACAATAATATATATGTTCATTTGGATCAAACACATTAACATAACCAGTTACATCAAGTTAATGGAATTCATGCAATACTTGTTTTTTGTGGTTTTTACGTATTTCTATGCTGGTTCCTTAATTCACCTTGTTTATTTGTTAAATTAAACCAAATAATGCTGCTTTTCATTTTTAGTCCTAATTGCAGTTTGGAAATTTGGCACAGATTCCTATTTTACATATTTTGTCTTTCTTAGTCACCTTCAGCTTACGTTTATAATTATGCTTATTATTGTAAATTTTTGAAGGTATACTTTTTTCTTTTGCAGATACTCATTAGTGAATCTTGTTTGTGCACAAACTGATGATGAACTCTATGTTAAAGATTTATCTGACCCGGACAAAGTTGTAAGTTATTTATTGATACAGCCTTACAGAATTATGTGAGTGTCAGTCAGCCATGTTAGGGAAATTCATTGAAACTATACAATTATTGGGACTTTTACAGCAGTTACAAAACAGTGCCCTCCCTGCCGGCCTGTTTAGCCTAGTTGGTAGTGCCACTGCCTCCGAAGCTAGAGGTCCCGGGTTCGATTCCCGGTAAGGGCATTTGTTTCTGTGGTGAGCAGAGACATTTGTTCCTGAGACTTGGATGTTTTTCTATGTATTTATGTATATATCTATTAAATATGTCGTCGTCTGGTACCCATAACACAAGCCTTATTGAGCTTACTGTGGGACTAGTTCGATTTGTGTAAAAAATTGTCCCAATATATTTATTTATTTATTTATTTTCTATATTAATAATTTCGTGCAGGGGTACGGTAGACCCGAACGACACCTGTCTCAAATTGAAGAACGTATAAAAATAATGATTTTTGAGTTGAACATATGTATCCGCAAAATTCGGATTGTCGCGTATTTTGCATTTAAAAGTGTTAATTTGATGACAAAACGTCGGCCATATTGCCCACAGACTATATTGCTATATTAAATTTGTTGGTTGACAGTGTCGGCTACGTTCGAAAATCGTGAACTATTTTTGCGTCCGGTATGTTGGCCAGGTTGCTGGGCTGCGTTCTGGGTGATGGGCCATCATCGCCCATTGTGTGGATTCGGCTAGCCGCGTCTGCAGCGTTTTGTTTTTGTAGTTTTCAAGCGTTCTATACACCTATCAGCCTAGCTAGCACGATAACTTATACCGTCACGTTATATGGGCGAAATGTATTAAAACGTCACATAAAACGTAACGGTATAATCTATCGTGCTAGCTAGACTGATTGTCACAACAACCGCCTTCAAAGCGAATGTATGGGGCCTGTTACATGTATTCATATCACGATACGTATCACGTGAATATTAAAGCAGAATCCATACAAATTTGAAAACTGCGATAATATTGACACCCCAGTATTATGATAATATTAATCGTGTAAAGGACACCACTTGAATGTTTGCTGAGTCTGTCCGCCATCTTAAAGCTGCGTCTCTATTTTGTTTGTGAAAAACTACTAGGTGACTTATGGCTTTTAAACGTCTAGCAAAATTCTATCCCTATCTCGCTCTATCTTATAACTTAGTGGTACTGGGGGACTACTCCGAAATTCGAAATCCGAACTTCGTATGGTGCCGTCCCTTTCACTCATATAGTCTATGACAGGAGAGTGAAAGGGACGGCACCATACGAAGTTAGGATTTTGAATTTCGGAGTAGACCCTCAGCTCATGCCGTTCGCCGCGCTCGGACGCTAGAGGCGCTACTGCGAACCGAAAACGAAGTATCTGCCTCTCTCGCACATGTATATTCGAACGACAGAGAGGAAGATAGTTCGTTTTTGGTTCGCGGTAGTCCCTCAGGGGTGCTACCGCGAACTTCGTATCGTACCGTCCCTTTCCGTCATATAGAGTATAAATAACACGAGAGTGAAAGGGACGGCACGACACGAAGTTCGATTTTCGAAGTTCGCGGTAGCACAGCAGGCGTTAACTTTAAAACGAATAGGGTATTTTACTATAAGAGAAATAAAATTCAAAATGTAATAAAAACCAGCCAAGTGCGTCGGAGTCGCACACTGAGGGTTCCGTACAACTAAAAAACAAATGTGATTTATCAATATATTAATATTTATGGTAAAATATACTTCATAATAAACATTATCACTTAATTTCAAGTTCATAGGTCGATGGGAAGCTACAAAATTATATGTGTGACAGACAACACACGGAATGTTCTTTGACTTTCTTCGACCGTCCGCCACGCTCGGACTAAGGTGCTACCAACCGAAAACTAAATATATATGCCTCTCTGTCGCACTTGCATATTCGAGCGCGGAGAGGGAAATACTTCGTTTTCAGATCGTGGTAGGCCCTCTGGTCTGACGGCTCCTATTCTTGGATGGTGCGTGTATCGGAATGTGAAATACCTTTGGCAAAACGGAACAAGTTGTTAAATAGCTTCCATTAATTGGAGAAAATATTACCAACTGTTATTATTATCACGTGAAACACTGAATATTGAAGCAACATCCATAGGGGCCTGTTACATGGTTATTATTATGACGCGATATACTCATATCACGATCCGTATCACGTGCAATGAATATTGAAGAAAATCCATACGATTTTGAAAACTACGATAATATTGACACACCTGCGTTGCCATTAAGCGTTTAACAGACCCCATACAATTTTAAAAATCGCGATAATATTGAGTTTAAAGGGCCCCACTGAATAGAATTTGGCGGAGAATAGAGAGCTGCTATCGCGAAACGAAAACGAACGAACATCGTGTATTTCCCTCTGTGTCGCTCGAATTTGCAAGTGCGACAGAGAGGGAGATACACGAACTTCATTTGTTTTTCGCGTTAGCAGCTCTGACTTCGCACCAAAAATACTGACTGGCACATCAATACTTAACAATGCACATCTGAATTGAATTTTAATGAACGATTAGTATTTTAGCTATACAAATCAGTACTGATTACGGTGTCCAATTTTTTATGTGCCTTTAAATACTACCCTTATAAAAATGCTTAGGATTAACTTGCAAAGATACTAGCCTTTGCCCGTGACGTCGTTTGCGTAATCTTTTACTCCCAATTCCATATAATTCCATTCCATACTTTTATTCCCAATCCAGACTACAGACTATATTTCTATACGATTCGAAGTTTCATCATAATCCATTGTTGTAATGTTTTTATTTTATACATTTTTGTACACTATTTCTTTCGTCGTTTGCATAACTGTCACGAATAAATGTTTTGTTTATTTCTTTCTTATTTATTTCACCCGAGCGAAGCCGGGCTTTCATCTAGTTATTTATATATTTCTGGTCAGGTTTTTTTTATTGTAACAACTTGAAGTGGGTTTGTTTGTTCTGGCATATAAGATAATTCTTCTGGTATAAAAACCAAGTAGCAATTTTAGTTAGCATGTAAAAAACGATTGACAATATAGATAAAGTCAAAAATATATATTCATAAAATTAATCCCACTATAATACTGTATGGTGTATGTCTAAAACTAGGCTAATAAAATAACAAATTGTTTATCGAGAAGAGTTTAAATTAAAATTACGAAATTATGATCATGAATCATTTTAATGGTTTTATTCTTTAGAATATATTTTTTATAATTTTCAGCAACTTGATTTCTTCTCGAGAAACGCGTGCCTGCGACAAATAGAATCCAGTCGGTCTGTCGGATCTACACTGGTGATCATATTTTTCTGCTTCGTTATTTTCTACCTGGTCCTTGGAGTTTGTACTAAGAAATTCTTGATGGGAGCCACAGGAATAGAAGTTATACCAAATTTGATGTTTTGGACTGAATTGCCGAATCTTGTTAAGGTAAGGGTTGATTTATTATATACTGAGGTGTTTATAATATGGCTATGGCTAGTTACACAATTCTGTAACTTTCTCCTTATTACAATAAAAAAAACCAAACAAACAATTGTCTGACTTCAAGCCAAGATTCCACTTTGCTGGTAGTCAATAAGACACATTGGCATAGCATGAGGACCATTGATAAGCGGTTCTTATTAACTTTTAGGGTTCCGTAGCTAAATGGCGAAAATGAACCCTTATAGTTTCGTCATGTCTGTCCGTCCGTATGTCACAACCGATTTGCTTGGAGACTATGAGCACTACAATTATGAAATTTGGTAGGAAGGTGTATTCTATGAACCGCTATAGAAATATGGTGTGAAATTACGAAAAAAATATTAAACTGGGGGGCACCCCAGAGGGGTCCAAATTTTTGTTTCGATGCACAGAAGCGTGTGGGGTATTTATGGATAGGCCTTCAAGGTTAGGTTTTGACCCTCGTATGGAAAAACAAGAAAATTGCTATTTTAATCGTGAAATACTGCGTTTTAAATACATAGTTCTTGTATAATTTCCGTTTTATTGAATCACTAGCTGTTGCCCGCGACTTCGTCCGTGTCTTCGCTCCTATTCGTCGCAGCGTGATCTTATATAGCCTAAAGCCTTCCTCGATAAATGGACTATCCAACACAAAAAGAATTATTCAATTCGAACCAGAAGTTCCTGAGATTAGCGCGTTCAAACAAACGAATACAAAACGATACTAATATTATAAAGCTGAAGAGTTTGTTTGTTTGTTTGAACGCGCTAATCTCAGGAACTACTGGTTCGAATAGAAAAAATCTTTTTGTGTTGGATAGGCCATTTATCG
The DNA here is from genome assembly GCA_905163555.1 of Notocelia uddmanniana. NCBI lineage: Eukaryota > Metazoa > Arthropoda > Insecta > Lepidoptera > Tortricidae > Notocelia > Notocelia uddmanniana. Next base: position 13,044,251 of record LR991068.1, read on the forward strand.
AGGAAGGCTTTAGGCTATAAAACATTACGCTGCGACCAATAGGAGCGAAGACGCGGACGAAGTCACGGGCCACAGCTAGTATCTTATAAAGTTTGACATGAGGAAACTACCCTATTGTTCATTGCATATTTCAGGACGGTTGGGCGTTCGCGCGCAGCGGCTTCAAACTACCCACACGCGGGCCCGGCCCCTCTACCTCGCCCGACCCCAACAGTTATGACTCCATATAACAACAACGCGACGACCCGCTGCTCGGCGGACAACTCGTCTTCATCGATTAGCACTGGTACCATACTATAAATATGAGCTCCTTGACGGAGAAATGACCTACGTCAATTTATGCATCTAATTCACTTGTCGTCGTCCTGCCATGACTGACGCTTTAAAAAAAACTGTTTTTTTTTCAGTGTTGTATATGTTTGGGTTATTATTATTCAAAATCGTTGATACTGTCGATCCTTATGCAAGAAAATAATTGTTTCATATTTCACTATGAATTGCTTTCCAGTCACGTCCATACAAATAAATAAAAGACGCCCTACAAAAATGTGGCGATCTGAAATGGAATACCTAGGACAATGATTTTCTTGTATGAGGCACGTTGAGAAAAAAAGATAATGTACTGTTAACAGCAAATGTAGATGATAATTTTAGTACTTTGTCGCACTAACATAACAACACTGCGACAGTTAGGGTGCGTAGTAGTAAGTAGTAAAAGTGTCAAAGTACTTAAATGATCATCTACTTTTGCTGTTGACTGTACCTACTGTTTATTTGAAACAAAAAAACGCTCGATTACGAGTGATAGTGAATGGAACACCACTCTCTAATTTCACATAGCTGAGTACGTACGGGTGCAGTACGAGTGCTCACAACATTACTTTTCTGGGTGACTTCTCCGCTAACAACATTATACTGTATAAACGATAAATTCAGATTACTTATAGAAATAAATTCACTCACAACAAGGGATATAGTCCAGGAGAACAGATCGTGAAACTTCTTAACACAGTTCTCTCATGTTAGACCTAACTATGTTAGCCCTAATTGCTTCATTTGACCTAATGTTTCATTAGACATAATGCATTTTTTCTTAATGCCTTCTATTAAACCTAACCTAATGACTTCTATTTGGTGATACCCAAGGAAACCCGAAAAGTTCACGGTCTAGTGAAACTTTAGGGCAAAAGTTAGCAGATCACTTCCCTTCCTTTTAACACAACAAATGCGCCAAAACTTCTTTTAGGATAGCCGGAAAAATATGCCTATTCTGTTGTGCTAGGTCTAGGTATAGTTTTTGATTTGTTTTAGGTGTTAGGGACATACGTAGTTTCTTGAGAAGTAATGTGAGATACGTATAGCACAGACGAATCGTTATTTGATCAAGTACCATCAATCTGAAAGCCTGAAAGGATCGACAGGCAGATTAGAAGTGTCGAAATCTGTCATTTTCAATCCAAGACTACCAGACCTATAACTTGCTCTTTAGTTCAAATAAGGACTAAATCGTTATTGCAATGGAGTGGATTCTCGTCATAATGGTTTGAAGCTGCAATCATTTTAGTTTAACCTGCACTCGAGAAAGGAGACGTTTAAAGAAGTGAAATATAGGCAACTAGTATTTTTCTATTGGATGGTAACTTGGGACTTTTATTCTATACCAATTGCAATAAAATTTTAACCAGTCATTCTAGTTTGACAGCACTTTTCTAAGATATCGATTTTTATAATATGTAGTCAAAGTTGAAGTTACGTTGTAGATTGAAATCGTATTTATTCAAAAGCAAAAGTTATTAAACGCTATACCTATCTCTTTTCTCGACAGACATGGAACCTTAGATGGTAATGGATAAGTTTTAAGAGAAGAAAGGCACTTTTTCACAGGGAAAATGCACAGTTTATATAAACTATCTTTATTAATGCAATGTTTCCTGTTGTACCGAATAAAATTTTCATGTATGAGTGTTTTGATATGTTACTGAATTTATTTTGATAATATAATTTAGATGTTTTCACAATATTTACGTCATGTATGTAAGAACTAACAAGGCTGATAGTTAGGCATTCGAGTTGATTTGACCGTAGATAACCTTTTACCTATTTTTGGATCTACGCAAACCGTATAAGGTATTAGAAGTGTGTGTTCATTGCGTCCCCTTTGAAGTGACGACAAAGTAACGTGTATACAAGACTTGTATGACTTCTGAAATGGGTTCGAGATTAATTTTTCACCGCTTGTGGCGTCGTGACTTTCGTATCATTCATCTTCTTACGATTTAGATGAGCATGTATTTCAAATTGCATTACAGATTGCCAGTGAGTCATGGTCGTGTGCTGAAATAAAAGAAGTCAAAGCCTTTGATGTTAGATTTAACAAAACCGAAATTTTACATTAAACTATAAAAAATATCATTTTAAAAAAACATCGTGTAGGATTATTGTTATCGATTCGCAAAAATGTGCATAATTAAATACACATAATAAGTGCCAATATAATGTTGATAATTACGCTTCAGTAAATTTATAAGTGTCAAGTAACATAATACATTATATGGTGTCTGGTTAATCCTTTCAAGTGAAGATATTAATAAGTACCTAGTAAGATAATCGTCGGAACAATCTACTTATTCTGAACTTTTTACTTAGATATATGATATTGTATTACACTATGTTGTACCTACTATTTTCATAACTGTATACAAAATAACTGTAAACACTTTTCAATACTTTTTTCCTTCGACCAATTAATAAGTTTTTTCGGATTTCATGAAATTAGAATTACCTGTACGTTTTGAGTGAGTTGATTACCAATCCCCTGCAATGATATCTGATAGGATAAGGTTCCTACTATTTTTGAAGGGAGTAGGTATCCTGTTGCGATTGTACTACAGTACGATTACTGAAGCTTGGCCACTGACAGGGTATGTTAATCTAAATGATATTCTGTCTTAACATCAATATTATCAAAGATACGATTTTTATTGTGTGGGAATCTAATGGAAGCTCTTTTAAATTAGTGTTGATGTAGAATATCCAATGGATAAGACCACGTTTCAGTGTTAAACTTAATGTACATTACACAACTAGGGTGGTAAAGCAAAGAAAGGCTGAGATCGCAGATTTTGCGGCCTGAGCTGTAGGCGAGGGACGTATATATATGCGCGATCGAGGGCTTTATTTATTACCTCCCGTGTTGTATAATAGTACATTACGATACAAGTGCAGAGAACAAGAAATTCGCAACGAGTGGTGATAAAGTGTTTTAAATCGACACGAGTTGCGAATTACCTGTTCGCACGTGTATCGTACAACGTTTTACAGTACATATGGCTCTTTAAAGTTTCGACATATGCACGTAATCTGCTGATTACCGCACTCGTGCGGAAATATAGCACCATGTGTACTGTAAATCATTTTATTACTACACTTGGGCAGAAAGCGGCTTTTTTCGTACGCGTAGCGTGCGGTAAAAGCCACTTTTTGGTCAGGTGTGGCATAAAGTAATTTCTCTGTAGGTACTTACTACACCAATAAGCTTCACACAAAAGCAACTATCATTTGACCGCGATGGGTTTGGGAATATGACAGCTGTCAATTCAAATACACTGAATTGACAGCTGTCATAAGCCGTCACCTCTATTCCCATTCCAACCGGGGCTGATATAGATATACTTACTGATTTATTTTTATAGGATCTTATATTATTTCATTCAGAATTAGGAAATATTTATTTTATAGTACGTGAAGTCGATTTTACAAAAACATATGTATTTTTCTATCTATTTTCGTTGAGATAGAGTTGCATGCCCATATCACCCAATAGCAAAATACCGGGTTCAATTTGTATCGAATTTCCATACAAAGTGTCACTTCGATTGTACGAATCATAAAAAATAGCTTATTGATAGATAGATACATACATCTTATAAAATGAATTTTCATAAACTCTTTATACTGTGATTATATCTACACACTACAATGCACACTTTTTTTTAGTGAAACATCACTGTTTGAAATCTCACCAAAATCGATTATTATTGTACATCATAAGTCACATCAAACTTCTTATCTGTAAAGTTTATTTGAAAAGTTTATTTATTGTGTATTTCCACACAGAATCAGTTATGAGCACTTTTTGAGCCATTATAGCTCATTCCTTCTCGGCTTTCAGAGGAGACCGTATGCGATTCATAATCAACCTTCTTGATTCCCTTCACCAATCATTTGTAGTATAGCTTGACTACAGAATTCGTAAGAACTAAACGAAATCGGAGGTCAGAATGTAATGGGTTTTGAGAAACAAAATGCCGGTAAGGTTTATGAAATCAGACCTAAGCTTAGTTTATGACATGGATGCAGGATTTCATCAGTCGCTTTGTTATTTTTTTTGTACATGCATTAATCATGCATTAATTATTAAAGGTTGTATTTTGATAGCGTTAAGAAGTTTGTTGTGCCTTAAACACCCACTTTCACTAGTCACCTGATCAATGATCATCTCACATGATTTGTTAAGTTTTTTTTGTATAAAATCAAATGTATGATGGATTTGTACTCGTTGCGTTCTGCGTCGGGTACAAGGGAAGTTAAAATATGTGAATAATAGCGCGATTGCTTTCAAGGATTTTATATCACATATGTGTCAATTGACGTAACGTACAGATGTAATGCCTCGATCGTGTATATTTTGAGACATACCTTTCGGAAGACCTGCTGTGCTACCGCGAACTTCGAAAATCGAACTTCATGTCGTGCCGTCCCTTTCACTCTGGTGTCATATTCTATATAACGGAAAGGGACGGTACGATACGAAGTTCGATTTTCGAAGTTCGCGGTAGCACCACTGACCCTTTCTGACCAGACAGAACGCGGCTTGAGTGACAAAGTCTTCAGTGTTGATTTCGAGTGCATAATGCGTATAAAGTTAATGCGTGAGAATCCAGAAAGGCCATGGATTACATAGCAAGTAACTATTGTAAATTGTAAATAAGTGAACGTATCATTACTGCGTTAATGATGACGACACAGTCATCGCCTTTCTGACTTCTACACGGTATAAGTATACGGAGTTACCTATACGTACATGATGTAAAAGTACCAAGAAATTGGTGTTTTAGGAACGCGCATGCACCTTGGTTAGATAATTTATTTATCACTCAATCAAGCTTTCAACCACGTACTCAATTGCCTCGTGTGTGTCGTTTAGTATACTCTTTGGAATGCTTTCGATGGTGTTCCTTCTAAAAACATTAAAACGTGGCGAAGCAAATGAAACTGTCATTAAGAACCAATTTACATAACACAATATATAAGTGCATGATTTCATTTTTTTTGGGTTGACTAAAACAGAGGAAACACGGTAAACAAAAGCGATATCACCCACGTTTGAAAATTGATCGAAAAGTAGTAGCCTAATAAATAATAGCAATTTATTCGGCTTAGATTTAGTTTGCTGTTTTTTGTGCGTGTTCCTAAACATCTAGCATATCACCATCTTGTTATCTTTGTCATATACATAGGTATAGGTACTGGTATTTTAACTCTAGTAAAGAATAAGCGTACCTACGTATTATTGTTATTGTAATATAATCATACCTCATCAGAATGATTTCATACGTTTGTCAAAATATTAGGGCAATAAAAATTTATGCCGTCTCCACTGAGTTTTATTGCGATTTTGGCCTTATGTCCTATACGTCCTACACTTACTTACTCCTCTGGCGCAGCGACCCAAAGTGTGTCTTGGCCTCCAATACGAGTGCACGCCACCGACGTCCATGTCCTACACGGTTAATACATATCAACCGTAAGATTTTCTTAACAAAGCCCCTTCTCTTCTCCCCATATCACACTGAAGGTGAAGATCGTCTGTTACAGACAAAAAAATGAGGTTCGCTTGCTACCTACCTCATCCCAACATTTTTTGCAGTCTAGTAGTAGTTTCAGCGAAAGAAACTGGAGGAGAAATCTACATCTGTACTTTGAATTCAACAAATAAACAGAAAATAGAGTTATCTTTTTGAGATCTCAATTCCGATGAAAATATCCCAATTTCATTTACAAAAATCAATTTTAAAAGTTCCTTATTCTAAAAGAGAGTAAGTGACTACTAAGGCGTCACAAGCGTACAAAAACATACAGAAGCACCGTTATTAAGGCGGATTTACTAAAGAAAGTGGACTGCTGTTCTCTTTGTGCATTGTGACTGTCACAATAGGGAATGTCTGAAATTTTTAAAAGTCCTTGATTATTTTTCTAATGGTAGGAATAACCGTCGCCATTAAAAGAAAAAAGTTTCAGATTTTTCGGTTGCGCCATATATTTTATAAAAATACAAACATTTTTTTCACCTCGCGTCTGCCCCGTATCGGACTACTAAGACATTTCTAAGTCCGTCAAAAATTAAAAAAAAAACACCTGCTTGAATTTGTGGTACGCAATGACACTGACAGTTCAAGTCATACGACCAACCTATGATGAACTGTCAAAACTGTTTTTAAATTTGTTTTTAAATACTTGACGGACTTTGAAATGTCTTAGTAGTCCGATACGGGGCAGACGCGACCTGATATAAATGTTTGTATTTTTTACAACATATATGGCGCAACCGAAAATTCTGAAACTTTTTTCTGTTAATGGCGACGGTTATTCCTACCATTAGAAATATAATCAAGGACTTTTAAAATTTTCAGGCATTCCCCATTCAGCCTTGTGACGTCATATAGACGATGGTAGGCTTTCTTCACATTTTCGTGAATATCTTGAAAACGAATAGCTATAAAGATATAAAAAAATATATTTTTGGGTTACTTGTTAACAAATTAACGAAACAAATTAAAGTTTTTATACTACTTGGAAATTTGAAATGTCAATTCTCCTCGAATTTATGTGTCAAGAACACCACTAATACCAGCTATGCGTTTGGTGCGTATATTTTTTTCTTTCTTAGGCATCATTTATAAGTCTTCGTACGTATCACTTACTGAAGAAAAAATGCCAGTTCACATGTTTTTCAATGAGTGTTTATTAAATGCGTAAGTGTCGTATCAAAGTTGCATGTCGTTGCAGGGATCATTACCGTAAATTACTTAATGGACGGTTGTTCCGATATAAGAATGATGCGCCCGCGGGTTCCTTTGGAGCAAGATTTAAAAAAAAATGTTTTTTACATCAAAATGTTGAATAAGTAAGTAAGTATCATCAACACAGTTAACTGATCATTCGTGCACTTTATTTTCATTATAATAAGGGTCACGAATGGTCAGTTACCTATGTTGGCGTTTGTACATACTTACAGTAAGGGAGAAAAATGGCGGCAAGGTCGGTATATTAAATCCTGAATGAAGTGAAAGATATTGCTTTTAGAATCTTGAGCGTAACGAGGAATTCAAGTGGCGGAAATAATTTGTAATAAGTGTATAACCTAAATGTAATGTATGTCCTTGTAATGACAAGGAGCTACATCGCGAATCAGTGATTCTGGAGGTACCTCTACAGACTATGCGAATATCAAAGAATTTGCCAGCGTTGCACAACACCATTTCTTTTCATCCTCCTCCTTAGTAGTTACCTGGTTTTGTCCTAGAAGACCTCGAGGTTCGCTTCGCCCCCAAACCCAAGATTTAGCGTAGCGTAGATTTATTTTACGAAAGCGACTGCAATCTGCCCTTCCAACTCAGAAGGAAAACCAGGCCTTGTTGGGATTACCTCACGATGTTTGGCTTCACCGAAAAGCTACTGTCAAATATACGAGCCAAGGTTCTAACCCACAACCTCTCAGGATGAGGGCTCGCAGGCGCAGGCGTGTCGCCCCGATCAGATCGCGGGAACACTTACCATCACTTACCCCCAAGAACTCACAAACATGTCATCCGTAGTAAAAATTAATGTGTGAGTGCATCATTATTAGTATTACTTAATACCTATTCTAAACATGATGAAAGACAGTTTACATTCAAACCCTTCTTGGTTTTTCAGGGGTTAAAAGTAGATATCCACCAGCAGGCATTGGGGGATGACTGGATTGCGTGGTATTTCTATCCACTAAAACTACAGTGGTCGCCATTTGAGCTCATGCGGAGGACTCCAGGATATCATAATTAACGCATTGGAGTCCCTCGCGCTTTGCTACTTCACCTCTACATCAACCATCTCTTAGGGTTGATAGGCTAGCGCTGCGGCCCTCGCCGCATATATAACTTCTTTGACATGGAGCACTCGCAACCCCAATGACCTCCTTTAGTCGCCTTTTACGACAGGCGGAGGAGACCGTAGTCTTGCATTTGACACCAGCAAGCTTCGCACATTTTTGCTTGATATTCCACCTTCAGGGGAACCCAACGTCGACTTCGACAACTCCAATGAAGTCGGAGCGTTTCGTCGAACTGATGTCTAGTTGTTAACTTGAGTACTTATATTATTACTAAATGTATGATCTCGCCCCATGCTTCACACGAAAGACTTTATCGTTTATCATTACGTAAATTGTATATTACACCATTCATGGGAATAATTCAACACATCAGCGAAAACCGCATCAAAATATTCCCATAATCTATGAGTTTATCGTCAACATACCTACTTATACACTGCCGCTCATAATAATTTAGGCACCCATACCTTTTTCCATACATCTGTATACAAAAATCACTTTCAGAAATACACTGCCAAGTCAGAGTCTCTTGACAGTTTTGCGTGCATTTTGCATTTTTATTTAGCTGACTTATTGAGCCTTAAATCGTTGCCAGAGACCCCCCTTTTTTAAATGGTAGGTAGTTTTCTTTTTGCAATGACTTAAATAACTACTAATTGCTGGTTCATACAAACACACTACACTTTTCTATCAAAAAACAATTCGAATTTTTGAAACATATTTTTTTTTTTTTATTATTTTTTATAAACTCGTGCCTGTTTTCCCAAAAGGAGTAGGCAGAGCATATGAAAAATATTTTTTAGTGCCACTTAGCAATTGCAGGTTTATAGATGGAGAAAATCTGATATAGCAGTGACAGGTTGCTAGCCCGTCGCCCACAACACACTTCAACCTGGTTCCCATAGTCGACTCTTACGACACCCAAAGGAAGAAAGGGAGTGGTGCTATTCTAACCCAGCACCCCAAGGGTTTTAAAACAATTAGTAATAATCGAACATTTTAACAAAAAAAAAAAGACTTCAACCGAGTTATTCGTTCATTTGTCGCGTACTTAATGCAAATTTAAGATTTATATGGTTTTCTCATGGATGCCATTGTTAGAACTGGACCGAATTAATATGGGACCACACGAGAAGCACCAGCTTACAAATAAAAAAAGAATCATCAAAATCGGTTCACCCAGTCGAAAGTTTTGAGGTACCAAACATGAAACAAAAAACAGTCGAATTGAGTACCTCTTTTTTTTAAATTCGGTTAAAAATATGTTCATCTTGGCGTAGTTCTTTTTAGGGTTCCGTAGTCAACTAGGAACCCTTATAGTGTCGCCATGTCCGTCTCTCTGTCCGAGGCTTTGCTCTGTGATGTTAGTGGTAGGAAGCTGCAATTTGGTATGGATATATAAATCAATAAAACTGACAAAGCCGTAAAATAAAATGTAAAAAAATTTATAAGGATACCTGCCACAGTAGATATATAGCCTATAGCAGTAAAACAAATCCATACAAATGTCCAATTTGACGCACCCACACAGACACACGTCATTACAGTATCGGGGGGTTTCGATCACGTGTGCCACGCACATATCGCGTAGAATAGTTGAAGAAGTTTTTAATAAACAAGCGCGTGCTGGGGTGCTACCGCGAACTTCGAAAATCGAACTTCGTATCGTACCGTCCCTTTCCGTCATATAGTGTATAACACGAGAGTTCGCGGTAGCACAGCTGGCCACTATTTTGATTTGACGTGACATAACGTGAAAAAATGATTTGATGAAAATGCGATTGAATATTAGAAATACAAATGAGGGATGATTAGAAATACACTTATGTAATATTGTGTAGTTTATGTTTTATGAATTACTAGTTTCTCTCGCGATTTCGCCCGCGTGGAACTCGTTTAATCGCTTTATATCGCTCTCCCGTACAAACTTCCACCTTTCTTTTCACTTCCTTAAAGAATCATTTCCGGGATCGCCTCAAACTATCTCCATGCGAAATATTTCCTCAATCGGTTTGGCGGTTTAAGCGTAAATTGTGGCCTTAGAAGTACTTTCGTCTGATAATACAAAATGTATCGAAGGTAATGCATAAATGTTAATATAAATAAGAATACTTTATTTATTGTTGTCTGTTGCGCTGCTCCGCCCGTGTATTATACAGATAACGTAAGCAACGCCGCGGCATATACAGGGTGGCCCATTCAAATCGGTCAGTATGGGAAAGTCTAAAACTATAAGACATACGAAGATTTGTTCTTAGGAACCATGTCACCGATTTTACAAGTAGAGAGGTACAAACAACCATAGAGACAATTTTACATGCCTGAACTTGTTGAATATTGTAACGGTGGTCACTTTGAACATCTACTATGATAAATTAAAGTATGTGAAAAAATGCATTTTATTCATTTTAGACATTATGTTTCTTAGAGACATTTACTGCTTAAGACCTACACAAACGATATCTGAATAGAAATAGTGTAAGTTTATTTTTTCAAAACAACCGGGTTCGATTCCCTAGCTGGGTACAGTGTTTTTTTCAAATGTATGAATGCAGTTTTTCTTTTTATCAAAATCGGTGACATGGTTCCTAAGAACAAATCTTCATATGTCTTATAGTTTCAGACTTTCCCATACTGACCGATTTGAATGGGCCACCTAGTATATAACCAACTTAGAAAAGTTGAAAAACCCCCGAAATTTTCATTTCAAAGTTCAATATCTCAAAAACGGCTTAACCGTTTTTGACGAAATATATTTTAGAACCGGTTTCGTTTTCGGTTTAACGATTAGGAAGCTACGATGCAACATACAAATACACAGATACCCGGTTAAACTTCTAACAGCCCTCTTTTTCGTTGCGTCGGGGATTAAAAATATAGCCTATTTTAAGTAGTTTCGGAGATTAGGTACGTCACCTACACTATTAGTATACCCAGATTACCCGCTAAATATCATTCGAGTATCTACGGAGTAGTAGTAAATATAATGATCTTATTCAAATTTACATAAATTGAGAGGTGCAACCCTATCGCTCTACTAACAAAGCCCAGGGCTAAAAAGGTCTTAAGCAACTCTATTTGAGTTACTGCCTTAAGCTCTGTGCTTAAGCTATATATATACTGTGTACCTGCCCTTTACCTAAAGTGGGGTGATTATTATTTTTTGCTTCAACCCTATGGTGTGGGGTGTTATTAGATAGGTCTTTCAAAATGAATAGACGTCTTCATCAAACATTTTTTGATAAAGTGAATATTTTCGGAAATATTCACTCCAAAAGAAAAATAAATTGTGTCCCCCCTCTAACTTTTGAACTATGGGTCCAAAAAACTTAAAAAGGCATGAAAGTAAAGCTTAATAAAGACTTTCAACGAAAACTATAGCGGACATGATCAGTTAAGCCGTTTTTGAGTATCGTAAAAAGTTTCCCTTCTTAGTAAAAGACGTATGAAACGCTAGGAAAGTATTCCCTTTTGATTGTTATTGATTTTTTTAGAGTGTGTTCATTAGACAACTACGGAACCCTACACTGAGCATGACCCGACATGCTCTTGGCCGTTTTTTTAACCGACTTCAAAATTTCAAAAGAGGAGGTTATCAATTCGGTTATTTCGGTTGTATGTTTTTTTTTTTTTAATGTTTGTTAGTCCATAACTCCGTCATTTCTTAACCGATTTGGAAAATTCTTTTTTTATCCAATTTGGTCCCGTTTTTGTCAAAACGCAGTTCTGATGATGGAATTCATGAGGAATTGAGGGAACTCCTTAAATCTTAAAGGCAAACATATAGTAATTTTTGTGTTTTTATCAACAAGTCAAGCATTTTCATCCAAAAATGTGACATTGGATGAAGTGGAACTGCTGATGATGATCAGAACAGAACTCTTCAACGACAAAAAGTTCACGTTTGGCGATTTGTCCTCCTAGCTGTGTTTGTTAAGCAAGTTCTATTTTCACGATTAATTTTTGTCATGCTTGATTTCTGATGATGGGATCCATGAGGACTTGAGGGAACTCCTCAAATCTTAAAGGCAAACATATAGTGATTTTTGTGTTTTTATCAACAAATCGAGCATTATGATACAAAAATGTGACGTTTGATGAAGTGGAACTGCTGATGATGATCAGAACAGAACTCTTCAACGACAAAAAGTTCACGTTTGGCGATTTGTCCTTCTAGCTGTGTTTGTTAAGCAAGTTCTATTTTCACGATTGATTTTTGTCATGCTCGAGTTCTGATGATGGAATCCATTAGGAATCGAGGGAACTCCTCAAATGTGAAAGGCACACAAATAGTGATTTTAGTATTTTCATGAACTAGTCAAGCATTTTCATTCATAAAAGTGACATTTGATGAAGTGGAACTGCTGATGATGATCAGAACGGAACTTTTCAACGACGCGTAGTTCACGTTTGGCGATTTGTTGTCTTCGTTTTGTTTGTCAAGCAAGCAAGGTTTTTTCATGATTCCATGAGGAATTGAGGGTACTTAGTCTTCTACCATTATAAACATACATTATAGCCATTTTTATTTTATTGTATATCTATCTAAGAGTGCACCATCTAAGTACGAGGGGTGTTCAATAAATTCTCGGTATTGACATCTTTTAAACCTCTTTGGTAAACTTTTTAATACTGGCCGGTAAAAGTCATTCATTAATATAAAAAAAAGTAAAATTCAAACGGTGATGTTATTTTGTTTTTTTGCAAGTACCGAACAAACGTGATCACTATGAGCGTTTTTTCAATGTTGGGTAAATTAGAGCACCGAGCGGTAATAAAATTCTTGACCAAGCAGGTAAAAAATCAATAAGCTATAAAAAAGAAATGGGTTATGTTTACCGTGAGTCTGCTCCTTCTTTATCAACAATTCAGAAGTGGTCAAGTCAATTTAAGCATGGGGGAGAGAGTATCGGAGACGACCATAGAGCTGATAAGCCCATCGAAGCTTCTTCATCAGAAAATTTAAAAAAGTGGAGAAAATTATATCTGATGATGGTTGAGTAAAGGTGAAAGCAATAGCTCAAAGAACCAACCTTTCTATTGGTACTAGACACGATATAATTTATGCCAATCTTAATATGTCAAAAGTCAGTGCGAGATGGGTACCGCGAATCCTGACACCGCTTCAGAAGAATACGCGTGTTGCTCGTTGTTCCGAATTTCTTGAGGTGTGCGGTGAAATTACTAATAAGATACTGCAAAATTTTGTTAGTAAAGATGAAACGTGGGTTCATCATTATGACCCTGTAAGCAAACAAGAGTCCATGCAGTGGCACATTAAAGGAACTCCTCATCCCAAGAAGTTCAAGGTCGTAGTCACAATATTCTGGGATTTTGATGGAATATTGCTGATTGATTATAAAGAAAAGGGTGTAAGTATTAAAGGAGAGCACTACGCTAATATTTTATGCCAAATAAGGGAAGCAATCAAACATAACAGAAGTGGAAAATTAGCCAAAGGTGTTCTGCTTCTTCACGACAACGCCCCTGTGCATAGTGCTCATATTGCCAAGGCTGCTGCTCTTGAATCTGGACTCGTAACTATTACATACCCACCGTATAGTCGAGACTTGACCCCGAGTGACTTATATTTGTTTCCAATCTCAAAAAGAATCTACGTGGAAATTAATTTTCTAACGATGAAGCATTGAAGACAGTAGTGTAGGAGCATTTTGACACCAAAGACAAAAAATATTTTTATGAGTGGTTAAAAATACTATTTGACCGGTCTTATAAGTGCATAAACATTGGAGAGGAGTATATTAAAAAATAAAAATAAAACACCTATAATATTCCTTTTGTTACAATTTCACACTATACATACTCCTTATTATGTCTATTTACTTATTTCGCTTTGGGGGGTTATGCGGACTCCTTGCTTAAAAGCAAGAAGAAGAAAAAAAAGAAAATGAAACAGTTTGACACACTTCGGATTTTATTGCGGCCGCCGGCGGATCATATTTTTAACAAAGAGAAGAAAAACCAAAGAAAAGCAGATACGAATAGAACAGAAGGACAGATTTCGGAGCCTGGGGGTAAGCATAGGACTTTTTATTACATATATACATTTTCCCACATTTCATATACGTGACGGGTCAGAGTCGGTGACGTTGAGAATCAGAACCAGTGCAATTTCCTTACGATCGAAGAAACATTGTAGCTACATTGGTCAATATTATGAGCATTCAAACAGCGAAAGCATAATCTGAGCGATACAGCTTGACGTTTCCTAGCTGTAGGTTTCATCGCCAAAAACTTCTCACACTTGGCAATGAAGTGTCCGCCTTTTCCGCATAATTTGCACGAAGTGGATCCGGCATTCTGGAAAACCGCGTGAGTCTTTACCGCTTGACTCGGTGCACCTCCACTACGTCTCACCGCTGATAACGCACTGGCCTGAGGCTCCGCACTTGATTCCAAAATCCGTATCTCAGTCTCTAAAAACCTCAAAAGGTCTGAGAATGTAGGCAACTCCTTACCAGCGTGCTTGTCTTCAAAATGTTTCTTCAAGTTATTGTCTAACTTTTGAAAACTTATATAAAACAATAAATAACACCACGAAGCTACAGGAAAATCCATTTTTTCCAGTGCCTTCGTATTTTCCAGTACGGTATTTAAAAACAATTTCAGACCGCTTAAACCTCTACTGTTCACGTGTGGTGCATTCATTAAATTGTATAACAACCGGTCCGCTAATAACTGCTTGTTGTTATACCGCGCGTGTAGCAAATCCTTTACTACCGAATAATTATCTCCAGTAACCGATAAATGCTGGATTAAGATTTTCGGTTCCCCCAGCAATGACCCCGGTAAGTAATACATCTTTTCAGTATCCGATAAAGATGTGTCATTGTCCACCAGGGACTGAAACAATTCCATAAAAGAAGCAAACTCTTTCAATTTTCCTGAAAAGGTAGGAATTTGCAAGCGTGGCAAGACCGCTCTATTGCTCGCGCTCCTGGCTTTGTTGTTACTACTAACACTACCAGCGTCCGAATTAGAAGTTGCCAGCCCCAGGTGACGTTGTTTTATAATATAATATTTTTTATTGTACGTGGCGTACATCTGTGTGTGAGCTTCTAAATCAAAGTTCTCTATTTCCTTGGCCTAAAGTTGAAGTTCGTAATGCATTTCCGTAAATGACTCGAACACTTAACGTCCGACAATACAAAGCGCTCCAAACGAAGACGGGATATTAAAGGCAAATCTTTTAGAATGCCTTGCCATTCCGCAATCACGTCCTCAGGAGCTTCCGCATCCCACGCTAAATTCTTTAGCCAGAGCTGCTGCATAAGCACGTTCCCTTGGAAGATTATTGGACTGATCCACCCCAAAGGATCAAAAGTCCTAGCCAATATCGACAAAATTAACCGCTTTTGGCGTCATCCAGCCTTGTTCGATATGAGAAACTATCACTGTTAGAATCTCATTGAATACTTCGGATTTTATTGCGGCCGCCGGCGGATCATATTTTTAACAAAGAGAAGAAAAACCAAAGAAAATCAATTCGAACAGGACAGAACCACAGATTTCGGAGCCTGGGGGTAAGCATAGGACCTTTTATTACATATTACATTTTCCCACATTTCATACACGTGACGGGTCAGAGTCGGTGACGTTGAGAATCAGAACCAGTGCAATTTCCTTACGATCGAAGAAACATTTGGTAGCTACAATGTGAATTGCTACAAGTGCAACTCGCCTAAACACCACTACTTACTGCATTTCGATCTCCCAACTGCGGTGACTGATCGAGAACAACTTTTGATATCCAACAATGTGTCAACGAATGGACGGTTTCATAACCCTACAGCGCTCTCAACAAATGCTCCAACTGTGCGTGCGCCCTTAGCTAGTGACTTCCCGGGAAGTGCGGCCCCTGGAATCACTGGACTGACGGCGTCACACGTCAGCGAGCCGAGCACGTACCAGCGGACGGTGCTACTAGCAACAGCAGTAGTGCGGGTACTGGATAGTAGCGGATGTTACCAGGAGGCGCGGGCGTTACTGGATGGAGGTAGTCAAAGCACATTTGTGTCAGAAGCATGCGTGCAGAGGTTGGGTTTGAAGCGGTTCAAATCCAACATTGTGTCAGTCACGGGGCTGAGCGGTGCCCCTGTAAGCGGTTGCAGAGGTGCTGTTCATCTGACTCTGACGCCAAGACTGTCTGAACAGCCTACGCTTGTGACTACAGCTACCGTTTTAGGCAAAATCACAAATAACCTACCTGGATTCTCACTGCCGGCTCAATTAGCGGATTATTATCGGGGACTGTGTCTTGCGGACGAGCAGTTCTACGTCAGCCGGGAGATCGACATGTTAATTGGTGCAGATTTGCTTTGTGACATTTTGCTTGGCGGCGGATGCCTAAAGATCAATGATTATTTACCCCGGGTAATGAACACTGTGTTCGGTCACGTGTTGACAGGTCCGGTCACTTTTGCGGCTTACAATCCATATCCTCAGGCGACTTATTTCTCTCAAACCTTCTTCTGTGACACAAACACAGATCAGATTTTGGAGCGCTTCTGGGAAGTGGAGGATATTCCCTACAAGATAGAGAGCCCGAAGGATTTCGAATGCGAAATGATATTTAAAAATCACCACCGCCGGATTGAGGGCGGTAGATACTTGGCAAAGCTACCATTTTTATCGGATTCTCCTGAACTTGGGAACTCGGCGCCTATAGCCATGAAGCGGTTCTTGGCTATGGAAAGAAAGCTCTCCACAAATGAGTCATTTCGTGCCAAATATGTGGACTTTATGCGGGAATATTTAGCGACTGGACACGTGTCTCTCTGTGATGGATACCCACAAGATTATACAAGCGGATGTTATGTGATCCCACATCACGGAATTTTTAAAGCGGATTCTGACAAAATTTGTGTGGTTTTTGATGCTAGCTGTGCTTCGAGCAATGGAGTAGCCTTGAATGATTGTCTACACGCTGGTCCGAAACTACAGCGTGACATCGAGGAAATTATATGTAGATTTCGGTTACATCCATATGTATTTACAACAGACATCAGAATGATCTTTAGGCAGATTTTAATTGCCATAGAAGACAGGCGGTTCCAGCTCATCTTTTGGAGAGAGTCCCCAGATTTACCCTTGCTGGTCTATCAGCTTAACACGGTGACGTATGGAATGAAGTCAAGCCCATACCTCGCGATTCGGGCGCTGAGACAGTTGGCAGATGACGAAGAAGTACGGTTTCCTGCGGCAGCGCGTCTTCTTCGTTCGTCTGTTTACATGGACGATATTTTGGGTGGAGCAGATTCCATAGAAAATGCGATTCGTTTGAAACAGGAGTTGACGGACCTACTTCGCTCTGGCGGTTTCGAGTTGAGTAAATGGACGTCAAACAGCATGGAGGTTTTACAGGACATTGCGGAAGAGCACTTAGAAAAACCTAAGAAAATATTTGACAATGCGGATGGGCCCAGCTTCTTTAAAATCCTAGGCATTCAATGAGATTCTAACAGTGATAGTTTCTCATATCGAACAAGACTGGATGACGCCAAAAGCGGTTAATTTTGTCGATATTGGCTAGGACTTTTGATCCTTTGGGGTGGATCAGTCCAATAATCTTCCAAGGGAACGTGCTTATGCAGCAGCTCTGGCTAAAGAATTTAGCATGGGATGCGGAAGCTCCTGAGGACGTGATTGCGGAATGGCAAGGCATTCTAAAAGATTTGCCTTTAATATCCCGTCTTCGTTTGGAGCGCTTTGTATTGTCGGACGTTAAGTTTATTTGCTCTGCTTCTAAAGGGGTTCATTTAGAGTGCGTCACAGACCTTTCAACTGAAGGTTTCCTTGCGGCACTGACACGCTTCACATCTCGGCGCGGCGTTCCGAGTGTGATACGTTCAGATTGCGGAACTAATTATGTGGGTGCAAATAGATATTTGGAGGACGCGCAGCGATACTTAGCATCTCAGCAAGCTCAGCAGAACCTTAGTGGCGGAGCAGCTAAACAGTCTATTACATGGCGATTTAATTCCCCGGCTGCCCCACATTTCGGTGGTCTATTTGAAGCTGCTGTAAAATCTGCTAAGATTTTATTGCGGCGGGTTATAGGTGATCAAATCTTGACATTCGATGAACTGGTAACGGTATTTACCAAGATAGAAGCGGTGCTTAACTGTCGTCCGTTATGTCCATTGACCCAGGACCTCCATGAACTGGAGGTATTGACACCTGCGCATCTTCTCATAGGTAGACCTTTACTTTCGGTCCCGGAATATAATTTTGAGGATGTTCCGAGTTCACGGTTAAAGCGGTTTAATTTAATTCAGTCTATGTCCCAACATTTTTGGAGAAAATGGAGTGACCAGTATCTCCACTCTCTCCAAATGCGTAGGAAATGGACATCTCCAACGGATCCGCCCAAGTTGGGAGATCTTGTCCTTATAAAGGAGGAAAATTTACCTCCCTTGAAGTGGAGATTAGGTAGAATAGAGGGGTTGCTACCTGGCAAGGACGGCATTGTCCGAGTAGTACAACTCAGAACCGCATCAGGTACACTCATGCGGCCTGTTATTAAAATTTGTAGACTTCCCCTGGATGACTAAGTTAGTAACAAACAGTTTTCCTTTAAGTTCAGCAGTAGAATCGCGGAATCAGTGTTGTAATATTGCGGTATATTTCAACACTAACCTTTTAATTTTCTTAGTTATTTCGTATTGATAAAGGCTACACAGCCTTTCTCGGGCGGGGGAATGTTACAATTTCACACTATACATACTCCTTATTATGTCTATTTACTTATTTCGCTTTGGGGGTTATGCGGACTCCTTGCTTAAAAGCAAGAAGAAGAAAAAAAAGAAAATGAAACAGTTTGACACACTTCGGATTTTATTGCGGCCGCCGGCGGATCATATTTTTAACAAAGAGAAGAAAAACCAAAGAAAAGCAGATACGAATAGAACAGAAGGACAGATTTCGGAGCCTGGGGGTAAGCATAGGACTTTTTATTACATATATACATTTTCCCACATTTCATATACGTGACGGGTCAGAGTCGGTGACGTTGAGAATCAGAACCAGTGCAATTTCCTTACGATCGAAGAAACACCTTTGTTTTCATTCTAATACCGAAAATTTATTGAACGCCCCTCGTATAATAATCTTTTACCGGCCTCCCCCATTGAAGTCGTTTTTTTTCTTAAATTTTTTTTTAAGTAACGATCTTCAATTGCTACCTCATACCAAGTATACACGTAGGCTCATTATATGTTCTCTTTCTACGTAACTACGGTCATTTTACAGAGAGAAAATAGGTGGGTACTTGAGTGAAAAGATATGGAACTATATCACATTTATTGTCTTATCTATTAAATATAGGTAACTATGTGGAGCGTGACAAACATACGCCTTACAGTTTGAAGCCATACTGAAAAAAAAAACGGTAGGTTATAGTTGCGGAATGGGAAAGTTTATAAATTAATAAAAAAGAAGTACAAATCAAGTTTATCAATTAATAACAAATAGAAGGGTATAAAGTTGAAAAAAAAAGTATGGCTAACACTTTCCTCGACCACATAACGCCTAGTGTTTGTACCTATAATACGGCCAAGACTTTAAGAACAAAACAGCCAGGCGCTTTAACGTTAAGTATTTCGATTTGATTCAATTATGTTTTTAAATTATACATTGTTAGGGGTAAGGTACCGACTGTTAGTCAGTAGGTAATCAGCATAAGTATAAGCAATAAGCGTGTCACACACAGGAGAATAGTAAATTTGACAGCTAATGACAAGTTTACTATCAATAGTAAAGCGTCAAAAGGAACAGCGCTGGCCAAGCCAGCACCATGCTGAGATGGAAGCTTTTCTCGGCAGTATAACGATTATAGCCTGTCACAAACGGACGCGGCCTGTCACAAACTAGCGCCAGTTTGTGACAAACTAGCGCCAGTTTGTGACAGGTTATAATTATTATACTGCCGAGAAAAGCTTCCATCTCAGCATGGTGCTGGCTTGCCCAGCGCTGTTTCTTCCATGGGACAGTGATTAAAATATCTGTCACTATTCCATTTCCATGCATATTCAAAACAGCAGGAACTCATTTCAGCTCCAAGAAAATCCAAGGATTTTCTCAATTTAAGTAGGCTTTGAGTTTATTACAATGAAATAGCTTCACGTTAGGTTTAACTCAATGATCATTAATAGCATTACCTTAGACGCGTTTTCAGTCAGGCATTTGAACAATAAAACCGCCCTGTCGCATCCCTTCTCCCCATCCTTTACGGTCTCATCGTTTACTGAAACAAATTACCAATACATATTATGTCCCGATACGAATAGGTATACCTATAATTTACTGGCAGTAGTAGATCGCCGGGGCGCCCTTGGACCACACGGAGGACCAGTTGAGACTTGAGAAAGAGGCCAGCTCGACTGGTCTCAGCTGGAAAGAGATGGAAGAACTGTTCTGCGAGCCCTATGTCCCTAATGAGGGATAACAGAAACACATCATTATCATCGTTTGTGTCTCTTTTCTCAAAGTAGATCCATTCTCATCATGAAATCAGCTTTCCTTTTACCATATTAAATTTGACAACATTTCTAATTTCCAATTATTATGAAATCTGAACTCATTTCATTAATTAATTAACAAGAAACCCACACATATTTTAAATAGTTTTATAGTTTTCAAGATATTCATGAAAATGTGAAGAAAGCATACCACCGTCTATATGCCTTCACAAGGCTGAATTGTGACAGCCACAGCGCACAAAAAGAACATCAGTAGGTAAATCCGCCTTATTAATAGTACTTCTGTATGATTTTTTACGCTGTGACGCCTTGTCACTCTCTCTTTTAAAATGAGAAACTTATGAAATCATTTTTTATATGTCTTCTTGCGACCAAGAATGTTGTGGCATATCCGAAATATTGAGGTAAACCTTACTGATTACGAGACTGACCTGACTTGCATTGCTCGAATAGCTTCTTAGAATTCTGAACCATTGTGGTATCGTCTCCGTGATCTTTCTCAGCCGTTGCCACAGCAGCAGCATCGTCAAACAAGCCTTTGCTATCCATCTGTAACAATTCGAACATTACGCTTGCTTAGCCTCATATATTTTAACGAATTGGGTGTCATTTCCAGGTCAAGTCGATCAGCCACATCTTTTTTCTAGTTTTCCATTCCGGTGAGCTTATCTTAAAATTAATACTTTTAGTAAAATATATAATAGTAAGTTCATAAATAACTGTGTGCAGTTCTTATTAGTAACTTACTTAGCCACATGCACAAAAGTCATAATATCGAACCAGTGTGACGACTAATGGTTTTCGCACACGTAACCGTTCGGCGCCGCCTCACCTCATCGGCTCGTCAACCATACGCAAGCACGTAACGGAAACGGTTCAGCACCCCCGAAGTTTCCGCGCGGCTGCGGCTAGGTGACATCGCGCTTACGGCTGGGCGACAGCGCGCTTAAAGCATGGCGGCGGCTAGCGCTACCCCTAGCCAGATCTAGCCCCTAGCTAGGCTAGGTCGACAATGACCAATGATCGTCAATGACCGCGGAGGGAACAATGGCGGTCTGCGTGCCGTCCCCGTTCCGGCGGCGAGACGCAAGCGCGGCGGCGGCCCGACGTAAGCTCGATGACTGATGCGCGTTGCCTGCGCGCCGCTTGCGGATTACGAGCTTGTGCCGAGGCGAAGCGATGCTGTTCTGATGTCGATCTGTGCTTTACAGTATGGAATTTATTACAAAGAACACTGGACAGCTCAAGTTGAGGCGACGCGGATCCGATGCCGAGCGGTTGTGTCTGCGACAACCTTAAAGCTTGAAACGCACAGAGCGCGGCACAGCGTCGTTGCGTGGCGGTGGCGGTTTTTTAGTGGAACGAACGCGGTCCGGGGGACGTCGTATCAAAAAACCTGCTCAGTATTCGGTAGTACGGTAGAGCGGAGGCAGCGTGACATATGAAACAGTAATGACAGTCGATAGTTTCGGAAAGATCAAAAATGCAAAACCACCGCGCCGCGTCCGCTCTGTGCGTTTCGACCTTATGAGTCCTTCTTTTTTATACAACGAAGGTGACAATCAAGCCTGATGGCAAGGATCACAAGCTAATTGCCAACATTTGAATCGAGGAATCCTTCTGCCACAGTCGGGTGATTATAATCTTTAAAGTAATAGGTACTTACCCAAGTCGCCTTCTTATAAACGCAAGCCATTAAGCACCTTGCAGTCTCACTGTCTGGCATCTTATGTTTCTGCAGCATGATCATTTCGTCCGGTGTGATTGGATGGTCCTTGCTACATTGCACACCCAGTTTCATAAAGTACTGCTTGATTTCGGCCTCGGACTTGCACTGAAATTAGGGTGACATGCATTGTTTTTTTAGCGTCTATTGCAAACGGACACATGGAACTCCAGAAGAGTAGGTACTTAATATGCTCATTGCCGAGCCATTATTCATTTGGAAGTTCGCTCTACCAACTTGTAAACTGAGATCAATTTAGACAATTTTTTGTTTATAGAACTAGCAAATTCCTAGTTTCGATATTTGCGAAAATAGTAAGACCAAGAAAAAAGTAACGCAAAGAAAGCAAACTAATAGACACCTATTAAGTATAATTAATTAGAAGGATAGGTACTTGTGCTTACATAAGATAGTCCCACTACGCAGCAACATAATAAAAACTGGAACAACTTTGACATTTCACTGAACAATGTCAAACATGTTGTGGCATTTGTTTTTAGGACAAAGTGGTATTTAAATGTACGGGACCGGACACCGGACATGTACCGATCTAGGTACATACTAATATATCCGGTCATTTATGGAAACTGATAACATTTTTTAAATGAAACAATTGTTATTTGGTCACATTTTTAAAGCTGATATCATCATATTCACCATAGTTTAATAAATTGCATTTAGACAATAATGTGACATAGCATCATCATCATCATTAGCTTAAATACGTCCCACTGCTGGGCACAGCCATCCATAGATGAGGGGCAACGGGCATAGCCCCCTGCCGGCCCAGTGCGGGTTGGGAACTTCACATAACCTTTGAATATCTTGGCAGATGTAGGCAGGTTTCCCCACGACGTTTGCTTCACCGTAAAGCTAACGGTAAATTACCTAGCTATATCAAATGATATAGATATCGTATGTACATATTGATTCGCAAGATTGAACCACTGGGCTACCTAGTTTTAATTATAATTCCTCCTATAACTTCTTTAAACGTGTTTGAGTAGACTGAAATAAAAAACTGGCCAAGTGCGAGTCGGACTCGCGCATGGAGGGTTCTGTACCATTATCTACTTATAAAAACGGCAAAAAGTCCGACTCGCACTTGGTCAGTTTTTAATATTTGTTTTAATAGCGGCAACAGAAATATATCATCTGTAAAAACTTCAACTGTCTAACTATCACGGTTCTTGAGATACAGCCTGGTGACAGAAAGACGGACGGACAGACAGCGAAGTCTTAGTAATAGGGTCCCGTTTTTAACCTTTGGGTACGGAACCCTAAAAAGTAAAATACCTTACTTCGGGATTTTCTTCTAGGTATATAAAACAAATTTTGTTTCTAAGCAAACAACAAAATCTGATAGTAAAATCTGAAAATTTATCCATTTTTTTTCCCTAGCTCAGTCAGTAGTGCCTTACAAAGATTGCACTATTTTCCATTTTATGCCCTTAAAATATATAGCAGATGGGAAGCCACCAATAAAAATAGACCTCCTTATGACAGACCGCCTGTCTGAAACAGTTTAGTTAGACAACCTGCCTGAAACTGGTTGGGCGCTCTTATACCTCCCCTTAGTAGACCTCACAGCATACTTAGTAGATTAAGGTTCAGAATCATAATGGCGTTACTAATGCTCCGTAATTAATATGATTGTAATTGTATATATATATACCGTCCAATATTCCGCAGTGTCTCAAAGCGAAAGTTTTTGACCAGTATGTGTTGCCAGTGATGATATATGGCACTGAAACCTGGTCGCTTACTATGCATTACTATGGGTCTAATAAGAAGGCTCAAAGTCACCCAAAGAGCAATGGAGAGAGCTATGCTGGGAGTTTCTCTGCGTGATCGCATCAGGACTGAGGCCATCCTGAGCAGAATCACAGTGACCGATATAGCCCTCCGAATCGCTAAACTTAAGTGGCAGTGGGCGGGGCACATAGCACGTAGAACCGATGGCCGTTGGGGCGGAAAGGTTCTCGAGTGGCGACCACGTACCGGAAGGCGTAGCGTGGGCAGGCCCCCCACACGGTGGACTGATGACCTGGTGAAGGTCGCGGGTGTTCGCTGGATGCGGGTGGCGTAGGACCGGTCATTGTGGAAGTCTTTGGGGGAGGCCTATTTCCAGCAGTGGACGTCTTTCGGCTGACATGATGATGATGATGATACATATACCTAAATTCTTCGAATAAGACATTACCAAACCAAAGATTTATATATGCTATAAGTTACACCGAAAACGGAAGCAGTAGCACGAGCGACGACGGAAGTCATCAGTGGATGAGGCAATTTAATTTTGAGACTCCAAGTCACAAAAAATTTAAACCATTGTAACCTAAAATTATTGACGGCAACTGTACAGTTGGTTACCAAAACTCCATTGACCTTCCTCTCAGCGATTGTTGTTTACATTAGTTCCGAATCGTTAACTTTGCGCAGGTAATTTTTCTAATGACAGCACTTTGTTGATGTGTATCTATTTGCTATGAACATCTGGTTCCCATTTTATTTTATTTACTTAAGTATAAATAGGACTAGCAATTAGCTGTTGTTCATTAAATAATACCTACCTACCTACCATCAATATGTTGTTGGTTACGGAATCGAATATTAATAGTAGTTTAAAGATTATGTAACCAACAACATAACTTTATCTACATGCATATCATAAGTTTTCTACAATATGTATAGAGATGACCTGCATTTTCCAGTTACGGATGGGATTTGACGCCAAAGCGTACCGCAGGCTCCTTTATAATACTGGGAAACGCTCCAAATATGATTCTTCTTGTTTGTAATTTGAATGTAATCAAAGTATCGGTTATTGATACTTCCAAATACAGGTTTCTTAATGTAGGCCATTTGATTATCTTTTCTGTAGGTACATATTTTAAAAAATAGTAAGAATTTAGCTTTTCAATAAAATCCTCTAAAGATGTATCGGCTGATACAGTTAATCTAATTTTAAGGCGAAGTCATTAGACATCGGGAATAAACCAAAAGTAATTATACTTAATTTATTGATATCTTTAAAGTAATTATAATATTCACGTGTATGAAGCGTTATAAGAAACTGGACTAATACTGTGCAAGTAATTATTTAGTAGACGTCAATTTTGACGACCTAAAGTATATTATTGGAAATACTTATAACTTATAATAATAGCTGCCCGAGCGATTTCACCCGCGTTTTACAGAGGGAGGCCGCTCGATAAAATATAGCCTAGCTATGTAGGTATTATGTATATCCCGAAAGTCTATTCTATATGTACAGGTAAAGAAAGTTTTGAAATGATTAGTTCCGGAGATTATACCCATCATACGGACTACTTTTGCATGCTTACTTACAAAGCGACAGGCTCTAGGTTGTATAGGTACTTAGATAAACATTTCCATCAGTACGTATTGTGATCCCTACACGGCATGACGGTATATAGTTACTGTCTATAAAAATAAATGACATTGTTCTTTAAATACATAAGTTATTCGATGTTTCTGACAGGAGATAAAAAATAAAAAACAATCACTAATGAATGTTTAGTTCATTCCGTAGTCACGTGGAAGTAGTTCCGTGGCGGAACTATAGGTAGTGAGACTATTTTTCCCAATAACGGTACAGAGTGGTAGTTAGGTACGACGACGAACGAAGCGAGGAGGAGTGTTAGTAGAACTGTGACCCTACAACGCGCGCGAGCTGAGCGAGCGAAGCGAGCGTGCCGCGGCAGCGTCCGGCGAAGCGCCGCAGCTGAACATTGGGAATGGAACTATTGGGAGAAAAAGTCTCACTAGTTCCGCCACAGAACTACTTCCACGGGACTACTGGGAATAAACGGAATGTTTAATATTAAGGGAAGTAGAATATTTCAGGGTTCTGATTGTAGATGCATTTGGTTATATGAAATGCCGCTTCGCAAATATCCTTGTAGGCGTCCGCTGGAATAGAAATAGAATTTTAAACAAATTAAAAGTGTTTGTAGGCACCATAATAGAGTAGTTGAACAATATTAAAATTCTTAACATTATACCATTATATGGCTCATAAACAATCAAAAATAAAATAACATAAAATCAACAGCAAATTATAATTCTGACGATTAATAAATAAATATTGTATAGCTCTAAGCTACACATAGATACTTACGAACTTTTTTGCAGGCAGTTAGAGCTGCCTTCGCGGGTTCCTTGATTTCCTCAGGCAAGAGCATGTCTGACTGCTTCATCGCGGCTTCGTAGCTCAATTTCCCATTTTTAACCTGTAACGACATTCTTTACTAAATAGTAATATCAAATCGGAGACATTCTGCAGAAAGGCCAGGAAAAGTGTACCCTAAATCGGTGCGCATGCATGAAGAATGTTATGAGAGTTCATGAAGCGAAAGTTTCATGTCAGGATCCTAGCAAATGGAAATCCGTGATCTCTGCCTACCCCTCTGGGAAACAGGCGTTATTATATATTATGTGTGTATGGAGTTATTTCAATTATCAATAGCTATCTCGTTACTATCAATACCTATTTCATGAAGGCTTGTAACTTAGAAGTCTTTTTAACTCATTTTAGTTTAATAAAATAAGCTCTCAGAAGCGTCGCATGAGCCCGCACTGCCGTGCCGATGCCCATTGGACGGGACAGTTTTTAGTGTTTCTTTTCCGACCAATATGTATATTTATTTAAAGAAATTTTATGAAGAACAATGAAGGGAAAGCAAGCGAAAGAGGAAAGTCGAATCGTAGCAACTGCACAGAAGTATGTAATCTCTGCCTAGCCCTTCTGGGAAACAGGCTTACGCCGTAGGTAACGCCACAGTTCTACATGTACCTATACCTAAAACCCATATTCATTAGGTATAAGGGCTTTTTAAGAAATAAGTGTACCCAATTAGCGTCAGTTGTTAAAAAAAGCTACAGAATGGCAATTTTGTGACGATAATCAAGCATTCAATTTCTATGAAATCTTGTTTACTCATATTATTTCATTAATTATATGCGTTATCACCAGTGATCGTAACTTTTGTAGCATTTTCGGTACAGCGTAGTGGTGTTAACGAAATTGGGATAAATGATTTAAATTCTTATGATTCATAAGCGTTAATAACGTTAATATTAACCTTAATTAACCGTTTAATTTGTCCATACAAACTCCGTTAACACCACTACGCTGCACCGAAAATGCTACAAAAGGTACGATCTCTGGTTATCACAAAACAAAAACGCCACAATTGGTAATTTTTCTTCAATTTTCATTTACCTAATTATAATTATCGTCACAAAACTGACACCGATTAAACTTTTTTTAACAACTAGCGCTACAATTAGCGCGTGTTGTTAAAAAAAGTAGTTTGAGAAATCACCCAATGGTGATTTCTGGAAATGCCCATAATGCATGTAAACTAATCACTGATTACTTTACATGAATTATAGGCAGGGCTCGAACTTTGAATGCCGATTACGTAAAATTTACGTCACACTGCATATAGGTGATTCCAATTAGAATCAAAATAATTTATTTGTCAAACACAGGTACAAAGGTGTTAATATTATAAATAAGGTCCAACTGTGTTTTGCCATAAGGCATACAAAGTTCTTTATTTACAATTCATTATTAATATTTCAAAAGTATACAATTCATTAAAATGTCGAATAAATTATAAATTAGTGGTGATTCTAATTAGTGTTATAGTAATTATTAATCTTTAATCATCAATCATTTAATCATACATTTATGATGGTATTTTTTCAAATAGGCTATATTTGAAAAAATACCATCATACGAGTTTAAGTTGATATTTAGATTAAACATTCCTATAACCTGTTATAAAACTTGGAAAAATATGAGTGCTTATAAATTAGAATTCTAAATAGAAAGAAATCCTTTATAATCTTCGGATGCAATAGGCCGTATTTGAAAAAAGGCCATTATAAATGCATGATTAAATGATTAAAGATTGAAAATTACTATAACACCAATTTGAATCATCCTACGTATATGCAATTTTACGTCATCGGCATTAAAATTTCGAGCCCTGCTAATCACTTTGCAGTACTTAAAGCTTAAAACGCACAGAGCGCTGCGTAGCGTCCTTGCGGGGCGGAAGCGGTTTTGTGGTGAAGCGAACGCGGTCCGGGGGACGTCGTACCAAAAAACCGCTTGTTTCGGTAGCGCGGTAGAGCGGAGGCGGCGTGTGTGACATATGAAGCAGTAATCAGTCAACAGTTTCGGAAAGATCAAAAATTCAAATCCGCCTCCGCGCTGCACTGCGCCGCGCCCTCTCTGTGCGTTTCGACCTTTAAAGGTTGTTTAAAGGAACAACTTTGTTAGTGAATCTGTAAATTCTGGTCACTACCTATAATAAAACATTCCATTTTTGCCGACTCTAGGCCTTTTACTGATAAAATCTATGGAAACAACAATAAGTATGATTAATCTTAAAATGTATAATGTATTTAAAAATATTCTTCCATTACAACATTATCGATTAATACATGCGTTTATTTACTCTTAAATCGATATGATGATGAGTTTTAGTAATTGAAACCAATTAGGTAATTAGATCATGCAAATTCTCGGGAATTCTTCATACCAATCGGGGCCGGGCCTGCAAACCCTAGGTAATTGTATTTCATTCATGGACTAACTTGTAGTGTTCCCTTCAAAGTACATGTTTACATGAATTGTGTTGGTATAATCCTAGTTAGCTTACGGTTCCAGCCATTTTCATGACGCAAGCCATGTAACACATGACTTCTTTCTCCGCGATGAATTCGCCTTTGGCTAAAGGATCAATTTTTTCTGTAAAATATAAGTATTAAAATTAAATAAATTAAAACTCAATTTGCGAAGTTATTTGCAGAACTTATGAAATGGAAATTGCATACAAGAATACTTAACCAAAATAATATAAATAAGAATAAAACTTAAATCTAAAACAGGCCCTTGAGGCATTGTACCGAGGATGCTGGCCGCATTTCCTTGCTGTATCGCAATGCTAATGGGGAAGGACGTCTCTTCGGTCACCAATATATTAAACAAATTGCAATTGGTCAATTGCATTAAGTAGGTCGCCGAATGCTGTTGCATGTTTGAGCAGTGTAAAGATGATGGTGCGTAAACGACCGAATTTGGCGAACGACAGCTGCAGTGGATGAAATGTAAAAAAGAATTTCGTAGGCCGAATTACGTACCTATATACGCTTAGAAAGAATTAGATAGTCCTATCTATGCGTATCGCGTCCAGAGGGACAGAAAAGCTCTATTACTAAAACTTTGTACATCGAAATTAAATTGTTATTGGTAATGCGGTGCAGCCTTCTTTTTCAACCGACTTCATAAAAATGAGAAGGTTCTCAAATCGGTTGTAGGTATATTGTTTTTAGGGTTCCGTAGCTAAAATGGCGAAAACGGAACCCGTATAGTTTCGGTTTCGCCATATCGATCCGTATATCACAGCCGATTTACTCTACACCGATCAGAAAAAATTAAGAAATTGTATATTTGTCAGGTAAGTAGCTAGTTATGAAAAACGTACCTATTTCGTCTTTATTAAATTACTGTTAAATCTCAGTATATTTTTAGCATTTTAGTTTTTCTGAAGGCCGTTTTTTGTTAAATAATTTAATGCTGACCCAATCTGAATACCTGGTGAATAGCAAGTTTCGAATCGGTCAACTGTTATTACAAATCTTAATTTTAGACAGTAAAATTTCTAGTATAGTGTACAATGTGTCGCAACCGCTGATACACTCATCCTGAGGATGAACTCCCGAAGAGTTAGAAACATGTCGCCGGGAGTGACAGTTTGTACGTGAGTTTAACCATTTTAGTGATAAAGTAAAATTTCAACTCGAATATTGGTGTGATACTTAAATAATTCCACCTACCTATGATCTCTGCTTAACTTACTTACCATCAGCAACATTGTTTTTTGGTTGGCAAGTTTTTCGAATAGTTTTTCCCGTAGCTTTTATCTGCTTCATGGTCATCTGTTGAGATAAATTTCATTTAAATTCTCCTTGAATTGTGTGAGATAGGTATAAATGATTGTATTACGTACCATTGGCGGAATTATTTTTTGTTTAAATTAACCCTTTTATTTTGTTTCTGTGGTGAGCAGAGACATTTGTTCCTAAGACTTGGATGTTTTCTATGTATTGAAGTATATATCTATTAAATATATCGTCGTCTAGTACCCATAACACAAGCCTTATTGAGCTTACTATGGGACTAGTTCGATTTGTGTAAAAATTGTCCCCATAATATTTATTTATTTGAACGTTAAGAACACCTAAAGGTGTCGAGTGTGGTCGTGTCAACAGCGCCAAGAGCAACTAAACTACTATATGTGTCATGACGTACGCTGTCAAAGCCACCTTCGAGCTTACACTAAGGTCATATTTTATCTCTTATGGAAGATGTTTTGGCGTGTAATTGTCACTGCCTTATCAGAGAATGGCGTTCAAAGGGTTAAAATTTCAGGAACAAAATCCTGAAAGTGAAACTCTCGATAGTTTAAAAATAAGTTTTCATTTTAAAGGTTCCGACGAGGTTTATGTATGGAATTATTACGTCTATCTTATTCTTTAGACAGGTAATTAAAACAACTGATTGCATGTATCCTGTGGGTTATTGTAATCTTTTCAATGCACAAAACAGCGGAAAGTGTAGTGTCGCTCCACAGACTAGTAAGGGTTCAGACCGCCAACTCACGAACCAAAAATATAGACCGTAAGCAACTATACGTATTTAATCTGTACCCGCTGGTAGATTTTTGACGTTTATTTTTTTTAATTATTTAATGGCACTGTTGCAATGAAACTTACTGTGAACATCCAACGATAAATATATATAGCTCATTTAAATTTAACTTTTTGTAGAAGCTCACGACATTTCCAATTGAACACCAACGTCCGATGTAAAATGAAACTGGTGTTCAATTGAAATACCGTGAACTATGTTGAGCCGTATCTTACTTAAATGAAATTAAACAAAAATTTTACTTATCAGCAGATTTATTTTTTAATGTTCTCATCACATATCCGGGAAAACGATATATCTTCGTCCTTTCACGGGGTTCTACGTTTCACAACCACAACACTCGTACATTTTGCAAAATGAGAACTTGCATGCCATGCCACATACGACGCACTTCACTATCTTCCATTTGTTGTCCAAACAATGGTTATTACGCGCTTCCAGATGAATTTTCGATTAGCTACACACTGTTTCGTTTGTTTACTGCATAATAAACTATGAATACTACAATTTAAATAACAACATTTGATAAAAGAAAAAATATTTCAGAGACGACTAGACGAAATTCCGAGGAGACGAGACGCCATATTTTTTTGTCACTTTATTTTGACGTTTGTCGTCCAATGGCAGTCATTTCAAAGCAGTAGCCAATCAGAGCTCGGTAAGTCGTCAAAATCTTTTTGACACAATATGGCGGCTATCATACACGTTTGTTCTACGTAGATAAACAGCCGTGTGTCGCTTACAGAAGTTAAGTATACCTTGTAATCTGTTACTTCAACCATTTGGCATTTATGAATTGACGTTTGTAGTGATGAGGCTAAGACGTATCGTTTGTCAAATGAAGCGATTATTAACGAATGGTTGTTTGAATTGATTTTACAGCCGATTTTTGAAATGTTTTTATGATGCCTTTATATATTTAACTAGCATTTGCCCGCGGCTTCGCCCGCGTACTAAGCGAAATTTTTAACCGTCTACAAAAAACAGGTACGTATGTTTGTCCACGATTATCTCGCGTTTGGCTGAACCGATTTAGATGCGGTCTCCAGAAAAGTAGTTGTTACATTCTGGGGTTTCGCTATACGAAGTTTGGTGATTGTGATTCATTAACAGATGAACAGATTAAAAAGTCAGTATACATTCTGAGAACCGGCAAACTGTTGAATTTCATTTGATTTTGGCAAAAATAAGGATCGAAAACTATTATCATACATTTCCGAGAGGCCGAAGGGGAAAGGGTCGATGAAATAAAAGCATGTCCGAAATGGCTCTTAGTAAAAGTATCTGTGTACTACAGTAACAACAATAGGTCTGTAAACGACCTAACAGCGCGCAGCGGCCATAAACTCTGTTCCTTTGAAGTACAGAAATACGGCTAATTGAATATCATGTGTAACATTTATTTTTCCTACAATTAAATTTATTAGGTAGGTTTTTCCAGTTACCATTGGAGCATCCAAAAAGAAAATTTGGCCTCACTTCCATTCGCACTCCTTACTGTCAGTCCGTCTGTTACGACCAAGTTGCTTTTACTGGACCTATTGAATTGCAATTTGGCACAAACTATCAAGAATTTAGAGCGCTCGTGGCCCATCGGCACCCGCCTACCGCGTGCGGTGTGCAAGGTTAAGCAATGTGGGCGCAGGTCAGTTCTTGGATGGGTGACCGCTTTGAGTGGTTACTAACTGACTCTAGTGCTTTGAAAGGCACGCTAAGCCGTTGATCCCGGCTGCAATCGTTAAGCCAAGTTAGAGGCCTTCGAGCGGCTTGCTAACTTCTAACAGTCAAGTTGCCCACTCACTTGACAAAGGGGGGTCGAAGTTGCACCGCGTCCGTAGGAAGTACCCACCGTTACCATACACAGAACCCCTGGGTGGTGCTAAAAGTGCAACAAAAACTGGCAACCGTACCTAGTCTTCTCGAAAATCTCACGGTTCGTAAATAAATGTCATACGATTAAAAAAGAATTGAAGGTTGATTTAAATGGAAAAAATATCTAGACCTCTATGTCGTTTTTAAAAGCAAATCCATAGATACCCCACACGCCTATATAGTAATATAGTAACATACTATATAGTAACTTTTTTGCATATAGGTATGAATGGAGGGCCAAATTTTACCTCAGATTCGCATTAAGAGACCTCTCGGATGCTCAGATATCGATTTTGAACGAAATCGGGACGAAAAAAAAAGAAAATCAATATGGCCGCCACTTTCACAAATTTTACCTTGGATTCGTATTAAGAGACCTCTCGGACACTCAGATATCGATTTTGAACGAAATCGGGACGAAAATGAAGAAAATCAATATGCCGCCACTTTTTCCAAATTTTACCTCGGATTCGTATTAAGAATTCTCTCGGACGCTCAGATATCGATTTTGAACGAAATCTGGACGGAAATGATAAAAATGAATATGGCCGCCACTTTTTCTATTTTATACCTCGGATTCGTATTACGAGACCTCTCGGACGCTCAGATATCGATTTTGAACACAATCGGGACGAAAATGTAGAAAATCAATATGGCCGCCACTTTTTTCAAATTTTCCCTCAAATTCGTATTAGGGGACCTCTAGGACGTTCAGATATCGATTTTGAACGAAATCGGGTTGGAAATGAAGAAAATCAATATGGCTGCCACTTTTTCCAAATTTTACCTCGGATTCATATTAAGAGACCTCTCGGACGCTCAGATATCGATTTTGAACGAAATCGGGACGGAAATGAAGAAAATCAATATGCCGCCACTTTTTCCAAATTTTACCTCGGATTCGTATTAAGAATTCTCTCGGACGCTCAGATATCGATTTTGAACGAAATCTGGACGGAAATGATAAAAATGAATATGGCCGCCACTTTTTCTATTTTATACCTCGGATTCGTATTACGAGACCTCTCGGACGCTCAGATATCGATTTTGAACACAATCGGGACGAAAATGTAGAAAATCAATATGGCCGCCACTTTTTTCAAATTTTACCTCAAATTCGTATTAGGGGACCTCTAGGACGCTCAGATATCGATTTTGAACGAAATCTGGTTGGAAATGAAGAAAATCAATATGGCTGCCACTTTTTCCAAATTTTACCTCGGATTCATATTAAGAGACCTCTCCGACGCTCAGATATCGATTTTGAACAAAATCGGGACGAAAATGAAGAAAATCAATATGCTGCCACTTTTTTCAAATTTTACCTCGGATTCGTATTAAGAATTCTCTCGGACGCTCAGATATCGATTTTGAACGAAATCGGGTTGGAAATGAAGAAAATCAATATGGCTGCCACTTTTTCCAAATTTTACCTCGGATTCATATTAAGAGACCTCTCGGACGCTCAGATATCGATTTTGAACGAAATCGGGACGGAAATGAAGAAAATCAATATGCCGCCACTTTTTCCAAATTTTACCTCGGATTCGTATTAAGAATTCTCTCGGACGCTCAGATATCGATTTTGAACGAAATCTGGACGGAAATGATAAAAATGAATATGGCCGCCACTTTTTCTATTTTATACCTCGGATTCGTATTACGAGACCTCTCGGACGCTCAGATATCGATTTTGAACACAATCGGGACGAAAATGTAGAAAATCAATATGGCCGCCACTTTTTTCAAATTTTACCTCAAATTCGTATTAGGGGACCTCTAGGACGCTCAGATATCGATTTTGAACGAAATCTGGTTGGAAATGAAGAAAATCAATATGGCTGCCACTTTTTCCAAATTTTACCTCGGATTCATATTAAGAGACCTCTCCGACGCTCAGATATCGATTTTGAACAAAATCGGGACGAAAATGAAGAAAATCAATATGCTGCCACTTTTTTCAAATTTTACCTCGGATTCGTATTAAGAATTCTCTCGGACACTCAGATATCGATTTTGAACGAAATCTAGACGGAAATGATAAAAATGAATATGGCCGCCACTTTTTCTAAATTATACCTCGGATTCGTATTACGAGACCTCTCGGACGCTCAGATATCGATTTTGAACGAAATCGGGACGAAAAAAAAGAAAATCAATATGGCCGCCACTTTCACAAATTTTACCTCGTATTCGTATTAAGAGACCTCTCGGACGCTCAGATATCAATTTTGATCGAAATCGGGACGAAAAAAAAAGAAAATCAATGACTGCAACTTTTTTCACATTTTACCTCGGAGTCGTATTAGGGACCTCTCGGACGCTCAGATATCGATTTTGAACGAAATCGGCACGGAAATGAAGAAAATCAATATGGCCGTTACTTTATTCAAAGTTTAGGTACCTCGGATTCCTATTAAGAGTCCTCTCGGACGCTCAAATATCGATTTATTTCGAAATCGTATCGGACGGCACTGATTAATAAAACCATCTACAATACATAGAATCAAAAAAGGTCGTATCTTCATAGGGAACTCACGGCACTTCATGCACCTTTAGACCTTACATGGCAAATTTGGTATCTCTCGAACCACCAGTTTGCGCTGTGCGGTGATATGTCAGTTTCTCAGTCAGTCAGTTATTTCTTGATATTTGGCACAATTTTTCAAAAGTTTTCATGACCACAATATTAAATTTCAAAACCGTTGCCACTTTCGTAATTAACGTCCCAAAAAACCATAAAAACGACACCCATATTAATATTTAGACATTTCATCCCCCTCGGACCCCAACAGAGGGGATGGTATTTCACGTCCTCCACGTGGGATTTTAAAACCATTGCTGTTTTCGTAATCAGCGACCCAATAAACCATGGAAACAACACCCATATCGATTTTCAGAATTTGTCACCAGATTTCCCCCTTTTAGGGGTTGATTTCTCAAAAAGCCTGAAACACATGTTTACTCATTTATCGTTAGAAATACTCCTGTGAAGTTTCGAATAAAATAATCCAGCTAATCTTGATTCCCCATACAATCTTCGGACCCCCATTTCACCCCCTTAGGCGTTGAATTTTGAAAAATCCTTTCTTAATGCACCTCAAGACCTTATATGGAACCTACATACTAAATTTGGAATCTCTAGAACCACCACTTTGCGCTGTGCGGTGATATGTCAGTCTCTCAGTCAGTCAGTTATTTCTTGAAATTTGGCACAATTTTTAAAAAAATTTCATGTCCACAATATTAAATTACAAAACCGATGCCATTTTCGTAATTAACGTCCCAAAAAACCATAAAAACGACACCCCTTATTAATATTTAGACATTTCATCCCCCTCGCACCCCAACAGAGGGGATGGTATTTCACGTCCTCCACGTGAGATTTTAACATCATTGTTGTTTTCGTTATCAGCGACCCGGTATATCATAAAAAACAATACCCATGTCGATTTTCAGAATTTGTCACCAGATTTCCCCCTTTTAGGGGTTGATTTCTCAAAAAACCTGAAACACGTATTTACTCATTTATCGTTAGAAATACTCCTGTGAAGTTTCGAATAAAATAGTCCAACTAATCTTGTTTCCCCATACAAACTTCGGACCCCCATTTCACCCCCTTAGGGGTTGAATTTTGAAAAATCCTTTCTTAGTGCACCCCTAGACCTTATAAAGGAACCTACGTGCCAAATTTGGAATCTCTAGGACCAGCGGTTTGGGCTGTGCGTTGATATGTCAGTCAGTCAGTCAGTCAGTCAGTCAGTCAGTCAGTTTCTTCTTTTATATATTTAGATTAATATCACATGATTGTATCAGTCTCCTCAAACAAAAAATGTTACTATTATGTATGGCTTTCTATATTACATACAATAAGAAACATTTTAAGAAGAAATAAGAAATACAGACATATTCTCTTAATCACGTCATCGCTATGCTGATGCCATAGCTGGTGGGTCTGTCTGTCATTTATGTCAATCAATACATTTTGCACATATTTTCCAACTTTACGGAGTTTTACTAATATTTAGGTGTACAGCGTCAACAAAGTGGTCTTCGAACCGTTTCTAGTGTAAATTCAAACCACACATGTGTACACCGCGAAATATGTTATGTTATGTGTTTCGCACGCCGTTTGGAATAAAAACCCGTAGTATTACTCCCGCTGAATTCAAGGCAGAAGCAAAAGTGTTGACGCCTGTGAAGGCACCAGGCTCTTCACCAGTATCGCTGACATGTCATTCCGGAGACACGAAGTTCGTGGCAAGCAGCAGCCGTATGTCAAATAAGGCGTCATCGTTGAGGGACGGCGGTGTACCGCACCCGCTGTCACCGCATAATAAGGTACCGTCCGCATCCACATCCATGTCAGCACGAAAGAAGAGGCTGGAACTAAAGGCCAAACAACGAAAGGCGTTGATTGAACTTCAGTGCGATAGAGAGTGGCATCTGGTACGAATAAGTAAACAAACATCTCCATAGAAAAATTCGTACTTCGAGCTGAAAGGCCCCTGCCCTGGTATTAGTGGCTCTTATGTTGTATATGTTTTTACAGCTGTCACAGATTTTTCTCTGTCATTTAAGTCAATCAATAAAATTGCGCATATTTTCCAACTTCACGGAGTTTTACTAATATTTAGGATTACAGCGTCAACAGATTTCTTTTGGTTCTAAATTTATCGTAATAAATATATGCTTACCTAAAATCGATTTCTATCAATTTACGGAAATATCTTCTGAATCGAAACAACAGACTTGGTCACAACACTAGTTTTAAAAAGAAAACGACATAACACGTAACTGTTTGGGCGCTGAATTATTATCGTAAAATACGTAAAAATGTAACATAGCTTAAATTATGTTTAAGAAAAGCAAAATATTATTTCTTTTTACTTGATAAGCCCTAATACTATTACGTAATTTTATTTATAATTCCGATAAGTTTTGCGTGTTTACGTTCTATGGGTGTTGTGATGTGTCAAATGGTTGAAGTAACAGATTACAAGGTATAATTATGTTTTCAGTGTGTTTAAAATTTAAGTTCTTATGACTCCGTAGTACCATTTTTTATGGATACGTCATGTCTGTCTGTCTGCCCGTGCGTATGTCACAGCCGATTTACTCGGAGACTATGCCCACTACAATTATAAAATTTGGTGTGAAGGTGTATGTTATGAACCGCTACAGAAATATGATGTAAAATTACGAAAAAATATTAAATTGAGGGGGCACCCCATATATGTAACAGGGGGTCAACATTTTTTTTCAATCCACATAGGGTTGTGGGGTATCTATGAATAGGCCTTCAAAATGACATAGAGGTTTATAAAAAAAAATCCATTTAAGTCAACTGTTGGTAAGATATTAGCCTTCAAAGTCGTAAAAAGTGCCCCCCCCTCTAGTTTACAAACTGTGAAGTTTAAAATTCTGAAAAATATCAAGATAATGTACATTAATAAATCCTTTCAACGATTTTTGAGTTATTGCTGAGAAACTGTCTTGCCAAAACAAAGGGGCGTAAGTGCCGTAAGTTTCCTATGAAGATACGACCTTTTTGATTAAATGTATTGAATAGTGGTTTTAAATGTAGATTAGGAGGTGTTGGTACGGAACCCTTCTTTGTGCCTGGTCCGACGCGCACTTGGACGGTTTTAACATAGAACGACCATATTCTACGATTAAATATTAATAGTAGCTGAAGATCTTTACCGACTTTAAACTACATACGTGATCTCAAGTAGCTAGTGCAGTCAAGGTGCGAATGTATTACTTATCAAATGAATAATATAATTGAAACTCTCACCGCATCACAAAACACCAACAAAATAAGAAATTTAACGATCAAAACGAGCATCATAGTTCGTTATTGCTGGGAACCCCACTTGAGACTGGCATGACGAGTTTCTGGAAACTTGTATTGGCCCTGCCCGCTTTATAATGACTTTTGATAATTGTGCAGTGATGCCTTATACTTAGCACTTAATCAAGTTGTGACCACAATTTTACAATAAACTTAGGACAATGTTATGAACATATTCAAATTTTTTAACGACACTAAGGTTGAGTTACACCAACTTAGGAATACATATCGATCAACGTTAAATATGGTGCTGGCAGCGGTCATACCTACCAAAGAAACAAAAAAAACTTGCCAAACTTTCCAAACAATCAGATTTTAACAAATACCGCTTACGATTACTGGCGGTTTGGTAAAACCCACACTAAGTATTACATTTTGAGAGATAATAAATACTTGTTCATTGCAGCTGAGCTGTTCATAGACTGTGTGCATAGACTTCGAAGTAAGTACCTAACTCAGAAGTGCTACCGCGAACCGAAAATGAAATATCTGCCTGTCCTCTCTGTCACTCAAATGGGCAAGTGCGACAGAGAGGCAGATATTTCGTTTTTGGTTCGCGGTAGCACTTCAGGCCATGTTTCTGGAGCAGCTTAATGGCTGGCAGCTTAATCTTGAAATCCATGGAGGTAATGAGCGCCATCGAAAATTTGGAAGGAAATTTGGAATTGTTATTTATTTGTTAATCGTCGAATCCGACTCGGTTGGGCAGCGTTCGGGAAGCTATAGGACATCTTTTCGTCCAATATTCCGCAGTGTCTCAAGACGAAAGTCTTTGACCAGTGTGTGTTGCCAGTGATGACATATGGTACTGAAACGTGGTCGCTTACTATGGGCCTCATAAGAAGGCTCAAAGTCACCCAAAGAGCAATGTAGAGGGCTATGCTGGGAGTATCTCTGCGTGATCGCATCAGGAATGAAGTTATCCGCTTCAGAACCAAAGTGCCCGATATAGCCATTCGAATCGCTAAACTCAAGTGGCAGTGAGCGGGGCACATAGCACGTAGAACAGATGGCCGTTGGGGCGGAAAGGCTCTAGAGTGGCGACCACGTACCGGAAGGCGTAGCGTCGCGTGGGCAGGCCCCGCATACGGTGGACTGATGACCTGGTAAGGGTCGCGGGTGTCCGCTGGATGCGGGTGGCGCTGGACCGGTCATTGTGGAAGTCTTTGGGAGAGGCCTATGTCTAGCAGTTGACGTCTTTCGGCTGACATGATGATGATGATTTATTTGTACCAATCATATTTTAGATAGATCAGTATAGTGTCGACCCATTGCAATCGTAACGTAGTCGTACCTTTTGTTTATTAGTTTTCATTGTTGATAGGAGTTCAATAAATCTGATATTGTCTCACCAATAATTCAAATTCTTTGGTGTTTTATTCTTGTCTAAACAGTTTTATGTTTTCCATTTCTCTCGAGCCTCATTAAAAGGCCGTATTTATTTATTCTCTGGTCATTTGTGTCATTCAAACTCTAATCTCGCTTATCTCTTGATTAGTCAACAAATATATTATTCGCACCAAACTTTGTCTCTTGTGTATGAGCTAGCTTTGTCATCCTATTCGCACTATGAGCGAAACCAATGGTTAAGGTAATTAAGAAGTGTTACCTTGCGCTTCCTCCTAATTACTTTGAAATCGCAACACCTACAAAATAAAGTTACTCATACTGAACGAGAATTGACACCGTTACAATTTTTTTAATAGTTGTTTAGTTGGCTTAATGCAAAAAACCATTACGGTTAACCGGAACCTTCTTCCTTCTTTAGAAGTCGGTCAAAAATAAATACCTCTCTCCTAAATTTTCAAGTACAATAAAAAAAAAAACTTACACAAATCGACCTAGTCCCAAACTAAGCAAAGCTTGTACTATGGGTACTAGACGACGATATACATACTTATATAGATAAATACATACTTAAATACATAGAGAACATCCAAGACCCAAGAACAAAATCCGTGCTAAATGCACAATTAATGCCCTGGCCGGGATTCGAACCCGGGACCTCTAGCTTCGGAGGCAGTGTCACTACCAACTTGGCTAAACAGGCCGACAAAAAACCGACCGGCCGACTATTAAAACTCAACCCACACAATATTAATCGCAGGTTGTGTAAGGTGTACTCGTAAGTATACTCGTACCTATAATTAAAATAAGTACCTATAATAGTGTATAAACAGGGTCTCGAAAATGGCTTTCAGGACTTTATTGAGATTATTATAAATAAAATAATTATTGAATAATTCGCAGGTAATATTACCTTATAATGCTGATTGTCTATATGATGCTGTATGTAAACAGTAGTAATTTTTTGCCCCATTTACGAGAGGGGTGTGATTAAATAATGCTACTGCGTCGATCTACAATGTACGTTAGTATATATCTTCTTTGCCCATAGTAAGCTTGTATTATGAGTAGGTACTACACGATGATATATTTTTATTAGGAAAAAAAAAAAGTGTTCATTACACAAACAAATGCCCTTACCGGAATTCGAACAGTCAGAACAGTCACTACCCACTAGGCTAAACACGCCGACAGTAATGAGCTGTTTGTAATAAACTAATGTGACAGTAATAAGCTGTATTCTAAGCAACACTATCCCCTGTTATCACTGTCACATAGCACGACAAACGACGCGAACATACTCATATAAATTGCAACAGCAAGGCATATTTTTCTCAAGGATCGGTTATTCAAAATGAATAGGCAAGCATTCGAGTTGACGTGTTTTTTATTAACATGTTTTTTGCTCTTCAATATTACTTGTGCGGTAAGTTGTTGTGAATATAAATTACTGTTTAGGTTTTTCTGGGTTGTATGTGACCAAGTCATCTAACTAAATATATAAAAGAAGAAACTGACTGACTGACATATCAATGCACAGCCCAAACCGCTGGTCCTAGAGATTCCAAATTTTCACGTAGGTTCCTTATAAGGTCTAAGGGTGCACTAAGAAAGGATTTTTCAAAATTCAACCCCTAAGAGTGTGAAATGGGGGTCCGAAGTTTGTATGGGGAAACAAGATTAGTTGGACTATTTTATTCGAAACTTCACAGGAATATTTTTAACGATAAATGAGTAAATACGTGTTTTAGGTTTTTTGAGAAATCAACCCCTAAAGGGGGGAAAAGTAGTGAAAAATTCTGAAAATCGACATGGGTATAGTTTTTATGATATACCGGGTCGCTGATAACGAAAACAACAATGATTTTAAAATCTCACGTGGAGGTCGTGAAATACCATCCCCCTGTTGGGGTGCGAGGGGGATGAAATGTCTCAATATTAATATGGGTCTCGTTTTTATGGTTTTTTGGGACGTTAATTACGAAAATGGCATCGGTTTTAAAATTTAATGTTGTGGACATGAAAACTTTTGAAAGTTTGTGCCATATTTCAAGAAATAACTGACTGACTGAGTGACTGACATATCAACACACATCGCAAACTGCTGGTTCTAGAGATTCCAAATTTAGTATGTAGGTTCCATGTAAGGTCTTGAGGTGCATTAAGAAAGGATTTTTCAAAATTCAACCCCTAAGGGGGTGAAATGGGGGCCTGAAGTTTGTATGGGGAAACAAGATTAGTTGGACTATTTTATTCGAAACTTTACAGGAGTATTTCTACTCGTAACGATAAATGAGTCAACATGTGTTTCAGGTTTTTTGAGAAATCAACCCCTAAAAGGAAATCTGGTGACAAATTCTGAAAATCAATATGGGTGTTGTTTCTATGGTTTATCGGGTCGCTGATTACGAAAACAACAATGATTTTAAAATCCCACGTGAAGGACGTGAAATACCATCCCCTCTGTTGGGGTCCGAGGGGGTTGGAATGTCTAAATATTAATATGGGTGTGATTTTTATGATTTTTTGGGTTGTTCATTTCGAAATTGGCATTGATTTTGAAATTTAATATTGCGGGCATGAAAACTTAAAAGTAGGTGCCAAATTCCAAGAAGAAACTGACTGACTGAGTGAGTGACATATCAACGCACAGCTCAAACTGCTGGTTCGAGAGATACTACATTTGGCATGCAAGTTCCTTATAAGGTCTAAAGGTGCATGAAGTGCCGTGAGTTCCCTATGAAGATACGACCTTTTTAGATTCAATGTATTGTAAGTGGTTTGATTAATCAGTGCCGTGCGATACGATTTCGACATAAATCGATATTTGAGCGTCCGAGAAGACTCTTAATAGGAATCCGAGGTACCTAAACTTTGAATAAAGTAACGGCCATATTGATTTTCTTCATTTCCGTCCCGATTTCGTTCAAATCGATATCTGAGCGTCCGAGAGGTGGGGTAATACGACTCCGAGGTAAAATTTGTAAAAGTGGCGGCCATATTGCTTTTCTTCATTTCCGTCCCGATTTCGTTCAAAATCGATTTCTGAGCGTCCGAGGTAGAATTAGGAAAGAGTTGCGGCCATATTCATTTTTATCATTTCCGTCCCGATTTCGTTCAAAATCGATACCTGAGCGTCCGAGAGAATTGTTAATACGAAGCCGAGGTAAAATTTGGAAAAAGTAGCAGCCCTATTTATTTTCTTCATTTCAACCCGATTTCGTTCAAAATCGATATCCGAGCGTCCGAGAGGTCCCCCTAATACGAATCCGAGGTAAAATT
The DNA here is from genome assembly GCA_905163555.1 of Notocelia uddmanniana. Lineage (NCBI taxonomy): Eukaryota > Metazoa > Arthropoda > Insecta > Lepidoptera > Tortricidae > Notocelia > Notocelia uddmanniana. The sequence continues at coordinate 13,087,739 of LR991068.1, forward strand.
TGTGAAAGTGGCGGCCATATTGATTTTCTTTTTTTTCGTCCCGATTTCGTTCAAAATCGATATCTGAGCGTCCGAGAGGTCTCTTAATACGAATCTGAGGTAAAATTTGGCACTCCATACATGCCTGTATGCATAAAAGTTTAATGTTACTATATATCGCGTGTGGGGTATCTATGGATTTGCTTTTAAAACGACATAGAGGTTTCGATATTTTTTTCCATTTAAATCAACCTTTAGATTTTTTTATCGTATGGCATTTATTTACGAACCGTGAGAGTTTCGAGAAGAAAAGTATGGTTGCCAGTTTTTGTTGCACTTTTAGCACCACCCAGGGGTCACGTTAAGGGTAACGGTGGGTACTCCCTACGGACGTGGTGCAACTTCGACCCCCCTTTGTCAAGTGAGTGGGCAACTTGACTGTTAGAAGTTCGCAAGCCGCTCGAAGGCCTCTAACTTGGCTTAACGATTGCAGCCGAGATCAACGGCTTAGCGTGCCTTCCAAAGCACGAGAGTCAGTTAGTAACCACTCAAAGCGGTCACTCATCCAAGAACTGACCTGCGCCTACATTGCTTAACCTCGCAAACCGCACGCGGTAGGCGGGTGCCGCTGGGCCACGAGCGCTCTAAATTCTTGATAGTTTGTGCCAAATTGCAATACAATCGGTCCAGTAAAAGCAACTTGGTTGTAACAGACGGACTGACAGTAAGGAGTGCGAATGGAAATGAGGCCAAATTTTCTTTTTAGATGCTCCAATGGGAAATGGCAAAACCTACCTAATAAATTTAATTTTAAGAAAAATAAATGTTACACGTGATATTGAATTAGCCGTATTTTTGTACTTCAAAGGACCAGAGTTTATGACCGCTGCGCGCTGCTTGGTCGTTTACAGGCCTATTGGTGTTACTGTAGTACACAGATACTTTTACTAAGGGCCATTTAAGACATGCTTTTATTTCATCGGCCATTTCCCCTTCGGCCTCTCGGAAATGTAGGATAATAGTTTTCGATCCTTATTTTTACCAATATCAAATAAAATTCAACAGTTTGCCGGTTCTCAGAATGTATACTGACTTTTCATCTGTTCATCTGTTAATGAATCACAATCACCAAACTTCGTACACCGAAACCCCCAGAATGTAACAACTACTTCTTCGGAGACCGCATCTAAATCGGCTCAGCCAAACGCAAGATAATCGTGGACAAACATACGAACCTGTTTTTTGTAGACGGTTAAAATTTATGCTTAGTACGCGGGCGAAGCCGCGGGCAAATGCTAGTTATAGATAAAGTAAGATATGTAGATCTGCTATGGTATGTTTTCAAACTCATTTTTTATCAAGTTAAAATTAACATACGTTATAGCCATCAATAATTCTAGATCAGGTTTTCTAGAATTTGTTCCTCCTATGATGTTTCGTTGATAGATGGCTATTTTTGGTCAGTAACGCTCAGTTTTAAATCATGTGAACTTTTAAACAAGTCCGTAAATGCCAACCTACTACGGACTTATTTAAAAGTTCACAAATTTATATTTACGGTGTTTGACACAACTAACAACATTACATTATTTTAGTAATCAATGGAAATTGCACGAAAGTTGGCTTTTCTAGTACTTAGATTTCTTAAGTTCGGAACTAGTAATATAATATCTACTCAGCTGTTTTAGTTTTCGTTTTAAATTCATTTTCATATACTAAGTACTACCATGTTTTTTTCACGATATGGTTTTAGAAAACCCTCAATATAATTGAATTTGAACAGTCTATCAAACCCCACGAAACTCCATATGCGGTATTACGCAAGAAAACATGCAGGTACCTTTTTTAGGGTTCCGTAGTCAACTATGAACCCATATAGTTTCGCCATGTCTGTCTGTCTATCCGTCTGTCTGTCCGAGGCTTTGCTCTGTGTTTATTAGTCCTATAGAAAGCTGCAATTTAGTATGGATATATATATATCAATATAACTGACGTCACTAAATTAAATAGTATAACTGTCAATTTGAAATAAAACCAAATATAATAGTACTATGTTTTAGTATTTGGTTAAAATCATCGATACCATCACTTTTAATTTAGCGCCAGTTTTAGTAACGGAACTAAAATTGAAATCGTTTAATGTTGTGTAGGGCAGCTAACTCATACAAAGAAGCATCCACGTCAAAATATTCTACTTAAAAGTCTTAAGTAACCCAATTCTTACTAGTCACCTCGGTTCACGGTAATTATGACTTTTATATGGTTTAAATGGCCGTTGTGATGCATAATATACCCCCCCTACCCTATACCTATGCTACCTATGGATTTGTTAAATTTGTGAAACAATTATATGCATAAAATGCGTTATTATTTGTTACGCAGATGACAAGACAGCAGCTGAAAAACTCAGTTAAAATGGTGAAAAAGTCGTGCATGCCGAAAAACGACGTTACTGAAGGTTTATTTTTTACTATAAATACTTTTGTTTACAAAATTGTAATAAAACTAATAAATAATGAATTGACTATAATATAATATGACTATATTATTTGTTTTACTGATTTTAGATCAAATTGGTTCTATAGAGAAAGGAAAATTTATTGAAGAGAGGAATGTTATGTGTTATATTGCGTGCATCTATACCATGACCCAAGTTGTGAGTATAATAATATAATAAACATCATTAGGAGATTTTTTAGGGTGTGGTTTTATTGACGTGCGTGTCATTCGAATTTCGAATATTGTCATACTTCACATTAACTGTTGCTTTGACTTCAACTTCACGTAAGGCCCTATTGCATTAACCCCTGGTGATAGAATTTATTATTTTGTATGAAAATGCAAAAAAAAACAATAAAAACAACAACTAATAAATATGCTACGTCATTTATATGGGCATACTTATTTAGTTAAATTATTGTTATATAGTTATGAAAGCCTTATAATTCTAATTTTTTTCAAGAACGCTATTCAAATAATATTCATACAGTATCGTTTTTTTAATGTGTGTTCTAGGTAAAAAATAATAAGTTAAACTACGAGGCAGTGATTAAGCAGATTGACACGATGTTTCCCACTGACATGCGGGACGCGGTGAAGGCTATGGCTGAAAAATGCAAGGATGTTTGTGAGTACCAACCACCCTTTCTTGAAGACAGTGCCTGGTCACGTGGTGTTCAAACTGATTTTTCATTTCGCGGAATTCTGACATCGGCCTTAATTATACGTTTCAGGGATAGCAAATGAAGACGGTGCCTGGTCACGCCGTGTTCAAACTGATTTTTCATTTCGCGGAATTCTGACAGCGGCCTTAATTTGACGTTTCAGGGATAGCAAAAATGTTTTTAGAGTTTCCCTTTGATTACTATCCATTGGTTTAATATGGAAGTTAATATTGACTAAAGCTAAACATAATGGGTTAACAATTTGATTCCGAAACTAAATATAGATAATATAAAATACTAAGTACACTATTTGATCGAAATGAAATCGTCGCTTTCACAATTTATCTATTTTTCAGTATCAGTATTATTCTCCAAAATAAGAACAACACTTTTGTTTTTTTTCTTATATCAAATATGTATATATAAATAAATTTGAAATACGTTGACGGTACGGAATCGCAGTGACGAGAGGGAGAAACTTATGAGTTAAAAACGTCACGCACGAGGCACGTCGCTGCGTTACGGTGCGTCAGCCCTTGAAAAACCAACATACATAGGTACCACGTCATTCAGTCGCACAAATTAGTAACGAAATGCGGCGGTAGATATTGGTACCCATGGCATTCAATTTCTAGATCGCGTTGTTAAGAATTATTGGGGTCGGGAAGGGTACAACGATCTCTATACCGAACCCTCGGTGCACGAATAGGACTCGCACTTGATCGATTTTATTTGTCTCAAACTATTTTACCTCTATGAAATTGAGGTAAATAAACGGTTACTCGCCCAAATTAAAGAACTTGTTTATGGTAAGTTTTCGGCCGTTCAAGCAAGACTGGTTCTTAATTTAGCTTCATAACAGCTTTTCCGTCCCTTTTGGAGGAACGCTTATAGGATCTCTAAAGAAATCCTTAATGGGAAAATAAACTTCAGCTGGCTATAAAATGGTGCAAATTACATCCGCTGGTTATAAATGTGGTAATAAAATGTAATGCGTGTTTGCTTTGACTTTGTTGTGACAGGCATTGTATTAGGCTCTTAAGGTGATTATGATTAACTAGCTTTTGCCCGCGACTTCGTCTGCGTAGAACTCATTCTCGCTTTAGAATTATTTGTTTTCCCATACATCTTTCACCCTTCTTTACACCCCCTTAAGAAATGATTACATTCAATATGAAATGCTCTTTACCGCGCACGGCAAATTTAATAGGAATCCTTTTTTCAAAACGAATCATCATCATATCAGCCGAAAGACATCCACTGCTGGCCATAAGCCTCCCCCAAAGAGTGACACAATGACCGTTCCTTTGCCATCCGCATCCAGTGGACACCTACGACCTCTACCAGGTCATCAGTCCACCTTGTGGGGGGCCTACCCACGCTGCGCCTTCTGGTACGTAGTCGCCACTCGAAAACCTTTCCTCCCCAACGGCCAACGGTTCTACGTGTAATATACCCCGCCCACTGCCACTTAAGTTTAGCGGTTCGGAGGGCTATGTCGGTTACTTTGGTTCTACTGCGGATGGCCTCACTTCTGATGCGATCACGCAGAGATACTCCCAGCATAGCCCTCTCCATTGCTCTTTGGGTGACTTTGAGCCTTCCTATGAGGCCCATAGTAAGCAACAACGTTTCAGTGCCATATGTCATCACTGGCAACAGAGAGCACTCGCGGCCCAGCGGCGCCGGCGTACCGCGTGCGGTATGCGAGGTTAAGCAATGAGGGCGCAGGTTAGTTCTTGGATGGGTGACCGCTTTGAGTGGTTACTAACTGAGCGCTCTCGTGCTTTGGAAGGCACGCTAAGCCGTTGATCCCGGCTGCTGTCTACGACAGCAGTCGTTAAGCCAAGTTAGAGGCCTTCGGGCGGCTTGAGAACTTCTAACAGTCAAGTTGCCCACTCACTTGACAAGGGGGGGTCGAAGTTGCACCACGTCCGTAGGGAGTACCCACCGTTACCCTACACGTGGCCCCTGGGTGGTGCTAAAAGTGCAACAAAAACTGGCAACCGTACTTGTCTTCTCGAAGATCTCACGGTTCGTAAATAAATCCCATACGATTAAATAAAATAAGTGGCAACACACACTGGTCAAAAAGCCTCGTCTTAAGACACTGCGGAATATTGGACGCCATTCCAACAGAGCGGGCTCCTTATGTAGGGCCGAAGGCCTAAAGCAGAGTGACAATTCACGCGAGGCGTAAGGCCGAGAGTTCCAACAGAGCGGGCTCTTTATGTAGGGCCGAAGGCGTGATGCAGAGGGGCAAGGCATGCGAGTCCAAAGGCAGATCATTCACACAGAGCGGACTCCTCATGCCGATCATTCACACAGAGTGACGTGTAAGGCTGAGGGCCGAAGGCCCGAAGTAGAGTGGCAATGCACGTGACGCTGAAGGCCGAGAGTCACAATGCCTAGACATATAAACCGTTAGACAAACAGACACGAATTCTTAAAACTGTTGAAATGTGTTCTGTTTCGATGCCAAGGGCCCTCCAATCGCTCCACTGATTTATCCAATATCTTCAATGTACAGATTTTCGACCCTCTACAGCTGTAATATATGTATACGGATAAGCATAGATCCAGGGGCCTTTCAGCTCGAAGTACGGATTTTTCTATGGAAATGTTAGTTTAACTTGTTTGTACCAGATGTCACTGGGTGCTATCTCTATCGCACTTGCATATTGAAGCGACAGGGATGCAGCGGTCGTGCGGTTAGTTCTTACTAAATACACAACGGCGCTACGATCTATGTGGAGTATTTCACTGGTATCTCTAAATCTCTATCTCAGTATATATATATTGTACTTTGTGCATAGATCTAAGGTGCTTCAACCGTGTTGACGATTGGGCTGCCCAGCCCAAGTGATCTCTTATATCAAACAGTTATTATAGTGTGAAGGAAATTACGTAAATAATAATACACGACAAAATTAAATTGTACACCGACGATACAAAGACTGCATTGAAGCAGCTGTTTTTGTATTTAAGCATATAAAGACAAACAATTCTAAAGTATCGCAAATTTATTTAGATTTACACGCAATAATAGACCTAATTGCCAAAAGGTTATGCTCAAAAATAGCGTCATAAATCAGAAGGAATTATGATATTTCGGCTTTGACATATCGAAACGTCAGCTTGTTTACAATACGACAAATTCTGCTATGGCTTACGTTAAATTTATTGACACGCCGTTATACTCCCAATTGGCTGAAACTTAAAGCTTAGAATGGCGTATGAGGATTTAAATCACCCCGTTTCATAGACCATATTTGCACCCCCCATTTCATCCCTTTGAGGGTGATTATCGGGACAAAAAGTATACTATAAGTGAATCCAGATTACATACTGTTAGTATACAAAAAATCATCTTGATCTGTTCAACCGTTTTTGCGTGATTGAGTAACAAACATCCAAACTTTCGCATTTATAATATTAGTGGGATTAGTATACACAGGCGAACCTCATCTCGTCGGCCTCATCTTTGCCCCCCGGCTAGATGCTGGCCAAGAGCAATCCCATTTTAATAAAAAAAAAGTCGCAGGCAAAATCTAGACCAGCTGCATTTAATTACAAACTTGTGCCAAAGCGGACAAGATAATGGTTATATCAATATCTTTTAGAACGAAATATTTACTACCATAAACCTAAGTTTACTCTGGTTCGCGTAAGTATTTAATGAACAGTGATCTTTTGTAGCATTTTCGGTGCAGTGTAATGGTGTTAACGGAATTGGGATAAATGATTTAAATTCTTACGATTTATTAGCGTTAATAACGTTAATATTAACCTTAATTAACCGTTTAAATTGTATTTGTCCATACCAACTCCGTTAACACCACTACGCTGCACCGAAAATGCTACAAATGCTACGATCACTAGTAATGAAACGCAGGTAGTTGCTCTAGACACGTTTATATTTATTGTTAATTTATATACTTTTACTTTTGTTTCAGCTAAAAAATATAAAGATATATGCGAAGCTTCATATTGGACCGCAAAATGCATGTATGAGGCTGATCCAGCTAACTTTGTTTTTCCATAAGTCAAATTGTTATTGTATAAATTATACATTTTCTGTTCATAAATAATATAAGCATTGCCTTTCAAACTGGTTTTTGTTGCTATAGTTAGAAGGAAATAGATAGAGAAGATGTAAGATGTAGTAGCTACCTCGTAAATATCGTTGGTACCAAATATGTAATTTTCATAACATTAAGCGTAACATTGCCAACTCATAACTACTAATTACATCTCTGTATAAACGGACATCCAGTATAAACGTTTAATATCAGGTTACAATGTACACGACGGTTATCAAACCTTTAATTTTCTTTTTACAATTACTGGGCTTTTCAATTTTAACATTGACCATAACATTACATTTTCGGGTATAAAAGGTCCAGTAGGTTTTTTTCGCCTTTTATCTTCTCATTCTTAGAGGTGGTACTAGCGAATTTTGCTGCTGTTGACTGACAGTTAAAATGAATTTATTTGTGTTTAGCTTAGTGTTACTTGTAATGTGTTCGGATACAACATTTGGGGTAAGTTATTGCAGTATTTAGTATATTTTGTTAATATTTCTAGATCTAGTAGCGATATATGTACAGCTACAGTTTAGTAAAGTTGTAAGAAAATAATACAATCATAATTTTCAATTTGGAGTCAATGGCGCAATGAGGTAATCCTCATTGGGTCCTTAAGACATTACATAAAAGTATTTAGGTACATATTATAGGACTCTATGTGGTAACAAAATAAAAAGTTCAAAACAATCGTGAAATATAACCTCCTCTTTGTTGAACGGATCTTTTCTAGCAAAAGGGCGGTAATGAAAATATGCTAACTTCATAGATATAATACTATGGCTAAGGTGGATCTCCGGTGACACGGATATTTTTCGGAAACTTGGCCTATGAGCGCCGTGTCACTATCATTAAGTAATGTCAAATAAAGTTCACAGGTGCCAGTAAATTACTGGTGGATCGATATACCTATACGTAACGTAACCGTATTATTATTAAAGTAGACATATAAATACTATAATGACTAATAAAATCGTATTTAAACTTTTTTTACACACAACTAAGTCTGATTATTGACTAAGATAATATGATTTTCTGGACAGCTCAGATTAAATCTTTGACCTTGGTGCTTACCTCTCATGTGATTCATGTATAATAATAGCGCAGAGATCAAAATTAAATTACACTTAATTATAAACTTTGGCTACTACATTAAGCATTGTTAAATTTCATATACATACACAGATTTTCTTAGATTTTTAAGACACGAATTTACAGATGACTCGAGAACAGCTGAAGAAAACTATGACGATGACGAAGAAACAATGTATGCCGAAAACTGGAGTTACAGAAGGTGAACTGGAGTTAACCCTTAGGTCGCATGGTCCGATTGACTAGTCCGATCAATCGGAATACGAATATATTTTTTTCCTGTTGGCTCGATTGATTGGACTATAAGGACTTCTCAAATCCTGACAGTCCTACTATCGGAGTAATGGGATTTTAAAAGTTCGTCTAGTTCGATCGATCGAACCACAAGGTCGTTTTTTCTTCCTGTTGGATCGACTGATCGGACATAACCGTAGACACAGTAAAATTAATATAGTATAGGAACTTTCGACTGGGGTGAGTTTGACATTGGGGCGACTTTTTTATAGTTAAATTCATTTTCGTATATTTTCGTCGCACGTAGGTGGCGGTAAAAGCGTCTTGGCGGATTTTTATGTGCAATGCAGTTTTGAATATAATAAAAACCATTTTCTCTAATACCTATCACCCCAGTTGATGGTCGGTGGATATTAATAAGTAAGGCTTTTACGTGAATTAAGTATTTAATTATCAAAACTTCAACAGCAGTAATATTTTGTATCCTTGAAAACAAGCTAACTGAATAAGTTTAAAAAAAATGTGGTTGATTGGTCAATATAAATCCTTGAAATTTAAGTTTCTAGTACTTCCTCCTCAAAAGTTCGCACTTTGTTCTTTTTCGCACCTTTTGATTCTACCATTTTTTTTTCAGACAAAGTGGGTCGGATTGAGCAAGGAGTGTTCTATGATGAAAAAAATGTTATGTGCTACGTCGCTTGCATTTACAAGTCCATTCAAGTGGTAAGTAAAAGACTTGTGAATTCGGTTTATCTAATTGCCTGAGCGAGCGAAGCGTCTCCGTTTCATCTTGGGGAAAAATGCTTACATATGTCCGGATTCTGGATGTCCGTTTTTTTTTCTCTACGTAGGAACGTCGCATTTCTCAATAGATTCACGTGAAATTTTGTGAGCAGGTTCGATAATTGACATTTCATTTTTTTAAGGGGGCTTTTTTCCGATTAAAACAAATAGAGGATAAAAAATAAAACATAACCACATTTTTCATATCTCGAAAATATCGCCATTTCAAATTAAAAAAACAATTTCAAAAGTTTCTTATTCTAAAAGAGACAAGTAAGGCGTCACAGCGTAAAAAATCGTACAGAAGGACTATTACTATACCCGCCGCGGCCAGACAAGAGTCCCATGACACTGACAGTGACAATTTTTTTATATAACCTTGGAACGGCGTCGCTGTCACATCGAAAAGTAAACAAGCATCTTTTGGTAATGTAGCTAGTTAGTTGTTGTAGAAATGTAACATTTACTTAATCTATATTTATAATTTATATTCTATACTAAAATTATAAAGCTGAAGAGTTTGTTTGTTTGTTTGAACGCGCTAATCTCAGGAACTACTGGTTCGAATTGAAAAATTATTTTTGTGTTGAATAGTCCATTTATCGAGGAAGGCTTTAGGCTATAAAACATCACGCTGCGACCAATAGGAGCGAAGACGCGGATGAAGTCGCGGGCAACAGCTAGTAATAACATAAAAGAAAATTGTTTTGACCTTATATATATATATATATATATATTATATATATATATTAGGGGACATTTTTTACACAAATCGAACTAGTCCCATAGTAAGCTCAATAAGGCTTGTGTTATGGGTACTAGACGACGATATATTTAATAGATATATACTTAAATACATAGAAAACATCCAAGTCTCAGGAACAAATGTCTCTGCTCACCACAGAAACAAATGCCCTTAGCGGGAATCGAACCCGGGACCTCTAGCTTCGGAGGCAATCACACTACCAACTAGGCTAAAGAGGCCGACAAATTATTATTTCTATAAATAGGCTTAACCGAATATATTTGGTGACGTACTGCAAAAGTTATATCGTTAGTCTGTATCGACTAAGGAATGGGTGTTTCGATAAACAGAGGTCGATAATTGAAGTGACTGCAATATGTATAATGCGCTTTTTATTCAATTTTATTATTTCAAGATTGTGTAAAAAGAAGACAACGTTGAATTATATGGTAATCATCATCAGCCGTTTAAGACAACTTCGGACGCGTATAGGAATCTCTATAGAAATCCTTACTCTGAGTTGAGATATTATAATAATACCTACGAGGGCTGTTCCGAAAGTTGTTAGCTGCTCTGACCCTATTCATGCATTTATTATGTTTTAAGTACGACGTGTCAACAGCCCTATCGAATATGCGATGAACGGGTCACAATACCAAATAAACGCTTACTTACTACTTACTTACTTTGTGTTGCGGGCCAATATTAATTAATACGTCACCACAACTAAACGGAATTTTATACACCGCAAACTATGAATCTTCCCTGTCTCTACCCACGTAATCTGTTTCGATTGCATGAAAATCAGCGACAATGAGCAGGTGTGTCGAATATTAGTCTAGGTCGCGAGACTAGGGACTGGTCATCATCAGAAAAAAAACTTAAATTAAATAAAATCATTTAGTGATTTTACATTAAAATCAGCAAAACTAAGTTAGGAAGTCATTCCGGGCATTTTCAACCACAGTTGTTAGGGATTTCGATGCCAAAACTATTTTTAGGTATCAAAAATAGTACTATTTCGCAAATTTTTAAAAGCCCATACAAAAGGCCTTTTGGTAAAAGAAATGTTGTGAAAAAAATACTTGCTGCTTACTAACAATTTGATCTCAGCTCATAACTTTTGAAATTACCTACATAATGGTGTAAATAAAAAATATATCGCATGAATAGAGTGAAAGCAGCTAAAAGCTTTCGGAACAGCCCTCGTATACTTTACCTTATTTATATTTGTATTAGATACAATAAAATTAATAAACATAACAACCAACATGTGTGCATAAGAAATGAAATCTAAAAAAATAGAAGTATCAAAACTAGCACAACACTATCAGAAATATCACTGTCAGTGTCATAGGACTCGTGTCTGGCCTTGGCGGGTATAAGGTGGATTAACTAAAGAAAGTGTCCTGCTGTTCTCTTTGTGCGTTGTGATGGATTGTATGGGTGGGTACCCATGAAAAAATCTACTTTCCGTCGGCCAACCGTATTTGAGCTGTTCTAACAGTTAATTGTGGCACAATTAACTATTTGTGGTTCTGAGATGCTGCAGCACCGATTTAGAGAAGGACTTAAAAGGAAGGTCGAGTCTCGGTCGCAACGTCTAATTCAAAATGGGTCACCGGATGGAAATTTGTAATGAAGAGCGATAACGGAAACGCCTGACATAATTGAATGCCAATTATCCTCTAACGTAATTAACGAGTCACACGCGACTGAAGTCATGGGCCAAAGCTAGTATAATATAAAGATTTAGACGTCAAGTTGAACTTTGTATCTATTCAATTTTAAAGTATTACCAATGTACCTAAAACAAACAGTCGTTTGGTTATTTTCGCTTCAGATTTTTGCGTCATTGGTTCGACTTTGGACTTTAGAAGCCGCCTGTTAAAACTATATTAATTGACTTAAGACAGCATGCGTCATGGTGTATAAACACGTTCTAAACTTAGTTTCATTTTATAAAAGCTTATAATTAAACCGAGTTTTTTCTGTCCTCCACTGACATCAAACTAACCAGTTTTTTGTAGGTACCGGTCTTTTGGGTTATTTAATAATATAAAGCGTTCTTTGGAAAAAGAACGCTGCAGTCTAAATAATTTAAAAAAAGCACAGTTGTACGTTTTACTATTTTGTGTTAATAATGTAAAAAACAAATACGTTTTGATTTTAACAACCGACGCAAAAGAGGGGCTATACAGGTTTAACATGTGTATCTGTTTATGTGTGTCTGTTTATGTGTGTGTGTGTGTGTGTGTGTGTGTGTGTGTGTGTGTGTGTGTGTGTGTGTGTGTGTGTGTGTGTGTGTGTGTGTGTGTGTGTGTGTGTGTGTGTGTGTGTTTGTGTGTGTGTGTGTGTGTGTGTATGTGTGTGTCTGTCTGTAGTATTGTAGCTCCCAAACGGATAAACCAATATGAGTGCGATTTTTTTAATCGAAAATCGTGTAAGGTGGTGATACTTAGCCATTTCTGTTATTCGGGGGTTTAATTAATATTCTATTCAAATTTTTTAAATTAGATGAAGACAACGTTGAATTATATGGTAATCATCATCAGCCGTTTAAGACAACTTCGGACGCGTATAGGAATCTCTATAGAAATCCTTACTCTGAGTTGAGATATTATAATAATACCTACGAGGGCTGTTCCGAAAGTTGTTAGCTGCTCTGACCCTATTCATGCATTTATTATGTTTTAAGTACGACGTGTCAACAGCCCTATCGAATATGCGATGAACGGGTCACAATACCAAATAAACGCTTACTTACTACTTACTTACTTTGTGTTGCGGGCCAATATTAATTAATACGTCACCACAACTAAACGGAACAGAATAAAATCACCCAATATGGATCGTGACGTCACACGGCACTTAACATACGAGCTCTGGTCATGTCTAATATCTGAGCCAGCATTCGATCCGTTCGATTCGATTTAACTCCACCTTAATGTCATTATTATTATTACTTGATAATAATAATGACATTAAGGTGGAGTTAAATCGAATCGAACGGATCGAATGCTGGCTCAGATATTAGACATGACCAGAGCTCGTATGTTAAGTGCCGTGTGACGTCACGATCCATATTGGGTGATTTTATTTAGTGTTATATTGTGATCATCAATCAATAATCATGTATATAGAAATATGATTTTAAGGGTTCCATGTCAAAAAGGTAAAATCAACTGTCTAGCTATTAAGATACAGACTATATATCTTGAGATACAGCCTGGTGACAGACGGACGGACGGACGGACAGCGAAGTCTTAGTAATAGGGCCCCGTTTTTAACCTTTGGGTACGGAACCCTAAAAAGGAACCCTTATGGTGCCGCGTTCTCTGTCTGTCTGTCTGTCTGACTCATCGCTAAATATCTTAGAACTACTTATTATACAATTGATTTGAAATAGTTATTAAAAAGGCTAACCCAGATGCATTGAACATGTTTTCTTTTATTTTTTATATTTTTTGAGAAAAATGATCGATACAAGGGGTGTGAAAAAGTCAAGTGAGGTAGCATATGAAAGTGAACCGCACATTTTATATTAGATTTTATTTTTGTCGGAGGGTAAATTTCTATTTATGAAGGAAAAAATACCATTACGTCCGTATCTCTGAAGTTACACAGAAAAAAAATACATTAAAATCGTTTCACGTGAACGTATCGTTGTACAGAATCCTCGGTGCGCGAGTAGGACTCTCACTTGACCGGTTTTTTACTTATCTGTTACACCCGTTACTGCGTGTCATTCATAAGTACTGCAAGTTTTTTGTGACTGGCTTATATGTCTATTACTTGTTAATTACCGACAATGAACCCGTACCCGTCATCATAAAAAAAATCCTTAAATATTTCGATTCAATATTCGTATAATCGGTTATAAAACTTAAAAAATCATTTCTCACCTGCTAATAATTAAATAAAAATAGAAGAAAATCTCCTTTCTAATCTTCGGATGTATGAGGCATATTTTAAAAAAGATTGATGATTAAAGATTTATAAATTACCATAACACTAATCCGAATCACCTCACCTGGTGATACGCAGTGTGACGTCAATTTTACGTCACCGGCACCAAGTAGTACGACCTCCTGGAATGACAATAATTAATAAATAAATAATTGGAGTAATTAAAAATGTATTTTTTCTGTTTATTTTATATCTTAAATAAATCAGGAATTAGATGAGTTAAGTACCCCATTTATCAAAACGAGTTAACTATTATATTTATTAAAATAACTCATAGACACTACAGTCCCAACATAATAGCAAAATCGGTACTTAAGAATACCTAAACATGGAAAAATCCGTTGTTAACGCTTTGCAACATTGCTCACCAACAAAATAAACGTTTAGAGTTTGGACTTGTCACGGTACAAGGCTTTACATTATTTAAGTATCTTGATTATGATTGCACACAAAAAACCTGTATACAAAATGTTGACTATACCACGACCATGACTTTGTACAAGACATAATGTAGATTCGTAATTATCCCTTCAACGGCTTCGCCAAGGGGTGCCAGAGGGAGGCAGCCTCCACCCCCTCCCCCACCCGCCACCCCCCGACTCAAAACGGTCCAGATTGTACCCACAATTCATACTTTTCTCACCTTATTTATATCAACTTCGGCGGCTGGCGACGCTGTTCCATACCTTTTTAACCCACGAATCCTTTTTAAGCACGGGGCAATGCAAAAGAGTGGTGGTATAAGTTTAACATGTGTGTATTTGTGTATCTGTGTATATCTGTGGCACCGTAGCTCTTTAACGGATGAACAGATTTGAGTGCGGTCTTTTTTAAAGCAGGTGTTCTAGTTCTAGCAATGCTCAGTCTGAATAGTCAGTCGGACAAACTGGTAGAGAAAACGAAACTGTATGAACTACTAATGTTACTGAACTATATTGGGTGGAAAAACTGGATTAGGTGTCAATGACACCCCAGCAGTTCAGAGTAACCCTGGTTTACGGTACTATTATCAATATTATCACTAGTGGCTCTATAAGTAGTAGACCCCCCAATTTTTTTTTCTAAATTTTAATTTTTTTTAAAACCGATTCTTCAAAAATATTCTGTACTAGCTTTTGCCCGCGACTTCGTCCGCGTATAATTCGTTCTCGCCTTAGAATGATTTCTTTTCCCATACAATCTTTCTCAAGCTCAGGTGGGCACCAGGAACTTAGGGGTGACATGTTGGAGAAGGAAAGTCACGAATAGATCAGACTGGAGATATTTGCTTGACCAGGCTAGCCTAGGGCCCACCCGTGGCTATAACGCCTCAGATGATGATGATGATACAATCTATCACCCTTCTTTACACTCCCTTAAGAAATTATTTCAGTCAATATGACATTCCCTAGAAATTCTATTGTCAAAACGAATCATTAAGTGCTTATTTCGGAATATCAAATGTACCGTACAATGATAAAAGTCTCGCTACGCAGTTCTGCCGTAAAACGTTATCCCAACAGAGCGAGTTCTTCATGTAAGTATGATGACCGAAGGCCGGAAGCAGAGCGGCAAGGCATGCGAGAATAATCACACAGAGCGGGTTTCTCATGTAAGGATGAGGGCCGAAGGCATGAAGCGGAGAGGAGAGACGCGCGAAGCTGAAGGCCGAGCCTCCCAACAGAGTAGATTCTTCATGTAAGGTTGATGACTGGAAAGCCGAAGGAGAGTGGCAAGGCATGCGAGGCCGAAAGCCGAGCTATGTCGTCGCCGAATATCCAGTTGCCATATTAATGAGGGTAAATTGTACTCCATTCGTTCGTTTTCACGTGATGCCTAGATATATAAACAGACAGACAAACAGACACAATTTTTTAAAACTGTTGAAACGATTTCTGTTATCGATTCTAAGTATCCGCAGCCAACTTTTTTTCGAATATCTTCCATGTACAGACTTTCGACCCTCTTCTAAGTGTACATCTAAGATGCTCCAACTGTCTATGCTGACGATTGGGCTGCCCAGCTCAAGTGATCTCTTATATCAAACAGTTTTATTGTGTGAAGGGTCAACAATTACGTAAAAAATAACGCACGATAAAACTAAATGGTACACCGACGATACAAAGTGTGCATTGAAACAGCTGTTTTGTATTTAAGCATATGAATAAAAACAATGCCAAAGTATCGCAAATGCATTTTGATGTACACGCAAAGTAGAACTAATTGCGAAACGGTTGTGCTCAAAAATAGCGTCAACAATCAGAAGGAATTATGATACTTCGGTTTTGACATAATGAATCGTCAACTTGTTTACAATTCTGCTATGCTTTAAGTTTTTCTTGACACGCTGTTATACTCCCAATTGGCTGAAACTTAAATCGTAGAATGGCGTATGAGGATTAAACCACCCCGTTTCATAGACCTTACTTGCATCCCCGATCCCACTCGAGAACCTTTCCTCCCCAACGGCCAACGGTTCTACGTGCAATATGCCCTGCCCACTGCCACTTAAGTTTAGCGGTTCGGAGGGCTATGTCGGTTACTTTGGTTCTACTGCGGATGGCCTCATTTCTGATACGATCACGCAAAGATACTCCCAGCATAGCCATCTCCATTGTTCTTTGGGTGACTTTGACCCTTCTTATGAGGCCCATAGTAAGCGACCACGTCTCAGTGCCATATGTCATCACTGGCAACACACACTGGTCAAAGACCCTCGTCTTGAGACACCGCGGAATATTGGACGAAAAGATGTGCCGTAGCTTCCCGAACGCAGCCCAGCTGAGTTGGATTCGACGATTAACCCCTTTCTCGAAGTTGGACCTACCTAACTGGACAGTCTGTCCTAGGTATAATATATAATCATCTACAACTTCAATTAAAAGTGTCCGATTGTAACGGGAGTTGGTGCTACGTGCTCGTGCTTTCAAAACGAATGATTAAGCTTATTTCAGAATATCAAATGTACCCATTCTAGACAAATAAAGCCTGTAAAATATTTTACTTGTACAATGATAAAAGTCTCGCTACGCAGTTCTTCCGTAAAACGTCCTAACAGAGCGGGTTCTTCATGTAAGTATGAGGGTCGAAAGGAGGAAGCAGAGTGGCAAAACATGCAAGGCGGAAGGCCGAGAATTCACACAGAACGGGCTTCTTATGTAAGGTTGAGGGCCGAAGACTTGAAACAGGGAGGCGAGACACGCGAGGCCGAAGGCCGAGCTTCCCAACAGAGTAGATTCTTCATGTAAAATTGATGACTAACAGGCCAAAATTGAGTGGCAAGGCATGCGAGGCCGAAGGCCGAGCATTCAAATAGAGCGGGATCCTTATAAAAGGCTGAAGGCCCGGAGCCGTGTGACACGCACGCGAGGCCCCAGGCCGAGCGTCCCAACAGAGCGGGCTCCTTATTTAGGGCCGAAGGCCTGAAGCAGAGTGGCAATGCAAGCGAGGCCTAAGGCCGAGAGTCCCAACAGAGCGGGCTCCTTATGTGGGGCCGAAGGCCTGATGCAGAGGGGCAAGGCATGCGAGTCTAAAGGCAGATCATTCACACAGAGTGGGCTCCTCATGCCGATCATTAACACATAGTGGCAAGATAGCCAACAGAGCGGGCCCCTCATGTAAGGCTGAGGACCGAAGGCCCGAAGCGGCAATGCACGTGAGGCTGAAGGCCGAGAGTCACACTGTCTAGACCTATAAACCGATAGACAAACGGACACGAATTCTTAAAACTGTTGAAATGTGTTCTGTTTCGATGCCAAGGGCCCTCCAATCGCTCCATTGATTTATCCAATATCTACAATGTACAGATTTTCGACCCTTTACAGCTGTATTATATGTATACGGATAAAAAAAGCTAAACCGATTTTGATAAGCATAGATCCAGGGGCGTTTCAACTCGAAGTACGATTTTTTCTATGGAAATGTTATTTTAACTTGTTTGTACCAGATGTCACTTGGTGCTATCTCTATCGCACTTGCATAATGAAGTGACAGGGATGCAGCGATCGTGCGGTTAGTTCTTACTAAATACACAACGGCGCTACGATCTATGTGGAGTATTTCACTGGTATCACCATCTCAGTATATATATTGTACTTTGTGCATAGATCTAAGGTGCTTCAACCGTCAATGTTGACGATTGGGCTGCCCATCCCAAGTGATCTCTTATATCAAACAGTTATTATAGTCTGAAGGGTCACCAATTACGTAAAAAGTAATACACGACAAAATTAAATTGTACACCGACGACACAAAGACTGCATTGAAGCAGCTGTTTATTGTGTGTTTGTTTGTTGTGTATTTAAGCATATGAAGACAAACAATTCCAAAGTATCGCAAATTTATTTTGATTTACACGCAATAATAGACCTAATTGCTAAAAGGTTATGCTCAAAAATAGCGTCATCAATCAGAAGGAATTATGATATTTCGGCTTTGACATATCGAAACGTCAGCTTGTTTACAATACGTCAAATTCTGCTATGGCTTAAGTTAAATTTATTGACACGCCGTTATACTACCAATGGGCTGAAACTTAAAGCTTAGAATGGCGTATGAGGATTTAAATCACCAGTTTCATAGACCATATTTGTACCCCGGATTTTATCCCTTTGAGGGTGATTATCGGGACAAAAAGTATATTCTAAGTGAATCCAGATTATATACTGTTCAGTATACAAAAAATCACCTTGATCTGTTCAGCCGTTTTTGCGTGATTGAGTAACAAACATCCAAACATCTAAACTTTCGCATTTATAATATTAGTGGGATTACAAAGTTATATATGTAGTTTTTGAATCTAGAAAACGGTATTGAAATTGGGGTTTAGAGTCACAGTTAATTAATGGGATAAATCATAATAGTGTTCAAAATTTTAAGAGACTGTGGTGGCTGGCGCGCACACTGGGCAGCGCCGCGGCGCAGCGCTTGCGTTTACTTTTTTTTCAGGTCCTATCTTAAGATTTTACAAATTTTGAATGAGGATGTTTTTCCTTTGTCGTCAAGTATATGCTTTCCAATTTTCATTCCTGTAACTCATGG